>JALAZF010000956.1:0-600000 GCA_022829125.1 Lathyrus tuberosus
AAATAAAAAATAAAAGAAAAAATAAATTATTTTATAATTCTGTTTTTAATACAAAAATATACTATTTTAGTTTTAACTAAATATATTAAATTATTTTTTCGTTTTACAAATATATAGATATTAATAAAATATTTTACAAAAAATAAAAAAAAAATTAAACAGCAACCAACAACTCAAATATTAATATATCAAACTATAAAAAAAAAAAGTTAAAATAACAAAAAAATTACCTCTTCTTCAATCTTCTTCAATCTTCTTGTTCAATATCTCTTCAATATTCTTCAATTCTTCTTTCAAATCCCTTTTAATATTTTGACAGAAAAAATTAAACATAAATTAAACTCAAAAAATGTTATACATTAAACGAAATTAATAAAAATAAATTGAAGAAAAATCATAGCAGTAAAATTATTACGTGTGAAAAATATTACCTTTGAAGCAATGAAGATTGATTTTGGAGAGGATTGGTAATGGGTAGAAGGGAAGAAGAAGCAGAACATTGTTGTGAAGGAGGAGAGACAGAAAGAGAAAGATGAAGAAAAAAATATTAAGTGTGGTCTGGAAAATGTGATAACGCGTTTAATATATAAAACATTCAGCGACGTGAATTTCACGTCGCAACCTTGCCACGTGATATTCACGCCGCAAGTCCTAACGTTTAAATTTTAAAAATAAATGATAATCATGTAACGAAGTAATAATCACGTCGCAACTTTGCCACATGATATTCACGTCACAAAAGTTTCAACGGTCATAACCTTTTGTCAGTCAACCTACACCCAGTACCTCATCACTTCACCGTCAGATGGTTTTTACCTCTTAAACCGTTGCGACATGATATTCATACCACAACCAAAATTTTTAAATTTTCAAATTTTTAAATTTCTCTCTTCAGTAGGCCTGACCCTTTTAATTTTTTTTTTTTAATTTAAATGTTACGATGTGATATTCACGCCACAATTTTTTTTTTAATCTGCCACACTATGTGCAAACGTTATATTTATTATTTTAATATTAAAAAATGTTAGTTACGTGATAATCACGTTGCAACTGTCCATTTTTTAGCGCATGTTTTTCACTTCATTAAAACACGTGGTAGAAGACCATATTTCTTGTAGTGAGGGTAAATTAAAAGCCTCATTAATCAATATCCAATAAATTGGTCTTTTAATGCCTAGATTCAAGATTTGTAAGTTGATCCACCAGTATTATAACCTATAGATTTATTATGGTACATTATCATCTCTCTGCCTTCTTCTGTCCCATGTACACTTTAATTCTTCCAGTGTTGGACTCTGATGGATTGTACAAGAAATAATGCACACTCTACATGTCCCACCATTCGCCCCATGATTGTTCTTCTCCATCTAAGATGTTCAATTATTGAATACCTATATATACATGATGATGATGCATGCATGCACATACTATATATCATATTGATGAACAAACATGTTTTTGTATTCATCTTCTTTGTATCCCATACGTATGTATATGTTTGTCCTATGTTCACCTACTCTTCCTATACATCACGCGTGCGTGTCTTTAACCTAACCAACATCACCAATATATTTGCCATAATCATTTTTTACTAGAGAGATTGAGAATCCAGCAGAGCCATGTTTGAATGGAGTATTTTAAAACATTATTAGGTAGTAGATTATGAGAGATGGTAGCATTAATTTTCCAACTTTAATTAATAATTGAAATAAAAAATTTTGATTTAAAGAATATGACCTTTTTAATAGTAGCTCAATTTGGTGTGTGACTCCTTTTGCCATTAAAAGATTCCTATTAAAAAGGCTAACATTATAATAACAATATTCCATAGTAATCTCATTAAAAACTCCCAAGTCTTTCACTTTAGAAGCTTCACCCTATTCAAGGTATCTATTGGATTGTGAGAAAGAAAGAGAATGAGAAAAAGATTGAGATTTCATTCATCATTAGTTGTCTTTATTTATTTTAGGAAGAAGCTAAACCTGCAAAGCTGGCGCATATCCTACTCAATAAATAATTAAGTTCCCTCCAACTCTCTTTTTATATTATATTTAAAAAAGAATTTCAGGAAAAAAAAAACTTTAAAACTTAAAAAATTATTCACAAAAATAATTTATATTTGTTTTCTTCTAAATATATTGGCATGGCCAATATATTGTTTATTAAAGTCATATCAAAAGAATACTTATATGTTATATTTGCATATAAAATTTATATATGCAGGTTATAGTACCCACCAAATGAACTAATATTGCATCCAAATGGAATTATCTTTTCTTAATTTCCAACTTTATGAAAATCATTGAATGGAATTTCCTTTTCTTTTTCATTTCTTTTTAAAAAAAGAATATGTATTATTTGTTTAAATGGACTGTGATTCTAACAAAATTAGAGTATCCTCCTAATTTTGCTCAAATTCCAAAGAATAATGCTAAGAGTCTAATATCTTTGTTTTATAATGTTGGATTAGAAGAAACTCGTGTTTTCAAAAGTAGAGAGAGAAGCTCTTCCTTCTCTCTAGGTTTTTCTTTTCCTCCTTTCACTGTTCAATCAATTCATCGCTAATTCCATATGTTTCAGATTCACTAAGGTTCGATTCTGAATAGTTCCTCCCCCTTGTTTCTCTGCCTTCCAAACCTTCGAAAACGATACAATGCACTGAGTAGATACTGGTTGATCTTCTCCCTATCTTTGGCTTAAATTCCTGGCTTTAGGGCTTAGGGGTCTTGGTAAGGAGTCGTATTTTACTGGGTTTTACTGAGTCATTGTTTTCTCGGTGTTTTCCTTTAGGTTTGGAATTGCTTCCAGGCAAAGGGGAGATGGATTGGGTGAACGTGGGAAGGAAGTCTAGGTCGTTGAAATCGTCAGGTTTTTCGGTTTGGAAAGAAAATAAAGGGAAGGGAGCAGGAGTAGGAGAAATGACGACTGCTTTCTTCGTTACGGAGTTTCCGGAGTCTATGAATGCTAAAGATCTTTTCGAGATTTTCAAAGTCTATGGGGTTATTTATGAAGTTTATATCCCAGCGAGAAGAGATAAGAGAGGTAAACGTTTCGGATTCGCAAAGTTCAGAAAAGTTGCAGACCCTCGCCTAATGGTTGTTAAGCTGGATAATATCATTCTTGAAGGGAAGAAGATGTTCGCTAACGTTCCAAGATTTGTCAGTGATGATAAGCCCCCTTTTCTAGAGAAGAGAAACTACGCTAGAAATGTCAATGGTGTAGTTTTTCGCAGGCCAAATAAGGAGTTTTTAGTCAATGATAGGTCGTATGTCCACGCTGTTGGGGGGGGGCAATGCTCAAAAAAGTTCACCCTGAACTCCCTGAATCTAACATTCTTCATATGAATGTGGGGAAGGAAGATTTGGTTAGGTTCGAGAGGGCACGGATTGGTGTTGTTAACGAAGGATTAAACACGTTTGATATTCAAAAGAGTCTCAGTGAGGAAGGATTTTTTAACATGAAAGCTACCCCCTTAGGAGCGTGCAAGTGCTTACTTGAGGATTCAACTGGTGAAGATATTTATGAGTTTATTTCAGGTGCTCGTTGTTGGATTAACAAATGGTTTGTGGTTATTCAACCTTGGTCTATCAAGGAGGTTAATCTGGAGAGGCTTGTTTGGGTTAAGTGCTACGGTCTTCCGAGTGCTGCTTGGAATAAACGTTCATTCGAGACAATCACAGCTAGGATTGGTACTTTCGTTCATTGTGATGAGGCTACAAGCAGGTTGAGTAATATGGATGCGTGCAGACTTTTAGTTAGAACAAGTTTACCCCTTATCTTGAATGATGAGGTAGCAGTCGAGGTTAATAGTGTTTCGCTCAAGATTTTTCTGGTTGAAGATTGCCATTCATGTAATTTGAGGAAGAACCGGGTTGTTGGTGGTGAGGATTCCTCGTCAGAACTCTATGATTCTACTGATGAAGAAGGTGAGTGGGAGAGCACTAATGAAGCAGAAGATGTTGAATCTGGTACACCTTACGGCGGGGATGAGCCTAGTAAACCTGATTCTCTGCCTGAGATTTATGTTTCATCCCGTTCTAGAAAAGTGCCAGATGGAGTCTTAGATGGTTCAGAGGACATGTCCTATTTTGGTGACAGCCTTAGGTGTGAGGCTAGGGTAGGAGGGGATAGTCTTGTTCCTATTCATGCCGAAAGTGATAAAGTGATTTCAGTTTCTAGGCCTACTTGTGTTTTTGCGGCTGCTACAGTAGTACCAGTGTTGAGTCAAGGAAAGAAGAATCTTGTGGGGAAACCTATAAAAGAAATGGTTGGTGAATTCCCGGACGTGGCTTTGGTAGATTCTGATAAATTGCATAAAAGTTATGGTTGTGTTCCTAAAGAGTTTAGGAAGGATGGCCTGGTTGTGGACCTTTTTTGCTCGGACCCAATTTCTGGGCCCCAGGTGGCATTGTTGGACCCTCTCGGTGTGTTGAAAACAGGAAAAAGGAGCCTCTACATGAAGTGTACGACTGCGTCGATATACCATATTCACCATCCTATTTTTCTTCTCTTCTTCACGCTGCAGTCCAAACTGTTGGTCCTCCTACCTTTAAGAGAGTACCTATTTGTTGTTTGCCTACTGGTTCCTTGTCTAGGGAATCGAATGGGTCCTTGTTGTGCGGGGAATCTCTAACTGACACGGACGTATTTAGAGGTAATTCTCGCTGTAAGAAGGTCTTAGATAGTGTTCCAGCAAACATGTTGAGTTCAATGAAGCAACTTGGTCTAGAAGGTGTAGGAGAGGACTCTGTAGCTGAAGGAATCCTACAGAAGTTGGAATTGGATGATAAAAAAGCCAAAAAAGGTAAGAAGGGTGTAGCTAAAGGTTGCCGATGAATATAGTTTCCTTCAACGTTCGAGGGTGCTGCAGTTCCTTGAAAAAGAGGAGAATATCCCAAATCCTTCTTAAAGGAAATGCTGAAATTTATCTTATCCAAGAGACTAAGGTGGTGTCTATGAATGATCGTTTGGTTCAGAGCTTGTGGAGATCTCAGGATATTGGTTGGTCAGCTTCTAATTCGGAAGGTAGGTCCGGGGGAATCCTGACTATGTGGAATTCCATGTCTTTGTCAGCTTGTGCAAGCTTTGGTGGCAAAGGTTACTTAGGAGTTCACTTTATTTGGAAGAATGAGAATGTTTTCGTCGTCAACGTTTACTCTCCGTGTGAGATCTCTAATAAAAGGATATTGTGGGAAGACTTAATTGAGGTTAAGAACATGTATCCTAGTGGAGGTTGGATCATAGGCGGTAACTTTAATGCTACGAAATCGGGGGAGGAAAGAAAAGGGGGGAGTTGTTCTAACTATGGTGAAATGGTGGAGTTTAATTCTTTTATTGAAGATTTAAATCTTATTGATATTCCAGCAGTAGGTAACAAGTACACTTGGTTCAACTCGAACGGTAAAAGTCGGAGTAGGTTGGACAGGTTTCTTGTGAATGATGTTATCATTCGAAAGCTGAATTTGAAGAGTCAGATAGTGGGAGATAGGGACGTATCTGATCACCGGCCTGTGTGGTTGAAATCCAATAACGTGAATTGGGGACCTAAGCCATTTAGGTTCTTCAACTGTTGGTTGGAGCACACAGATTTTCTTCCTTTCGTGAAACGTACCTGGGAATCCGTCTCGCCATCTAGTTCTTGTTACTTTACTTTTCTGAACAAGCTGAAGGTTCTTAAGTATAAGCTTAAGGATTGGAATAACAATTCTTTTGGTAGGCTTGACTTAAAGATTGAGGAGAATGTTGCCCAGCTTAATCGGATTGAAGAGAGGCTGGACAGTTTACATGACAACCAGGATGAAGAGGTTTTGAAAGATAGATTGTTGGCACAAGAGGAAATTTGGAAAAACCTTCGTTTGAAAGAGAGTATGATCATGCAGAAATCCAGAGTGAATTGGATTCGTGACGGTGATGTAAATTCCAGATTCTTTCATGACTCCCTTAAGCATCGTAACCGTGTGAATTCCATCTCAGTTCTTAAGATTGGTGATAAATTGGAGGGTTGTCCTGAGGCTATCAAGCATGAGGCTAAGGTGTTTTTTTAGAAGAAGTTCAACTCTGATTTCAGGCCCAGGTTTCGTTGTGACGTGAGCAATGTGGCTACCCTTACTTCGGAGGATAGAGATTATCTGGAGTCGGAATTCAATGCTGAAGATGTTCGTTTAGCTGTGTTCGAATGTGACGGAAACAAATGCCCTGGAGTTGATGGGTTTAATTTCAAGTTCTTCAAATCTTGCTGGGAGGTGGTAGGGGCTGATTTCACTAATTGTGTCCTTGAGTTTTTTAGCACTGGTAAGCTGCCAAAAACCTTTGCTTCTTCATTCATTTCGCTGGTTCCGAAGGTAGAAAACCCTCAGACGTTTGATGAATTCAAACCTATAAGTCTGGTTGGGAGCGTGTTAAAAGTCATCTCTAAGATGCTTGCTAAGAGGTTGAGCTTGGTCATTGATAAACTGATTTCACTGTCCCAAACAGCGTTCGTCCCGGGACGTCAGCTTCTTGATGGTGTGCTTGTGGCAAGCGAGACTATTGATTACGCTTCAAGATTTAAAAAGAAGTGTCTTTTGTTTAAGGTGGATTTTGCGCAAGCCTATGATTGCATGGAATGGGCGTATCTTGATTCTATGTTGGTTAATATGGGGTTTGGTGAAAACTGGATGAAGTGGGTGAAAGGCTCAGTCTATCATAGTTTTATTTCGGTCTTAATTAACGGTAGTCTGTCTATTGATTTCAAAGCAACGAGGGGGTTGAAACAAGGATATCCCATTTCTCCTTTCTTGTTCGCCATTATTGTCGAAGGCCTTGCTTGCATGGTTAGAAGAGCCTCTAATTTGAATATACTTTCTGACTTCAAGCTTAATGAGTTTGCATCGGTTAGCATTCTTCAATTCGCCGACGACACCATTCTCCTTGGTGACGGAATCATATCTAACCTATGGGCCTTTAAGGTAATCTTGAGAGGCTTCGAACTTTCATCGGGTTTAAAGATTAATTTCTTCAAGAGTTGCATCTATGGGGTAGGCATGGATTACGAATTCCTGGTAGCAGTAGAGCAGTTCCTTCATTGTAGATCGGGTTCTCTACCTTTTAAATTCCTTGGGATAGCTATTGAAGGTAATCAACGGCGTGTCTCGTTTTGGCGTCCGATGTTGGATTGCATGAGGGCTAGACTTTCAAAGTGGGTTGGTCGAAATCTTTCAATTGGTGGTCGGGTGGTCTTGATTAATTCCGTCCTCGTGAACCTGTCGATTCATCATCTATCATTTTACAAGGTTCCAAAATAGGTAGCTATAGAAATAATCGCTATTCAAAGGCGCTTCTTATGGACTGGCTCTTCGAGTAATGGGTATATTTCGTGGGTTAGCTGGAAGTCCATGTGTAAACCGAGAGATTGTGGCGGTCTTGGAATAAAACACGTGGGACTTTTCAACAGAGCCTTGCTTGCGAAGTGGGCTTGGAGATTTTCCATTGACGGCAATGAAATATTGAGGCCTTTGCTTCGGTTTAGATACGGTAACCTGAGTTTAAAAATCCAGTATTTCAAGGAAGAAGGCAATAAATACAAGGACTCTAATTGGATTAAAGATATCTTGGATGCTTATCTTTCTGAATCCCAGCCGAGCCTGAGTAGTCTCCTGTCGTGTAATTTAGGCTCTGGAGAGGGGATTGCATTCTGGTTTTCTAATTAGGTTGACAATTTGGCTCTGAAAGAATCGTTTCCTCGGCTGTTCGGAGCATGCAGAGCCAAATGTAGTGTAGTAAGTGATAACGGGGTACTGGGATACAGGGTTGTGGCGGTGGAATGTTAAAGCGAAGCTTGCTGATCCCGATCTGCTAACGCTTGACCTGCATAATTTGAACCAGATTCTGGAGAGTGTGCAGGTTCAGCGTGACACTGCGGATTCGTGGAATATAGAACCAGTGTCCGGATTTTCTGTCACCTCATTCTACAAGTGCATTAATTCATGGGAGATTATTGACTCGGTTCATGCTGATATAGCATATGTTCTTGAATTAGTATGGAAGACATTAATTCCAATGAAGATTAAAGTTTTTGCTTGGAGGATGGCTATTGACAGGTTGCCGACTCGGATGAATCTTGTGGCTAGAAAAATCATCGTTAACGCTCATGAAAAGGTGTGTATGTTTTGTTTCATGGATCTAGAGGATTCTCCCCACATTTTTTTCAATTGTTCTAAGTCGATTCTGGTCTGGAAGAAAGTTTTTGCTTGGGTCGACATTGACAGTTTTATCGAATCGGATGGTTGTTCCCATGTTAAATCGTGGAATACGTCCCTTCTTGGTTGTGGCCGGCCAGGAACTGTTAATTCCATTTGGTTTATTACATGTTGGAATATCTGGAAGGCAAGGAATAACATCCTCTTTAATGATGAGGTTTGCAATGTTGATTCTATATTCGGCGCCATTGTAGTATCTTCGTGGAATTGGTTGGTTTTAGGCAACCTCACTAGGAGGAAGTGTAGTCTTTATGATTGGACCAAGGTTCCTTTCGACTTTTTGTAACCGTTTTGGTTGTAATCCTTTCCTTTGGTTTGAGATTTCCTTAATCTCTTATTAATGAATTTTGCTTATAAAAAAAATAATGTTGGATTAGACTAAATTATAATTTTTAAGAAAATGTCAGAATCTATTTATTGGATCATGAACAACATAAAGTTAATATCTATGCACCAGACCTAATAATGATAAGTATAAGAGAATGTATTAAAAAATCTCAAAGTTTTACTTTGGTAAGAGATACAGTTCATAAAGAGTTTATATAGAGTGATATTCATTGCATTACAAGTCAATTTATGTATGTAGAGATGAGTTAGGTTCAACTCACACATTTTAAGATGGTATTAGAGTTGGGTTCGGAGGACTACCTGTTATCCGGTTTCCAATATTGAATCACCTACCATTTATTGTTAACAGTATTGTGAGTAATTCAAGTGTTGTAACCAGTTAACACGGTGGTGTAATCGGTTGTAGCAAAGATAAGCACTTTTGAGTAGCAGAAAAGGCAAATATTCGAAGTTGTAACAGGTTAACCTCGGACGTTAACCGTTCACCACTGAAAGCATTTTAATTCTTATGTCAGTTATAACCGGTCAACCAAATGGTGTAACTGATTATAGGCCCGAGTTTTGTAATTTTCTTTTATGTATTTGTTGAGCATCCCAATCAGCTTGTAACATTTGTATAAATGTCTTGGATGAACCCTCATCCAAAGGTCAATGCATTATTAATTCTCTCTCTCTCTCTCTCTCTCTCTCTCTCTCTCTCTCTCTCTCTCTTTTAATTTTCCTCTTTCACTTTCCACATTCCAATTTTATCCATCATTATTCACCAATCTTGTGGTTCAAAGTTCCAACATTTCGCATCAAGAGTCTGGTTTTGATCCACAAACACCTAGTGTGCAACATGAATTCTGCCTCTAATGAAAGAATCCTTGCAAAGCTATTTATCATTTATGCGAAGAATTACGATAAATGGTGCAATCAAATGAAAGTGTTATTTAACTACCGAGATGTTCTTGAAGTGATCAAGAACGGGGTGACTCTCCATGTCCAAGGTGTAATGGATGCACATTAAGCAACGCGTAAGGAATATAATAAGAAAGATTCCAAGGCGCTGTTTTTGATCCGTCAATATGTGGATGGTGCCAAATTTGAGAAAGTTGGTGATTATGACTCGTCAAAGCAAGCGTGGGAGATCTTAGAGAAGGCTTATGCATGGGTTGATAAGGTGAAGGTGGTGAGGTTACAAACTCACAAGCATTAACTTGAGTTGATACAAATGGAAGAAAAAGAGACAATCAATGATTTCACAATGAGAATCACTCAATTGGTGAATCAAATGAAGGCATGCAGAGAAACAGTCATTAAGCAGTATGTTGTCGCGAAAATCTTGCGTTCTTTAATATCAAGATTTGACAATGTAGTTATAGTGATTGAGGAATCGAAGGATCTTGCGACGATGAGCAAAGAGGAGCTGCAAAGTTCTCTTGAGGCTCATGAGCAAATGATGGAGGAGAGGAATAATGATAAGGCTAAGGCGGAGATCGCTTTGCAAGCTCGCTTCAATGAGAAGGACAAGAGATCAAAAGGAAAATGGCCCATGAAGAGTAAAGGGGAATTTTCATAATTTTGGTGGAAGAGAGTCTCAAAATTCCAAGAATTTTACTTGTCAAGTGGGTGAGAGTAGCTGCAACAAAAATGGTGGCCAAGGAAACTTTAGAGGTGAAAAGACGATGTTTGACATAAGGAATAAGCAGTGCTTTATGTGTCAAGGGTTCGGTCATTTTGCAAAGAGTGCAATGCGAACAAGAAGGAACCTCAAGGAGATGAAGCCAAGGTTGTAAGACAAGAGAGTGAAGTTTGTGGATGACGCCACTCTAGGGCCGATGGGATCAGTGATGTTTTGATCATGAGAAGGGATGGTGTATAATCCTTGTTCAAAAATGTTATGTACATTCCAGGAATAAAATGTAACCTTCTAAGTATTGGTCAATTGCTTGAGAAGGGTTCAAGATTCACATGTATAACAAAGGGTTGTGCGTTATGGATGTAAAAGGAGTTTTGGTCCTTAAAGCGCCTATGTCTGCCAATAGAACATTCATGTTTGAGCTGAAGATTATGGAGCATAGATGTTTTGCTATAGCGGTAAGTCGAGAAGAGTGGATATGGCAATATCGTCTTGGGCATCTCAATACCCAAGATCTCAAAGACTTGCAAAAGAACATAATGGTAACGGGGTTGCCATTGACCAACATACCGGCTGAAATTTGTGAAAAATGTGTGTAAGCAAAACAACATAAGGGTAAATTCAACAAGGATGCAGGTTGTAGAACCAAGAATCACCTTGAGGTAATGTATTTGCATGTGTGTGGACCAATGCAGGTAGATTACATTGCTGGCAATAGATACTTTGTCACATTCATCGACGATCATAGTAGAAAGCTATGAAAATACCTAATCAAGAGAAAGGATAAGGTATTTGAAGTGTTTAATAAGTTTAAGTCAATGGTTGAGAGGTAAAGCGGCCACAGACTTAAATTGCTCAAAATGGGTGGTGGAGGCGAATATGTCTCAAATAATTTGAGAGGTTTTGTGAACAATAAGGGATTGTACATGAGGTAGTACCACCTTATACACCTCAACAAAATGGTGTTGCCGAAAGAAAGAATTGATCGATCATGAACATGGTGAGAAGCATGTTAAAGGGGAAAAACTTGCTGAAAGAGTTATGAGAAGAAGCGGTATCCACAACTTTCTATTTGTGTCATACCCCAAATTTGTCCTACCTGTGTATAAATGACTTCTGTACCTCCTTTTTCTCCCAAACCATTTTCAATCCAAACTTTCAATCTATGTCCACTTCAAAATTATTTATCCATATCCATAAAAATCCACTTCATTTTTTAATGTCCATAATTATCAAAATCAAAGGGTCACTGACACCCATCAAAACAAAATAAGGTGACTGCCATTTCGAGCAAACCTTGAATCATTCATCGCTTACACCATCACCCCATTTGGAGGACAAACATGTGCAGAGTCAACTGAACGTAGGACTGGAGAACATCACGAAGAAAGGGTGGGTACAAAACATATCTTGGGCCTTATATCCTTTGTTTCTATAACCGTGAACCAGACCACGTTATAGCCCTCAAAAGACCTAATTGAGGCGGGGTTTATTCTGAAAGCATACTACAGCAAGGTTGCGTAAACTGACTCCTAGAGATTTGCTAATCTTCTGAATTGGTGACATATTCTTGCTATATCTTTCACACCAACTAAATCAGCACCACGTTTAGACTAATGGTCCATCCGTCACACACTATCACATCCTTCCAATAATGACTGATTTTCAAAACTTGCATGAGCATCGCATTAAAATTACCATTTGTGAACGAACAGTTTTAACTGCGAGTCAGTGTTTGACATCAAGGAAATTCCAACAAGGGGCAATCAAAAAGAGCTGGGTCATTCAACAAAGTTGATTTGAACTAACAACATCTCATAACCCTATGGAACAGGGGCATTGATATCCAATGATTATGGAATCAATCAGTTTAAAGCAAGTCCCCGAAGCATTAGTTGATAATGGGGAAAATCATTCAAGAGTAGGTTGATCAGAAGTGGATCATTGCAAGACTCTACCAACCAGGGGCAGGCCACCCAGGGGTTCTTTTGATTAAAAGAAAACCCCTCCAATGTTCAATCAACACAAGTTAGGTCGCTCCAATGCTCATTCTGGGGCAAGCTACCTCAGGGGTACTTTGAAGCCAAATGCTTCAAGAGTCATTCAATGAAGGAAGAATCCTTTCATGACTTAGAATTCTGGGGCAAGCCATCTCGAGTTTATCTCATGGTACATCTGCTTCCAACTTCCTTTCAAAGACGAAGCCTTTCATGATTTGGAATTCTGGGGCAAGCCATCTCGAGATCATCTCACGGTACAACTGCTTCCAATTGCCTATCAAGGACAAATTCTTCATAGACCCAGACTGGGTCAAGATGAGCCACACAGGGGCAAATCTCCCCATGCTTTCAATCTGCTCAAGCGAACACCATCAAGTGACCTTTGAGTTCAAGACGAGTGTCGGGGAATTATGCTATCACCCCACAAAAATAACCTTTTGCCTTCCTTCTGACAAAGGACTTTGCCGCAAAGGAACTTATCCATACCTTATCCTTTAATGGGGCATCTTTGAACCTTCATGTCATTGCATAAATCACTCATATGCATTAGTCATGTCGCTTCGCTCATTGCATAGACATGCGTATCATATCATTCCTCAAGCCTAACCTTCCAACAAGATTTGACATCTCAAAGCTTGACACTGTAAGACTTGACACGAAAGTACAACTTAGCTTGGTGACCCAAAAGTCCAATTTTGTTTGGCAAATCACCTGAAAGTCCAACTTAGCTTGGCAATCCAAAGTCCAACTTAGCTTGGCAACCCAAAGGTCCAGTTCTCGTCTGGCAATCCATTTTAAGGTCCAGTTCCCGTCTGGCAAATTATTAAGGCCCAGTTCTCGTCTGGCAAACATTTTAAGGTCCAGTTCCCGTCTGGCAAATTATTTTAAGGTCCATTTCTCGTCTGGCAAACCATTAAAAAGCCCAGTTCTCGCCTGGCAAATCTTTTAAGGTCCAGTTCCCGTCTGACAAATTATTTTAAGGCCCAGTTCTCGTCTGGCAAATCATTTTAAGGCCCAGTTTTCGTCTGGCAAATCACTTTAAGGCCCAGTTCTCGTCTGGCAAATTAATTCTCACCAGTTCTCGTCTGGTAGACTATCCCAAAAGTCAGTTCTCTTCTGACAAACAAAAGTTTAAACACCAGTTCTCGTCTGGTAATCTATCCTCCAATCCAGTTTTAGTCTGGAAGTTTAAACCAAAGTCCAATCCTTTATTAGCAACTACTCAAAAGTCCACTGCCGTTGGCATCCTCATAACACCAAAATAACCAAAGTCCAATTTCACTTGGCGATTACCAAATCCAATCCCTGGTGATACCCTCGACAAGGAAACTTATCCCCAGCGCGCCCGATCATTTGCATCGTCATGTGCATAACATGCTAAGCATAACATCATATCAAGCACTATCATATCATACGTGCATTAGATTCCCCAGCAGTTGCATCTTAGCATGTGTTTCAGTGCATCATGTAATACATGGCATATCCATCCCCAGCAACATATCATAACAGGATCCAGGATTAGTTCACAGGAATCTTGGCCAGTCCTCCATCAAAGTCGGCAGTATTCTTCTAAAGAGAGTTGACACCCCGCTCGTGCTCAAGGAATCCTATTCCCCAGCAAGTCATTCTTCAGGCAGGCAGTTGGTAATGACAATCCCCAGCGGCTATTGCTTTTATTACTCCCCAAGCAGAGGATATCCTAGAAAGTTTCTTGTGAGCTTTCCCCTGCAAAGCCAGCACATTTCCTCCAACAAGAATCTTGCTCAACTATTATTCAGCAAATTTACCATAGAGATACTGCTTTGGTATCATCGAGGAACCTTGATGGATAAGGGACTGCTTCGCTGACCCAGAGAATCATCTGCCTTCAGAGATACTGCTTTGGTATCATCGAGGAACCTTAATAGATAAGGGACTGCTTCGACGACCCAGAGAATCGTCTGCCTTCAGAGATACTGCTTTGGTATCATCGAAGAACCTTAACGGGTGAGGGACTGCTTCGACGACCCAGAGAATCGTCTGCCTTCAGAGATACTGCTTTGGTATCATCGAGGAACCTTAATGGACAAGGGACTGCTTCGACGACCCAGAGAATCGTCTGCTTTTGGTTGCGGTATAGGGCAAGCAAGCAAAAAATTTTATTTTCGGAAGAATTCCCTCCGGGATTTATGTCGTGTCCACAGAGATCGGTTCGAGGGAAAGAATGCCATTCGACAATCTCTCGCATTAATGAGTTTGGATTAAAATGGTTTCAAACAAGAAAATAGAAAAGTAAATATTAAAACATAAAAAGAATACATTCTTTGAAGAGAAGAAACCTATCAAGCATGAATATACACTACTCAGAACAAACGTAAACCTATCGATCGGTCGCATTCAACATACAATACTCATCAAAATCATCACGTATCGCTCACAACAAAGGTTATGTCTAACGCACAGTTGAGAGAGCAACCGTATTACTCTCGTCGACGCTCTCGCGCACGACACCTCGAAACACGGAAGACATTAAGTTCCGACACCATAAATATTATTATCTAAATCTATCTCTAGAGTCTAGACAATAGATATCCATCCTTAATCAAGATTCATGATGTTTATCTCTAACACAACACAAATCCAAACATAAATGCAAAAAGATCAAGGAAAACATCGATAATGATTTGTAAAGCATATATATTATACAACCATGATCAATACATGTACATAGGTTTAGAGTAACAATACAAACATAACCCACAAAATAGAGAAATACATAGAGAAGAAATGGAGAAAAACCAAACATCTCAAAAGTTGTAGGCTCCGATTCATGAAGGATTCAACTCCGGATCATCCTAATTCATGCTCCAATGTGTTTTCTAGCCTAATTCTGGTCAAAAAATGCTATTGGATGGATTTGGAACTAAAAATATCAAACCCATAACTAAAAAATGATGAAAAATGGCTTAAATGGGCAATTCTGCATTTCCAGGTTCGCCTAGCGAGTCCCCGTTCGCTAGGCGAACGTAAACCACCTTTCTGTTGAGTTTTTTCACGATTCTAGAACTTTTCGTTCGCCCCGGTTCGCCTAGCGAACAAGCTAGCGAGTGCTCGCTACGGGGGCTCGCCTAGCGAGCATGACAGAAAACCAGAATTTGTTTTCTTCATAACTCTTGAACCGTAACTCCGATTGACGCACGGTTTGAAGCGTTGGAAAGCTTATTCAATGCTATTTATGAATATGGAAACATCCCATTGCTGGAACACCTACAAAAATAAATGAAAATTGATTAAACTCAATGATATTTACACGGTAACGCACTATACACCGAAAACGTAAAGTAAACGTATTTACACATAAAGTGGGGTTTATTCAACCAATTTTAACACAAAGTAAGGATAAGTGCAACAAAACTTATATACAAAAATAGGTACAATTTGCACTTATCATCTGCCTTCAGAGATACTGCTTTGGTATCATCGAGGAACCTTAACGGATGAGGGACTGCTTCGACGACCCAGAGAATCGTCTGCCTTCAGAGATACTGCTTTAGTATCATCGAGGAACCTTAACGGATAAGGGACTGTTTCGACGACCCAGAGAATCATATGCCTTTTTTTCAAAGATACAACTTTGGTATCATCGGAGAACCTTATTGGATAAGGGACTGCTTCGACCACACAAAGGATCTTAGGTTATTTTGTTCAATTTGGAACCTCACTACCTCATTTTGTTAGCTCTTACACTTTACCTTTTGTCAGAAAAATTTTGGGGTCTTCTTATATCTAATTGACTTCCACCCTAAAAATGAACGTCATACGGCAGTTCATTTTCTCAGGTTCAAGCCAATTAGCTAGGGGCATCTGTCATACCCCAAATTTTTCCTACCTGTGCATAAATGACTTTTGTACCTCCTTTTTCTCCCAAACCATTTTCAATCCAAACTTTCAATCCATGTCCACTTCAAAATTATTTATCCATATCCATAAAAATCCCCTTCATTTTTTAATGTCCATAATTACCC
This sequence comes from Lathyrus tuberosus, assembly GCA_022829125.1. Taxonomy (NCBI): domain Eukaryota; kingdom Viridiplantae; phylum Streptophyta; class Magnoliopsida; order Fabales; family Fabaceae; genus Lathyrus; species Lathyrus tuberosus. The sequence goes on from JALAZF010000956.1 coordinate 16,211, forward strand.
ATTCTCCATTATTATCCATTTCCATTTTCATAAACCATAATCCATATTCAATTTCTACCATAAATCCATTATCCATTATCCATTATCCATAATTCTCCATTTTTCTAACCCAAATTCTATTAACCATTTTTTCATATCCACTTTTCCAAATCAATTTCAATATCCATTCATTAACCAAATCCTCTTTTTCTAACCCAATTTCAAATTATTCAATCCATTTAATGTCCATATTATTTTTATTAATGCATTCCAATTGTTCATTGTTCTAATCACATTTCATTAATCCATAAACCATTTTTTCACTATCCATTTTCTAAATTCATTTTTATCCACATTTAAAAATAAAAAAGAAACAAGTCAATTCTAAATCCATATCATCCATTCAATAAGGCCCATCTTCATTTTACAAATCCATTTCATTCCAATCAAAGCTTATTATTTCATTACAATAAAAGAAAATGCTACACAATGTTACAAAAGAAAATAAAATGACAGCCATCACGCGGCCCACTTCCAAACCAAAACTACCAGCCTGTCAACAAAGCTCCAAAACTGCTGTAACACTCTGCCAAAACCTTGTACCATCCGCTGCACAATTTCACAAATATGTAACCTGCCTCATCCCCAACATCAACCAAAGTCTGCATCAATGCTGAGACAAACCAAGTCCTGTGACATATGCTGCACAAGATGGTACAACCTGCAAAATGGAAAGCAACTTATCAAGAGCAACAAGACAAAGTATATTGTACTTGAAAACTTAACAAACAAGTTTGTGTTTTTAATTTAAAAAGAGAGAAGGAGAAATCAGGAGGGGTCTACAAAACATCAGTGAAAACATTTCCTCATTTTTCCAGCCTTGGAAATCTTCCTTCAACAACACTGCACCTCCAAATACCGCTGCAGAACCTCATCAACCCTTAATTCCAGTGTCGATTCTTTACGACCTTCAAAGCCTCAACCTTGAACATCCCTTTCCCTTTTTTTTCCTCCGACCTGTAATCCAAAATTTTCCTTCGAACTATTCTGCAACTCCTCAAATCATCACATACCATTCTCTTTATTTTCACTATAGTCTCCACGAATATCAATCTTCACATAAAACTTTTCCCACTGCACCTCTCTTTCATGACTCTCAACATCAGTTTTTCATGCTACCTTCAGCCTCACCATGTTCTTTTTCACAGCCGACTCAACTCACACTAATAAAACATGATCGTGAGGGCCGTAAGCCAGGACGAGAAGAACGAGATGAAGAATGAAAAGGCAACATTGGTGTTTTGTTCTTTTCAACTTTCATTATTCTGTTTTGCAGCGTTTCGATTGAGAAGCAGGTGAGAGATAAGCCGCCATAAGAACAGAGAGAACGAGTTTGAGATTTGTGAGTATGAACGAAACACGGATTGAGAGAGAAATTCGCGAGAGGGAAGTAATTTGAGAGAGATGAATAGAAATTGAGAGCGAGTGATTGAGGATAGAGGGATTGGTGGAAGTTTTGGTTGAGGAAGTTGAACGCTGGCGTTTTTCTTTTCTCCCAGGTCGTGTTTTATCAGCAGCTGTGTGAATCATTAGGGTTATTTTATCCTTTCCCTTTCTATATCTAAACCGGGTGCGGGTCAGTAGGACCCGACCCGTTTCTCCATGCTTTGGGCCTAACAGCCCCTTCTCTACAGGCCCAATTCCTTCATTACAGTTTTTTAGGTTTTTTTTTTGTTTTTAAACTTTGGGTTTAGTATTTTGAGTTTAGATTTAGTAGTTTTAATTTCAGGATTAATATTTTAAACTTTAGGTTTAGTATTTTTTAAAATTTTAGGTTTAGTATTTTTTTAAACGTTAGGTTTAGTATTTTAATTTTTAGATTTAGTAGTTTAACTTTTAGGATTAGTAATTTTAATCATTAATAATAATGAAAATACCAAAAAATGATAAATATCAAAAATACAAAATATTTAGTTCTTAGGATTAATTTGAGGAATGAGATTTTTGTGAAGAGCCTATTAGACCTCGTGTGTGATTTAGTCGTTATTTGAGATTTGCGATCTTAAATCGCAAAGTGGTTATCGTTGCACCGTTGGTGATACTTTTTAACTTGTAGTTTCTCGATTGATTTTCACCTTTATTTTCATCTTGATTGTCATTTTCGATTTTCAATTTTGTTTTGGGCCGATGATATGAAAAAATCTTGATTAAGTTGATTTATTGAAATCGATTCAAAATCTTGATTTATATGAGGCCACTTTCTTTTCATTTTTTATCGAGAAACCTGTAGTGAGTGATCATCGAGATCCCTTTCTATACTTTGGGATCGTGATAGGTTACCTTCGATTAATTGACGAAAGTTTGTGATTAAGACAAGATCTTCATCCTTTCTTTTCGTGTAGCACGATTTCATTGGAGAATGATCCTCAATATCAATTCTCTATCGTGTTTTAGCACAAAGATCAAATTGCGCATCCTCCTATGGTGTGATCTTCGTCATAGATCGTGCTACGATGGCTTAGCGCTACATTTGACCTAATTCATCCGATTAATCACTAACTTTACATTTTTCATCAATATTATCTTGATTTACTTTTATGTCAATATTATATCTCGTTCATATTATCTTGACTATATTATTGTTCATACACTATTCAAACGTTTTTATAATCACTTGCCGCTTAAAACACGTAATCTATATTCAAACATTACTTTTATAAAAGGTGAAGTGAGGTGGATCGAGTCTTTGGTCTTTCTCTTCGATTGTTTGGGTGCGAGTTCTCTTACTCGTGTGTGAACAATTGACACCTCTAAAAACTTAAACTTTAACTTGTCGATTGTTTGGGTGCGAGTTCTCTTACTCGTGTGTGAACAATTGACACCTCTAAAAACTTAAACTTTAACTTGTCGATTGTTTAGGTGCGAGTTCTCTTACTCGTGTGTGGACAATTGACACCTCTAAAAAACTTAAACTTTAACTTGTCGATTGTTTAGGTGCGAGTTCTCTTACTCGTGTGTGAACAATTGACACCACTAAAACACTTGTAACTCGACAACATTCAAACCTTTTTCCAAGTAATCATTAAAACACTTAATCTTTATCTAAACACATTTTACTAAAGGTGAAGTGAAGGTGGTCGAGTCTTTGACCCTTCTCCTCAATTGTTTGGGTTCGAGTTCTCTTACTCGTGTGTGGGCGATTGTCACCTCTAAAATATCCAACACGACTAAAAACTCTCCTTCCCCGCCTTGTGCGACCGAAACCCTAAAACATACGCATATCAAACTCTTTTTTTTCAATCAAATCTTAACATACTTAATCCACAACTCAAACACCTTTCCCAAAGAACATTGTTTAAGTCATTCTTTCGCGCATATGAACTCGTGCTTCAGTCTCCCCTGGCGAGCAGACAAGCCAATGTTTAGCAGTTAGAATGCAACCTAAACTCTCGTTCGCCTAAAACACATCCAAATCAAACCTTTTTCTCAATCAAATCTCTAATACACTTAATTCATACTCAAACAACTTTCACAAAAAGAACATTGTTTAATCCATTCTTCCGCGCATATGAACTAGTGCTTCAGCCTCCCATGACGAGCCGACAAGCCAACGTTTAGCAGTTAGAATGCGAATTAAACACTCATTCATTTAAAAAACACCAACCAACCGTAGTCCCACGAACTACGAATGCTCTGACTTTTCCATTGCACGAGGGAATACGTAGGCACAAGGGCCCCAACCCTTGCCGAGCACACTAATAAAAAACCACCCATTTTCCCCTTAGAAAGCAATATCTACCTTAGAAGAAAACAAACAAACCAAGCTAGCATTTCCCCCGAATCGAATCAAGAGGTTCCCGTTGAGTACAACGGACGTAGAGGGTGCTAATACCTTCCCTCTTGCGTAACCGACTCCCGAACCCGAATTTGGTTGCGATGACCATTTTCTTATCCTTTAAAAGGTTTTATCGATATTTTTCTTTCCCTCTTTTGGGATAAATAAAGTTCGGTGGCGACTCTGTTTCGAACAGTTTTTTCCGCGTCCATCGCGAGGATCGTATTTTTCGAGGTACGACAATTTGTTGAATAGGTTTCAAATAAAAAAGTTGGAGGAGGTAACACCGGAGCAAGCATGGTCAGGATTCAAACCGAATATGAACCATTTGAGAGTTTATGGTTTTGTAATGTATCGACATGTTTTGGGACAGCTTAGAAAGAAGTTGGATGATAAGGGAGAAGTGATAATAAATGTAGGGTATCACTCTACAAGTGGTTACAAGTTGTTTGATGCATCAAAGCGAGGCGTCATTGTCGACGAAATCAAAGAGATAAGGTTTTGAGATGTTCTGGGACAACGAAGTCAGTGATGATGGTAATTTCGTCTATTTTACACTTATGGACGAATCCAAACTTGTTAAAACGGAAAAGACTTTAAGTGATCCTAAATGGATTTGTGCAATGAAGGAATAGTTGGAATCCATTGAGAAGAACAATACTTGGGAGTTAGTTGATTTACCAAACAAAAAGAAGCCAATTGGTGTGAAATGGGTGTTCAAAGTGAAGGAAAATCTCAAGGGTGAAATAATCAAGCATAAGGCTCGATCAGTTGCGAATGAATTCTTGCAAAGAGAAAGCATGGACTTTAAAGAGGTATTTGTACCGATTGCTAGGATTGAAACCATTAGGCTTGCTATTGGTATTGTAAATAACAACAATTGACTCATCTACCAAATGAACGTCAAATCTGTGTTTTTGAACGGACAGCTTGAAGAAGAGGTGTATGTAGAACAACCCTCTGGTTTTGTTGTGAGAAACCAAGAGCTAAAGTTATACAAGTTAAAGAAAGTGTTAAATGGTTTAAAGCAAACTCCAAGAGCTTGGAACAAAAGAATAGATGGTTTTCTAAAGGATGTTGGCTTCAAGAAATGTGTATCCGAGCATGGGGTGTATGTGAAGAGCGATACAAGTGAATGAGTGATTATCCTTTGTCTATGTGTAGATGACTTGTTGATAACAGACAGCAATGGAAAGTGAATTTCAAATTTCAATAGTGAACTTATGAAAGAGTTTGAGATTAACGACCTTGGCCTCATGACATACTTCTATGGAATTGAGTTCTACAAGTCCAAAAGGGGATTGCTCATGAATCAAAGGAGATATGCGATTGAGATATTGAAGAAGTTTGAAATAGAGCATTATAATGCTACCATTACTCCAGCTGAACCAAGGTTGCAGTTGTCTAAGATTGAGGATGAGCAAGATGTTGATCCAACTCAATATAGAAGGTTGATTGAACCCTTGCGCTATTTGTGCAATACGCAACCAGACTTGGTGTTTAGTGTCGGTATTGTGAGTAGATACATAGGAGACTGGAGGTGTCTCACTTGGAAGCAGTAAAGAGGATCCTAAGATATGTCAAAGGTTTTGTTGGCTGCGGAATTCTATTTCTCGTAGCAAATATGGGAAGAAAATGCAATTTGCTCGGTTTTATCGATTCCAACTGGTGCGGAATTAAAGATGATTGAAAGTCTACAACTGGATATATCTTTATGTTCGATGGAACACCAATCTCATGGAGTTTGAAGAAGGAATCGGTAGTTACACTCTCATCTTATGAGACTGAGTACATTGCCGCTTCGTTATGTGCTTGCCAAGTCGTATGGCTTATGAATATATTGGAGGAGCTAGGCAGCAGTTAGGGTGAGACTGTCACACTCTTGGTTGACAATGTTTTCGCGATTAATTTTGCTAAGAACCCAATTACACATGGGAGGAGTAAGCATATTAAGGTGAGGTTTCACTACTTGAGAGAGCTTGTTAGTGAAGGAAGGTTATGGTTGGGATATTGCAGAAGTGAAGATCAAATGGCTGATTTATTGACTAAGGGAATCACAAATGATGTGTTCAAGAGGTTGAAAATGAACATGAAGATGGAAGACTTGGAGCACTTGAATTAAGGTGGTGCGTTAAAAGTATTGTAATTAATTCAAGTGTTGTAACCGGTTAACACAACGGTGTAACCGGTTATAGCAGAGACAGAAGGACTTCTGAATAGCATAAAAGACAAATATTCGAAGTTGTAACCGATTAACCTCAGACGTTAACTGGTTACCACTGAAAACATTTTAATTCTCATGTCAGCTGTAACCGGTTTACCAAATGGTGTAACCTGTTATAGGTCCGAGTGTTGCAATTTTATGTTATGTAGTTGTTTGTTTTGGATCCCAATCAATTTGTAACATTTGTATTAATGTCTAGGTTGCGTTCTCATTCAAAGGTTAATGCAAAATTGATTCTCTCTCTCTCTCTCTCTCTCTCTCTCTCTCTCTCTCTCTCTCTCTCTCTCTCTCCATTCCAATTTTCCATAACTGTTCACCATTCTTATGGTTCAAAATTCCAACATTTATGTCCACGCTCTTGATGTTCAATCCTGAGTGTGTGAGGGTGTGTTAAGAGTCTCACATAGGTTAATATATGGCATGATCATATGTTTATAAGTAGGAATAATTCTCACCATATATGTCAATTTTGTAAAGTTGAGTTAGATCAAAATCTAATTCTAACATGTTAAGAGTTTCGTATTGAAAAATATATGATTTGATCATATGTTTATAACTGGGGAAACTACCCATTTATATTCGCACTTCAAATATCCAGATATGAGCGTGAGAGGATGTGTTAAGAATCTCGCATCGGATAATATATCGCTTGAACGTGTATTTATAAGTCGGGACAACAACACCTTACAATTCGACTTTTTAAGGTTGGGTTTGGCCTCTTAAAGAAATAATTTTATAGAATCTATTTATAATGTGATTTTGTCAATTTTATCTTTCCACTCACTTACATTGGTTCCATTTTAACGTTTCTACACAATTTTTTAAAAGACTGTGTTAGAAACAAATGGATAATTGAGTAAAAGTTATTTTGGAAACTTTTTTTTCATTTATTTAGTATCAAATAAATTATATAATATGAATGTGTAGTATATTGTGGAGTTTGATGAGATCAATTTTAAAGTTTTTGATGAGTTGTATAAATATATAAAAAATATATATATAGTTAAATCGTTTAAATAATTTAAAAGTGTAATATAATTTTTTAAAAAAATTGAGTGAGACTCATTTAAAAAACTCAAATAAATATAATTGATATGGATGTTGTTATTCAAGTTAATTTCTTGAAAAATACCCAGAAATCATAAGGAATAAAACTATATGAGAAAAGAGCTGTCCTAAATATTTGTCTAATTTGGTGAATGTATATTCCACTTTACACATAGTTTCTTCTTTTCTGATCTAATAGGAAATTCCTTGAAACTTTAATTACCGCATGTAATCAAATACAATGAAATATCAAATGCCATATACACCTTTATTACATTTTTCCCCACAAAACACTTTCTAATTCTCCTTTCTCTTCCCATTAACCAAATCAATTTGGCATGACCATAAAAATCACATAAAGACTCAAACGGGTCCCTCCATTTATAGCAACTCCAATTGTCTTAAACTCTAAAACAAAAACCATGTCTCAAATTGGTTTTAGCCTCTCTATTATAAAAATAAAAATAAAAACAATTTGTTTGATATATGTCAATATCCAATACGAACAAGACATCAACACATATATTATATTCAATTTAATTATAAATTTTAAATAATTAATAATGTCGAATTGTCAATATCAATGTCGTATTTGATATTCGTCTAACATTTGTTTGATGTTCGCGTCTCATAGCCATTTGGCCATTGAGCACACCAATTGTATACTCTATACTATCTAAATAGGAAAGTAGATTAAAGACAAAAACAAGCCCAACACAATTAATCAAAAGTTAAGGATCATAATTTTATTTACCTCATCAAATCTCTTAAACAAAATGTATACAGGAGGCTGGAACCACTTGATGCTAGAACTGACCCTCGAACCAGATTAAAATGGTGGTGCAAACCCAAAAAAAAAAAAATGTATACACCTCACCAACTACCTTTCCATCTTGCTGGAAATCACCTCCCCAAACATGCATGGTCCTTTCCACTCACTCTCTCATACTTAGACAAAAACCACACCAAATACTAAACTACAAAAACAAATACTCCCCCACATTCAATTATTTCCACACCATCAACTTTTTTCTCCCTACAGTCCCAAAATCCAACCAAATAAAATCCCTCCACCACACACACATTTCCAACATAAATCATTATACTTCCCAAACATAAACACCAACAACCTTGTCTCTCATACATTAACAAATAAAACATCATGGTTTTGGTTTTGCTTCTTCTACCATTGCTCTTTCTAACCACCTCAACTTCATCACCTTCACATAACCTTTCATACCCTAATTTTCAACACCTCAACGTGAAACAAACCATTGCAGAAACGAAGTTAAACCTGAAGTTGAAGCCTTTTCATTCAACCAAACAACCCCAAGAAAACAAAAAAGCCAAAACTGAAACCGAGAGTGAGAAATCGGAATCAGGAAAACTGAAACTGAAGCTACTTCACAGAGATAAAGTCCCTATCTTTAACATTTCCCGTGATCATCGTAGCCGTTTCAATGCACGAATGAAGAGAGATTCCAAAAGGGTCGCCGCCGTTGTGCGCCGTATCGCCGGACCTTCCGGGTACGAAGCAGAGGAATTCGGGTCGGATGTGGTTTCGGGTATGGAGCAAGGAAGTGGAGAGTATTTCGTTAGAATAGGAGTTGGAAGCCCACCAAAAAATCAGTATGTGGTTATTGATTCGGGTAGTGACATTATTTGGGTTCAGTGTCAACCTTGTACCCAATGTTATCGACAATCCGACCCGGTTTTTAACCCGAAAGATTCTTCATCTTATGCGGGTGTGTCTTGTGGATCCACCGTATGCAGCCGTGTGGAGAATGCAGGGTGTCATGAAGGGAGGTGCAAATATGAAGTTTCTTATGGTGATGGGTCCTACACTAAAGGGACACTTGCTCTTGAGACTGTTACATTGGGAGGAACTGTGATCCAAAACGTGGCTATTGGGTGCGGGCATAGGAACCAGGGGATGTTCGTAGGAGCAGCTGGGTTGTTGGGCCTTGGAAGTGGGCCCATGTCTTTTGTGGGCCAATTGGGCGGACAAACCGGTAGTATGTTTAGTTATTGTTTAGTTAGTCGGGGCACTGAATCGTCTGGATCACTTGAATTCGGACGTGAATCGGAGCCCGTGGGTGCTTCATGGGTTTCTCTGATTCATAATCCACGGGCTCCGAGTTTTTATTACATCGGGCTTTCAGGTCTAGGAGTTGGGGGCCTGAGGGTGCCCATATCGGAAGATGTTTTTCGGTTAAATGAATTGGGCGAGGGAGGGGTGGTCATGGACACTGGCACAGCCGTGACGAGGCTGCCCACAGCGGCTTATGACGCATTTCGAGATGCATTTATTGCTCAAACAACAAACCTGCCCCGGACATCATCCGGGGTATCCATTTTTGACACATGTTATGATCTAAACGGGTTTATGACGGTTCGAGTTCCAACCATATCATTTTATTTCTTGGGTGGGCCTATACTGACCCTTCCAGCAAGGAACTTCTTAATTCCAGTGGATGATGTTGGAACTTTCTGCTTTGCATTTGCTTCTTCTCCCTCAGGACTTTCCATCATAGGAAACATCCAACAAGAAGGCATTGAAATTTCAGTAGATGGAGCTAATGGATATGTGGGATTTGGACCCAATGTATGTTAAGTGTGATGTAACAATCTAAATTTTGTTAGTGTTAGTAATGTAACATAAGAATGTTACTAGATAAATGGAATAATTAAGCCACATTTGGGGTCATCAAATGTTATATTCATATTATATAGTCTAATCTCACTTTTGATTAGCCACTAAGTTTATGTTAAAGTAAAGCATGTGAAACTAGTAGTTTTATTGAGTTTTTGTGCAAAAGTTGTGCACTATAATAAGGGTTAAACATTCCTAATATGACCTTAAACATGGTCAAAAGAATCATATAAAAGGTAATATGCTCTGTTGGGCAAAAGAGTAATCTTTATATGTTGTAAAGAGTGATGAGGAGATTCAAGATGACCCTTTTCTCAATTTGAAGAGTAGGAAAGAAATGATTTGGTTGGTCTCTTTCTACTAATGACTGGACAAAGCTCTGAGAGCCTTTTCTTTTTTTTCTTTGTTACTTTTTTCTTTCTTTCACTTAAACAGATTCCACTCTCTTCTATATTCTCTTTCTACCATTGTGTGAAAGCTGCTACAGAAACTGAATCATGAGGGGAAGGGAGCCACCACCACTATTATAGATATCTGAGACCATTGTTTGGGGCTCTATGACCTACTTTTTTTGGTTGGGACCTCAAGTTGGAGTGCAACCGTATGCTTTTTCTCTTTTTGAAAAATGAGAGAGTAAGAAAAATCACTGTTGTCTTTTTCTTTTCTTCATGTGGTTGATTATTGTCAGGAAACACAAAAAATACTTGCATGTCCCATATGTATAAATTATAATGTGGTGATATGAAGAGAATTGAATACATGTGAAAATTTTCTTAATCCACTTTCATATATGCTCAAATCTATCAAAATACATCATCAAAGTGTGGTAAAGTATACTCGTGAGTAGTGAAAGTGTGCTTTAGGTAAAATGACACATTTTTAGAGGGATTGATCAATCATCATCTATATGAGGTAATTTGAGAAGTGAAAATGATACTTTGTTTTTTATCACCATGGCTATATAAGCACTTTATATAGGCCCACCAAAAGGCAGGATTGCTGGTGAAAAATGGTGAAAGGAAGGAAATCATGAAATTGTACACTTTGAGCAGAAATAACATCACACGGGATATACTTTGCATTTAATCGTCATGTTTTGATACTCAACTAATAGGTAGTAGAAAATGCAAATACAAATCTATTTTTATCACATTTAATCAAACTTAGATGTGGAGTCCAAAGTAGTCATTCCAGATAGCGGCACGGAGAGGTTGATCCCAAAAGTGAGATGGCGGGATGACCCCTAAAATGAGATGGTAGGTTAGCATTTCGCAAAATGACATCTATACTTGATCGATTTTGGGACAAATTACATATAATATTATAAACATATTAATGTAAAATTAAACAAATAACTCTCAACTCATAGAATATTCATAAATCAAAGCACTAAGAATACTAGGTTAAAGTTGAATCTCAACTCAAATTTGATTGAAAAACCACAAATCATAGCACAATGAATGAAGGTTAAAGTTGAGTCTCAACTCAAATTTGATTGAAAAACCCAAAACTACCCTTAAAACATTGTACATTTAAAGGGTAATTTCGTTTTTTTAGAGGGGAAAAGGTTGGAGGGTCAGAAATTATCCGGGACGGGAACCGCTCTGCTCCACTATCCACTATTTACCCTGTGGCAGCTGCTATAGTGTTCTAAGACTCTTCCCATAGCGCCCGGCCTCCCCTCCTCTATAGCGGAATAGAGCCGCTATTGACTAATCGTGGAGTCAAACTTGATTTTATGCATGTTTAAATTAGAGTGAGTTTAACAAAACCACAATAAACTTAGCTCCAAATTATGATCAGTAATTCCAAAGGGATCAACTTAACAACCTTTCATTGCTTTCAATGCAGAGTAAAGTAGTATTTAAAAAAATTGTACACTGTAAAAGAAGTACACCAAAGGTAAATATCATCCTAAACCATATACTTAACTACCCTATTTACTGCTTTAAGCTATATAGCAGTTGGGAGGACAAAAATGCCCTTGTGGGCTTTCAAAACACATAAGTTACTGCATGGATCAATCAGGCCTCACCAGCTAACTTGATCAACAAATGTCAGCAGCCAACATAAAACAGCCATACACCTTCATAACTTCACGCAGAGCCATCGAAAACAAAACTTGAAGACCAGTCACCATACAGATTATAGTCAACAGGGATCTATACCATGAAAAGATATTTAAGATCGTCAACTGTAAGCCGAGTTCCAGAACCTCCAGCATGGTCTTCACCGTATGCAGATGCCACCATTTTTCTTTTTTCATCCTGCACAATACAGATGAACAAAAAAAAATTCAAAAGTCACAAACCACCTCAATTCCCCAATTCAAGTTTTATACAAGTATAACCTCATTTTAGCACATAAAATAAGATTCAACTGATAGATATTAAACCTGAAGAGCCAGTATTCTATCTTCAACTGTATCTTTCATGGTGATCCGTGTCACAGTAACGGGACGAGTCTGTCCAATTCTATGGACTCGATTAATAGCTTGATCTTCAGTAGTTGGATTCCACCAAAGATCCAAAAGAATAACATGACATGCAGCAACCATATTCAAACCAAAGTTTCCTGCTTTTAGAGACATCAGCATAACAGTAATCTGAAAAAAAAAATATCCAAGTTAGTCAGCCACTAAGGAAAACCTAGGTTTAAGCATTTGAAACACACGTTAGATAAGAGCCAAACCTCAGAATCTGTATTGAAATCCTTAACAGCTCTATCCCTCGCAGTCATAGTCATCCTACCATCAAGTCTCCTGTATTTTATGCCAGACTGCTCCATCGATGTCTCAACTAAGTCCAACATGGTAGTCCATTGAGAAAAAACTACAGCCTTTAGCGGTCCCCCAGTTATGCACTCTGAATAATTTCTTGTGACTTTTGTAACCTTGACATCTGAATCATCAGAAGGCGGTGAATCTCTGTTGCCAGAATTAGCCTTCAATCTGCAACTAGACTGCAGAACTTCAAGGACGGCTTTGATTTTAGATGAGCTGTAATCACTATTTTGTACTATTGAATAATCAACAAGGCTCGAACTTCCAGAACTACTGCCACTAAGATCATCAGAGATGCAACTCCTTAAAGTTGCTTTCGAAAAAACAAGATCTTCACCAATTTGTTCTTTACAATGATTTGCAGGGCACATATTATCGTAACCTGTCAAATGTTCTGATACACATTGATAACAGAAGACATGGCCACACATCGAAATAACAGCGTCATCAGGTGGATCCTGTTAAAACCATAGTACAAATCAGCCAGAGCCCTTAATGACAATGCATAGTTACTATTTTCCACTAGGCAATAAAGGGTTATTTTAGTAAATGACATTAACTTTTTCACTACAACCAACGCATCTAATCATTTTCTTAAGAACCGCGCATTGCTCAAATAGGACACTTTTTATGAGACGGAGGGAGTAATTAATAAAACCAGTATCCATTACGATGATCAGTCCCCTCTAAAAGCATTTATCTTAGTCTGATTAACTTACTTTTTCAAACAATAAATATTAAATCATGTAACTTGCAACTAATAGTTTTGAACATTTTGTTGTGCTACGTAAATTATCCTTGGAATACATCCTCTAAAATAGATTCTATAAATACTTTATGAGGATGTGTTTTATTTTGCCAAAACTTAAAACTAGAACTCCTTAACTTTTGAGTTGTTTACATCATAATACATGATATTCTTCCACCGAAGGTTTTAAGTGTTAAACTTTATCTGATTTTGTGAACATAGTATAGTGTATATATAAAATTCTACAAAGACAAAAAATGTGACACTCCTAAAACATAATCAGAGTAAGCATATGCATGCAAACTTTTGTTGACAAACTTCATCATATTTCAAACCATAGAGAAGTGTTCCTACTAATGTTATTTATTAAACCTATAACAAAACCTGTACCTTAGGAAGAGTGAGACTGGTAAGATACAACCAAAATTATCTATACCAGATCACACACATAGGAGGCATAATCGCAACAAAGAAACAAATAATGAAATTATCAAATCAGAATTAACTTACATTGCAGACACAACATATAGCGGCGGTTGTTTCCAGACTATTAAACAGATTTATCAACATCTCTTTTGGAAGCCTTTTTGCCATTGCAACAGAATCTTTTCCAACAGGATCAGAATTGTATTCTTTAACAAGAAGTGGGTGATCACAAGCCTGACGGAGACGTAAAAGCATCAAAAGAATATTTGCATAGTTTTGATTCACTGTGCCGGCAGCAGCATATGCCTGCAAATTACAAGCATTACTTTTCAGAACTACAAACTGAGAACATCCATCAGTGTAGAAATATCAGATGAACAAAATCATACAATTCGTAATTAACTTGCCCACTGTCAATAAAGTTCTAGACACTAAGTTTAAAAAGAAAAAACAAACAGTATCATTACTGTATGTCCAAGTTAATATAAAAAATTTGAAAGGAAATAAACCTTAAATTGAGAACGTGAATCAGCTTCCAACTTCTTGTAGAAGGCCCGCTCTTCATGCGAGAAATCCACGTTACTCAAATTAATTGTTTTAGGAGGTAAAGTTATTATCGGCTTGCCATCAAGCAAAGTTCCTGGACAAATAAAACAAACTGATGAGTAAACATAAGAGACCAATACTCACCCTCATACAGTAAACATGATTTCAACTTCAAAGAAAATCAACCTCACTCAACCAAACTTGTTCAATCCACTCCCTCAACTGAACAATATTATATTTCTGGTAAAACATTTGGAAACAATCTCAAATTCATTATATTATACATTATGGTCATAGACTCAGTAACAGAAATTCAGGATCAACTCACTGAATAGAAGGAATAATACCATAATTCCAAAAACAAGAAAGTCTAGTCAAAAACAGAAAGTTTAATAAACCGACAACTTAAAACTATTTACATGCTAAAATCTATTAGTAAATAATAAATTAATTATCTATATTGTGATGAAGGGAAGGACTAAATAGAATCAATTAAATTGATGTGTTTTTATGCTTTTATTGTAATTTACAGGTATGTCTAGCCAATTAAGGCTGGCTTAATAGATAGGTAGCCCTCCATTGGCAAGTTATTTTGTATGCAACCACTAAAAGCCTCTGAAGCATTGTTGCAAGACCTTGGAATAAAGAAAGGCAACACAAGCCCCCAACTTATTGTAACAGAGTTTATACTTTATAGAAGGGGCCTGCTATGTTAAATTTGGATTAGTATAACTTATATTCAGTTTAAAATATAAACATAAGGAGTTTCCTTGTGTCCTGGCAAACCTCTTAAGGAGTTTCATTGTATGATTTTGTTCCTTAAGAGGGGATCAACAACAATATTGCAATATCACTTCAAACCTAAACCAATCTAAGAACACAGAAAATTCATACAATCTATTCGGTCAAAACATGAGACGACAGTTTATGAAAAAAAAAATCACCTTTTGTACGACGTAGCATTACGGCCCTCAAAACTGCTTGAAGTTTTTTGTAACCTAGAATTGGGTTTCTGGATATTGGGACTTTTATTGTATTGTAGAATGATTTATACACAGCATAAGGTTCATACTTCAGAAACCTAAAGTAGCTATGTAAATCATCAATAGTATTCTGAATAGGCGTGCCAGTCAAGCACCACCTTATTTTGGCCCTAAGGCTGGAGCAAGCTCTGGCCATCTGAGTCCTATGATTCTTTATTGTTTGAGCTTCATCTAGAATAACCCTAAACCAACCTACTTTTCCAAGAGCGCCAGAAGCAGAATCGAAAGAAGAACCGTATTCCCTTTTTACCTTTTTTACCCTTCTTACTTTCATTATATTTATATGTCTTTTTCCTCTTTTTTTGACACAAAACTCAGAGGATAGGCCAAAATTTTCGCCATCTTTTTCATCAATATCATCATCCTCAACTAAAGGTTGCTTGGGAACTTCATTAGTCACAAGTGAGTATGTTGTGAGAACCACGTCATATTTTGCAAGTTCAACAGGATCCTTTGTCCTACTGCCCTCGTGAAAGATCAAAACAGAAAGCTTTTCATCTCCAACTTTCTCTTCAAGCTCTTTGGCCCACTGCCGAAGAACACTTGCAGGGCAGACAACCAATGTACCAGCAGCAGGCCTTTTCCAACTCGGTGTCCGTGTTGAACTACTCGGTTCAATAATAGGTTTTGTATCAATGGATTCTTCATCATTTTTAAGCTTTTCCACATCAATACTACCAATATCATCATCATCATCCAAATTCAAAGCTTCAGCTTTATGGTTGCATGTATCATCTGCTTTCCATTTTATCTGTAATTGCCTTTGCATTAGGATGAGAGCAATCGTTGAAATTGTCTTTCCAAGGCCCTGTTTGAACAATGTTATTAAGTTCAAATAAAAACACCCAACAGTTAAATACCATGTACTACTGATTAAAAAATGATTATTCAAAGATTAACCTGCTCATCAGCCAAAATCCCCCCCAAGCAATGCAAACTCCTGTTTTCCCTCTGAAGCATCCAAGCCATTGCAATTTTCTGGAATATAAAGTGGTAAGAAATAAATGATTCAAAATAACAACAAAACAATACTCCTTTCAAGAATATTTGCTACATTTGCAACAACAAAATTGACTCAAAATAATTGTCATTTTCAATGTTTTAATGCAACATTAATTACTGTTTTCTAACTATACCTTCTAATTAATATCATGGGCACCACTTCAAAGTTATTATTCTCCAATTTTCACTTATGATATGGATGTACGTGAATATTGAATAAAATTATCACTTTTCCCTTCTTTTATCATCTTTTCTTTATATATAAGTAAAGTGTTCAAATAGGGAAGTCAATTTGCATCTGGTAGCAAGGATCTCCAAGGGGATCTCCCTATTCGATACTTATGATGCTGAATTTTACAATTATGTCTCATTAGTTTTGATGACGTATAGTTTTTTAAGCATATTTATGTTGCTGAACTTTATAGCTTTTAGGCATAGTTTTGATGAAGTGTAGTTTTTGAAACATATTTATGTTGCTGAACTTTATAGCTTTTAGGCGGGGAATGAATTTGGTGGCGGGAACTGGGAAGTGTCCCCCGCCCCAGTGACATCCCTATGGTCAAATGCAACAAATGTTGTGAGTTGGAGGGAGAAACAGTTATAAGACAGACCATAATACCTGATGTCTCATAAGAGGGACAGCCACCATACCAGCAGGTAAATCGGCTTCTTTTAATGGTTGACTGATATCCTGCAACAACCAAAATCATCATTAACAATATTGCGCTCCATCGACTCTCAATGACAATAAAGATTAATATTACGTCCAAATGAAGCTTCTCAATATGGATTCACAATTAAGGAAACGTTTTTCATTAAGAGATGAAATGATCATTTCAACTAAATGATTTTCACTAAAAACTAACTGACAGAATATTTCATTCATACAATTTTGAGAATCTAAGGCATTATACAGGGATAAACGTAATGAAATACCTGTAATGCTACTTCATAAATTAGTCTCTCATAAGTTTCAGGAGCCCTTTTATCCCCTATTCCAGAACGGTATGCTGATTCACTAGAACTAGCAAACGGTTGAGTTATTGCCTTTCCAATCATCAGAGATGGAGGAAGAGCTCTGGTCCCACTATTCTGAATCATGAAACGATCTCCATCATTGCCTCTGCCAAAATTGTCACGAAAAAAGCCCTTCTCAACGGGCGTGCTAGGTCCTACTCCATGGTGACGACTCCTGTATGCATCATGAAGCTGACTAATACTTAGGTTGCTTACTGTGTTATTAGGTGCAAACAATGAAGGTGGAAAACCCGTAGTTTCAGATGATTGAAAAGATGATGGGAGGGTCCTCTTCAAAGCTTGTTGAGATGACATTTTCTCATAATCGGTACCATGAGAATTCGAAATTCGGGAATTTACTGTCTGATGCTGACTTGTGTTTCCATTGCTAGGACCAGGCTGAAAAGATGATGGAAGGGTCCTCTTGAAAGCTTGTAGAGATGACATTTTTTCATAATCGGTACCATGAGAATTAGAAATTCGGGAATTTACTGTCTGATGCTGACTTGTGTTTCCATTTGCCCTTCTTGAATCTGCACATAATATTACATATAAGATGATTGCGGATTTAAAATGAAATTAGAGGGGGCTTTGATAAAAATCACCTACCTGAATTCCTTTCAGAAGCAGCCCAGCTTGGCAGAATTCTCCCCGAACCTAATATCTCCAACTCATCATCCGACGAACTAATATCTTTATCCGCATTATCCATGGAATCTAGATAACAATTTTCTCTTTCCTCGGCCAACCTAGAAATTGAGCCAACCTGCATTCAAAGAGGATCATGATCATTTCATCATACATGACAACAAAATTGTAGTATGTCCAAGTTATTGTGTTTTTGTATTTTCAATCCTAGAGGTATTGTTGTAGCATGTGTTGTTTGTAATTTTTGAAGTATGTCCAAGTTTCCCTTATGGTTTCAGTATTAGCATAGTTTCAAGCATTCCCCTAAATTTAATTCACACTTTCAGACATTAATGTCATATGTTTCTAATGTCCTATCTATACCACAGACATTAATGCAATATATAACTTGGTAATAAGATACAACAGTGCTCTTTATAGAGAACTGGTATAAAGTGAACTAACTAACAACTTTACAATCGGTTAGTCAGAACTAACTATAACAAAATCAACAGACAGCAGTGACTAATACAGAACCTACTAGAAGTAACTAGAAGGTATGGCACAAACTAGATAGCTCTGCTAAAACATAAACACTATTTTCTGACAAGACGAAGTCGAATAATAGTTTTAACACCCTCGGGTAAAACAATTTAATAACCTGATATACCTGTATAAGGGAACGAGATACCTAGCATGTAGAAGAGTTCAAACCCTTCTAAGAAAGAAAATTGACATTGAACACCAAAAACTAAGAAATAACAAGCAAGCAAATTCGCCAGATTATCCACATGCACTGCATCTTAAACCCAGCCAATAGCTATCACCAGTTTCTAAAGGAGTAACTTTGACAGTATTTCACATATGATATAAAATCCAAATGAAGCTTCACAATATGGGTTCACAGTTAAGGAAAGTTTTTTCATTAAGAGATGAAATGTCCTTTCAACTAAACGATATTCACTAAAACCTAACTGACAGAATATTTCATTCATACAATTTTGAGAATCTATGGCATTATAAATGCAAATACTGGGATAAACGAAATGAAATACCTGTAATGCTACTTCATAAATTAGTCTCTCATCAGTTTCAGGAGCCCTTTCATCCCCTATTCCATAACGGGAATTTACTGTCTGATGCTGACTTGTGTTTCCATTGCTAGGACTAGGTTGAAAAGATGATGGCAGGGTCCTCTTGAGAGCTTGTTGAGATGACATTTTTTCATAATCCACATTCCAGTCAAACAAAACCACCTTTCAAAAAGGGAAAAAAAGGCGGGAATCCGTGAAATTCCAGTGAACTTAATTTGTGAAATGTATGAACAAAAAATTGATTTTTTTAACGGAATTGGAAGCATGCAACGGTTGAGTATTGAAAGAGCGACTAAGGTTGCAGAGCATAATGCAGTAACGGAAGCGTAAAAGAGAATGAAAATGGATTCCAATTTTTTACTCTTTCGTCAGTTGAACTCTTGCACTTCTGTCTTCTTGTATATTTTCCGCGCTATAAATTCATATTTATACTAGCCGTTTTCTCGATGCACGGATAAATTTTTATTAAATTACTATAATTTAAAGAAGCAATTTAAAATATATTTAAGTTATGTGAATGTTTTTTTTTATGCAAGACCACAAAGACCAAGAGAATAAAATAATTTAACTAAGAGTTACTGTACATGATTTTTATGTTTAAGTATAAGTATTAAATAATTAATTCATTTTATAATTTCTAGTGTGTTGAAAATATTTTTTTTTAATTCACCATTCAGAAAGTGTTTATTAAAAAATTGTTTGAAAATTTTCTTCATCATCAATTTTATTTATTGAATTCTCCTAATCGTAATCTTATGGATCATAAAGGAGTATTTAAGCATTATGATTATTTAATAAAGTATGATATGTTGGTCTAAGTTAGGGGTGTTCGCGGTGCGGTTTGGGCGGTTTTGAAGCTAAAAATCATCCGAACCGCAAGAGAAAAAAGCATGCGGTTTGGTTTGGTTCGGTTGGCTTTTAAAAAAAATCCGAACCAAACCAAACCAAACCAATGCGGTTTGGATTGGTTCGGTTTTTTACAAGATTTTTATTGAGTGATATTTACATATATAGAGAACAACATAACTTTGTGTTTAGTCATTCACACATTACCAAATAACAACAAAACTCATCATATTTAGACAAAAAATTCTCATTCAATACACAAAAATCAATTTAAACAAAAGTGAAAAAAATAGTAGCATAAAACAATATCAAAAATATTATAATAAAATAGAAAATAGAGGAGAAGGGAGATTAGAGAAGATGAAAAAGAAAGAACATAAGAGATGTGAGATTAGAGAATAAATGTGCGATAAAAATATAATTAGAAGAGAAAATAGTAACATAAAAATGAGAAAATGAAAAAGAAAAAACATGTGAGATGAGGGATTAGTGTAGAAGAGGTGAGACATACATGACAAAGAAGATGAGAAGAATGCACAATACTATTAGGAGAGATTTGAGAAGATTAAAACTGAAAAGTTAAGTGTGAGTAAGAGAAAATATTTCGTAATTGTAAGGTTAAGGCATAATGGGTTTAAGTTTTGGGTTAGATGTGGGAAAAGTGAAGTTTGGGTTGTAACATAATGCGGTTTGGTTTGGTTTAGTTCGGTTTGCAAAATACAAACCGCAAACCAAACCAAACCGCGCGGTTTTGTTAAAAGATGGCCCGAACAAATCCGAACCAAATGCGGTTTTTTGCGGTTTCGATTTGGTTTGGTTTGATTTGCGGTTTTTTATTGGGTTGGTTCGGTTTTGAACACCCCTAGTCTAAGTTGTGATGAATACTTAAATATAAAGTTTTTTTTGTAATGTAGTAATAATTTGAAGGAAAAAAAAAAGGAATACAATCAGGCAAATATTGACATGCCATTCCGTTCATTGCAATGTGATTTCAGTATTCATAAGTCTTTTACGTATGCATTGCAATTCACTACTCCCCATGGTATCTAAAGCCTACTTTAAATGATTAAGTCTAGGTAATTAGTCATCATCATTAAGATATTTAGCAGAGATTAGCTACTGATAAATGCTGAACATGTAGGAGTGGTTGTTAAACAAGAAATAATTACACGGTTTTTTTTTACTGTACTACCCCTTTCTAAAATAAAATATATCAATATATTCCCTTTTGAAAAAAAATTACTAGGGTACCCTAGTTTTTTCAGACACTTGTTATCCCATTTCACGAGCATGTGAAGGGATTTTGATGCAGTGGGTGCTCGTGAACTGGGTTCACGAGCATGTGAAGGCCACCGAATTTTTTTTATTTTTTTATTGTTTTATTAGTTAAATAGTAATTTAATTATTTTATTTAAATAATTTAAGTATTTAAATAGTTTAAATAAAATAGTTTAATGGATTTTAATAATATAATATTAATTAAATACTCACTTAACAATTAAAAAAATATTATTTTATTAATAAAATTTATTTTATTTAATTTTTTTTTTAAATGATTGATGCTCGTTGAATGAGTTTGCGAGCAGAAACGTTTATTTTTTTCTATAAATAAATGTCGTTTTGTATCAACATTCATCATTCTAGTGTGTGTGGCATTTGCATATTCAAAAATGTCAGTCGAAGCTCTTGTGTTTTATGGGCAAGAAAAAAAATCAGAGTTTACCTGGATCCACTGTGGAACTTCAGAACCGTGGTTGCAGCAATTAACACAGGGTTTCGACAGCTCGGTGGCCGTCGCATGAAGGTGAGAAAAATGGAGTATTGTTGTCCGTACATAACGCTGACTGATGCAAGCCCGGAGGGTACGTACATGTATTACATGGATCGTGTAGAAAATGATGAAGATGTACAATGTATGTTTTCAGCACATAGTGGCGAAGTTAACAGAGGGGTCCAAGATCCACTTGTGTTGATTGTTGTTGTGGATTAGGTTGTATGTTAAGTTTGTTGAGTTTGTAATCTTCTAATGTTGCTGTTGTTTATTTGAATCATTGAAATCTTCGGTGTCTTGTTGTTTTAAGAACAAGTCTCATTGTCTTAATTGTCTGAAAATGTTGTCTTGAAATATAAGTTTGTGTTCGACTACAGACAAAGAAAGTTCAAGATATATACTTTATTAATTGATTAACTTTGAAAAGAAATACTATTATCTAGACGGTCGGTTTGACGGGCCGGCAACGTTAGGACATTTTCGACGCATGTGGCCTATTTCTCTACAAATCCCACACCTTCTCTTTTCCTTTTCGACGATGTCCATTTCGGTTCTAATCCTACTACTGGTTGGACGTCCCTTCTTGTTTCTTCTCATGGAATCATCGTGGCAAAGTGTGAATCCTTCATATTCTGGCCAGTTGTCTTCGTGAGGTACTCCTAAGAAGCTTTCCTTGTAGACTTTGAATACGTTAAGAACAGTGAAAACCTCTGGGATGTGAATGGAGTAGTCCTGATGTATACTAGAACATGTTGCGATGACGTGGGAGCAAGGTAAGTGAAATACCTGAAATTTCCCACAGTCACACCATCGATTCTTTAGGTCAACGCCGAAAGTACCTGTTGGACGACCATCGTTATGATTAATTTTTTCCTGCACCATGAAACAAAATCTTTGACGATCAAATTGTATGACATTATGCGTGTTAGCCTTGGCTACTTCATCAGTCATTCCCTTGTTGCAACCATCCGTGAAAACCTTTCCAGTAGACAACATTTTGGTCCATTTGTGGCCTCTTTTACCAAACAGGGAACCCAGGCGATAATATGTAGATTGAACCAACGCAGTGATTGGAAGGTTCCGGGTGGCCTTTAGAACGGAGTTCACGGTTTCTGCCAAATTAGACGTCATATGCCCCCAACGTTTCCCTCCGTCATATACTCTTGACCACTTCTCCCTTGGTATGTTGTCTATCCAACGCGAGGCCTCAATGTTTGTTCTTTGGATTTCATTACGATAGTAGTTAAATGCAGGCTCAGTCAAAGCGTAACCTGTAACAGAAATGTTATACAAAACATAGAAAAAGAACGAAAAAATAGGTAAGTAAGCGCATAAATGTAATACAATACCCATGTTAACAAATTCCTTGCGTAGTGCGTTGTCCTTAATCTGGCGCATGAAGTTTTGAGCAACGTGTCTAATACAATAGACGTGTGTAGATGGTGGATCCTGCCATCCGTTCTCGGGATTGCTATATGCACTCTTTATCGATTCATGTCTATCTGAGATTAGACACAAATCAGGTTGTGGTGTCACGTGTAACCTTAGGTTCTTTAGAAAAAAGCTCCAGGCTTCCTTTGTTTCACCTTCGACCAAAGCGAAAGCCAAGGGGAAAATGTTTGCATTACCATCTTGTGCAACTGCCATCAATAGAGTTCCTTTATACTTGCCGTATAAAAATGTTCCGTCAATTTGGATAACGGGCTTACAGTAGGCGAATCCACGTATACAAGGTCGAAATGCCCAAAACAGACGATGGAAGATGCGTGTGCCAGATATTTGGGAACCGTCATCTGAAATTGCTGGTAGGGTCTGCAACTCCATAATGGTTCCAGGAAGATAGGTTTTCATTACCAATATCCACTGCGGCAGGTCGTTGTAAGATGTTTCCCAATTACCGTACAGCGACTCTACGACCTTGCACTTGGCGATCCATGCTTTCCTGTAGGATACTATGTACCTGTATTTTTCAAGTATATGGGCAATGATGACATTCACCTTTAATGAAGCGTCACGGTTGACAAGCTCTCTGATGCTGTGGCTGATCATTTCTGAATTCAGCTTCCTATGGTCTTGTGCCATAGACGTGGCAGTGCATGTGTGAGGCCCAGACAGCTTACCAATCTTCCATTTGGAGTTCTTTTTTCTTTTGGAAGCCCTGCATTTGAAATTGCAGTCTTGTTTCTTACATTGAATGACATACCGTACATTGTCGGATTGGT
Source organism: Lathyrus tuberosus (assembly GCA_022829125.1). Lineage (NCBI taxonomy): Eukaryota > Viridiplantae > Streptophyta > Magnoliopsida > Fabales > Fabaceae > Lathyrus > Lathyrus tuberosus. Next base: position 40,073 of record JALAZF010000956.1, read on the forward strand.
AAACCCAATAGTCAACATTGTGTCTAATATGCCAGTGTTGCAGAGCGAGAATGCACGCTTCCTTGTTTTCAAACTCCATCCCAATCTCAATTTCGTCAGCAATATGGTTTGGTATGACATGTCCGAACACGGAGATTGGTTCAGCGTCTTCCATGCATATATTCTGCATATGTGCAGGTGGATTGTACAAGCTAATTGGTTCTGCGCGAATTGTCGGGATAGACGCGACAATCAAAGCCTCATCTTCCTCGTCGTCGTCGTCGCTATTACCAAAAATGTCTTGCATCCGGACCTCCCGAAGTTCATCCTCACTAGCTTCCCCAACCTCTTCAGTTGGTAAGAAAGGTTCGTTGTTTTGTGTTGGTTCGTCGTCAGATGTTTGGCTCATTCCATAATGGTGTGAATGTGTCTCTTGCGTCGGAAATGTTTCAACATTATTGTGTAGACGAACATATAACTCAATCGTGGACAACTGATCATACAACAAGTGGTATTGAAACATTGCTTTCACGTCTTCATCGTTTGTGATCGGCTTCATCAAGTAAAAAATCGTACCATCATCCCCGTTAAGTAATGGATGACGATAGATTATCTCCTCGACAAACCGTGCTAGCTTTTTTTCCATCCTCTCTTTGAAGTGAATGAAATCGGAATTTACATGAATTTTGAATGCGTAGGTGTCTGTGTTGCTAAATGAGAATCCAACAATTCTATCTGTGAACACACTACCATTAAAGTTACAGGTAACAATTATATTGTTCTGAGCCATTATCAATGAAATTGGTAGGTGGTTGTGATAGTAGAAATGAAGAAAACAAGTGTTATATAATGTTGTAATGTACTATTAAAAAATGACTAAAAAATACATGCTTCATGTGCTCGTTAAATGGAAAAGCGAGCATGCACACGTGCTTCACTTGCTCGTGGATCAGGTTAGCGAGCATGTACATGTGCTTCATTTGCTCGTGGAATGGGTATACGAGCATGCACGTGGTCTGATTTTTTTGCAGGCTATCGTGTAGCATAGCATGCATGCAAGAAGAGGTGAAAGTTCCAATGACATGCAGTTTAGTCTCTTCATGCAGTGTTATGTCATGCAGTGTTATGTCGCTTCAAATTATTTGTTACTAACAATTATTACTACACATATTACCCTATAAATTAGTCACAATTTTCATTCCTCTTCCACAACTTCCTTTCCCTTAGCAAGTAACAATTTCCTTTCCCTCAGCAAGTCAAAAATGTCTCTGTTGTGGTTGGGCGAGAATCACCGTGGTACACAAGAAAATGTGCTGGCAAGTGTAAGTTTCTTAAAAATGCATGTCTATAAAATTCTTAAAAATGTGCTTGTGTTAACTATAATTTCTTACTTTTTCAGGGAAATGTAAAGTTAAGAGTAAATGCGCATTCTCACGTGAAAGCAAGTGATAGAATAATGCCTTATTTAGAGGTCGCAGGTTTTGCTCATTTCGCACAAATAAATCATCTTCCAATTGACACTAGCCTAGTTCAGGCTCTGATAGAGAAATGGAGACCGGAGACACACACATTCCATTTACCAACCGGTGAATGTGCAATAACTTTAGAAGATGTTAACATGTTGCTCGGTCTTAGAGTGGATGGAAAAGATGTTAATGGTCCTACGGAGGTAGGTAACGAGGTCTATATAGAGAATTTAGGGGTTGAACCGACAGCATCTGATAGAAATAGAGGGTCCGTCAAAATTATTTGGCTAGAGACCTTATATGCAGAATTAAACAGTGAACCTAACCTAACCCCAGAACGTACACTTTTACAAGCAAAAGTTTATATTTTGCTTGTGATTGCAACTATTTTGTTCCCCGACAAGAGCCAAAATCTTCTGCATTCTTCGTGGATTCCTCTCGTAGGGGATCTAGAAAATTGTAACAAATTTAGTTGGGGTTCTGCTTGTCTTGCAAAACTGTACAGAGAAATGTGCAAGGCATCAGTCAAGGATGTAAAGAGCATGAGTGGTTATGTCCTACTACTCAAGACTTGGGCATTCACGCGCATACCCTTGGTTGCTCCTATTAGTAATATGCAGCCGTCATTTCCATACGCACAAAGGTATTACTTATATTAACATGTACTTTATTATAATCTTACTCTACTATAACTAATAGTCATATTTTTTTTCCAGATGGACCCAGAGACGAATGGATTACGCGAACAATCCGCGTTACTATGCACAGGGGTATCGAAACGCACTTGATCACATGCAAGAGAGAGACGTAAGTTTGAAAGTATAAAACCTACATGTTTAATATACAGCCTTACTTTATTCTAATAATTTTTTTTCCAGTTTATATGGAGGCCGTTCATTCACTTTCAAGTGCCAAATCAAAGAGACGCCAGAATCTGGAGTGCTACGACTTATCTTATCTGTTTCCATATAGTTGAAATGCATCAAACAGATAGAGTCAAACTCCAGTTTGGTTTTGAACAATACATACCTTCCATACCTAGGTGTCTAATGGAACACCACGAGATGACAATGAGAAAGGCCCAAAAAGTTCATTGGCGCGATCTAAACAAGGAAGAGGTGACTGAATGGAAAAATAGAAGATATTTGGTTTTGCAGGGGGTCCTGGTAGATGGTGAACGCAAGCCAAGCCCGAAGTATTTAAATTGGTTTCGTGTGATTCCTTATACGCATACTGCACCGGACCAATTTCTTACAGACCCTCGTACGCGTGGTTCGTCTTCTACACAACCAACCCCGACACCAATGCATCATGATGTGCCATCAATGTACACTTCCTAAATTGGGGGACATGCATCTTCCTCCGCTCAGCATACATACCAACACACCCAGACCACTGAACAACACACTTTCTACGTAGGACCATCCCAACACCAAACTCCATACAACCCACTCCCTCAACAAAACTACCACTATACCTATGGCCAACAAACTACAACCACTCATCGCCCAACCATACAGTTCACACCCATTCCACCACCGAACTTTGACCAATCAAACCCCCAATATCAACAACAAACATACAACACTCCATACTCTCAACCCACATCCACCATCACACCTGACGATCCCTACATCCCAACCATCCAACCACCACATGCATTCCAAAACTTTTTGCTGACGGAAGAACAATTAATGCAAATGCCTAATTTAAACATTGACGACCTTCTGCAATCACCACCACAAGCGGACCCCCCTTCATCGAGACAAAACCCCCCAACAACATATCACGGTGAAGACATGTCTTCTGACTCATCTCAGTCACCTACAAGAACACCAAATGAACCGATGGGTAGGGGACGTCGACTTAAAAAAGGCACTAGGTGTGGAACGGGCGGCCATTTCTGATGTAATGTACTTCAGTTGTGAATTTTGAATAAAAAAATTAGTGTTTAAATAAATATTTTTTTCCTTATTTATTTTTCTGCAAATGTAATATTTATTTAGTTAAATTAATTAATATTTTATTAACTAATTAATATATTTAAGTTTAAATACTTAAATTATTTAAATAAATATTTTGTTCATTATTCAATTTTCTGAAGAAAAAAAATATTTATTTAGTTAAATTAATTAATATTTTATTAATTAATTAATCTATTTTAGTTTAAATACTTAAATTATTTAAATAAATATTTTGTTCATTATTCAATTTTCTGAAAAAAAAAATATTTATTTAGTTAAATTAATTAATATTTTATTAATTAATTAATCTATTTTAGTTTAAATAATTAAATTATTTAAATAAAATAATTAAATTACTATTTAACTAATAAAACAATAAAAAAAATAAAAAAAATTCGGTGGCCTTCACATGCTCGTGAACCCAGTTCACGAGCACCCATTGATGGGTTCACGAGCACCCATTGCATCAAAATCCCTTCACATGCTCGTGAAATAGGATAACAAGTGTCTGAAAAAACTAGGGTACCCTAGTAATTTTTTTTCAAAAGGGGGTATATTGGTATATTTTATTTCAGAAAGGGGTAGTACAGTAAAAAAACCTAATTACACGCCGCACTTCAGATATTCTCCGTATCACATATTTAAGTCACAATTTTTTTTTAGAATTTCAACTTGAACATAAAGAAAAACTTTTTAGTACATGTATCACATAAATCAAAATTTACTAACATAAAAACAATAAAATAATAACAATTTACTTTTTCTAGATAGTTATTGTTCTGGACTGGGCCGAGGCTGCCCAACAGTCGAGTAGGCCCAACCCATACAGCCTGGAAGGCCCAATAAGGTCTTTCTGCAAGACACGCGACTGCCACGTGCAAGCCGCAGTTTCGTCGGGCACTTAAGCGCTGTCGGGCACTTTAGGCAATAGGAGAGGATGTCCTGCTAAGAGGTGACTCCTCGACAGACTAGCTTCTCCCCCGCGAGCATGCTACACGTCACTCCTCGACGGACACTATCCCTCCCCGCGAGGCCGTGCCCTTTCTACGGGCTTCACATCTCCTCGACCACAGAAGGCTCCTCCCCCGCGAGGAGTACCCAACGGTTCGTCCCGCATGGACACGTTCCAAGTAACCTCCCACTTCTGAAAGATTCGGTCTGCCCTACTTCCGAAAATCTATGAGCAGTTACTCTAGGGCGAAGACCATGTGCTGGTCTTCACTACTACCTGTAAGCCCTAGCAGTTACTTGGAGTGGGCCTAGTTGATCCAGCCCATTGCAGGTAACCGTTGGCCCTGCGCTGGGGGCTCTCTATAAATACCCTCTCATTGGAGAGGGTCAGGTTAGACACATTCTACTTACCATTCTCTCTTTCTGTATTTGCTGATATTCTGTACACTCTCTCACTTGAGCGTCGGAGTACCTTGCAGGTACAACCCCCCGCTGTCTCTCATCACCATCGGAGCTGTCGTTCCAGACGCCGTTGGCCACTATCACTGTCTGATCCAGGTACGATCAGTTATCATGCAAATAAACCACTGAAAAGTTAGAAAATATTACTACTTATATGCTTTGAACATATAACTTTGGATGAATACAACCATGTCAAAACAAAAAAAGTATCTCATATTTGAAATTATATTGAAAATAATGTGCAATTTTATACTATGAATTCCATTTAAAATGTATATATTTATTTTTAAAACTATTTATTTAAAATGTATAAATAAAAGCCGGCCAAAATTAATGACCATAAATCCAATTAAACCCAATTCTTTCCTTAAATATGTTTTTATTCCATTTATTTTAATAATTCTAAAAATAATTGTTTTTTAAATATAGAAACATATTTACTACACTTACATTTAATAATTCTATGTTTTTATACTTTTAATAACTAAATATTTTTAATTACCGTATATAAAATAATTTTTATTTTACTTTATCTTCAAAATAAAAATAAAAATAATATTTTTTACAAAACTTATATTTCTTCTCTTTTATTAAATTTTACCATTCAATATACTTATAATACATTAATATATTAGTAATTAAATAAAACACTAACCTATATTATATATTTATTGAATATTCAAATACCATATTTTTTTGGATATCGCTATTTTTAAAATGGTATTTATTTCAATTAACATAATTTTCCTTTACAACTTGACAAATCATTGCAACCTTTTAAATGTGTGTGGCCTAGTGGAGAAACCCTTGTGCCTTGAGAATGTGCTCTTTTCAAGATCTTAGGTTCGAATCCTACTGGATACAAATTGCTTATTAAAAAAATTACAAATTAAATTTATTTTTATATCACCATTTTATATATCTTTTATATAGATTTGTTAACCATCTCTATATTATATTTATATAGAATTCATTCTATATCTCTGACAATAATGTCCCTAATGATTTGTTAGTTGTAAATTCCAAAAAATTACTATTAGAAAAACAACGATATAATATATAATATATGTTATAAGTAAAGTAAATAGATGTGAAAGTTTATTTATCCAACTTTTTATATTTTTTAATTGAAGTTAATTTTCTAGTCGTTGTTCTTTTTGGAATCCGATGTTGTCTTGTCTGGGGAATAGACTCTCTAATTGGACTGGGAGGAATTTGTCAATGGGGGGAAGAGTGTCCCTCATCAATTCAGTTCTTGTTAACCTCTCAATCCATCATCTGGCCTTCTACAAAGCTCCCAAGAAAGTGGTGAAGGAATTCATCGCAATCCAACGTAGGTTTTTGTGGGCTGGGAATTCTAACAAAAGATTTGTTTCTTGGATTTCTTGGAATTCAGTATGTATGCCTAAGGAATTAGGAGGTCTTGGAATAAAACATGTCGGTAGATTTAATCGAGCTCTTCTTGCTAAGTGGTTATGGAAGTTCCATAGTGGAGGGAATGAAATTTGGAGGAAGAGTCTCACTAATAGATATGGAGCTCTGGGTGTAAAGGTGCAATCGATCTGGATGAAGGATATTTTGTCGATCTCAGTATTCGAGCCTCTCGACAATTTCTGCAATTTTATGGAATGCTCAGTTGGTGATGGGTCTGGAGTGGCTTTTTGGCAGGCGTCTTGGATTGGTGATACGCCGCTGAAAGTCATATTTCCTAGTCTGTTTCAGGCCTGCAGAAGTAAGGCGGTGGCTGTTAGTGAAATGGGAGAGTGGGATTGTGAGATGTGGCGCTGGAAGTTACTAGAGTTGATGGATAATGCAGGTAATTTTTCTGAACATGAATAGAGTGCTTGCTGCTGGTTGCTGGACACCTCTTCCATAAATAAAGAGGTGCTTGACGAGTGGCATTGGTCACTGCACAATTCTAGGTTGTTTACGGTTAATTCTTTTTATTCGTCCTTGGTTTACTCTTCCGCTGCCAACGATATCGAGGCGGATTGTGCAGCACTTTTGGAATTACTTTGGATGACGGTCATTCCGTCGAAAGTCCAAATATTCAGCTGGAGGATGGCACTTGATAGATTGCCTACAAGATCTAATTTGTTGGCTAGAAGGCTAATTGTCAGTGGGCACGATAAGGTGTGCGTGTTTTGTTTTCGTCACTTAGAGGACGTTTCTCATCTTTTCTTCTCTTGCTCCAAGTCCATCTTGGTTTGGAACAAGATTTGTGAGTGGGTAGACATAGGAAATATAACGGAATCATGTAGCAGCCGCCATGCGAAGGACTGGAACTTGAGTCTTAGAGGTCGGTGTAAAGCGGAAAAGATTAATTCTATTTGGTTCATAACTTGCTGGAATTTATGGAGGGTTAGAAACAATATTTTGTTCAATGATGCCTTGTGTGTCGTTGAGGATATTGTCAATGATATTAAAATATCTTCATGGAATTGGTTGATTCTAGGTAAAAAGGATAGCAAGAAGTGTAGGTTGTACGATTGGTTTAAGTTTCCGTTTGACTTTCTTTAATGTTTTGTCTCTTTTGGTGGTTGTAGTTTGTTGGTCTGAGATTTCCTTAATCTCCTATTAATGAAATTGCTTATCAAAAAAAAAAATTTCAAACCTTTGTGTATTCTTTAAGTTAATAGTTATTTATTAATCATATACTATAAATATGGTTCATGTCTTAATGCTAAAAAAAAATACTTGAGGTGAATAATATAATATCACTTTTCTTCTTCTTTTTGTCTCCTTCATCTCTATATCATTTTGCTTCATTTCATAACATGTTATCAGCACGAAACTCTACCATATGAATATTAACTAATTATCTAAGAAGTGATACAAATAATTTGATAATGAAGGTCTAACTATATGAAACTCCGAGATTTAGAAGGTACCATTATATTTTTTTTGTTTCGCAATGTATATTTCTAATTCTGCCTATTATGTATTGATATATTTATTAGAAGAAAAAAAATCAACGATGATTTTCATGCATCCCAGAAAGATTGGATGAATAATGTTAAAATATCTCTAAAAGACTATAAAATAATTTGTTTGTTATATAGTTCTTGAAGAACTTAACAAATATCCTTGAAGGATAAAAAATAATAATTTTTTATATAGTTCATGAAGAACTTATCAAGCATCCCTAAAGGAAAGCAACATAATAATTTATTATATAGTTCCTGAAGAACTTATCAAGCATCCCTGAAGGATAGCAAAATAACAATTTATTATATAGTTCCTGAAGAACTAATCAAGATCCCTGAATGATAGAAAACTAATAATTTATATAGTTCTTGAAGAACTTATAATTCATCCGCGGAGGATTGTACGAAAATTGTTTATCTTTACCATTGTTTGAAGATCTATGATCTACCTCTCGAAAAAATTATATATACAGTATATTATAAAGGATCCCTATAGGATTGTTCAAAGAATGAATTACTTTTATTCATTCATCAAAGAATGGTTATCCCTTGATGATTGATAAGAAAATTATTATTCTGTCTCTATTGATAAGAAAAGTATCAATGACGGTTTTTATGGATCTGAGAAAAATTGACAATCACAAAAGGAGTGCATGAATCATATTAATAATTGTAAATTTATTAAAATTAAAATATATATATTTTATAAAAATTATTTTATATTTACTAGAGATTGAAACAAATTAGATGAATAGAATCATATGTATTATGTTAAATCAGATGTTTACAAATCACACTTAAGTGTGTTGTTGGCAAAATCGGTTGGGTCATCTCATATGTATTATGATGAGAGAACTAGTTTTGAAGAACCAGAAGTTTCTTCAATCCAATAAAATTTGTGTGTTCCTAAAGGAAAATTTTAGAATTTGAGTTTTTATGAAATTAATTGTTGCATCGACTAATAGATCGTACATATGTCTATTCACAGCTAGAAGTTTGTGAAATTATTTTCTCAACTAATTAAACTAAGATCTTGTTTTCTAGATTTTTCAGAAATTTTCTTGATAAGTGTCACATATATTACTAAAATTAATATTGAACATCTTGAAGGGCATGCTAATAAAAAAAGGACTTGAAGATCCATTCTTTAGACGTCTAAAGTTAGTTACATAGTTGATACTTGTGAGATCATCAATTCTAGATTAGATATTTGAAACACACAAAGTATGGTATTAAGCTATTTATTTGCATTAAGACAACAAATTAGTACATGATAATTCTCCCTTTAACTTACAAATTATTTTAGGTTTATAATCTAATACTTCTCATTTAAGTAAACTTTTGGATGTGTTGTGATTATTCAATTGCTCCAACATAATACGCTAAGATGAGTTTTGAAAGAATGTTGAGAAAATGCATTTTATATGAATCTCGTATTTGAGATTTATCTTGGTCCAATAATTGGATACTTTCACTACAAGAAATTTTGAAAATAACGAGAGATAGATTATTACGGTTGGAACATAACTGCCCTTGTTGTAGTCTTAAGGCGGTTCTCGCGACAGTTTTGTTAACCTGCCTCCACATATTTACCAAATTAAAGCGCTTTCTTTTTTTTCAATCCCTCGTCTGCATTTTTAACAAAATGACCACGCATTTCCCCAATTTTCACTACACATTGTGTCTCCCCCCAATTCCCAAACCTTCCAATTTAATTATTGTGTTATTTTATACTCTCCTAAATCTCAATTTCTCTAAACCTGTGTTGAATTTCTCCCATTCCTTTTATCTCTGAAAAGATTGTCGCTCTTATCGCCACCGTGTAATCTATTTTTGAGCAACGTGTGTAAGAGAGAAAGAACGGAAGAGGAATCGGAGAATCCTATGGCGCGTGGTTGGCCCACAGTGTGTTTGCATGGTCAGGGTGTGGCCAGATATAGGATGGAAGGATTTATGGCGTAAGATTTTTTTCGATTCCTAGATTTGGTTTTGGTTCTTTCTTTGTCATTGTTTCTTTTTATTGCTTCTCTTAAATTTACAATTTTGATAACATATTTACAGCTTATTTCCATGTTTGGTTGTAACTACATCTGGGTCTATATCGGATAGTCACTACTGTTGTTTCCTCCTACTTATGGGTCTGACTAATTCAGTAACCTATTTATCTCAAGAAAAATATTTGAGTTCTAGGGTTCCCTATAATATATTGTTTTTAATTGTTTCTTTTTAGTTTTTTGAGTTTTCCTTGATTTTTCACTTTATCTGTTCTAGTTTAATCTTTTTCAAATCTTGGCTTGGCACAGGATTTGAAAAATGAACATCCTAAATTGTCTTAATTCTTAAATATGGTGATGTAATTGATGTATTAGAAAAGTAGGTGAATACGGTCTATCAAAAGAGAGATTACAGTGAGTTTAAGGATGAATGCAATGATGATATTTATGACAATATTATACTGAAGATTTTGATAAGTATATTACTAACTTTGGGTTTGAATTGATCATTCATGTAAGTTGTTCTTTATGTATGATATGATATGACATTATAAGTGCGAGTGGATAACTTGGCATTGCAGAAATATAACATATATTACTTTCTAAATTCTAAGATTAACTAGGCTTTGGATATATCATTCAGGATCCTGCATTTTGGAAAACGTGTGTAGTTAGGAGAATAATAAACGACTCCAGCTGTTTGGTCTCTCATTAGATGATTTTGAAATTTTCAAGGTTGAAGAATTCAGCCATGGAGGAAAGAAAGATCGCCAAGGAAGGAGAAGAGAAAAAGTTTGTTACAGTTTGTTACAACAGTAAAAACAGAATTACAGTGGTAAATTGATAACTGTGTAAAGTGTATATTACAATTAGTGAGTGAATGTACAATATATATAGTAATAGTCAACTAAACTAAGCTAAGCTAAAACAAGAAACTATATATTATACATATATACACTATAAGCTAACATCCCCCCTCAAGTTGGACTATGTATTGAACAAAGGCCTAACTTGCTCAGGATAGTAGTCAAAGCCAGGGAATGAAGTGGTTTAGTGAACATGTCGGCCAGCTGATCATGAGTAGAGATGGGGAGCAGATGAATTAATTTAGAACGAAGTTTTTCACGAATGACATGGAAATCTAATTCAATATGTTTACTCCTTTCATGAAATGTTGGATTATGGGCAAGGTATATTGCAGATTTGCTATCACAGAAAACTGAAGCAGGTGTGGGCAAATGGACTTGAAGGTCTCCTAGAAGATATTTCAGCCATTGAAGTTCACATATAAGAGATGCTAAAGCCCGGTATTCAGCCTCAGTGGATGACCGTGAGACTGTGTTATGCTTTTTTAGATTTCCAACAGAGAAGAGAAGACCCAAGGAGGATGCAAAAACCAGTTACAGATCGCCTTGTATCAGGGCATCTAGCCCAATCTGAATCCGCAAAAGCAGATAGCTTTATGTTGCTAGAAGATGAAAAAAGGATGCCTTTGACTGGCACAGACTTGAGATATCTAAGGACATGAGTGGCAGCCTTGTAGTGTGGTTGTAATGGCTTGGAGACAAACTGACTCAAATGTTGGACATCATAGGAAATATCAGGTCTTGAATTGGTGAGATATATCAATCTTCCAATCAGCCTTCGATAACTAGAAGGATCTTCAAGAGGCATACCTTCATGAGCTGTCAGCTTGAGGTTTGGATCAAAAGGAACCAAAGATGGTTTGGCTGCCAAGAAACCACTATCCTCCAAAAGCTCTAAAGTGTACTTTCTTTGATTTAAGAAAATACCAGACTGAGATCTGGCTATTTCAAAACCTAGAAAGAACCTTAATTGGCCAAGATCTTTAATCTTGAAGGTTTTGTGTAAGAGATTTTTAACATAATGAATCTCAGTCATGGATGTGCCTGCCAGAATAATATCATCAACATAAACGAGAAGTGCAGTAAATGCAGAAGGAGTAGATTTTACATACAAAGAATGATCAGCCTGTGATTGAGAGTAACCAATAGAGATTAAGAAAGTAGATAGCTTAGAATACCACTGTCTACTAGCCTGCTTCAGGCCATACAATGATTTTTTGAGTTTGCAGACTTGAGAAGATGAAGAAGTGGATAAGCCAGGGGGAAGTGTTATGTAAACTTCCTCATGTAGGTCACCGCGGAGGAAGGCATTATTCACATCAAGTTGCTCTAAATGCCATCCTCTAATAGCTGCAATGGATAGTAGGACCCTAACAGTGGTAATCTTAGCAACAGGGGAAAAGGTGTCGAAGTAATCAATACCTTCCATCTGGGTGTATCCCTTTGCCACCAGTCTGGCCTTGTATCGTTCAATAGATCCATCTGCTCTGTATTTAATCTTATAGACCCACCTACACCCAATGGGATGCTTTCCAGAAGGCAAATCAACCACATCCCAAGTATGGTTTTTTGCAAGAGCCTTTAATTCAGCATCCATGGCTTGCTTCCAACAATCCAGCTTAATGGCTTGGTTGTAAGTTTTTGGTTCAATGTTGGATGAAATAGAGCAGCAAAAATGTTTATATGAAGGACTACAATTCTCATATGTAATAACAGAAGATAATGGATATGTAATGGATGCATTATGAGAATGTAAAGAAGATTCATTATTAAAGGCATTATAGCAGTGATAATCAGCTAGATAACTTGGAGGATGAGAAGCTCTAGAAGAGTGTCTTAGGAAAGTGTTAGCGTCATTGGTAATAGGTTGATTATGTTGTAAATTGGAATGTGGGTCATTAGGTAAAGATGTTGCTGCAGTGGTAGGTTGAATATCAGTTATAGAGGTAGGCACAGTTTGAGGTAAAGGATTATGATAAGGACTATTGGATAAAGGGATACTAGATAAAGGAGAAGTGTCAGGTGAGAAACTAGTGATTTGACTAGGTTGTATAGCAGAGGTAGGGGCAGATGAGGAGGGGGTGGTAGATGAATGGCTGGCATCAGTATTTTGAAGATGTAAAGGACTGATGGGTGATTGACAGGTAGATGTACTTGAATCTAGGGACACTAAAAAGTCAGTAGTGCTAGTGGGAGTATAAAGTTTTGTTATGTCATCAAGGTTATGATGAGATGGGTGGACAGGGTTAACAGAGGAAATGGAAGGAGTATGTTTAAAGGGAAAAGTTGTTTCATGAAATATGACATGCCTTGAGACAAAAATTTGATGAGTGTGCAAGTTGTTGCGGTGAAAATCGGATAACAAGCTATTAATTAACTTGCATCATATTTCTTTTACAACCGACTTTGATTTATCCAAAGGAAAGGTTCAAGATCGTTAAAAAACCTAAAGGGGGGAGATCTAAGGTTTGGGGGTTGGTTATACAAAGGGAAGGTATTAGCACCCTAAGTATCTGTAGTACTCTACAGGAACCTCTTGTTTTAATTTGTGTTATGTTGTGTTTGCTTGCTAAGATAATATATGTACTAAGGGTATGTACAAAGTTTGTCTCGTCTTAATCATGATTTAATCGTGAAAACGATAATCTATGATATTTGACTTTCATTGACCGATAAAATAAAAGAAGTTGCCTCATATATATCACGACTTAGTGATTTGAAATAAATCGATAAAAGTCGTGATTTTGCAATATCATCGGCCAAAATAAAGATAATGGAATCGAAATGAAAAATAAAGTTGGTCTCGTTTAAATAAAGATTTAGATCGATAAAATCGATAAATCTTAATTAAACTCTCATTGACCAACAAAATGAAAAATAGGCCTCATATTCATCACAATTTATTGATTCAAGTAAATCAACAAAAATTATGATTTTGATATATCATAGGCCCACTAAAATGGAGATGAAAATAAAATCGAAACATAAAATAATCATATATGATTTATAAACTCTAATTGTTTACAAAACTGGGCTTAAAAAAGGACAAAGAAGAAGTTATTATAAATCAAATGGTTAAAAGAGATTTAAACTTTTAAACAGTAATAACAAAAATAAAGAAAAATTGAAAAAAAGAAATGGGGGGTGGCGCGTTTGGATCCAGGGGTGTATGGAAAATCCACTGTGGGCTTTAAGCCCACAACAACACGTTTTTTTGAAACAGAAAAAAAAAGGGTATGTATTTTGAAACGGGTGATCTATGAAACAACAGGGTTTCACGATCCAACCAACCAACATGAACACTACAGCCTTCTCTTTTCCTCCTTTTTAATAAAAAAAGGCACTTTGAAAGAAAATCAAAAAAGGAAACGCTCAGAACAAATCAAGTTCATCATCACCATTCCAAAGGAGTCAAAAGGGCAAAACCCCAATTCCATCAATAAGCAACAAAATGCGACGACTATGATAAACAAAGTTCGCTCAGGAGATCTCTCATCATCGCGTGCACAACGTGGTCGAACCGACAGAGGAATCACCTCTCTCACTCGCGGTGATTTCAGGTTTCGAATCCAAATCAGGTTTGTGAATCTTCTTCTATTTCTTCTCACTTTCTCTGTTCTGAGATTTGTTTTTATTTTCTCCTCATCTTGTTCACGCCTCTGATCTGTTTCGGTTTTGATATGATTTGAGGATGGGTTGTTTGATTGAAGAATTTTTTGGAAGAGGATGATGAGGTTTCGGTTTGACGGAAAGAAGGGTGGAGAGATGGTGAACGAATGGTTTTGTTGAAGAGGCGGGAGGTTAACATTGGTTGTTGATGTGATAACGTTTCTGAAAAAAAAAGGAAAAGGTTGAGGAAGAAGGTTATCGGTTTAAGGAGATGGGTGATTGTTTTGCAGAGAAAAGAAGGTTTTGAGTTGAGTGAAGGTTGATGATTTTGAAGGGTTATTGAAGACGATGGGTTTGCGGCGGATAGATGTTGGTGAGTTGGTTACTTCCAGCCATTGGATTGAAATAGAGATGAAGTTTTCAGTGCAGATCCGTAACAAGGTTTCTTCACGCTCAAAAGCGTTGTTCAGAGCACCAATCCATGAAGCATTTGAGTGTTTTTTTTTTAGATCGAAGAGGTGAAGAATGAAGGTGGATTAGCGTAGTGATGGAGATTTAAGAATGGTTCGGTTGTGAAGTCATTTTAATGAAAGAAGTTTAAAGTGGTGGTTCTATATTTTGTTGTTCTGACTTTTGAATCTTCTGATATGTTTTTGGAGAGTGGGATAACATGATATGGATGGGAGCTTCGCCTTGCAGAAAAAGTTGAAGGCCGGTTTCTTGGCGTGTTGTTGGAGTGCATAGGCGGTACGGATGTCACTGTTGCTTGTAGTGTGGCGAAGCAGAGGCTAGATGTAGTACGGTTTGGAAAAAAGGTTTTGCTTGGCTATAACGTTGTTGTTGATGTACGAGTTTGGAGATTTTTTTGGATTTTGTAATAAGAAAACTAAAACTGTAAAAAAAACAAACTAAATAAAAACTATAATTATGATTAAAATTAAAATCAAACTTCAATTACATTAAATTACTTAACTTAAACTAAATAAATTAAAAATCGAAATTAAAGTAAACTAAAAAGTAATTATTCTAATTTAAACTAGACTAAAAATAAAAACTAAACGAGAATTAAAATACTCTGACATTGCAAATAAACTAAATCAAATTTAAATTAAAGTAAAATAAGCTAAATTTAAAATAATTAAGTTGGAAATGAATTAACTAAAAAAGTACTGTATTGAATTTAAACTAGATTAAATTTAAATAAGCTACGAAAATGTCTAAATAACAATAAAATAAAACAAAAAAGAAAATGGCAAGGAAATGCCAAAAATTGGCTAAAATGCACGATTAATGAGATGTTTACTAAAAATGCGAAAGCAGAGGCCGACTTAGAACGATATGAAATGATCAGAATATCTGAGGGTAAAATTTGGGGTGCAACAGTTGCCCCTATTTAAATAGCTTTACCGGATGACACGAGGGATGAAAATCCTCGAGAGATCAAGGTGAAAGGTATTTAAATATAGCCAGCCGAAAATTTTGCCCTTAGATGACATGCACATGCCAAGGACAAGCAACAGACATGCAAATGCTGACATGCCATGAACTCCTAGTATGATGAAAATGGTGGAATGATAGTGCAAAGAGACCAAACTCCAGATGAAGAGCACACCACCACATGTGAGCTTACTGGGGAAGGATAAGGTTAGTATCCATGAGGAAAACTCACTGGGATACAAACTAACCAACAAAAGAGACTCAATGGGGAGACTCTGAGGAAACACTGGGGAAAATAAAAGCACACTCTTTACTGGGCATGGAACCAGAAAGAAGACACGATCTCTACTGGGGATCAATTTGGAATAAAAGGATAGACACCAATAAAATATTTTCTGGAATTTTCTTATACTGAAGAGTTCAAACGGGATCTTTAAGAAAAACCAGAAAAGACAGAGAAAGAAACATCCGGAAAAAACATCAGATGGCAAAAGAAACCAGTCATCCAATAATGGCTTTGAATGAAAGGTACAAATCACGATATCTAATAATGGCTTTAGACAAATGTGAACAAAGACTCGATCTGAAAAACATCAGAAAGAGAGATACCTTCGGAAAGGCATCGGAAGGTAGAGAAACTGGACATCCAATAATGACTTTGAATGAAAGGTATAAATCACAATATATAATAACGGCTTTAGATAAAGTGAACAGAGACTACATTCAAGGATGGCTTTGAATGCAAAGAAACTAGTTATCCAATAATGGCTTTGAACAAAAGGTATAAATCACAATATTTAATAACGACTTTAGATAAAGTGAACAAAAACTCGATCTGAAAAACATCAGAAAGAGAGACACATCTGGATAGGCATCAGATGGTAGAGAAACCGGACATCCAATACTGGCTTTGAATGAAAGGTATAAATCACGATATCTAATAACGGCTTTAGATGAAGTGAACAAAGACTCGATCTGAAAAACATCTGAAAGAGAGACACATCCGGATAGGCATCAGATGGTAGAGAAACCGGACATCCAATACTGGCTTTGAATGAAAGGTATAAATCACGATATCTTATAACGGCTTTAGATAAAGTGAACAAACAAGACTATATGGCGTTGAATAAAAGGACACTAGGCATTCAATAATGGCTTTGAATGGAAGGTACAAATCATAATAGCTGAGAATGGCATCGAATTATAGCGAGAAAGACATCCAGGAATGGCACTGAATGCAAAGGAGAAAACTTATCCAGGAATGGCACTGAATGGACAAATAAGACTTTCAGGAATAACACTAAAAGATATCCAAGCAAATTTGATTGTGGTTACAAAAGGTAGGCAAAACTTCCAGGAATAGCATTGGGAGAAACAAGAGGAATAAGATATCCAGGAATGGCACTGGAGATCACAAGAGACGGACATCCAGGAATGGCACTGGAGTGAAAGAATATAAAGATCCGGGAATAGCGCTGGAATGAGAGAAGATACTCATGAAACGACAACATTCAGGAATGGCACTGAATGAAAAGGACAGGTAACATTTTGGTAAGGTAAGACGTGGACAACGACATAACCTCGAGAGAAATGCAAATGAGGATGCATATGTATATCAGTTATGCAGATGATATATGATTAAATACAAATACAGATGTCAACGACATGGCTCGACTATCTGGGAAGACAAGATTGGAAGACTGATTCCTCTACACGGAGATCACTACCATTCTGCTTGGGGAATAGAGATGCTAATGTTGGACGCATCCCGGCCACACTGGTAAACTGTATCAAGTGATTATCCTTGTAGGAAGGATGAAAAACTGCTTGAAAGTTGCATGGGGATTCTTCAAGTAACTTGCCCCATATTAGCTTACTGTTGTAGATGAACTAATCATCACTTCAGTTTGTGTGAGTCTGGAAATGACCGTTTCATGGTACTCCTGGAAAGCTTGCCCCAGTCTAAGTCTTGAAAGATGATTGTTTTTGCTGTACACTGGGATTGCTTGCCCCAGTATGAGTCTTGAAAAATCTTCTGTATAAACCAATTCTAAGAAGTCGCCATTAAACCATAAATCTTGAACTGATTCTCAACAGGATATGGAAGGAACTTGCCCCTGATTGGATCACCGACCAAGTTTCTTAATTGTTTGAAAATTCCTTGAGAAGAAAACTAGTTTGCAAACAAAAGTATTTATACCAACATGGTAAATGCAAAGTTCATGCAACTTTTGAAATCAAAATCATTTTGAAACAGGTGCAAAGTATATGGGATACTGGTCAGAACACGGTGGTTCAAGACATTAAAGTGAAAAGTTTAAGCAAATGGTGTAATGCCCAAATAGATGATCTGCAAAGATCTTTTGGAGTCAGTTTACGCAACCTTGCTGTAGTATGCTTTCAAAATAACCTTGCTTCAATTAGGTCTTTTGAGGGTTATAACGTGGTCTGGTTCACGGTTTAAGAAACAAAGGATAAAGGCTCAAAGTTTATTTGTGCCCACCCAATCTGCATGATGAACTCCAGTCTTATGCTCAGTTAACCCAAACAATGCACTCAGGTTCCCATAGGTTAGGAATTGCACTGATGATAGTAATGATGATGGTTCAAAATTCAATGGACTTGAGATGGCGATCACTGCTTCCTTACAAAATTGTTAGCCATTGAGGACTTCCAGGATAAAGGATTTAAAGATTTCCTCCTTTGGTTGGCATACAAACTTTTCTTTCTTTTTTTTTTTTTTTTTTTTTTTACTGCCTGGCTTAAGGATTACAACGAACCATCATTGGCGTTCGACTTGAAAGACATCTTCGACACTTGCTTGCCGTGTGCGAAGGAAAACTGTGAGTGCAACATTTTGTTGAAAGTCGTCTTGCATGAAGCTCTTGTAATTGAATGCACAATCCAATTAACTGAGAACTACCCTGCCCCAGGTTAAGATTGCAGGTTTTTATTTGTAAAGAAAAGAAACTCCTACTTCAAGGCTCGAAGGGGTTAAAGAGGGATTATCTTTCTTATCTCTCTAGTGTTTAGGAGTTGAAACAATGCCTTACATCGTCAGCAAAGTTTTGATTTGAAAGCATACCAACAACAATTATGGGTATAACGTTTTCATCATCCTCCATCCAATCTTTGCATAAGCAAAAAGAAAATGGAAAAGAGATAAAGTATTTATTGAAAAAGAAAGCATGGAGATGTAAATAGCAAACACAAATGAATTGAATCAAAAAGTTGCAACGCTCATTTCATTAATTGAGAAAGTACAAACATAATTTGAAGGCAAACAACTATTACAAAATAAAGAAAGTGCAAACAGCAAGAAACAAAGGCCTAGTGACTAATCAAACACAAGGATGAGTTGTCCTGTCCGAAACACTGGCTTTTAGGAAGATAACATGTTGAAGTCGACTGAAGCTTCACTTGGTGTGATCTGGTAGCATTGTGCTCATAGAGAGAGTTCTCAAAAGTAGCTCGAGTAGTCTGGGCTGAAGTCGACTAAAGCTTCACTTGCCGCGCCTGACAGATGATTGTTCTTGACATTCTGCGTCTGAAATTAGCTCTAGTCCTGTATCGGTGTCGAGGAATCAGCTTGACGACTCACAGACAATACTGGAAGATAGAGACAACTGGCAATGAGCCACTAGATAGACAGACATATGCAATGAATCATGCAAAGATGCAAATGAAATGCAATGCAATGTACACAGGATGCAAATCACGCAACAGGATCAAGGGTTCGAGATCACAGCATGGAGTCTGGGTAAAGAACCAACCAACAGGGTGTGTACTAGGGTTATTGTATCTGTAAAACAGGGTTCTAAGAAGTTCCCAGAGTCTACGTAAATCCTTCGGATATTATCGGCCTACGTGACTACTCACGTGGGTTAATAATATTCTCAAGATAAACTCGTCTGAGTGTAGTATCACGTGACAACTACTCGGGACTGGCTCCCTCATAGTCACCGCACTACGCTATAAAGGCCAGGTGGGATAAAGGTAACTACGGTCCTCAGAATCCCTGGCTCCCATTTGAAAAAGTAATATCAATGTGACTGCTCACATCAGACATCAACAATCCCAAAGGGCCTCATCTGAGTGTGGTCATTATATGCCATAAGTTGTTAGTACTACTGCCAACAACCGACTATTGATTACACCACGATCCTATCATAAGTGCTCTCAAGTCCGGGTTAGGACTTATCTCACCACTCAAGGTAGCAACCCTGCACACAGAAAAACTCAAGCACAACAGGTATATATACAGATATAAATATACAAATGTACAAGCAAGCAAACATGTAAATAACACAAATACAAACAAGATAGGCTTAACCCTCTTAGGGGATTTCCCCAGTGAAGTCGCCATTTCTGTTGCGGTGAAAATCGGATAACAAGCTATTAATTAACTTGCATCATATTTCTTTTACAATCGACTTTGATTTATCCAAAGGAAAGGTTCAAGATCGTTAAAAAACCTAAAGGGGGGAGATCTAAGGTTCGGGGGTTGGTTATACAAAGGGAAGGTATTAGCACCCTAAGTATCTGTAGTACTCTACAGGAACCTCTTGCTTTACTTTGTGTTATGTTGTGTTTGCTTGCTAAGATAATATATGTACTAAGGGTATGTACAAAGTTTGTCTCATCTTAATCATGATTTAATCGTGAAAACGATAATCTATGATATTTGACTTTCATTGACCGGTAAAATAAAAGAAGTTGCCTCATATATATCACGACTTAGTGATTTGAAATAAATCGATAAAATTCGTGATTTTGCAATATCATCGGCCAAAATAAAGATAATGGAATCGAAATGAAAAATAAAGTTGGTCTCGTTTAAATAAAGATTTAGATCGATAAAATCGATAAATCTTAATTAAACTCTCATTGACCAACAAAATGAAAAATAGGCCTCATATTCATCAAAATTTATTGACTCAAGTAAATCAACAAAAATTATGATTTTGATATATCATAGGCCCACTAAAATGGAGATGAAAATAAAAGCGAAACATAAAATAATCATATATGATTTATAAACTCTAATTGTTTACAAAACTGGGCTTAAAAAAGGACAAAGAAGAAGTTATTATAAATCAAATGGTTAAAAGAGATTTAAACTTTTAAACAGTAATAACAAAAATAAAGAAAAATTGAAAAAAAGAAATGGGGGGTGGCGCGTTTGGATCCAGAGGTGTATGGAAAATCCACTGTGGGCTTTAAGCCCACAACAACACATTTTTTTGAAACAGAAAAAAAAAGGTATGTATTTTGAAACGGGTGATCTATGAAACAACAGGGTTTCACGATCCAACCAACCAGCATAAACACTACAGCCTTCTCTTTTCCTCCTTTTTAATAAAAAAGGCACTTTGAAAGAAAATGAAAAAAGAGACGCTCAGAACAAATCAAGTTCATCATCGCCATTCCAAAGGAGTCAAAAGGGCAAAACCCAAATTCCATCCATAAGCAACAAAATGCGACGGCTATGATAAACAAAGTTCGCTCAGGAGATCTCTCATCATCGCGTACACAACGTGGTCGAACCGACAGAGGAATCACCTCTCTCACTCGCGGTGATTTCAGGTTTCGAATCCAAATCAGGTTTGTGAATCTTCTTCTATTTCTTCTCACTTTCTCTGTTCTGAGATTTGTTTTTATTTTCTCCTCATCTTGTTCACGCCTCTGATCTGTTTCGGTTTTGATATGATTTGAGGATGGGTTGTTTGATTAAAGAAGTTTTTGGAAGAGGATGATGAGGTTTCGGTTTGACGAAAAGAAGGGTGGAGAGATGGTGAACGAATGGTTTTGTTGAAGAGGCGGGAGGTTAACAGTGGTTGTTGATGTGATAACGTTTCTGAAAAAAAAAGGAAAAGGTTGAGGAAGAAGGTTATCGGTTTAAGGAGATGGGTGATTGTTTTGCAGAGAAAAGAAGGTTTTGAGTTGAGTGAAGGTTGATGATTTTGAAGAAGGGTTATTGAAGACGATGGGTTTGCGGCGGATAGATGTTGGTGAGTTGGTTACTTCCAGCCATTAGATTGAAACAGAGATGAAGTTTTCAGTGCAGATCCGTAACAAGGTTTCTTCACGCTCAAAAGCGTTGTTCAGAGCACCAATCCATGAAACATTTGAGTGTTTTTTTTTTTGAGATCGAAGAGGTGAAGAATGAAGGTGGATTAGCGTAGTGATGGAGATTTAAGAATGGTTCAGTTGTGAAGTCATTTTAATGAAAGAAGTTTGAAGTGGTGGTTCTATATTTTGTTGTTCTGACTTTTGAATCTTCTTATATGTTTTTGGAGAGTGGGATAACATGATATGTATGGGAGCTTCGCCTTGCAGAAAAAGTTGGAGGCCGATTTCTTGCCGTGTTGTTGGAGTGTATAGGCGGTACGGATGTCACTGTTGCTTGTAGTGTGGCGAAGCAGAGGCTAGATGTAGTACGGTTTGGAGAAAAGGTTTTGCTTGGCTGTAGCGTTGTTGTTGATGTACGAGTTTGGAGATTTTTTGGATTTTGTAATAAGAAAACTAAAACTGTAAAAAAAACAAACTAAATAAAAACTATAATTATGATTAAAATTAAAATCAAACTTCAATTACATTAAATTACTTAACTTAAACTAAATAAATTAAAAATCGAAATTAAAGTAAACTAAAAAGTAATTATTCTAATTTAAACTAGACTATAAATAAAAACTAAACGAGAATTAAAATACTCTAACATTGCAAATAAACTAAATCAAATTTAAACTAAAGTAAAATAAGCTAAATTTAAAATAATTAAGTTGGAAATGAATTAACTAAAAAAGTATTGTATTGAATTTAAACTAGATTAAATTTAAATAAGCTACGAAAATGTCTAAATAACAATAAAATAAATCAAAAAAGAAAATGGCAAGGAAATGCCAAAAATCGGCTAAAATGCACGATTAATGAGATGTTTACTAAAAATGCAAAAGCAGAGGCCGACTTAGAACGATATGAAATGATCAGAATATCTGAGGGTAAAATTTGGGGTGCAACACAAGTCATATAGGATATAACCCTTTGTACTATCCTTGAAACCAAGAAAAACAGACTTTATAGCTCTAGGTTCAAATTTGGTCCTGTGAGCTTGTAAAGTAGAAGCAAAACTTAAGCAACCAAAGACCTTTAAATGAATTAAAGAGGGTGGTTGGGAAAATAAAAATTCATATTGACTTTTGGATTTTAACAGAGGAGAAGGCAATCTATTTATAAGGTGAATGGCATGTTGAATTGCAAAATTCCACATGTTCAGAGGGAGAGAAGAGTGAAAATATAAGGATCTAGCAACATTGAGAATGTGCTGGTGTTTTCTTTCAACTACCCCATTTTGTTGAGGGGTTTCCACACAAGATTTTTGGTGTATAATGCCTTTGGCTAAGAGAAAATCAGATAGTGACAAGAATTTTGTACCATTATCAGTTCTGAGGCATTTTAGAGTTGTATGAAGTTGATTTTCTAAGTATGCTACAAGTTGAATAAGGCTCTTTTTAGTTTGGCCTTTGGTTTTGAGAAATATAACCCAAGTGTACCTACTATAATCATCAACCAAAGTTAAAAAATATCTATGGCCTAACATGGATATAGTAGAAAATGGGCCCCATACATCGGCATGTAGAATAGTAAAAGGAGCTGAAGTAGTAGTAACACTATTAGGAAAAGGTAATCTTCTTTGTTTGCCAAAATGGCAAGAATCACAAGGCTGAATATCAGCTTTACAAGGTATAAAGGGAAAAATTTTGGAAACAGTTTTTAAACCTATGGCAGAAATGTGTCCTAATCTCATATGCCAGACATTACAAGTTTGATCAACAACAAAGTTACAAACTGAGACTTGATTGGTAGTGTCAAGCACATAGAGACCTCTTTGTAATCTAGTTGTACCAATCATTGCCTTGGAATGGTTCTGCATAATGGTACATGTATCAGCATTAAAATGCCCAAAACAATTATTTTTGCTAGCCAACTTAGCAATGGAAATCAAGTTAACATGAAAACTAGGTATGAAGAGGACATTATGTAAAGTTAAAGATGGAGATAACACTACACTACCAGATTTTGATGCAACAATCTGAGAACCATCAGGTAGATTGACATGCACAGGAATGATGTTTTTGTAATTAAGAAAGAGAGATTCATCATATGCAATATGATCTGTGGCATCAGTGTCCAAGATTCAAAGATAAGGATGCTTACCATTGTTGGTAGATGAATGTGAATGCATGACAAAAGGGGATGTGGAGATGGAATTGGCTTGGGAAGTGGCTTGTGATTTGGCTTGGGAATTCAGCTTGGATTGTGAAAGCAATTCAAGGATGCTAGAATATTGTTCTTGAGTAAAACCATAAGAAGGTGTGGATGACCCTTGTGAAAAAAGCATCTGAAATGGCATTAACTGTGGCATTTGAAGAAGATTGAGTAGGAGCCTTGCCTCTCTGCTTAAAATCGGGTGGATAGCCATGTTTGATAAAGCATGTTTCCACAGTATGGTTGGTTCTGCCACAGTGTGTACAAACCATATTCTGTCCTCGAGCTGCATTAGAGCCTTGAGGTCTTCCCTTGTATCCAGATTTGGCATTTGAACCACTAGACTGAGTTTGTACTTGACATATAGAATTAGCATTTTCTTCAATACTAGTGGAGGATTGAGCTATTATAGATGCAGAACTATTCAGTTCTCTTTCTTGTTGTATGATGAGGGAAAATGCTTTGTCAAGATCAGGTAAATGAGTCATCATCATTATCTGTGACTTTGAGTGAGTAAATTTTTCGTTCAGACCCTTAAGAAACCTGATAACCTGATCTTGCTCACGATACTTCATAGTAGAATTGAGAGCACCACAAGAACATGGAATAGCACATGTACAAGCAAGAACAGGGCGATAATTGTCCAATTCATCCCAGAGAACTTTCAATTGAGTAAAGTAATTTGATACGTCTAGGTTACCTTGGCGAAGCTTGTAGATATCTTCTTGAATATCTGAAATGCGGAAAATGTCACTGTGAGAAAAACGAATCTGTAGGTTCTTCCAAACTCCAGTAGCACTATCAATCCATAACACTGATTTTACAATCGACTGAGAAATGGAGCGATGTAACCAAGCAAGAACCATTGTATTACAGCGAATCCACGGTGCATATAGAGGATCTGAGATTGGTGGTTTGACAAGGGAACCATCAATGAGCTTCTCTTTGTTCTTCGAGATAAAAGCTATATGCATAGACCTAGCTCAGGTATGATAGTTTTTGTCATCAAGAAGAGGAAAGACGAGAACAAGTGCGGGATTTTCGTTTGGATGAAGGTAATAGGGATTCGTAGAATTCGTTGAGAAATCAGTAAAGCTCTGGTACGCCATTAGAGAGAAAAGAAGAGAAATTCCGCAATAACAATTTTGTAGAAAACAATGGCAACAAAGAAGAAAGGAGCAAGAACGTACAAAAGAGAAAATCGAAGAGAGAAAAGAACGAACTTGCGGTGTTGCGATAGAAGGAAAGAAAGGGATATGAAACAATGGCTACCAGAGCTATTGAAGCTCTGATACCATGTCAAGGTTGAAGAATTCAGCCATGGAGGAAAGAAAGATCGCCAAGGAAGGACAAGAGAAAAAGTTTAATACAGTTTGTTACAACAGTAAAAACAGAATTACAGTGGTAAATTTATAACTGTGTAAAGTGTATATTACAATTAGTGAGTGAATGTACAATATATATAGTAATAGTCAACTAAACTAAGCTAAGCTAAAACAAGAAACTATATATTATACATATATACACTATAAGCTAACAGAAATCATGATATGACTTTATTGTTGTATTTTTCTATGTTAGGAATTATAATTCATTATAAGTTGTGTAGACTGCATAATTTATTAATTTTATTTTCTGTCGCAATAGCTTTGCAGTTCTCAAAATGCAAGTCTAGCTGGGATTTTTTATGATGCAGCGGGGAGTCAATATAATCACCATTTCCGCCAAGTAAAGGCTCTATTTATAAATCTCAAACACATTCAAAATTTGCTCTGCATTATTAGAAGTTTCTTAGTAATATGTTTCCAAATTAACTAGAGATTAATACATAGTTTAAAATAATGGAATTACTTATTATACTTATTTTTCAATATATTAAAGTGATTCTTTTGTAGGCTCTTTCAGTAATAATTTTTTTTCATTATTTGTTTGTGTATATATGTATTTGGTATGCATGTTCTATAGAGTTTGTGTGTCTAGTCTGTTAGTTTCCTTGATAAATAGTCTAAATTATTGGTTTCTATTAAGATATTATTTTGAGCATGAATTTCATGAATAACATTCTCAGGGAGGAAGGTGGTTTCTATTACAAAAAAGAAATTGATGATTCAATAGTGAATTCTCATTAGAGATATCTTGGATGCTATAAGGAAAGTGGGTTACTTCATCTTTCTGAGTTCATTAAAGATTATCAATTCACTTGCTTGTCAACGAAGGTGATAACTTTGGTTGTGTTTTGTCATAAACTTTGTGTACTTTTGGAATTTTACCTTTTTTATTATTTTATTTTCCCCTTTGTATCTTAGATATAGGGTTGGAAATGAGTCGAGTCGAGTCGAACTCGCCTTAACTCAGTTCGACTCGTTAAGAATTAGCCGAGTTTGAGTTCGAGTTTGAATTCATCACGAACTTTTTTTTCAACTCAAACTCGACTCGTTAAGAATTGGTCGAGTTCGAGTTCGAGTTCGAGTTCATCACGAACTTTTTTTTTAGGTCAAACTCGACTTGTTAGAAGTTCACGAATATCTCGGTTCAACTCGTTAGGTTTATCATGTTAGGTTCAACTCGCTTATTTCACAGACTTAAAAGTAATTTTTTAAAGTCTATTTTTTATATATATATATTTGACATTTTAAATTAATATTTTTTAAATAAAAAATATAGTGTGAGATTTGGGTCGAAACTCAGCTGTGTCGAAGGTAGCTTTCATGTATTTCGACAGAGGCAAGCATGCAGTCGAAGGTTGTTCACATGCTGATGCCTGTTATGTACATATAGTAGTCGAAGTCTGTTCTTATATGTATTTTGTCGAAATAGTGTATTCTGTCGAATTGGGCCTTGTGTTTAAGGATCCAATTGTTTAGGTTTCTTGGGCTGCAAGTTACCTAGTTAGTCTATAAATAGGCTAGTACACTCAGTTTGTTGAGTGTGGCAAATTGTGATATTCACTTGTAATCATTTTGTAAACATTAATGAGAAAGTGAATAGTAAACAGAATTATATTTGCCCAATACTTGTTGTTTCTCTCTTCTTCTTCTTGTTTTCTCTTTTCCGTTAAACCCTTGTTTTTGGTTCTTGATAATTCAAGAAACCAGTTTAATATTTTGTTTAAAGTCATCGTTTTCACAACAAATTGGTGCGGTGAGCATGGAGAAGATGGCTTCAACAAAGTATGAGATTGAAAAGTTCACCGGAGTGAACGATTTCGGTCTGTGGCGCTTGAAGATGAAAGCCCTACTGGTGCAGCAGGGATGTTTGGAAGCGTTGAAGGGAATGGCAGCCATGGATGATGCGTTGACGGAAAAAGAAAAGACGACAATGATCGAGAAAGCACACAGCGCAATTCTGTTGAGCCTTGGTGATAAGGTTCTCCGGCAGGTATCAAAAGAGACGACGGCGGCGGGATTATGGACGAAGCTGGAAAGTTTGTATATGACCAAATCCCTAGTGAATCGTCTTTACCTGAAGCAAGCCTTGTATTCATTCAAGATGAATGAAGAAAAGGCTTTGGCTGAGCAGTTGGATTCTTTCAACAAGCTGATTCTTGATCTTGAAAACATTGATGTGAAGATTGATGATGAAGATCAAGCATTGTTGCTGCTTTGTGCTTTGCCCAGATCGCATGCTCACTTCAAAGAAACTCTCTTGTATGGAAGAGAGTCTCTGACCTTTGAAGAAGTTTAAGCAGCCTTGTATTCGAAGGATTTGAATGAAAGAAAGGAGCAGAAACCTTCATCAGTTGGCGAAGGGTTGTCCGTGAAAGGAAGATCGTCGAAGAAAGATGGTAGGTTTGATAAGAAGAAAGGAAAGGTTCGGCAGAAGTCTTCTGGTGGTGATATGTTTGGTATCAAATGTTATCACTGTAAGAAGGAGGGTCATACACGAAAGGTGTGCCCTGAGCGCCTGAATAATCATGGAGGTAAGGACAATGGGAATGCAGCTATAGTGCAAGATGGTTATGAATCATCTGATGTCCTTGTGGTGTCGAGCAGCAACTCTTGCGAAGAGTGGATTATGGATTCTGGATGTACTTGGCATATGACTCCAAACAAGAATGTGTTTGAAGAATTATGTGATCAAGATGGAGGATCAGTGCTGCTGGGGGACAATAAAGCTTGCAAGATTGCAGGTATTGGATCTGTTAGATTCAAGCTCCATGATGAGTCAATAAAGCTATTGACTGGGGTTACGTATGTACCTGATCTTAAGAGGAATTTAATTTCTCTTGGTGAATTCGACAGAAAGGGATATGTTTTCAAAGGAGAGCAAGGTACCCTGAGAGTCATGAAAGGGTCGAAGGAAGTCTTGAGAGGCGTGAAAAACCAAGGCTTGTATACCCTGGAGGCTGAGGTTGTAAGTGGTTCGACAAATATTGTATCCACGAAACCTATGTCGAAGACAGAATTATAGCACATGAGATTGGGCCATGTCAGCGAAAGAGGCCTGGTCGAATTGGGGAAGCAGAACCTGCTAGGTGGTGACAAAGTCGAAAAGTTAGAGTTTTGTGAATCTTGTGTACTTGGTAAATCCTGTAGGGCGAAGTTTGACAAAGGCAAGCAAAGAACACATGGATCCCTTGATTACATTCATGCTGATCTTTGGGGGCCTGCAAGGAATCCTTCACACTCAGGTGCAAGGTATTTTCTATCCATCGTTGATGACTATTCCAGAAAGCTATGGGTATTCATTCAGAAGACGAAGGATGAAAATTTTGAGAATTTCAAAAGTTGGAAGGTTCTGGTCGAGACTCAAACTGGCAGAAAGGTTAAGAGGTAGAGAACTGATAATGGCCTTGAATTCTGCAACGAAGCGTTCGACAGTTACTGTGCTGAGTCTGGGATTGCAAGGCATAAGACTGTAGCAGGTACTCCTCAACAAAATGGCTTAGCTGAGAGATTCAATCGAACAATCCTTGAAAGGGTTAGAAGCATGTTAGTTAGTGCTGGATTGAAGAAGGTGTTTTGGGCAGAGGCTGTTTCGACAGCAGCTTATCTGATAAACAGATGTCCCTCGACTGCGTTGGGAATGAAGACACCTGAAGAAGTTTGGTCGAATCATCCACCAGATCTCGACAAACTGAGAGTATTTGGTTGTTTAGCCTATGCTCATATTAGGCAAGACAAGGTCGAACCTAGAGCTCTGAGATGCATGTTCCTTGGATATCCTGAGGGAGTCAAGGGTTATAGGCTGTGGTTCCTAGAACCAGGTCACAGAAGATGTATCACAAGTCGTGATGTAGTTTTCAATGAGGTCGAAATGGCCTTTAAGAAAACTGGTGATGCTGGTCGAAGTGCAGAAATCTCTGAAGAGGAGCTGGAACAGGTAGAGATGCCTGTTGAGGTGGAGCATAGTGATGCTGAAGTGCATAGCCCTGATGAAGTCGAAGAGCAAGATGCTGATGAGGTTGAAGAAACTGTCGATGACTACCTACTGGCAAGAGATAGGTCGATAAGAGTCATCAAGCCACCTCAGAGACTTGGTTATGCAGATCTTATAGCTTTTGCCTTAATCTCTGCAAGTGAGGTACTTGACAAAGAACCTAGAGATTACAAGGAAGCTATAAGGAGTCGAGACAAGACTGAATGGCGAAAAGCCATGGATGACGAGATGAAATCTCTTCATGATAATAACACTTGGGAGCTGATTGAGAAGCCTGCAGGAGCAAGGTTAGTCAGTTGTAAGTGGATTTTCAAGGTCAAGGAAGGAATCGAAGGAGTGATGTCGAAGCGCTTTAAGGCGAGGCTGGTTGCTAGGGGGTTCACTCAGAAAGAAGGAGTCGACTTCAATGATGTGTTCTCACCTGTTGTAAAGCATAGATCCATTCGAATGTTGTTCGCCATGGTAGCAAAGTTCGACTTGGAACTTGAGCAAATGGATGTGAAGACAGCATTTCTGTATGGTGATCTAGATGAAACGATCCTGATGCGTCAACCTGAAGGGTATGCAGAAAAGGGTAAAGAAGATTATGTGTGCAAGCTGAATAGGTCTTTGTATGGCCTGAAGCAATCTCCTCGACAGTGGAATAGGAGATTCGACAAGTTCATGGCACACATTGGTTTCACTAGAAGTCAGTTCGATCACTGTGTTTACTTCAGATTTCGACCTAGAAACTCACTTGTTATGTTGCTACTGTATGTGGATGATATCCTCATAGCAAGCAACAGGGTTGAGGATGTAACGAAGGTGAAGGCTGAACTCAGTAAGGAGTTCAAAATAAAGGATCTTGGAGCTGCAGCCAGGATTCTTGGGATTGACATCCGGAGAGATAGAAAGCAATCGAAGTTGTGCTTATCTCAAGAGACATACCTACGAAAGCTTCTCGACAAGTTTGGTATGTCAAATTCGAAGCCTGTTGTGACACCTACAAATCCTCAATTTAAGCTTAGTACTACTCAAAGTCCGAGTACTGAAGCTGAAAGAATCTATATGAATAGCATCCCATATGCTAGTGTAGTAGGTTCTTTGATGTATGCTATGCTATGTACGAGGCCAGACATAGCATATGGAGTGAGCCTTGTGAGCAGGTATATGGCCAATCCTGGAAAGGCGCACTGGCAAGCTGTAAAGTGGATTCTCAGGTACATAAATGGGTCTCTGAAAAGAGTCTTGATTTATGGTGGAGCCTGTGATGGTGATAGCATAGTCGAAATCGAAGGATTTGTTGACTCTGATTATGCAGGTTGTATGGATTCCAGAAAATCCATTTCTGGATATGTTTTCATAATGTTTGGCACAGCAATCAGTTGGAAAGCGACGCTTCAGAAGGTTGTTGCCTTATCAACCACTGAAGCTGAATATATTGCCCTCACTGAAGCTGTGAAGGAAGCATTGTGGCTTGAAGGTTTTGCAAAGGAGCTGAAACTTCAAGGTCGAAGTATCACTGTTAAATGTGATAGTCAAAGTGCAATACACCTGTCGAAGAATTCAGTCTATCATGAGCGAACTAAGCACATTGATGTGAGGCTGCATTTCGTCAGAGAAATAATCGAGCGTGGTGAAGTCCAGGTGCTGAAGGTTTCGACTGAAGACAATGCTGCTGATATGATCACCAAGACGTTGCCAAGTTGCAAGTTCTTCCACTGTATGCAGTTGATAAAGCTGCATGATGAAAGCTAGTTGATTCTCTTGTTGCTGAGTTAGATCCAAGGTGGAGATTTGTGAAATTTGGGTCGAAACTCAGCTGTGTCGAAGGTAGCTTTCATGTATTTCGACAGAGGCAAGCATGCAGTCGAAGGTTGTTCACATGCTGATGCCTGTTATGTACATATAGTAGTCGAAGTCTGTTCTTGTATGTATTTTGTCGAAATATTGTATTCTGTCGAATTGGGCCTTGTGTTTAAGGATCCAATTGTTTAGGTTTCTTGGGCTGCAAGTTACCTAGTTAGTCTATAAATAGGCTAGTACACTCAGTTTGTTGAGTGTGGCAAATTGTGATATTCACTTGTAATCATTTTGTAAACATTAATGAGAAAGTGAATAGTAAACAGAATTATATTTGCCCAATACTTGTTGTTTCTCTCTTCTTCTTCTTGTTTTCTCTTTTCCGTTAAACCCTTGTTTTTGGTTCTTGATAATTCAAGAAACCAGTTTAATATTTTGTTTAAAGTCATCGTTTTTACAACATATAGAAATAAAATAAAAGTTATAAAATTGGAATTTATACGATGTTAATTTTATTTGTATAATTATTCGTAGAAATATTTTACTCACTTGAGAATATAAATTATCAATTAAAACCGTTAAATTAAAAGAAAATATGAGACTAAGATTTAGAACAAATCTTTAAACGTACTCTTAAAGACAATATAATTTATCTCATATATAATCGAATTGACTCATGAACCTAACGAGTCGAACTATGTATAGTTTAAGTTCAGATCATTTAGTTAACGAACTTAGTTTTTAGCTCATATTCAGCTCATTTGGTTCATGAATCTAGTTCAACGATTTAATTTTCAAATCGAATTTCAAACTATTTTCGAGTTGATTTGGTTCATTGTCAGCCCTAGTTAAATACTACACTTCATTCAAATTTAAAGACCAAAAACATTGACCCCGACAGATATATTCGTTATATTTATAACATGGTACATCTTGAGAGTGCTACTGTTAGGGCAAGTGTTATGAGCACACTGGCCAAATTTGGTGCTTTTGTTGTTGCATTAAATGTGTTGTTGCTATTATTTACTACAATTATTTTTCTCTAGAAGATTAGTTTATTTATTAAGGGTGATATTTGTTATTAACTTAATTTAAAATCTCTTAATTTTCCTATTTGTAGTTGTTATGTTTGTTCTAATGCTCCTGGTCAAGATCATGTTGTCTATGGATGTGGACCTCACCAAATTGGACTTGAAGTTTCAATTCTTAAGTCTTTGCCTGTTTTGGTTTTCAAACTAGAAGATTTCAAATATGGTTTGGAATGTGCTATATATTTGTCTTTGTGATATTGTTGAAGTAGAAAAAGCTAGAATTTAACCAAATTGCAATAATGGATTTCAATTAAATTGTATTGATATGTGGTTTCAATCTCATTCCATTTGTCCCCTTTGTAAAAATCTAGTTTCTAATGAATCCTTTAAACCAAATAGTACTTCAAATGCTAAAGAGATTAATGTGTTAGTTTCAACACAAAGTGAAAATTTGAGTCCTATGAATGGTTTATAGTCTTCAAATTTTCAAACAAATGTTTTGGTTTGGGGTAATTGTGAAACACAAACAAAAGTTATTCAATTTGATGTGATTTAAATAAAACTGAATTATTTGCATTTTGTGAAAGAGAAATACATAGTTTAACTAATCAAATTTGTGTTGTTGTCACAGAAGCAGCAAAGGACATTGATACTATTAAGAATAAGGGAGCTATCTAACATAGTAACAACAAACTATTTTCCTTCAAGATGGCTCCAAGAAAATCTCATAGGTAATGCATACTCTTTCTTTCTGCTCTTATGTTAATGGTTCATATCAAACATAGTAATAACAAACTATTTTATTTCAACTATTAAGTAGTAGTTTGTATTCTTTTAATAATATTTTTTGTGAACATGCAAGTCCCTAAAACCTCAATTAATAATACACTTTACTGCTCATTCTAGCTATTGTAATGTCGTTCTAGTTCGTCCACATGTCGGTGAGTTAAAAATACCTCTATATTTTACTTTTGAATTGTTCTCTGATTTTCTGTATGAAATGTCATATGTTAAACTTCACTTAGTAGTTTGGACATTATAGGTATTAAACTCAAAATGTTATGGGAATCGGTGCTACTAAAACCAGATCGGACCATCTAGTTCAACTGGGAATCAAATCTGGTTCTGTTCCAGCCAGCATTTGAAAATTGGTGGGTTTAAAGAGTGGGGAAAAATCTGTATTAACTGCAAAACTGGTGCCAGTGTCATGGGATGGGCAGTGCATACAAGAGTAAAATTTAAATTCCAATAACTTATGTGATCCATCCTTGATTAGATTTTCTTAAAAATCATATTCTTTGGTGGGCTTCCTTTGATGATGGTCTTGCATGAAAACTTCCTGATGTACAACTTTCTGCCTTGGAAAATATGCATTATAGCAGCAATTAGGTAAATTTAGTTACAGTTCTTGAATTTGAGTTCTCCTGCATTTGGTATAATATTGGTATATGCTCAAACGTAAATAGAATAGTAAAC
This sequence comes from Lathyrus tuberosus, assembly GCA_022829125.1. Classification (NCBI taxonomy): domain Eukaryota; kingdom Viridiplantae; phylum Streptophyta; class Magnoliopsida; order Fabales; family Fabaceae; genus Lathyrus; species Lathyrus tuberosus. The sequence goes on from JALAZF010000956.1 coordinate 73,664, forward strand.
CAAGATTTTCAACCATAATTAGTGGTGCAAAGATGTCTTGTTGTGCACTATTTGGAATAAATAGAAAGACTAGGACTGCTTACTCTTTGTCATTCTCCCATGTTGATTTCCTTATATTAGAACTCTAAAACTGCAGAGAGAGATTCTAGATCTCAAATTTTGTTTACTATTTTTCATTGTATAATTCTTTTACAACTTACAACAATCAGCTTATATACAAGTTGGGAAGTGACCTGCTATAAAAGGTTCTAACCAAATCTTACTGCACTATTTAGATTGAAGGGACTCATTCCTAGCCAAGTGACCTGCTATAATTTTGTTCCATCTCTATGAATCAATTGTCCTTATTATAATTCAGATTGAGGGGACTCTATTCCTAACCAACAGACCCACATAGAAACCCCACAAAGCGAATTTTTCATCGTAAATGTCATTTTTCTTTCACATTTTTAATCCTATTGATGTTTTCTTGTGTGTAACAAATTGTTTATGTTGTTTATCAGGGTATGTAACCCCTTTTCAATGGGCAAGCTTGTCCAACCTGCGTAACTATCTGCACTGGGACATATTAGATCTGGAACTTTGGAAATATTTAAGGATACACTCAAAAAGGCTTTGAAAGGAGGAGAAATGTACATTTGCTAATTGTTGCATTAGGTGTTGTGTGGCTCAATTTGTTGAAACATGTGCAGCTAATAAAAATTTCTTTATGTTTATTAGTGAACATCAATTACATTGAAGGTTCTAAACATGTATTTATGTTGCTAAAGTATAAATGTTTTTTATGTAAAGAAATGATTGAAAAATTAAATTTGAGTATTGAATTGGATTGTGTTTCTAATTTGATAATTCATGAGTACTAAAATGATTTTAAATTGTTTGTTCCTATAAGAAACCACTGCAACTCACTACAAGTTTATTTATGAGTACCATGCTTTCTCAATTTAAGATTTTTTATTTATTTTAGAAATACATTAGTTGTGGAATTACCTGCGAATTTACTTTTGGAAATACTTGCGGTTTTACCTTTGGATATGGAGTAGTAACAAAAACAAAGTTATTTAATGGTGGTTGTACCCACCGCAATTTGTAATTTACGTCAGTTGCCTAACCATTGCAACTAAGAACGACGGTTGGAGTGACGTTTTTAGGAACCGTCGCGGTACAGCCTGACGACACACGTTTTCGCGACACAAACAAAACTGTCGCGACTAGCAATTTGTGGCGGTTCAAACCGCTGTAACCTGCCAAAGTTAACCGTCACAACTTGCCAATTTTCTTGTAGTGTTTTTTGAAGTCCAATAGGCTGATTATCAATTTATAAATTAATTTTCTCAATACTAAGGGGAGAGAACAAGCAGCAAAAAGTGTGCACCAGAGTTCAAATGAATAATTTGAAATAAAATATTAGCTGCTAATATTCCACTCAAAGTGGATTCTCATATTGGACAATATAATATGGCAAATGAGTTATAGTCGCGCCTCAAGCGTGGTAGAAAAGTCAGTTCCGATGTTAAAAGTCCTCTACCAAGAAAAGAAAGTAAAGTTAAAAATGATCCAAATGAGGGTATGAAAACTCTAAGAGCACTTTGACATAATTTATTTTTTAGTTCCATAAGAACTAACCAGGTACCTGAAATTTATGAAAATTAAGAGATATCAATAAATTATGTCATGAATTGAATATGATGGAACCAAAATAAAGTCAATGTTGACAATGTCTTTGTATACAATATAGCGCTAAAGATGATAAATGATAATGAGGATCATGATTCAAAGTCTATCAAAGATTGTAGATAAAGTGAGAATTGGCCAATATGAGCATATTCAATTGAAGAAAAATTAAACTCACTTTATTAGATATAAATGACTTTTTTTGTGAAAAAGTAAAATAAGAATGGTGAAATTGTGAGATACAAAGCTTGAGTTGTTATTCAATAATCTTCACAAAGATCTAAGATTTATTTTGATGAAACATATCCACCTGCAGTGGATGCAATTCAATTTTTGATATTTAATTAGGTTTATAGCACATGAAGGGCTTAATTTGCACATGATGGATGTTGTAACAACTTATCTGTATGGTTCACTTGATAGTGAAATTTACATAAAACTCTGAAGGGTTCAATATATCAGATGCACACAACTCTGAATCTCGAGAAAGTTAGTCCATAAGATTGAACAAGTCTCTTTATGGGATGAAACAATCTGGACGAATGTGGTATAATCGTCTAAGCGAATATTTTCTTAGAGAGGGATATACAAATAACTCAATTTGTCCTTAAATTTTTATAAAAATATCAGGAAAGGAATTTGCAATAATAGTTGTCTATGTGAATGACAAAAATATTATTGGAGCTTTTGAAGAGCTTCCAAAAGCTATAAATTGTTTAAAGAAAGAGTTTTAGATGAAGGACCTAAGAAAGACAAAATTATGTCTAGATTTTAAAATTGAGCATTTGGACAAATGAATATTTGTACATCAAGAAGGCTATATAGAAAAAGTGTTAAAACGCTTCTATATGGACAAATGTCACTCGTTTCCTACTCCAATGGTTGTTAGATCATTGGAGGTGGAGAAAGATCCTTTCAGACCTCGAGAAAAGGATGAAGAATTGCTTGGTCCAGAAGGGCCATATTTCAATGCAATTGGAGCATTAATGTACCTTGCTAATTATACACGTCCTGATATATCATTTGTTATCAATCTATTAGCAAGATACAGTTCTCTGCCTACACAAAGACATTGGAACGAAGTCAAACATATACTTCGTTACTTTAGAGGTATAATAAACATGGGTTTGTTTTATACCAAAATATCCATATTTGAATTAACAGGTTATGCAGATGCATGTTAATTGACAGATCCTCATAATGGAAATCACAAACATGTTATTTATTTACATGCAGGGGTACAATTATTTCATGGAGATCGATGAAACAAACCATAGCAGCAACATCACCTAATCATGCTAAACTTTTAGCATTACATGAGGCAAGTCGAGAATACATTTGGTTAAGATCCCTAATTCAACACATGCAAAATACTTATGGTTTATCTTATGAAAAATTAAATACATCGACCATATATAAAGATAATACTGCATGCATCACTCAATTGAAAGATGGTTACATTAAAGGAGACCGAATAAAACACATTTCTCCAAAGTTCTTTTTCACTCATGATCTTCAAAAGAGTGGTAACATAAACATCCAACAAATTTGTTCATGTGATAATCTTGCAGACCTTTACACAAAGTATCTCCCAAGTAGAACTTTTAATCAACTAGTACAAAAGATTGGTCTTCATCATCGAAGAAATGATAATTCAGCTGAGGGGGAGAAATGAATTTACTTTAAAAGGATATTGTACTCTTTTTCCTTCACTAGATTTTTTTCCCGCTGGGTTTTTTCTAGTAAGGTTTTAACGAGGCATATCCTTAATGAACATCCAAGGGAGATTGTTATGAATAGATGTGGATGTTCATTTACCCAATTTTCTAAATTCCTTAACTCGTGTGAGTTAATTTCCTAACCTTTGTGTATTTCTTAAGTTAATGGTTATTTATTGGTCATATACTATAAATATAGTCCATGTTGCAATGCTAAAAAAAATTTGAAGTGAATAATATAATATCACTTTTCTTCTTCTCTTTGTCTCCTTCATCTCTATATCATTTTGGTTAATTTCATAACAATATCCTTTTTATATCCTCGTATTTTTCAAAACATTTATTCAATGTATTTTGAAGATCTATTTAGATCTATTTTATCCATGAGCTTTTTAGAGTAGATATATTTGTTAGAAGTAATTCATGTTAGTTTGTCGAAGTCGAAGGGTTTTATAGGTTTTGGTAGAAGTTGTATATAGTCAGTCTAATAGTTGTAGTGTTGTGTAGGTCAGCTGTATTCGACAGAGTCGAATATAGCTGATAAGGAGTTCAGTCGAATTGCTAGTTTGTGTCGAATTGATTGTTTTGGGTCTGGGCTTTGATAGCTTATATATAGGGCATTGTACTGTGTATTTCATATAGCAGCTTCATAATAAAATTTTAAAAGTTTTCAAAACCCTAATCTCTTTTCTCTCCCTCTTTTTCTTCTTCTTCTCTCAAATATTCATCTTTCTTGGAACTCAGTTCCAACAATTGGTATCAAGGAGCCCGGTTGCGATTCAGAGAGAATCTAAATGGCAAACGAAACAACAACATCCACACAATTCCCAGCGAATCTACCGGTTTTCAAAGGAGAAAACTACCAACGGTGGGTTGCGCAGATGAGGGTTATTTTCAGATTTCAAGATGTGGTTGAAATCGTGAATGATGGTGTAACGGAATTGGGGGCGAATGCGACTGATGAACAGAAAGCTGTGTACAAGGATCAACGGAAGAAAGATGGCAAAGCGTTGTTCTTGATTCACCAGTGTGTGGATCCGAATGTGTTTGAGAAAATTATTGAAGAAGAATCTGCAAAAGGAGCGTGGGACAAGTTAAAGAACTTGTATGGAGGTGATGAGAAATTGAAGAGGGTGAAGTTGCAAACCTTGAGAAAGCAATACGAAATGATTCAAATGAAGGAAGATGAATCAGTTTCGGAGTTCTTTTCAAGATTGGTGATGCTGACGAACCAGATGAAGTCTTGTGGAGAAACAATCACAGATTTGCAGAAGATTGAGAAGGTACTAAGATCTCTGACTGCAAATTTTGATTACATTGTAGTGTCAATTGAAGAGTCCAAGAATCTTGCTGAGATGAAGGTTGAAGAGCTACAGGCTTCTTTGGAAGCTCATGAGATGAGATTGAAGCAAAGAAGTTCAGAAAGAGAAAAGGTATCAGACCAAGCACTACAAGCGAAATTCACCAAGAAATCTGGGAAGGCGAAGCAGGGAAGGAATGTTGCTAGTGATGAGAAGTCAAGCAAGAGTTCAAAGAATCATGATGATTCAAAGAAAGTCATGGGCAACAAGTATTCTGGGAAGAAAGTTGATATGAAAGACGTGCAGTGTTACAATTGCCAAAGTTTTGGTCATTATGCTCGAGACTGTCGAAAGAAGAAGGAAACACGAGCAAAAGAAAGTGACAAAGCGCAGTATGCACTGTGACGCTCCCAATCTATACCCCCAAGCTATTAAAGCGGTAAAAGAAAATTCAAAATTTTGCCAGAGTATATCTACATTATCATGGCATAGACCGAGGGGTCACATCAAATTGAAACAATACATACAACACCTGCTCATAAATATATGCAACAGTGGGGTAGCAATCAACAGAGGAACTCAGTTCCTTACACCCACATTTCAGAATTTAGAATAAAGCGGAAAATCTAAAAACTGAATATCATAAATATATATGTATCACTTGAAAAGTTTGTCATACATCAGGTTATACATGCACGAGCCAAAAGATATATATACATAATACACAAATAATCCCAAACGGCCTCCCTAACTACCCGGTGTCACATATCAGAGCCGACCGACAAAAGAATGAAGACGCAAAGCTTCACAAAACTACCTCCAGCAACTCTAATCTGCAATGCCTCATAGAGCATTATAAAATAGCAGAAGGGTGAGAAAAACAACCATATTACAGTTGCATATAATTATATATATAACACCAAAAAAACACACCTATATATATACGGTTCTCACCACCACTCACGCCATAATTCAAACATAAGGCAATACAAGGAATAATTCATATTTCCATCCCCAACACATATCCATATATCAATTTTTATCCACGATTCCACACATAAACAACCATAATGATTTATGCAATGCAAGAGACCGACACAACGACTCTATGCATATGCACATGCGGCACCGACTTCCATCAATTCTCAACACCAGTTCACTCAGGAACTATTGGAACCATCGCTCGTTACTTAGTGTAACTCCCCGTCGGGCATACGATGTTCCTCGTCGCTTTCGGTCCTCTTTGTATAAGGCGCACGACGTTTATGGATCGCTTTCGGTCCTCTTTGTATAAGGCGCACGATCCGATCGCTCACACCCCACATGGGCACACGATCGTCTATAACCATCGTTTTCGGTCCTCTTATGTTTAAGGCGCACGATCCAATCAGATCGCTTTCGGTCCTCTTATTTTTAAGGCGCACGATGTTATAGCAGACTCCCTCTGGAATCAATCCGTCACTCAGGACGTCTCAAGAATGCATATCATGATGCTCAGCATACAATGACTCATGACATTTAATATGCACACATATACACATCCATAATTATGCATATATCCTCAATTATCACACATTCGCATTTTCTTGCCGTAAGGCCACACATCATCATCACCACATATATTTCATGCAATTTCACTTCACCACAGTACACACGTCATACAATGTCCACACCAATAGCATATTGCATGATATACATCAATTACACATGATTACTACGACAAAAGTCGACAAAACGACACTATTTCAAATTTACGACATAATTTAATCAGCCAAAAATTCTCAAAACTATCATCACAAGCAAGAACATTTTATAATCTTTTCAACGATATAAAGAACGCTTAAATCGGAAATACGGTTCGAGAGTTATGAATTTTTTTTTTAGGAAAAGTATTATTTGGAAAACTCTCACTACCGCCCGGCGAAACACTCCAACCGCCCGGCGAAACACCCTTCGTCGCTACCTCGCCCGGCGAAGCACAGGCGACACTAATTCTACCAAAATGACTCAAAAGAGTCAGGAACTTGTAACCTCTGCGCCTCTCAAAACCGCCTGGCGAAAGAACGAACCGCCCGGCGAAACAAGCACACCGCCTGGCGCTTCACACCAGAAGCAAAATTTTCTGCTTGCGTTTACACTGTTCCTCACCCCCAAAAATCTCATTTTTCCATCCAAATCACTTCCAGCAGCAAAACCGTTAATAACAATGGTTCATAAACATATAGAGATCATACAACACAAATTATACCAATTTTCGTCCGTGAAAACATCGATTTCTACTCGTTTACGCGTTTTCGACCTATAACCGAAAAACTATCGAAAAACCAATACCACATACAAACACACATGCATAATCATGCACAACGATAAGATAATCGAGTTTCGCACCCTTATCCGATTAAATAACGCGTAGAAAAGTCGGTTGATTGGTTTCCAAGTTTTTCCCAAATCTCTCTCTTTTCTTCTCTTCTCCTTTTCTTTTCTTCTTTTCTCTTACTATGTTTTTCTCTCTTTTTCTTTCTATTTCAACTCTTAACTTAACAATTAAATCAAAATGCCCAAAATACCTCTACACTCAATTATCTCGCAAACGATCCCAAAACCCGATAAAATATAATCACGACTAAAAATAACATATTTTTAGACAAAAGTCAGAGATAAAATAATATAAGAATAATATAATAATAAAATACTCAAAACGACTCAAATAAATAAAAATACTAAAACTGGGGCGTTACAACTCTCCCCCACTTAGAAATTTTCGTCCTCGAAAATATACCTGAGACGAACAACTCTGGATACGACTCCCGCATCCGACTCTCCAACTCCCAAGTCAAATTGCCCTCAGCAGCGCCTCCCCACGCTACTTTCACAAGTACAATCTCCTTACCCCTCAACCGCTTCACTTCGCTATCCAAAATACTCACCGGCAAAGCCTCAACCGTAAGGTTCTCCCTTACCTCAACCTCATCCATCTGAATCACATGTGACGGATCCGGAACATACTTCCGAAGCTGTGAAACATGGAACACGTCATGCAAATTCGACAGATTCGGCGGCAACGCCACCCTATAAGCCACAGTACCTACTCTTGCGGATATCTGGTAAGGACCAATAAATCGAGAAGTAAGTTTCTTCGATTTCAATGCACGACAACACCTGTTACCGGCGTAACCCTCAAAAATACATGATCGCCCTCTTGAAACTCAAGATCCTTCCATCTCCGATCATGATAACTCTTTTGTCTATTCTGAGAAGTTTTCATCTTCTCACGAATAAACTTCACCTTGTCTGTAGTCTGCTGCACCAACTCCGGTCCTACCACCGAACTCTCGCCAGATTCGTGCCAACACAACGGCGTTCGACACCTTCGTCCATATAACGCTTCAAACGGTGCCATTCCAATACTAGAATGGAAACTGTTATTATACGTGAATTCAATCAATGCAAGATAACTATCCCACACACCATCTTGTTCAAGAACACAAGCCCGCAACAAATCCTCCAACGACTGAATCGTTCTCTCCGTCTGACCATCCGTCTGCGGATGATAAGCCGAACTCAATCTCAATTTAGCACCCCAAGCCTTCTGTAAACTTTCCCAAAATCTCGAGGTAAACCTTGGATCTCGATCCGGAACAATACTTAACGGAACTTCATGCAACTTCACAATCATACTGATATAAATCTCAGCTAACCTCTCCAAAGAAAAACTGATGTCAATCGGAATGAAATGAGCCGATTTAGTCAGCCTATCTACAACCACCCAAATAGCATTATGCCCTCGCTGAGTATTCGGTAACCCCGTTACAAAATCCATCGAAATGCTATCCCATTTCCATTCAGGAATGTCCAACGGTTGCAACAAACCACTAGGCCTCAGATGTTCTACCTTTGATTTCTGACAAGTCAAACACGCATACACAAACTGAGCCACATCTCTTTTCAATCCAGACCACCAAAAAATCTTCTTCAAATCTTGGTACATCTTATTCGCTCTCGGATGTATACTCAAATTACTCCGGTGTCCTTCTTCCAAAATTATCTGTTTCAACTCTGAATCATCCGGAATACAAATTCGCCCACGGAACCTCAACACACCATTAACATCCACTTGAAAATCACCATTTGCATCTTTTCCGCCAACCAACATCAAATCCACAAATTTCACATCCAACTTCTGCTTCTCACTTACCGTCATCAGAAAATCATTAGTAACCTTTAACATACCCAGCCTCACACTATCCAACGTCACTTCACATACCAAACTCAAGTCTCTAAACGATTCCAAAAGTTCCCACTCCTTAACCATTAAAGCGGACATATGCAACGATTTCCGACTCAATGCATCGGCTACCACATTAGCTTTACCAGGATGGTAATTCAAGCCAAAGTCGTAGTCCTTCAAGAATTCCAACCATCTACGCTGCCTCATGTTTAGCTCCTTCTGATCAAACAGATATTTCAAACTTTTATGATCACTAAAGACTTCGAACCTTGCATCGTAGAGATAATGCCTCCAAATCTTCAACACAAAAACCACAGCCGCTAATTCAAGATCACGAGTAGGATAATTTTTCTCATGAACTCTTAATTACCTTGAAGCATAAGCCACAACCTTACCGTCTTGCATCAGAACACCACCTAGACCAATCAAAGAAGCATCACAATAAACCACAAATGGTTCATTAGGATCCGGTAAAATCAAAATCGGAGTTGTCGTCAATCTTCTCTTCAGCTCATTAAAACTCTTCTCGCACCGAATATCCCAAATGAACGCTTGCCTTTTACAAGTCAACTAGGTCAAAGGAAGTGCTAGTTTAGAAAAACCTTCAATAAACCTTCGATAATATCTGGCCAACCCCAAAAAGCTTTGAATTTCAGTAACAGATCTCGGAGCCTCCCATTGTAGAACTACTTCTACTTTAGATGGATCCACAGCAATACCATTACCTGAAATTACGTGTCCAATAAAACTCACTTCCGATAACCAGAACTCACACTTGGACAATTTTGCAAAAAGTTTCCTTTCCTTCAAAACCTGCAAAACAATACGCAAATGCTCCGCGTGCTCTGCCCGAGACTTAGAATAAATCAAAATGTCATCAATAAACACAACGACAAATCGATCCAGATGCTCGTGAAAAATATGATTCATGTATTCCATAAACACACCTAGCGCGTTAGAAACCCCGAACGGCATCACAGAATATCCATAATGACCGTATCGTGTCCTAAAAGTTGTCTTCTGAATATCTTCCTCCTTCACCCTAATCTGATGATACCCTGACCTCAAGTCAATCTTACTAAACACACACGCACCAACCAACTGATCCATCAGATCATCAATCCTTGGAAGAGGATACTTATTCTTAATCGTCACCTTATTCAACTGGCGATAATCAATACACAACCGCATGCTTCCATCTTTCTTTTTCACCGACAAAACTGGAGCACCCCAAGGCGACACACTAGGCCTTACAAACCTCTTCTCCAACAAGTCATTCAACTGTTTCTTCAGTTCGACCAACTCAGATGCCGACATACGATAAAGTGCCATAGAAACAGGTCTAGTACCAGGAACTAGATCTATCAAAAACTCCACCTCTCTCTCTGGCGGCACATCTGAAATATCCTCAGGAAACACTTCCGGAAATTCACACACAACAGGAAACACATCTAGCGAAACTTGACTATCCACAGTCAAAGATGCAAACAACCCAAACAACTGAGCTTCATCCGCCAAAAGTCTCTTCAACTCTTTGGTAGATAAGAAACTCGAGTCTTCGTCTTCCTCAAGAAAGGAAACCTTACCAGCTTATAATAACAATCAATATGAACTCGATTGAGTTGCAACCAATTCATACCCAGAACCACATCTAATCCTTCCAACGGCAAACACACCAAATCCATCTCAAATTCTTTACCATAAATGGTCAAAGGACAACTCAAACAAACCAAAGAAGTAGTTACTGAACCCATTGCTGGAGTATCAATAACCATCTCACCATCCATCGAAGACAACACAAGATTCAAACACTTTGCGCACTCAGACGAAATAAACGAATGAGTCACTCCAGTATCAATAATAGCAACTAAAGGAGTACTATAAATAAAGCAAGTACCTCGAATCAGACGATCTGCACTTGAAGTCTGTGTCCCTGCCAATGAAAACACCTTCCCACTAGTTGGAGCTTGCTTCGGTTTCGGACACTTCGTACTAATGTGACCAGGTTCCCCGCAGTTGAAACACTTCACTACATTCTTCCTTTTACAATTATCTACAACATGTCCGACCCCTCCACAATTAGAACACGTCCTCAAATCTTTCCTATACTCGGACTGACGATGTCCCACATCACCACATCTATAACATCTCAGAGGACCAGACATTCCTCCTCCACTTGACCTTTTCTCAAAATTCCCCCTTTGTTTACCCTTATCAGCTGGTGTCACATACGGACCACCACGGAACTGTTGCTTCCCTTTCCTTTCGCTCACACTCTTGTAATGTGTAGAACGAGCCTTACTGTCCTCTTCATAAATTCTACAACAATCCACCAAATCAGAAAACCTCTGAATCCTTTGGTAACCAATAGCTTGCTTAATCTCAGGACGCAAACCATTCTCAAAATTTACACACTTAGAAAACTCCGCAGTCACTTCAGCGTAGTGAGAATAAAACTGCACAAGCTCAACAAACTTAGCCGTATAATCAACAACAGACATACTACCTTGTTTCAGTTCCAAGAACTCAATTTCCTTCTTTCCTCTTACATCTTCGGGGAAATACTTCCTCAGAAACTCTCGGCTAAACACTTCCCAAGTGATCTCTTCCTCCTCTGCAGCTTCCAACACATTACGTGTACTAACCCACTAATCATCAGCTTCTTCCAGCAACATATGAGTACCCAGTCTCACCTTCTGATCTTCATCACAATCCATAACTCGGAAAATCCTATCAATCTCTTTCAACCAAATCTGTCCACCATCAGGATCATATCTTCCTTTGAAGACAGGTGGTTTATTCTTCCTAAACTCATCATTACCCGCAGCATTCGGTGCACCCTGCACAGCCCGAGCCATAGCCTGCATCGCAGCAGCTAAAGCAGCGTCGTTCCTTCCAGCCATATTCTGTTCATTTCCAATAACAGCAACTATGGTTAAGCAAATAGCTCACCCAAACACAACGACCAATAAGGATTGACACAACTGACACAAACTGACACGGACTGGCTCTGATACCACTTAATGTGACGCCCCCAATCTATACCCCCAAGCTATTAAAGCGGTAAAAGAAAATTCAAAATTTCATCAGAGTATATCTACATTATCATGGCATAGACTGAGGGGTCACATCAAATTGAAACAATACATACAACACCTGGTGATAAAGATATGCAACAGTGGGGTAGCAATCAACAGAGGAACTCAGTTCCTTACACCCACATTTCAGAATTTAGAATAAAGCGAAAAATCTAAACACTGAATATCATAAATATATATGTATCACTTGAAAAGTTTGTCATACATCAGGTTATACATGCATGAGCCAAAAGACACATATACATAATACACAAATAATCCCAAACGGCCTCCCTAACTACCCGGTGTCACATATCAGAGCCGACCGACAAAAGAATGAAGACGCAAAGCTTCACAAAACTACCTCCAGCAACTCTAATCTGCAATGCCTCATAGAGCATTATAAAATAGCAGAAGGGTGAGAAAAACAACCATATTACAGTTGCATATAATTATATATATATAACACCAAAAAAACACACCTATATATATACGGTTCTCACCACCACTCACGCCATAATTCAAACATAAGGCAATACAAGGAATAATTCATATTTCCATCCCCAACACATATCCATATATCAATTTTTATCCATGATTCCACACATAAACAACCATAATGATTTATGCAATGCAAGATACTGACACAACGACTCTATGCATATGCACATGCGGCACCGACTTCCATCAATTCTCAACACCAGTTCACTCAAGAACTATTGGAACCATCGCTTGTTACTTAGTGTAACTCCCCGTCAGGCATACGATGTTCCCCATCGCTTTCGGTCCTCTTTGTATAAGGCGCACGACATTTATGGATCGCTTTCGGTCCTCTTTGTATAAGGCGCACGATCCGATCGCTCACACCCCACATGGGCACACGATCGTCTATAACCATCGCTTTCGGTCCTCTTATGTTTAAGGCGCACGGTCCAATCAGATCGCTTTCGGTCCTCTTATTTTTAAGGCGCACGATGTTATAGCAGACTCCCTCTGGAATCAATCCGTCACTCAGGACGTCTCAAGAATGCATATCATGATGCTCAGCATACAATGACTCATGACATTTAATATGCACACATATACACATCCATAATTATGCATATATCCTCAATTATCACACATTCGCATTTTCTTGCCGTAAGGCCACACATCATCATCACCACATATATTTCATGCAATTTCACTTCACCACAGTACACAAGTCATACAATGTCCACACCAACAGCATATTGCATGATATACATCAATTACACATGATTACTACGGCAAAAGTCGACAAAACGACACTATTTCAAATTTACGACATAATTTAATCAGCCAATAATTCTCAAAACTATCATCACAAGCAAGAACATTTTATAAGCTTTTCAACGATATAAAGAACGCTTAAATCGGAAATACGGTTCGAGAGTTATGAATTTTTTTTTTAGGAAAAGTATTATTTGGAAAACTCTCACTACCGCCCGGCGAAACACTCCAACCGCCCGGCGAAACACCCTTCGTCGCTACCCTCGCCCGGCGAAGCACAGGCGACACTAATTCTACCAAAATGACTCAAAAGAGTCAGGAACTTGTAACCTCTGCGCCTCTCAAAACCGCCCGGCGAAAGAACGAACCGCCCGGCGAAACAAGCACACCGCCCGGCGCTTCACACCAGAAGCAAAATTTTCTGCTTGCGTTTACATTGTTCCTCACCCCCAAAAATCTCATTTTTCCATCCAAATCACTTCCAGCAGCAAAACCGTTAATAACAATGGTTCATAAACATATAGAGATCATACAACACAAATTATACCAATTTCCGTCCGTGAAAACATCGATTTCTACTCGTTTACGCGTTTTCGACCTATAACCGAAAAACTATCGAAAAACCAATACCACATACAAACACACATACATAATCATGCACAACGATAAGATAATCGAGTTTCGCACCCTTACCCGATTAAATAACGCGTAGAAAAGTCGGTTGATTGGTTTCCAAGTTTTTCCCAAATCTCTCTCTTTTCTTCTCTTCTCCTTTTCTTTTCTTCTTTTCTCTTACTATGTTTTTCTCTCTTTTTCTTTCTATTTCAACTCTTAACTTAACAATTAAATCAAAATGCCCAAAATACCTCTACACTCAATTATCTCGCAAACGATCCCAAAACCCGATAAAATATAATCACGACTAAAAATAACATATTTTCAGACAAAAGTCAGAGATAAAATAATATAATAATAATATAATAATAAAATACTCAAAACGACTCAAATAAATAAAAATACTAAAATTGGGGCGTCACATGCACAGGCAGGAGAGAGTGATTCTGAAGGTGCGCTACTAATGGCAGACACTCAGTCGAATGATGATGAAACGAATTTTTGGTATCTTGATTCAGGTTGCAGCAACCACATGATTGGTAACAAGAACTGGTTCAACAAGCTTGATGAATTAGTTAAGAAGGTGATAAAGTTTGCAGATGGTAGACAGATCACGTCAGGTGGAAGAGGAAACATATCTGTAATGAGAAGTGATGGTAGAAAAGCCAGCATTACTGATGTGTTGTATGTGCCTTCTATGACAAGTAACTTGATAAGTATAAGTCATTACTTGCCAAAGGACATAATATGAAGCTGGAGAATAATCAAATGAAGGTGTATAATGCTGATGGTAGGTTGGTACTGAAAGCACCATTGGCTGATAACAAGACTTTTAAAGTTCAGATTAACATGATTAATCATGAATGTCTTGCGTCAACTACAGAAGAAGAAAAGAATTGGCTATGGCATCATAGATATGGGCATCTAAACTTCAGGAGTTTGGGTATGCTGAATCAGAAGAAGATGGTTTATGGTTTGCCTCAAGTGAAGGAACCAAATCATGTGTGTGAAGAATACTGCAAAGCAAAGCAGGCTAGAAAAGCATTCAAGCATGATCTGCCAATTAAGTCAAAAGGAAAGTTGGAGCTTGTTCATTCTGACGTATGTGGACCTTTTGAGGTTAGGTCGAATGGTGGAAAGCGTTACTTCTTAACTTTCATTGATGAATTCACCAGATATATGTGGATTTATATGATCGAAAGTAAGAGTAAAGTATTCACAAAGTTCAAGAAGTTTAAGTTGCTTGTCGAAAAGCAAAGTGGCTGCAAGCTAAAGAAACTGAGACCTGATGGTGGTGGCGAATATGTCTCTTGAGAGTTTGCTAGATTTTGTGAAGAGGAAGGTATAGAGCATGAGGTTATTGCACCCTATACACCTCAACACAATGGCATAGCTGAGAGGAAGAATAGAAGTATACTGAATATGACGAGAAGTATGTTGAAGGCGAAAGAGGTGCCAAAGAGATTTTGGGCTGAAGCAGCTTCGACAGCAGTATACATTCTGAATAGATGTCCAATGAAGAAGCTAGTCGAGAAGACTCCTTTTGAAGCTTGGACAGGTGAGAAGCCAAATGTCAGTCATTTTAGAGTTTTTGGATCAATATGTTTCAGGCATGTTCCTGAGCAATTGAGAACAAAACTAGATGATCGAAGTCAAACCATGGTGCTCATAGGTTATCATTCGACTGGTGCATATAGACTATATTCACCAGAAGATGATAAATTTGTGATCAGTCGAGATGTTCTGGTAGATGAAAAACAAAATTGGGAGTGGAGTCATGGGTCAGTTCGACAGGATACTGGTCGATAGATGGAAGAGACAGTTCTGACGGTGTTTGAAGAAGACCAACAAACTGAGGCCACGACAAGTCAAAATGAAGAACCTCCTGAGCAGAATGTTAGAAGGTCAACTAGAATAAGACCTGAGTCGACAAGGTTAGCTGGATATGAGAGATTTCCAGATAATGCAATCGATGCAGATGGTGACTTAATAGAAGAAGCAATGATGATGGATGAAGCAGAAACAATTAATTTGGATGAAGCCATGAATGATTCGAATTGGTGTGAAGCCATGAAGGAAGAACTCAAGGTAATTGAGAAGAATAATACCTGGGAACTTGTCAAAAATTCCAGCAAGAAGCCTATTGATGTGAAATGGGTTTACAAGCTGAAACGAAGGCCAAATGGTGAAATTGCCAAGCATAAGGCAAGACTAGTGGCAAGAGGATTTCTGCAGAAACCTGGAATTGATTTCAATGAAGTATATGCGCTAGTGTCTAGGATGGAAACAATAAGGATTGTTGTTTCAACAGCAGCGTATAGAGGATGGAAGATACATCAGTTGGATGTAAAATCAGAATTTTTGAATGGACCTTTGGAGGAAGAAGTTTATGTCAGTCAGCCACCAGGATTTGAGGTTAAAGGGCATGAGTCAAAGGTGTACAGGTTGAGGAAGGCTCTCTATGGTTTGAAGCAAGCCCCTAGGGCTTGGAACAAAAGAATAGATAGTTTCCTAATCGAAGCAGGGTTCACAAAGTGTGTGTCTGAGCATGGAGTTTACATAAATGATGTTGACAATGATAGTCGAATCATTTTATGCCTGTACGTCGATGATTTGCTAATTACATGTGCAAATGAAGTTGAGATAAGAAAAGTTAAGTCGAAGCTAATGCAAGAGTTCGAAATGTCCGACCTAGGGAATTTGTCATATTTCTTAGGGATGGAATTCAAAGACACAGCTGAAGGTGTGTTTCTGCACCAGAAGAAGTATGCTCAAGACATCTTGAAGAGGTTCAAGATGACTGACTCTAAAGCTGCAACAACTCCATTGGAAACAGGAGCAAAGTTGAAGAAGGTAACTGATGATGAGTTTGTAAGTTCGACACTGTACAAACAAATTATTGGATCCTTGAGGTATCTTTGCAATACAAGGCCGGACATTTGTCAGAGTGTCAAATTGTTAAGTCGATTTATGGAGAAACCCCAAGAATGTCATCTCATTGCAGTAAAGAGAGTACTGAGATACATTAAGGGTACGATTGATCATGGCGTGCTGATGCCATGTCGAAATAAGTCCAAGTCAAAAGATGCTGAGGTATATGGTTATACTGATTCAGATTTCAGTGGAGGCCAAGATGAGAAGAAAAGTACTGCAGGCTATATTTTCATGATCGAAGGAGCTCCAATCTCTTGGAGTTCGAGAAAACAAAGCATTGTGGCTTTGTCATCATGTGAAGCTGAGTATGTAGCTGCATCGTATGCAGCATGTTAGGCAGCATGGATAGATATGTTGCTCGAAGAACTCAAGATCAAGGAACCTGGGAAGATGAAATTGTTTGTAGACAACAAGTCAGCTATTGATCTTGCCAATCATCCTATGTGTCATGGTCGAAGTAAGCACATAGAAAGAAGGTATCATTTTCTCAGGGATCAAGTGAACAGAGGGAAGCTGGATCTTGAATATTGCAAGACTGAAGTTCAACTAGCTGACATACTTACCAAACCTTTGAAGAAAGTCAGATTCGACGAGTTAAAGAAGAGCATTGGGATGAGAAGTCTCGAAAACATGAATTAGGTGGTGTGTTAGAAGTAATTCATGTTAGTTTGTCGAAGTCGAAGGGTTTTATAGGTTTTGGTCGAAGTTGTATATAGTCAGTCTAATAGTTGTAGTGTTGTGTAGGTCAGCTGTATTCGACAGAGTCGAATATAGCTGATAAGGAGTTCAGTCGAATTGCGAGTTTGTGTCGAATTGATTGTTTTGGGCCTGGGCTTTGATAGCTTATATATAGGGCATTGTACTGTGTATTTCATATAGCAGCTTCATAATAAAATTTTAAAAGTTTTCAAAACCCTAATCTCTTTTCTCTCTCTCTTTTTCTTCTTCTTCTCTCAAATATTCATCTTTCTTGGAACCCAGTTCCAACAATATTCATTCATAATTGTAATAATAATGCCGAATAATATTAACAACTTTAAAATGCAGACCGTGGATGAACATTGAAGAATAATAACATATATTATAAATATATCAAACACCAAGTCAATAATAACATATATTATAAATATATCAAACACCAAATCTATAATACTTAGATATTTTAAAATGGATTACCCGACCCTGATTCTGGCGAGCCTCGAGCTTTTATATGGCAGAATCAAAACAGTCTTGTACTAAATGATTACTATCCGAGCCCAGGTCTTTACGGGCTTCGGACTATCTGACTCTAAACGAACTATTTTTCATATTTATTTTTATACAAAAATTAAAATAAAACTCCACAATGTTTATCATAAATACAATAAAAATTATATTATTTTAAATATAATACATTTTAAGTATTATATTATTTTTATAATAAATACTATAATATATTAATACACTAAATTGTATAAAATAATACTCAAGTATTTAATATAAGAGAAATTAATAGAATATAAGAAAATTCTGAAGCAAAACAAAATCATTAAATATAAATTTGAATATATTAATGTATAATATTTAAAAGAGAAAGAATGAATAGAATAGAGATAAAACACAGTGAAGTGAGAAAAATGAATATGTTGTTTTGGAGTGAGAGAACATATATATTAATATATATTTGGCTTAAATGCACTTTTAGTTCCTCTAGTTTGAGCATTTTAAACAATTGGTCCCTCTTTTACAAAACCAGCGATTCTGATCCCTTAATTTTGATGCCCTTTGGATTTTTGTGGCCCCCCTCCACTTTTGCATACGTGACAATGATGCTTAGAATAAAAAAATTATTTTTAATTAGTTGGCAATGATGACTAGGATATTTTATTAATTAATATATTTTTAAGGCAAAATACCATTTTTGGTCCCTTAAGTTTAGCTCGGGATCCATTCTGGTCCCTTATCTTTAAAAAGTTTCAAAGTGGTCCTTTAATTGTTTAAAAAGGTCCACGTTAGTCCTTTCCGTCCAATTTTTTGAAACGACGTCAACTTTCGCTTGGGTGGCATCTGACGTGGCACTTGGTTATACGCGTGGCAAGTGACTTGGCTTACATTTATCTTCAAGGTCATTAAAATTCCCAAAAAAATACTAAAACTTTTTGTTAAACCTAGGATTCAAAAACAGGTTCACTTGTTTGCTACAAACCATATCAAACCACTACACCACTTCACACTTGTTTGTATTTCTTACACAATGATTTAGCTTTATTGTCTAAAATATTTCTATCATTGCTTTATTTCCATAGTTTGCTCACATCCCAAACATAATCTTAAATTGATCTTCTCATTAAAGGTACCCATATCCTGTTAAAACCACTTGCTAATTTTATTTGGTGTCTGTTGTTTGATTTTCTATAACTTCAAAAGTAAATAGATTCCATTATTTGTAAATGGCATAGTTAGATATGCATTAATGCTCTAGCAGATTGAGTTTATTTCTAACATCAAAAAGTACCTTTTCACTCTTTGATTATGTTTGTGATCGTGAAGGCTGGATCAGATCCTGTAGAAGTGGGCCACCAAGTACGTCTGGGATGCTGGTCGTATGGAGAGGAGGAGGGGGTGTACCTGCAAGGCACTCCGACACTCAAGTAAGAAAGGGTCAGAGAAAAAGGGGCAAGTACAAGTGTTAGTTCGTAGGGTGAATATTGGATACCTGACCCTCTCAAGCGAGAGGGTTTATATAGAGCCTCCAGCGCATGGCCAACGGTCCTATTTTTGGGGCGGAATAACCGTTTTCCCAAAGAATAAGTAACTACCCAAACTAGCCGTTATGTCGGGTAGAGTGCCCGAAACTAACTGTTATGTCGGGCACAGGCATAGTTTCGGGCACCTGCCCTTAACTGTTCGGGGAGCAATCGAAGCTGTGCGTGACGGGCAGTGATTCCGGGGAGGAACGATGCATTCCTTGCCCGGTTGGAGGGGCAGAAAGGTAACTTTTGCCCCCTTGTGGGTTGGACTTAGGCGATTTGGGCTGCTCTAGAGCAGAAGCGGATTGGGCCATGCCCAGCCATTGGTCCAGTCCAGAACAGGAGCCCCCTAAGTCGTTGCTCCCGAGCATGGGAGTGATGACTTAAGGACAGCTCGCGACTCTGGGGATCTAGCGTGACGTCGTCGTTTGAGGACGAGAAGGGTTGTCTCAATGTGCCCGTGACCCCTGGTGTCCGTGAGATTCGTGATCGTGACCTTGTTGCCCGGTGTCAGGGGAGACTAAAGGTCAGTCAGAATTGGAAATGTTGGGGCGCCACGTGGGCCTAGAGCTCCGTGTAGCAGTCACTAGGTAATGATGGCTAGTTGATAGTCATCATGGCCTACGAGCGCGTGTCTGCACGTGCCCCTTTGTATAAAAGGGGGGAATTCATTCCATTTGGAACTTTTTCGCTCTGATTTCTCTTCGTCTCCTTCTGCACTCCTGCCCGTCACCGCCGTCTGCTTACTCCGACCACCGCTACAAGCTCCGAGCAGCCACTTTCGTCTTTTTAAATCAAGTAAGTTTCCGACCCTGTGCTTGTTCTACTCCTTTTGGTGGTCAATGGTAGATTGCATGTGGTTAGGGCTAGGTTTAGAGGGCGAAATAGGTTGATTCTCGGTGATTGTTGGTGGTGGACGGTGGTTGTGCCATTTTTCCACTTCTGACATGTCGCCGGACGTGTTAGTATATTTTGGTTAGGAGGGCGGTTGACGGTGTCGTTGCGATGGCGACGCTTGTGTAACCGTCGTTATTGTTCATCTTCTGAGTGGGTGATGAGTTTCCTGGTAGAATGCTCCCAGATTCTGGTGAAGCTTTGCGATTTCTGGCGAAGCTTCAATCAGAAACTGGGTATGAGCGCGGGGAAGCTCCTCATTTGGGGGCGATTTGTTTCGAGCGTCTCCTCGCGGGGAGGTTTCAACTTTTTGATGTTGAGGCTTAGGCCGGGGACGTTGTCCTCAGCCCTTTGCGCGCCCTTTCACTTGACTTAGCGGTGGAAGGGTGGATTTAATTTGTTGTCGAATTCACTTTTCTTCTCTGCTTTTCAGGTGATCGACATGGCGACGGGGCCAGATAGAGAGATTATCTTAGATACGTCCGAGGAAGAAACAAGCTCTTCGGAAAATAGTAGCTCGACGGCTTCAAGTTCCTCCAGTGAGGTTGTATAGGAAGAAGAGTTGGAGGGTATGGACGAGGACGTCGTTGAGGATTATGTGGAGGAGTGGGAGGTGGCCGAACCTGCTAAACATGTGTCCACTTTTGCAACGTATTTGGGTGATGTCTTCACGGAGGTCGGACCAGAGGGAGAGTGGAAGGTGCACTTTCCCTCCGAGGATTAGTGGGTATGTACGAATTTCAGGGACCGCTTAACCATGTATGAATACGCCTTCAAGGAGCTGGGTTTGAGGTTGTCTTTCACTGATTTTCAGCAGTCGGTGTTCGTGCATTTGAAGTTGGCCCCCACGCAATTGTACCCCAACTCGTTAGCCTTCATTCGGGCGTTCGAGCTGGTGTGCGAATACCTCTCCATAGGGGCTACTCTCCCCTTGTTCTTCACCGTCTTCCATCTTTAAAGGCAGCTGTCGGGGAGGAAGTATGGTTGGGTCTCCCTGAAGCAGCCTCGCAAATTGTTTAAACCGTTTTCAGAGTCAATACGGACGTTCAAGGAGCGGTATTATGTTGTCGAGCCCGTGTCCGAAGCTGCCCAGGACAGTACATACGTCTGGGAGATTGAGGTGGATGAGGACGGGAACGACCTGCGCGACGAGGCAGGGAAGTTTATTGGGCAGAGAATCTACAAGTTCCCCATTCATTGGGCACCTGATCATTTCACCAAGAAGCCCGACGACTACGTTCTCCAACCGCACGAGCTACACGGGCAGGATGCCGTGGCGTACGAGGAGTTGGTGAAGTACGTTAACTCTTTCCTGCTTGCTGAGTGCTGGACGAACAAGGGTAATCTGATCTTCGAGGAGGACGGTAGTCAGAGGCTTTAGTACCGGTTTATCAACACCAAGGCACTGCTGGAGTGCAAGACTCCTGCGGAAGTCGAGAAGTTGCTTGGTAGTTTTATATATTTTAGATTTGCTCGTGTTATTTCTTTTCCTCGTGACTAACTTGTTCGTCTTTTGTTTGTGCAGGTGAGATACCTCAGGCCCATGAGAGGGTTGTGAAGAACGCTCTTGCGAGGAACAAGGCCGGTACGGTTCCTTTGAAGTCTCGGTTTGCTGGTACTCGTGCTCACCCTCTGGTTCAGTCTGCTGCGGGGACTTCTTCTTCTCCTACACCGGCTCCCCGGGGGTCTCCCCTCCCTTTGACCGGACGATCTAAGCGGCCAAGGGTTACTGACGCTGTGGACCTCACTCGGGTATCGGAGAAAGGGAAGTTCGAGCTTCCTCCCTGCATCCTCGATAGGAAATTCTTCGAGGGAAACTCTTTGATCGTGCCTCAGGCGGAGTCTCTTCGCTTGGAAAGCATGGACCACTCGAGCAAGAGGGCGTTGGTGGCTCAAGATGCTTCAGCTTTGGTTAGGATGCTGGAGATGGCAGTCGTTTATGCTGAAGGGGACTCTGCAACTGAGGCTGAACTTAACGCTGCTCGGGCTACCATGGCGTTCCTCAGAGAAGAAGCCAAGGTTGCCGATGATGCCCGGAAGAAGGCTGAGGAGGAGGTAGCTCGGTTGAAGAAGGAGAATTCCACGCTGGCAGCAGAGAAGAAAGCTTCCGAGGAGCTGGTCCAGCAGTTGAGGGCGGTCAATTCCCCGAGTGAAGATGAGCCGGAGGATGTGAAGGAATTGAAAAAGAGATCCAAGTTGGTCGCCCGTATGTTGGTGGCCGAGGATGACAGTATTGTCGTCGCAGACGAATCCTTCAGGAACGCCATGGCTCAACTGCGGGTGGTGAACCCTGAGCTTGACTTTTCTGTCGAGGGTACCCACTATCTGGCGCATGTTAAGGATGGCCGGATCTTTATGCCCGACGCTCTCCTTGAAGGGAACACCGAGGATCGGCCCGTGGAGTACTAGGGGCCTCAGTCTGAGCCAGCCGAGCACATGGACGAGTGAGGAGTCTATTTTTGTTGTTGTAATTTGTCCGGCCTGCGTGCCGAGTAGTTGTTGTAATTTAATTTTTTGGGGGGCATGGCCCCCATTTTATGTAATCCAGTACAACCGTGGTCCTAGTGGCCACTTGTTTATGTTTGAATTATATGTTCGATTCTGCTATCTGCATGGTTTTACTTGCTTTTATTTTTTGCTAAGTGTTGTACTCATGCTCGTTGTGAATGTGTGTCTGCCCGTGATAGGGAGTATTGGACTTATGCGATCTTTTAGGGGGATTGCTCGTTGTAGATGTGTTTGGCAGTGAGGAGTACTGATCGAACGGTCAGGAAATGTCCTGGAGGGGATGCGGAGCTCAGGTCACGTTTGAGGCCTGAGTTCGCGGCGTGAACGTTCCATCGCGAGCTGGGGTTCTGCCGATCATGGTACTTTGACGACTGTGATGCTTGATCGAGGACCGCCGTCGAGCAGTTACTCGGCTCGTTATTGAGCGGGGTTCTGCTTTATCGGTATGCGACGCTTGTACCTAGGTGTGCATAGTGGTCGGTAGTTGACGTCCGTCGTTGTGATGGGTCGAACCGAGAATTAGGTCCTTAGCTATAGTATTGTTTTAGCTTTTCGGCGTTCCATGGTCGAGCAAGTTCTTCCCCGTTGAGATGTTCTAGGTAGTAGGCCCCATTTTCTGTTTTTGCTCGGACGCGATAGGGTCCTTCCCAGTTGGCTGTTAGTTTGCCTTCGCGAGAGTCTTTGTGATTTCTTCTTAGAACAAGGCTTCCCACGTTGAACTCTCATCGTATTACCTTGGTGTTGTGCCTGATGGTAATTTTTTGTTTTAGTGAGGCTTCACGGAGGGCTGCCCCGGTTCGGATTTCCTCGACGAGGTCGAGCTCTTTTCTTAATGATTCGTCGTTCATCTCCTCGTCCATGGGCGACTCTGTCCGCCTGGAGGGTGCGTGAACTTCGACGGGGATTACAGCCTCGATCTCGTATGCTAAACTGAAGGGTGTTTCCCCGGTTGTAGAGTGTGGGGTTGTACGGTATGCCCACAATACGCTGTGCAGTTCCTCGACTTAAGCCTTCTTCATTTCGTCTAGCCTTCGTTTGAGGCCTCGAAGGATGACTCGGTTAGCTGCCTCAGCCTGCCCGTTTGTTTGGGGGTGTTCGACGGATGCGAAGTGCTGCTTCGTGGCCAGTTGGGTGACGAAGTCCTGAAACTTTCTGTCCGTGAATTGTGTCCCATTGTCCATCGCTATTGCCTGGGGAATGGCGAAACGTGCAAGGATGTTTCATTTGTAGAAACACAGTATGTTGAGGGAAATTATTTTGGCCAGAGCCTCCGCTTCTATCCATTTTGTGAAGTAGTCTACGCCCACTATTAGGTATTTGTTCTGATTTGATCCTAATACGAAGGGTCCTAGGATGTCTAGGCCCCACCAGGCGAACGGCCATGGGGAGGACATTGCCTTGAGCTCGTTAGGTGGAGCCAGGTGCATGTCCCCGTGCCGTTGGCATTTATCGCACCTCTTCACGTGTTCTTTCGCATCGTGCTACATGGTCGGCCAGTAATATCCTGCTCGGAGGGCTTTCCGAGCAAGGGACCTTCCGTCGAGATGTTGGGCGTTGATTCCCTCGTGGATTTCGCGCAGGACGTGCGCGACCATTTCTTCCTCGACACACTTGAGCAGCGGAATGGAGAATCCCCGCCTGTAGAGTTTATCTTCGACCAAGACATAAGAGCAGGCTCTTCGCCTAACTGTACTGGCATCTTTTGGGTCGGACGGAAGTTCGTCTTTGGCAAGATAGTTGTAAACAGGGGTCATCCAGCAGTTGTTGTCGCCGATCACCTGCACGTCGAGGGTCGGGGAGGCCTTCTCGATACTGGGTCAAGGAAGTACTTCCTGTATGACGGATTTGTTTCCGCATTTCTTCTTTGTGCTGGCTAGTTTGGATAGCACGTCTGCTCGCACGTTATGTTCGCTGGGAACATGTTTCACTTCCACTGTTGCGAACTTCGCCATTTCCTTCTTGACCAGGGCTAAGTATTCAGTCAGGTTGTCGTTTTTGGCTTGATATTCTCCCCGGACCTGGAGGGCCACGAGTTGTGAATCTGTGCAGATGACGACTTCTTCTGCGCCCAAGTCCTCGGCTAGGCCTAGCCCAGCGAGGAAGGCCTCGTATTCGGCCTGGTTGTTCGAGGTTGGGAAGGATAGGGTGAGTGATACTTCGACGATGATTCCTTCGTTGCTTTCCAGGATGACGCCTGCACCGCTCCCTGCCGAGCTTGAGGCACCGTCCACAAAAATGGTCCATTTACGTGCTTCACCCGCGGGGGAGTCTGTGAATGTCATTTCTGCGACGAAGTTGGCCAGAGCCTGGGCTTTGAGAGCTTTCCTGCCTTCATATCGGATGTTAAATTTGGATAGTTCAAGCGACCATTTGAGCATTCGACCGGCCATGTCTGGTCGTCCCAGTAGCTGTTTTATGGGTTGATCTGTTCGAACCACGATCGTGTGAGCCAGGAATAGTGTCTTAATCTTCTGGCTGCGTTGATGAGGACCAGAGCCACTTTCTCTATCTGTTGGTATCTTAACTCTGGTCTTTTCAGCGCTTTGCTCGTGAAATATATGGGCTTCTGCCCGTCAGGTGTCTCGCGGATGAGAGCGGCGCTCACTGCTTCGGTTGCTACGGCGAGGTACAGGTACAACGTTTCGCCATTGTCCGGGCGAGAGACGACTGGTGGCTCTGAGAGTGCCCATTTCAGATGGAGAAGGGCCTTGTCACATTCCTCGGTCCATTCGAATGTTGTCTCCTTGCGGAGGAGTTTGAAGAATGGTAGGGCGTGTTGCGCAGATTTGGCCACGAAACGAGATAGTGACGTGAGCATCCCGTTGAGGGACTGGATGGATTTCTTGGACTTGGGCGTAGGAAACTCGGAGAATGCTCGGCATTTATCGGGGTTGGCTTCGATTCCTCGTTCCGTTAAGTAGAAGCCGAGGAATTTGCCTGCTCGGACACCGAACGTGCACTTCTCCGGATTAAAACGCATTTTGTATTTCCTGGCCTGTTCGAAGACCTTTCTCAAATGGGCAGTATGATCGGTTTCCTCGTGGGATTTTATGATCATGCCGTCCATGTAGACTTCGAGCATGTCGCCTATTTCTCCCCGGAAGACCTTATTCATCATTCTTAGGTAGGTTGCTCCGGCGTTCTTCAGTCCGAAGGGCATTACGTTGTAGTAATAGTTGCCCGATTCGGTCATGAAGGCCGTATATATTTTAACGGTCATTGCCATTGGAATTTGATTATAGCCCGAGTAGGCGTCCATGAACGATAAAAGTTTAAAACCGGCCGAATTATCAACAAGTTTATCAATATTGGGGAGGGGGTAGGCATCCTTTGGGCATGCCTTATTGAGATCGGTGTAATCAATGCACATGCGCCATTTTCCATTAGATTTTTTAACTAGTACAACATTGGACAGCCAAGTGGTGTACTTGGCCTCCGACATAAATTTGGCCTCGAGGAGGTCCTTTATAGCTTTTTCAGCCGCCTCTGTTTTCTCCAGAGACTGCTTTCTCCTACGTTGTGCTACGGCCTTGACGGCCGGGTCGATTGTCAGCTGGTGGTAGGCGACGGATGGATCCAAGCAGGGCATTTCGGCGGCGCTCCATGCGAAGAGGTCGGCATTCTCACGGAGGCATGCTTTGAGCTGCTTCCTCACGATGTCGGGCAGGTCTGCTCCAATCTTCACTCCCCGTTGGGGGTCGTCGTCGAACAGAACGATCTCGAAGTTGCCATCCGGGATAGGGCGCATCGGATGGGAGCTGCTGCTGGACGATGTAGACAGGTTGGCTGAAGCTGCTCGTTCCTCCTGTTGGTCTTCTTTGGGGAAACGACTGTCGAGGTCGATGGAGTCGACCTGGGGCAGAGGCTTGGCTTCCTCGGAGCTGCTTGGCAACGCTGGCTTGCCCGACGCTTTTGGCTTGGACGCAATGGCGTTGAGCCCCTTTGTAGCTGCCTCGAAACACCGTCGTGCAACTTTGATGTCACCGTGGAGGGTGGCGACCATTCCCTTCGAAGTGTAATACTTCATCTTCAGGTGGACTGTTGAAGGCACCGCTACCAACTCGGCCAGAGTTGGCCTTCCGAAAATGCACTGGTAAAGCGACGGGCAGTCGATTACCAGAAATTGTACCTTGATGGATCTGGTCATCTCAGCTGATCCAAAGGTTACGATCAGTTCGACGTATCTCCATGGCTTGGTCACTGATCCGTTGAATCCTTGTAAATCAGACCCTACATAGGGGGTAAGGTGTGATTCGTCCAGCTGAAGTGTTGAAAACAGCTGGGAGTACATGATGTCGACCGAGCTGCCCTGGCGACTAGGATTCTGCGAACGTCAAAGTTCGCCATTCGAGCTCTGACGAGCAAGGGTATGCTCGAGTTCGGGGATCCCCCGAGGAGCTCTTCCTGATAGAAGGAGATGGGAACAGAGCCCTTCCGGGCCTGATCAAGCGTGGTCATCTTGTTGGAGCTTGTGTTGATCAGATGCTCGAATTTTCGTTTTACAGAGCCCACCGTGACTTTGTTGAAGCCCCTGCCGGAGATAACCATGGCGGAGGGAAACGTCTCCCACGGGCTGTAGGCCGCGAAATAAGCAGGGGCGCTGAGCCCGTCCGGGACGTAGAAGTCCTCCGGTCGTGATATGGACATAGCGACCTATATGTTGACGTCTTCCGAGGAGGGTACTTCCTCCTCTATCTTCTTGGACTCCTGGGCATCCTGTCGAGGAGTGTCTTTCTTCTTCGCAAACTATTTCAGGTGGCCGTCCCTGATCAGTGTCTCAATGGCATCCTTCAGATGGATGCAGTCTTCTGTAGTGTGGCCGTGACTCTTGTGGAAACGGAAGTATTTTGATTTGTCCACGTTTGGTATGGCCGGCAGTTGTTTGGGGAAGCAGACCCTTGCCTGCTTGAACTCCGAATTGGCACATTCGAACAAAATCTTCTCCCTGGAGACGGTCAGGGGGTGTAGTTATGGAACCACCCAGAGGGCCCCTTGTTGTCATGGGAGTCATGAGGACGGTCCTCACGCCGACATTCGCCTCGACGAGATGTTGAGGCCTCCTCACCTCTGGAGGTCCGAGCGTTCTCCTGATGGCGTGATGCTCGGACGTTGCAGGCCACTACCTTCTCTTAGTACTGAATATGTGATTGGGCTTTGAGGAGGAGGGCATCTAGGTTCCTCGGTGGTGCGAGGCCGACGGCTTTAGAGAACTCGGAGCCCCGGCGGAGCCCTTGATCGAGCAAAAACTTCTTCATTTCGTCTGTTGTAGGGACCTGTACTGCTTCCTTGTTGAACCTCTCGATATATGCACGAAGAGGTTCGTCCTTTCCTTGGATTATGGCACCAAGGGAGGCCTCGGTCTTGGGGTGACGGCGAGATGCTGTGAAATGCCGCGAGAACATCCTGCCCAGTTGTCTCCATGAGGTGATGGACTCCTCGGGCAGCTGCTTGTACCATGTCATCACCCCCTTACGGAGCGTGGTCAGAAACAGCCGGCATTTTATGGCGCCTCGTACGCCGCGGTAGTCTAACAGCGCATCGATGGTCTCGATGTGCTCGTCGGGGTCAGTGGTTCTGTCGTACGTGCCTAGTGACGGGGGCTTCTCCAGGCCCTTTGGGAGACGGGTAGCCAAGATCTCCTGGGATAATGGGTCGCGAGGCTCATCGTCGCTGCTAGAACTGGTGAATGATGGGGACCGAAGGGTACGCTCGCAGTGGCGGTTCCTTCGAGGAGAAGGGGAATGGTTCCTTCGAGGAGAAAGTGAGTGATTCCTTCGGGGAGATGGTGAATGGGCCCGACCTTTAGACTTGACCGGGGGAGACTGCTCGTTCCTTCGAGTCCTCTTGTGGCCGGGAGAATGCTGGTCACGCGGGGAAACCTGGTCACGCTTCCGGGCGGCACGAGGGTCAGGCTCTTGGCACAGTCTCCGGTCAATATCTCTCTGGGGCTGCGGGCTCCTTGATCGTCGTTGGTTCCTCCGTGGATGAGGGGATCTTGGACACTTGGCTTCTTCTAACGCCTTAATCTTCTCGTTCTGTTGCAGGATTAGGGTGTTGGTTTTGTTGATTGCCTCCAGGAGGGCTGCCAAGGCCGGGTCGGCGTTGAGCAAAACGGGAACGGGCTGGACGTCAAGTGAAGACTGGTCGTTGTTGCGATCAGCAGGAGTAGGGGAAGGAGAAACAGTGGCTCTGTCCCTTAGAAAACGGGCATCTCTAAGGAGAGATGATTGGCCGTCAACGTCAGATTTGTTGACGGGGAAGACAGTGGTTTGGAGAGCATCCTTGGCGGGATCTTGAGAGGCCATGATGATGATGATGATCTTTGAGAATTATTTTGATCTTCGGTTTTCGGGGAAAGAAAGATGGGGAGAACAATGATTCCCACAGACGGTGCCACTGATCGTGAAGCTTGGATCAAATCCTGTAGAAGTGGGCCACCAAGTACGTCTGGGATGCTGGTCGTATGGAGAGGAGAAGGGGGTGTGCCTGCAAGGCACTCCGACGCTGAAGTAAGAAAGGGTCAGAGAAAAAGGGGCAAGTACAAGTGTTAGTTCGTAGGTGTCGCTCCCAGGATTTTCATCCAGGTACAAACGCGAAAGTGGCGCGGAAAACAGAGTCGTCAGCCGTGTAAATTTATCCCAAGAGAGGGAAAGGGAACACCGCATAAACCTGAGGAAGAGGGAAAGGAATGGTCATCGCAACCATAGCCTGGGTTCGGGAGTCGGTTACGCGAGGGGAAGGTGTTAGCACCCCACGCGTCCATCGTACTCGATGGGATCCACGCTTGTTGTTTATTCTAAGGGTGAGTTATCCTAAAATCTATGGCTACAGTGACACAGGGAAGGGGAAAACAAAGACAGACTCGGTAGGACGTCGACGTCCTTGGCCTACGTACTCCCTTTGTGCAATGGGAAATTCAGAGTCAACGTAGTTCGGACCAAGTTCTTTTTGTGTTTTTTATGAGCGACGTTAAGTTCGCGTCCGGCAGTTAGGGTCAATGCCTGTTTGCGACTCAAATGGAAAGTAACGTGCCCTTTTTGAAAATAGCCTTTAGGTTGACGATCCCGAAGGACAAAAAGGTTTGAAGTTGGTTTGTGTTTTTTAGGACAGAAGTGGCTTAAGTTAGTTCCTAAGTTGCATTGCACCAAAGTCTAGGGCACAGGGGCGAATACTTAACGCATCGTCCCAAGACAGGACGCTCGCTAAGCACTCTAGAAAGATGAGAGGAAGCCCCTCATTTCTCATTCCCCACGCTTAAGGCTCGTGCGCAATACACTTTATTATTATTAAGTGCTTTTCAGAAAGTTTGAGATGAGAAGAGAGAAGACACAAGGGTAACTCTAAAGGGGGACTATGAGTCCTAAAGTTATCATGCATGGGTGACCTACGGTTAGTGAGGTTTGACGACAGCCTAAATCCTAAAGGAAGAAGATGAGGGAAGGAAAAAGTAAGAGTAAGGGTGACCATGGATACTTATCCATACCCTTAAAGAACTTACCTTAGTCCCTGCATAAAAGGTTAGTACGAAACAGACATAAATAATATCAAGGCAAGTGAAAATAAAAAATGGCAAACAATAGTGATAATAATCCAAACATGAATTCAGAAATCAAAGGAACAACCCCAAAGCAAATGGCACAAGTGCCTTTCAAACAAGGACTTAGGCAGGATCAGAAATACACCTATAAGCAGATCTCAAGTGAAAATAAATCAAGAAAATAGAGAAATAACTCCCAAAATTCCCAAATTAAATATCAAGGTTCCTCAACTAGAGACAAACAACACATCAAAAGTTCCTGCAAAAATTCAAAGTGTTAGTCATTCAAACAATTGAGCCAAGTTCAGGTGAGAAGTAGGGTTCTCTGTGCCAAAGGGAAGGACCAAAATGCAATATGAAATAAATTTAAAAATGAAATAAAAATGTTTTAATGCATTTTAGGATGTTAGTGAACAAAAGCAAAAAGAATGAATTAAAAATACTTTATGGTTGCAGAGAAATAAAATAAAGAAATTAGGTATGAATGATATGCGTAATTCAAAAGGCAAATAAACAAATATTTAATTTAGATGATAAAAATAAAATAAAATAATAAAATTAAATTAAAATGCGTGGCAGCATATGGGTCACACGATCAAAGTCACAGACGGTGGGGATTTCATCTTCCTCACCCAAACCCTAATCTCGCCGGAACCCTCACCAGTCGCCGGAGCTAGGGCTCCGGTCACCACTTCCGGCCACCTGCAACAAAAAATTCACCAGAACACGCACACGAATACACCATTCTGACTAGAATTCCACGAGGATTAATAATATGTCATCAAAAGTCACAAATAACCAACACATAAGGCAACACGAATGAAAAAAGGTTAGGTCCAAAACTTTGAAACTCACGATTCAACCATGCCATGCGTCCAAACTCAAAGCAAAACACATTCAGAATCATCAGTACACACCACAGATCATCATGCATGTCAAAAAATAGAGTTTTAGGATCATGGAAAGCCAACCTGAGATCACGCAACCTTTGCCTTTGCTATTAGCCTCTAATGATGGTTGCTTCGTGCTCTATGGACTCCAAGGATCAAGACTGTGAAGAAATTTTGTGAAAAGCTCTAAGGGATTGTGAGATTCGAATGATTGAAGCTTTTAGGGTTCAAACTTTGTTCTCCTCAAAATCACGTGTCCTCCAATGAGTGTATGAGTTTTTGGTTTTTTGATCTTGTGAGAGTTGAGAGAAAAATTTGAGAGAGTTTTGAATATATAGTGGAGTCTAAAATGAAGGGCAAAAGGTAGAATTTTGGCTTAAGTAAAAATAACACCGTCTTCGGTAAGGAATTTCGACTCTGAGCCTTCCACAACATCGTCCGCCTCTGAATCACGGTCGCAACGCAAAAAGAACGGACGTCATACGATCAAAATCGAGTGCGATCGATATGTTTAAGCTGCAAGACGTCATTTAATAAGTTGTTTTTTCAGCTTATTTGGTGTCCGCTACTCGAAAACGTGACGAGGTCAACCTCTTCGGAGCATAATTTCGACTCGAATTTGTCAGAAAAGTTGTAGATCTATGAGTCAGTGACCTCGTGTCAAAAGATGAACGCGATCGGACAAAAAACGAGTGAGATATGAATTTTCCCGTGAAACAACTTTCAGCCTTTTTCTTCGGTTCAGCACTTCCGTTTTGCGAAATAAACCAAAACGATGATCTTAGGAGCATCATTCGAACTCGAGCTTGTCTTGGAACTTGAAGATGATAAAATTTGTGAACCAACTCTTCGAGAACGGACGCAATCCGATGAAAATTG
Organism: Lathyrus tuberosus; assembly: GCA_022829125.1. Classification (NCBI taxonomy): domain Eukaryota; kingdom Viridiplantae; phylum Streptophyta; class Magnoliopsida; order Fabales; family Fabaceae; genus Lathyrus; species Lathyrus tuberosus. The sequence continues at coordinate 105,899 of JALAZF010000956.1, forward strand.
GTCGAGTTATGAATTTTACAAAATCTGACAGACAGTGCACTGCATCAAAGAACCCCACTGGTAAATCACATTTTCGGGGTCCTTCCGCTCGGACCTGACCCAAACTGAATTCACGGCACGAAGATAACATATAAACGGAATTTTAGGCACCAGAACGGCATCAATCTGACGAACGAGCTGAGAGTTATGAATTTTTTAGTGTCCGTAATACACCGGTTCAGCACTATTTTCAGTTGTTCTTCTGCTGTATCGACTCAGAGAATTCGCGTATTCGGAGATCTTCCTCAAAGAATTAGCTTTTGGCCAAAACACGAAAGTTGGAGAGGATATCCAGACGGAACTTTTGGCATAAGAATCGCTCAAAAATGATGATCCAATCAGAAGCTAAGCCCTTTTGAATGCCACTGACGCAATTATCCAGAGAAACCGAAATTCCAGAAACAAATAATTCCCACCACTTTCCTTGATGAATTGACTTCCGAGCCGAACATAAAGGTTGTAGAGAATACCAAGACGGTTTTAATTGTTGAATATCCAGCCAAAACGAGTTCCAGAGCAAGAGCTATGAATTTTGCAAATTTGCACAGCAAACTGATTTTCTGCTCAAACTGTTCTGAATCGGCTGAAAACTTCAACTTCCTCTGAGATTCTTGACATGAAAAATTAAGTTTGATAAGAGCTTTGCTGACCCGTTGATTACGTAACTCGGAGAAATACTTTACGCCTATGTCGAGTGACGAAATAAACGTCTGTTGCAACCTGATGATGCTTGAACAGAGAACCTTGATCCCATAACCACATAGCCAAATGATATGCATGTATGATAATGCAAAATGAAATGAAACATAAGCCAGTTAGTACTAAAGTAAGGAGGGCAAATTTTGGGGTGCTACAGCTGCCCCTATTCAATCTTCTTAGACCTGAAAGGATGATAGCAACGACTTTCAGACATTCACGGTAGAAGGTGATTGAATACAAAAAGAACCACGAAATTTGCAAACTGTGGGGAGAAAAGATGATTGGAGCCCAGCCACACCTCGTCAATAAGATTTGACGGAAAGACAACATACCCAAGAAAGAAAAGTGAACCCCAAAGAATTGACGGAGAGAAAACATGAAACCCATGAAACACCTAGTCAAAGGGTTGACGGAAAGAAAAGATACCTAATAGACCACATCATCAAAGAATTGACGGAAAGAAAATCTGAACGAAGATAACACATTGTCATAGGGATGACAGAAAGAAGATGAACCCCAAAGAACATCTCGTCAAAGGGTTGACGGTAAGACAATCTGACCGAAGAAAACACATCGTCATAGGGATGACCGAAAGAAAATTCCACCGTAGGAACACATCGTCATAGGGATGACAGAAAGAAGACCTGAACAAATGAGACACATTGTCATAGGGATGACAGAAAGAAAATCTGAACGAAGATAACACATTGTCATAGGGATGACAGAAAGAAAGTTCTACCGTAGAAAGCACATTGTTATGGGGATGACAGAAAGGAAATCTGCACGAAGGAAACACATTGTCATGGAGATGACAGAAAGGAGGCTCGACCGAAGAAAGCACATTGTCATGGGGATGACAGAAAGAAAATCTGAACGAAGATAACACATTGTCATAGGGATGACAGAAAGAAAATTCCACCGTAGAAAGCACATTGTCATGGGGATGATAGAAAGGAAACCTGCATGAAGGAAACACGTTGTCATGGAGATGACAGAAAGGAGACTCGACCGAAGAAAGCACATTGTCATGGGGATGACAGAAAGATGACCGAGGGTAACACATTGTCATGGGGATAACAGAAAGAAAACCTGGCCGAGGAAACGCATCGTCAAAGGGGTTTGACGGAAAGAAAGCTGAAAAGGGAACATGTCGTCAATAAGGTTTGACTGAAAGAAAATCTGACCAAAATGTCGTCATCAAGGGGTTGATGGACAAAGACTGGTTGAGGGTAAGATCGACGTATGACCTACGACCCAAAAGAAAGGTAAGAAGAGGGGTTAATTGTAATGTCTGCTGGGGATATGTCACCGTCTTGATTGGAATTTGATTCGGGCTTTCGCGCAAGGTACCAAATCTGGCTTATGCTTCGCATGCATATGTTTGAATTTCTATGGCGTAATGCTCCATACGAAATGGAAATGCTACGCGTTTTGAGGATGCAATGTAAACATGCTTACTATATGCAAAAGGACCACTCCAGCAAAATAAATGCTGAAGAAAAGAGGCCAACTCCGCTGGGGATAACACACTGAACTGTCTCCGACGTCACAAACCCTGCTGAGGAAGTCACACTGAACGGCCTTCCTGATATAACTACTGCTGAAGATGAGCCCGAAGAGAACTGCTACAGAAAAGGTGCCAATAACCATTGGACTTGGAATCTGCCGGGGATGTCAACCACTGTTGATCAAACCATTGAGATGACTAGCACCAAACACTGTTTGGGGAATGAATTCAATAACACCAAACCTGCCAGAGAATATCATTGAACTTAGCCTGTAGTCGGGGAAACACCCTTAACCTACTGGATAATACCAGCCATCACCAACAACTCTGCTCGGGGAACGACGGTTGATGATATCCACTCTGCTAGGGGACAACATTGAGCTTACTCCTCTGCTTAATTTCTACCCTTACTCTGCTGGGGAGAGAAACTCTACTGGGGACGTCACGTGTCGACCATCAACATGAACCCTGCAGATGTGATATGACCAAAAGATGCCCTGATACAGCATAGCCCATAAAGGAACCTGTCTTCGAGAGGTCTCATGAAGATCTTATATATCTTGCCCCATGATCTTGATTAACCATTCTCCTGAGAAAAACCCTTTTGCTTTTGGGGTGACCTGCCCCAGCCTTGAAGTGATTTTGCCCTTAACTGGCTGATCTGTGAAGGAGTACCTCTGACTGACTGACCTTCGAGAGATTTGTCGAATCTTGACCTGATTTCCCCAGATTGGCTGAATCTTGGAATGAATCGCCCATTTGATATGACTATTTGATGGCTTGCCCCTGCTCAACGGAGTACTTAGGCACTCTGCACTTATATCGATCAATCTTTTCATTGCAGAAACTTCCCTGATTAAGCACTTACTCGCAAGTAAAACAATTTGTTTTGAAAATGACAATTTTAATGCAATGCATATGACAGTTTTGAAATCCAAGTCTGTTCACTGGAAAAAGTTGTGAGATATAGTGAATGAATCACTAATCAAAGTGTCGCTGATACCAACATGAATGTAAGAAGATCCTTTTAGGAGTCAGGTTCGACGTGATCTTTACCGAAGTATGCTTTCGAAACAACCTTGCTTCAATTAGGTCTTTTAAAGGTTGTAACGTGGCTTGGTTCACGGTTTGAGAAAGAAATGATATAAGGCTCAAAGTTTTGTTTTAACCCCCCATTCTCCTTGATGTTCTCTAGTCCTACGTTCAGCTAACTCGACATAAGCCCTCACCTTTCAACAAGGTTAATGAATAGTATGAAGATAGGAAGAACCCACACGGTCTTCGGAGTGACAGCCACCCCTTTTGCCTTTGGTGTCTGTAAACATACGACTTGTTCTTTATTTGAGGATTTTTCTTTTTTCGCTTTTTATTCTTTTGCTTTTCCCTGATTTTGCCTGGACTAACTCTTTTGAACTTTTCGATTTCGAAGTCCAGCGGGATGCCCTAACTTTTACCTAAGCCATTTGTTTTCAAGTTTCGACTTAGCGGGCTTTCTTTTTCTTTTGATTCTTTTTCTCTTTTTTTTGAACAAATCGTGTGACACTGGCTTGTCTGACTTGTTTGAAAGGGATGTGACTGCCTTACTCTTCGGTTGGTGAGGGATAACCATAGATTTGATCCTCGACTTGAACGCTCGGTCAAATTAATTGACACCTACCCTACCCCAGGTTAAGATTGAGGGTTTTTTCGTTTTCAGAAAGAAACTCCTACTTCTAGGCTCAAAGGGGTTGACAAGGGATTATCTTCCTTATATCTCCAGTGTTTAGGGATTTGAAGCAATGCCTGTACATCATCAGCAAGGTTTTGTCCCAAAAGCATGCCATCAGAAGTTCTGCGCCTTTGAATTTCATCATCCTCCCTCGGATCCTGCTTAAACAAGTGTTAGATACCAATAAAGAAAATATGAGTGAACACAGATGGATTTAATCAAAACATGCATATTCATTTCATTATCATGATCAACTGAAAACATACGAGTTTTACAAATGAGTTTGCACATTAACAGAAAAGAAACTACAAATGACATGATCTAAAAGATAGTCAGCTCCGGGGAACTGGGCTTTCCAATCTTGACTTGCTAGCCATCTTCAGAATTGCTCGTCGAAGTCAGTCTGATAATCATTTGTACCACTGCTCTCGGTGACTTCTTCCATAACCTGAACTAATGAACCCACATGACTGGATAAAGGAGAATTATTGATCTGAATACCCTGAGGCGTGAATGAGAACATATTGGAGTCAAGCAGAGTCTGAATCTTGCTCCTAAGCACCTTACAGTCTTCAGTTGAATGCCCCTGTGCCCCAGCATGGTAATCACAATGGGCGTTGACATCAAAACCTGGTGGATACGGAAAAGGCACTGGCTTCAATTCCTTCGGCACTATAAGTCCACCTCTGATTAAATCTGGCAACATCTGACTGAACGATATTGGCAACTGAGTGAAATGCCTCTCTAGCTTCCTAGGTCTTTGTCGGGCATGCTGACGCGGCTGACGGCGGTATGATCGTTGATTCTTAGGGGATCCCTGATACGAAAACCCAGAAGATTGTTGACTCTGAACCGTTGAAACACCTGAATACAGAGGATGAGGTGGGGGATATTCTTGGACGGAATTACCTTCTTCCACCCATTCTTCTTGATAACTGACAACTGATCCACTTTCACTAGCCGGGAAGTTCGAGGCGCTTTGGATTTTTCCCCTCTTGATATCGAACTCAATGTGTTCTCCAAGTATTACCAAGTCAGAGAATTTTAATACAGTAATCAACTTATCGAAGTACGGTCCTTGCAAAGTATCCTTGAACATATTAACCAATTCTCTTTCCAAAAGTGGTGGTTGAACGCGAGCAGCTAACTCTCTCCATCTCTGAGCATACTCTCTGAATGATTCGTTATCCGCTTTAGATAAACCTTGCAACTGCAGGCGGCTAGGAGCCATGTCAAGATTATAACTGTACTGCTTTACAAAGGCATTGGCTAGATCTGACCATGATCGGATGCTACCACTTTCCAACTGCATATACCAACTCAAAGATGCCCCACTCAGACTGTCCTGGAAACAGTGAATCATAAGCTCGTCATTATAGACATGTGAGGTCATTCTTCGGCTAAACATCAACAAACGTAGCTTCAGACAGCTATCCCCTTTGTATTTCTCAAAATTTGGCATCTCAAATTTCGGAGGTAACACAAGGTCGGGCACCAAACACATACTCGCAGCATTCAGATCAAGAGTATCACGCTTCACTAGGGCATCCAGCTTCTCTTCCAACACACGACATCTTTCATCAAACTGAACAGTCCGTGGGTCCTTAGGCTTCGCCTTTGGAATTACCCCTTGGAAATTTGGCACAGAGAAGGCAAAGCGCTGATAGTCTATGGCATCAAGAGAAGAAGAATGTCCATCTCGGGCGATGGTACGCTCGTGTATAATATGATTCTCAACAGGGACTTGCACAGGCTGAGCTTGAGTAACATTGTTCACTGGAGGTGGAATACTATTCCCAGTAACTGAAGTCCTCTGAACATTGGCCTCTCCCCTATTCATGGTTGTCATAGCTTCCACAAGTTGATCCAACTGACTCTTCATCAATTCAACATCGGCCCTAGTTACAAACTAATTTTGTTCCCTTGAATTCATGATGATCTCCCCCAAAGCTGATTCAAGTCCGAGAAATCCAGAAAACCGGGTAGGTTGAAAGTTTTGGTTACCTGCAAACCTGCAAACACCCATCCCCTCACGTGTGGGTACTAGGATGTTCAGTATCCCGGGCTCTCAGGTCGAGAAATGATGATACGTTCACCATTTCTGGTTTGGCATCATCATCAATCGAGGAGGCCTCAACTGATTCTCCAAAGCGGAAGGTCCTCAGCTTTGGCACTGAGGTCGAGAAACAATAGTACATTCATCCCTCGGGGTACAGTACTATCGTTAATCGAGGAGTGCCTCCACTGATTCTCTTCAAATGATAGGGGCCATCCTATGCGAGTTCCAAAGTGGGCCCTCGGATGCGAATGGGTTTGCCACAGGATATGGTCTGCCACTGTCACCACTAAAGAGGGATGTTTCCACTAAGGTCCTCGATGATCGGTCACCAGAGTCGACAGCTCTCTAGATCAACACCCCAACATGCGCAAGACACACACGTTAGAATGCGTCCCAAGATAGCCTCGTCTGGTTGTGAATTTCGTGAACACACAAACGTACCAAGCAGGCACGTAGGTCCCACTACTTTCCACTCTAGTCCTAGGGTGTACTCAAGCCTGGGTATTGGGCTTATCTCTCAGAACAACCCAACCTGCAAAACAGAAACAGCCAGCACAACACAGCAGTATCTAGTATGACAGTAATAACAATGAAATGCAATGCAGAAAATGCGGTAAAAATAAAATACAACAAATAAAGCAAACAAAAACAAAAACCCTCAAAGAGAACAAAGACAAGCAAGCGCTAGGATTGACTCGCTTAGGGATAGACCAGCATAGGTCAACCAGGTCCCCAGCAGAGTCGCCAGCTGTCGCTCCCAGGATTTTCATCCAGGTACAAACGCGAAAGTGGCGCGGAAAACAGAGTCGCCAGCCGTGTAAATTTATCCCAAGAGAGGGAAAGGGAACACCGCATAAACCTGAGGAAGAGGGAAAGGAATGATCATCGCAACCATAGCCTGGGTTCGGGAGTCGGTTACGCGAGGGGAAGGTGTTAGCACCCCACGCGTCCATCGTACTTGATGGGATCCACGCTTGTTGTCTATTCTAAGGGTGAGTTATCCTAAAATCTATGGCTACACTGACACAGGGAAGGGGAAAACAAAGACAGACTCGGTAGGACGTCGACGTCCTTGGCCTACGTACTCCCTTTGTGCAATGGGAAATTCAGAGTCAACGTAGTTCAGACCAAGTTCTTTTTGTGTTTTTTATGAGCGACGTTAAGTTAGCGTCCGGCAGTTAGGGTCGATGCCTGTTTGCGACTCAAACGGAAAGTAACGTGCCCTTTTTGAAAATAGCCTTTAGGTTGACGATCCCGAAGGACAAAAAGGTTTGAAGTTGGTTTGTGTTTTTTAGGACAGAAGTGGCTTAAGTTAGTTCCTAAGTTGCATTGCACCAAAGTCTAGGGCACAGGGGCGAATACTTAACGCATCGTCCCAAGACAGGACGCTCGCTAAGCACTCTAGAAAGATGAGAGGAAGCCTCTCATTTCTCATTCCCTACGCTTAAGGCTCGTGCGCAATACATTCTATTATTATTAAGTGCTTTTTCAGAAAGTTTGAGATGAGAAGAGAGAAGACACAAGGGTAACTCTAAAGGGGGACTATGAGTCCTAAAGTTATCATGCATGGGTGACCTACGGTTAGTGAGGTTTGACGACAGCCTAAATCCTAAAGGAAGAAGATGAGGGAAGGAAAAAGTAAGAGTAAGGGTGACCATGGATACTTATCCATACCCTTAAAGAACTTACCTTAGTCCCTGCATAAAAGGTTAGTACGAAACAGACATAAATAATATCAAGGCAAGTGAAAATCAAACAATGGCAAACAATAGTGATAATAATCCAAACATGAATTCAGAAATCAAAGGAACAACCCCAAAGCAAATGGCACAAGTGCCTTTCAAACAAGGACTTAGGCAGGATCAGAAATACACCTATAAGCAGATCTCAAGTGAAAATAAATCAAGAAAATAGAGAAATAACTCCCAAAATTCCCAAATTAAATATCAAGGTTCCTCAACCAGAGACAAACAACACATCAAAAGTTCCTGCAAAAATTCAAAGTGTTAGTCATTCAAACAATTGAGTCAAGTTCAGGTGAAAAGTAGGGTTCTCTGTGCCAAAGGGAAGGACCAAAATGCAATATGAAATAAATTTAAAAATGAAAGAAAAATGTTTTAATACATTTTAGGATGTTAGTGAACAAATGCAAAAAGAATGGATTAAAAATACTTTATGGTTGCAGAGAAATAAAATAAAGGAATTAGGGATGCATGATATGCGTAATTCAAAAGGCAAATAAACAAATATTTAATTTAGATGATAAAAATAAAATAAAATAATAAAATAAAATTAAAACGCGTGGCAGCATATGGGCCACACGATCAAAGTCACAGACGGTGGAGATTTCATCTTCCTCACCCAAACCCTAATCTCGCCGGAACCCTCACCAGTCGCCGGAGCTAGGGCTCCGGTCACCACTTCCGGCCACCTGCAACAAAAAATTCACCAGAACACGGACACGAATACACCATTCTGACCAGAATTCCACGAGGATTAATAATATGTCATCAAAAGTCACAAATAACCAACACATAAGGCAACACGAATGAAAAAAGGTTAGGTCCAAAACTTTGAAACTCACGATTCAACCATGCCATGCGTCCAAACTCAAAGCAAAACACATTCAGAATCATCAGTACACACCACAGATCATCATGCATGTCAAAAAATAGAGTTTTAGGATCATGGAAAGTGTTACCAACCTGAGATCACGCAACCTTTGCCCTTGCTATTAGCCTCTAATGATGGTTGCTCCGTGCTCTATGGACTCCAAGGATCAAGACTGTGAAGAAATTTTGTGAAAAGCTCTAAGGGATTGTGAGATTCGAATGATTGAAGCTTTTAGGGTTCAAACTTTGTTCTCCTCAAAATCACGTGTCCTCCAATGAGTGTATGAGTTTTTGGTTTTTTGATCTTGTGAGAGTTGAGAGAAAAATTTGAGAGAGTTTTGAATATATAGTGGAGTCTAAAATGAAGGGCAAAAGGTAGAATTTTAGCTTAAGTGAAAATAACACCGTCTTCGGTAAGGAATTTCAACTCTGAGCCTTCCACAACATCGTCCGCCTCTGAATCATGGTCGCAACGCAAAAAGAACGGATGTCATACGATCAAAATCGAGTGCGATCGACATGTTTAAGCTGCAAGACGTCATTGAATAAGTTGTTTTTTCAGCTTATTTGGTGTCCGCTACTCGAAAACATGACGAGTTAAACCTCTTCGGAGCATAACTTCGACTCGACTTTGTCAAAAAAGTTGTAGATCTATGAGTCAGTGACCTCGTGTCAAAAGATGAGCGCGATCGGACAAAAAACGAGTGAGATATGAATTTTCCCGTGAAACAACTTTCAGCCTTTTTCTTCGGTTCAGTACTTCCGTTTTGCGAAATAAACCAAAGCGATGATCTTCGGAGCATCATTCGAACTCGAGCTTGTCTTGGAACTTGAAGATGATAAAATTTGTGAACCAACGCTTCGAGAACGGACGCAATCCGATGAAAATTGGCCGAGTTATGAATTTTACAAAATCTGACAGATAGTGCACTGCATCAAAGAACCCCACTGGTAAATCACATTTTCGGGGTCCTTCCGCTCGGACCTGACCCAAACTGAATTCACGGCACGAAGATAACATCTAAACGGAATTTTAGGCACCAGAACGGCATCAATCTGACGAACGAGCTGAGAGTTATGAATTTTTTAGTGTCTGAAATACACCGGTTCAGCACTATTTTCAGTTGTTCTTCTGCTGTATCGACTCAGAGAATTCGCGTATTCGGAGATCTTCCTCAAAGAATTAGCTTTTGGCCAAAACACGAAAGTTGGAGAGGATATCTAGACGGAACTTTTGGCATAAGAATCGCTCAAAAATGATGATCCAATCAGAAGCTAAGCCCTTTTGAATGCCACTAACGCATTTATCCAGAGAAACCGAAATTCCAGAAACAAATAATTCCCACCACTTTCCTTGATGAATTGACTTCCGAGCCGAACATAAAGGTTGTAGAGAATACCAAGATGGTTCTAACTGTTGAATATCCAGCCAAAACGAGTTCCAGAGCAAGAGCTATGAATTTTGCAAATTTGCACAGCAAACTGATTTTCTGCTCAAACTGTTCTGAATCGGCTGAAAACTTCAACTTCCTCTGAGATTCTTGACATGAAAAATTATGTTTGATAAGAGCTTTGCTGACCCGTTGATTACGTAACTCGGAGAAATACTTTACGCCTATGTCGAGTGACGAAATAAACGTCTGTTGCAACCTGACGATGCTTGAACAGAGAACCTTGATCCCATAACCACATAGCCAAATGATATGCATGTATGATAATGCAAAATGAAATGAAACATAAGCCAGTTAGTACTAAAGTAAGGAGGGCAAATTTTGGGGTGCTACAGTAGGGTGAATATTGGATACCTGACCCTCTCAAGCGAGAGGGTTTATATAGAGCCCCCAGCGCGTGGCCAACGGTCCTATTTTCGGGGAAGAATAACCGTTTTCCCAAAGAATAGGTAACTACCCAAACTAGCCGTTATGTCGAGCAGAGTGCCCGAAACTAGCCGTTATGTCGGGCACAAGCATAGTTTCGGGCACCTGCCCTTAACTGTTCGGGGAGCAATCAGAGCCGTGCGTGACGGGCAGTGATTCCGGGGAGGAACGGTGCATTCCTTGCCCGGTTGGAGGGGAAGAAAGGTAACTTTTGTCCCCTTGTGGGTTGGACTTAGGCGATTTGGGCCGCTCTGGAGCAGAAACGGATTGGGCCATGCCCAGCCATTGGTCCAGTCCAGAACAGTTTGTGTTTTGAGTCTTAATTTGTTATTGCACTTATTTTCTTGACTAATGACTATATGCGTGCCTCCTATTTTTCCTAAACTTGTCGAATTTAAATACTATTTTGAATTTCAATATTGTTTTGAATTAATTGTACTGATGGAATTGTTGAATGGTGAAGTATTGTTGAAGAAATATGCAATTGTTGAAGTCACGGAAGAATAATCCAAGTTACAATGTCTTGACAATACTATGCCACTTATTTGAAGGATGTTGTGATTCTGATATGCTTAAAATGAACTGCCAAGTTTGATTTGTTATTGGTGTTATCGTCATTTTGGCTTTTTGAGCTGAGCTTTGTACAAGTATTGGCCACACCTTATGCCATTTATGTACTATATCTTGAAATAGTGTTTGCAATGTTGTTTTATTCAAACTTTGTTTATGCTGTAATGTTGTTCTATATTGTTATTGTTATCTAAGACTCTACAATTTTTAATGGCTATGTCTACCCTAAAGAAAATTGGTTTACTTTGTAAAAGAGAGTATATAATGACACTCCACAGAATAGGAATTGACTTAAAACATATCAACACAAATAGCTTTATTGTCTTAAATGTTTGATTGTTTGTGTTGATATGTTTGCTTCAGTTTGAGAGAACGATGGAAATAGTGTAGTGAGAGAAAGATTTTAGACAATAAAGCTAAATCATTGTGTAAGACATACAAACAAGTGTGAAGTGGTGTAGTGGTTTGATATGTTTTGTAGCAAACAAGTGAGCTTGTGTTCGAATCCTAGGTTCAACAAAAAAATTTAGGATTTTTTTGGGAATTTAATGACCTTGAAAATGAATGTAAGCCAAGTCACGTGCCACGCGTATAACCAAGTGCCACGTCAGATGCCACCCAAGCGAAAGTTGATGTCGTCTCAAAAAAATGGACGGAAATGACTAACGTGGACCTTTTTGAACAATTAAATGACCACTTTGGAACTTTTTAAAGATAAGGGACCAGAATGGACCCCGAGCTAAACTTAAGGGACCAAAAATGGTATTTTGCCTATTTTTAATAACTAAATTAATATTTAATAATATTTTTATTTTAACTAAATGAATATTTAAGGCCTTAAAGGACATTGGTGATTGAAAGCCCCAGGTATTGATGGCTATGAAGCTAAGTTTTTTAAGACTAGCTGGCAAATTATTAAAAAGGATGTTCTTGCTGCAGCTCAAGTCTTTTTTTATAAAGGTACTCTGTATAAAGCTTTTAATAGTATAGTAGTGACTTTAATCCCTAAGAATGAGCATGCTAAAACAGTGAAAGAGTATAAGCCTATAGCTGGCTGTACTACTTTCTATAAAATTTTATCCAAAGTGCTGACAAACAAGTTGGGTAAAGTGATGCAGGATGTCATTCATCACAGCCAAGCAACTTTTGTGCCAAGTCAAGTCATACATAATCATATTCTTTTGGCTTTTGAGCTTATGAAGGGTTATTCTAGAAAGGGAGGGACCCCTAGATGTATGATGAAGATTGATCTTCAAAAGGCCTATGACATGGTTGATTGGAAACTTCTTGAGTGTGTCCTCCTTGAGATTGGATTACCTAGGAAATTCATAAACTGGATTATGGCTGTGATCACTAATGTCACCTATAGGTTCAATATAAATGGGGAGTTTTCTGATATTCTGCAGGCTAGGAGAGGCTTAAGGCAAGGGGACCCTATTTCCCCCTTGCTTTTTGTTATTCTTATGGAGTATATGAACAGAACCATGATCAAAATGAAAAAGAACCCGAACTACAATCATCATAGCAAATGTGAGAAGTTGGCAATTACCCACTTATCATTTGCTGATGATGTTCTTCTATTTAGTAGAGGTGATAAAAAGTCTATTGAGATGATTTTAGATGCTTTCAAGAACTTCTCAGAGTCCACGGGTCTTAGCGTGAATCCTAGTAAGTGCAAATTATTTTGTGGTGGCATGGAAGCTGATATTATTGATGGGGTTAAGAAGATGTCTGGTTTTGATGAGGGACAACTTCTAATAAGATATTTGGGAGTTCCTCTTTCCTGCAAAAAAACTTAACTTGAACCACTATCTTCCTATGGTGTAGAGGATTGTTGGTCACATTAAGCATTGGAAAACAAAGCTTCTTAGCACAGCTGGTAGAATTCAATTGGTGAATAGTATTTCCACTGCTATTGCCCAATACTGGATGCATTGTTTCCCGTTGCCAAAGTTTGTTATCCATAAAATTGACTCGATTTGTAGATCTTTCATTTGGACAAGTAAAGTTGAGATTAGCAGAAAGTGTCTTGTAGCATGGAAGAAAACCCGTAGTCCAATTCAACAAGGAGGCCCCAATCTCATTAATATGGGGATTTGGAATATTATTGCTTTGTTGAGGTGTTTGTGGAATATTTGTATGAAGGTGGACAATCTTTGGATAAAGTGGGTGCATGTGTACTACTTAAAAGGTGCAGATGTGTTGACAGCTCCCATTCTTAATACGAGTTCTTGGATATTGAAAAACATTATCACCCAAAGAACCAGTATTGCTCAGATTCAACAGGTATGGGATGTTATGAAGTTGAAAAAGAAATTCTCGATGAAGAAGGTCAATATGCAGCTTATTGATAACCAAAGTAGAGTGGATTGGAAGCAACTGATAAGGAATAATTATGCGAGACCAAGAGCCATTCTTAACCTATGGCTTGTTTGCCACGGTAGATTAGCAACTAAGGACAAATTGAGAAATATGGGTATGTTGCAACAAGTTCAGTGTGAGCTTTGCTGTGAGTCAGATGAAAGCCTTTATCACCTTATGTTCGAGTGTAAAATCACTAAGGAAATATGGAGAGATGTGTTGAATTGGCTGGATATAGATCATGCTCCTATGACTTGGAAAGATGAATTGAAGTGGCTTATAAGACACACTAAAGGGAATGGCTGGAAGGCGGGTTTGTTAAAGATTGCAGCAGTTGAAACTACTTATGCAGTGTGGTACCATCGCAATGAAGTGATCTTTAACAATAATAGAGATAACCATTACTAGAAATATCATTGATAGTATTGTGCATAGAGGTTGGATGAGACCTAAGTATAAAACTCACATAGTTAATTTTTTGATGTAGCTTGTTTGTTTTTCTTGTAGCTTTGGTCGGTTTTGTGGGCGGGTTCGTTTTGAGATCGCCTTGTACTTTGATTGTTTTTTGAAATTAATATAATCTTTTATTTCAAAAAAAAAACTAAATTAATATTTAATTAATAATATTAATTAAGTTATTTTAATTAATTAAAATATTGAAATTAAATTCTAGGCCAAAGTCCATTTATTTACAGTTCCAATCCACTGTCAATTGCATGTTATGTATATATGAGGTATATAAACAATTGCATTATTAATAAAACAATCCATGTGGGACAAAAACATAGAAGCAACAACAAAAATAGAGTTGAGTTTTTTTTTTATATATGTGGTATCCGACCAGTCAGACTAACTAATCCACATAGAGAGAGCTTTCGCCCCCCACGTAGCCCTTGAAGGTTGTTTTTGGTCCCGTGCTCCTTCGAACTCGCGACCCCAAGGAGAGCAAACCCTCGGGACCCGAGCTTCCTTCCGCTAAGCCAACCTTCTCAGGTTAAAACAGAGTTGAGTTGAGTTGCAAACTCTATTCTTTTGGATCATTTTACTGCATTAGTTCCCACTATCACAAACTGCATTTGAAAATAGTTAAACCCAACGTAGCTTACAAATTTAGACATCTGCAAATTACACTAAGCATCTGAAATTGTTTATATATTTTAGTCAAGAAAAGAAATAACTCAAAATTGTATCAAGAACATAGATTGTTGAAATCATATCAAGCATCCATGACATTGATAAATTGTAGATTATTGAATTAGGAAGCATATGAAGATTTAATTAAGCTCAGACCCCAATGATTATAACCACAAATCTCAGAACTCAGAACACAATGCTCTAAAATTATCATCAAAGACAATCAAATAAAATTCATGGAACCATTATGCATCAAAGTTTTAGCTCAAAATCTTCTCCCAAATATACGCTTTCTTAATTAACGATTTGAATCCAAGTATTCTAAAAATCATCAAAATCTTCTCTAATATTTTTGTGGGTTTTGTTTCTCATTACAGTTCCGCATTAATTTTTTAACAAATATGGTTAGCGTTTATATATCTCATTAATACTTTCATTTATAAATTGAGTATTGAGCTAGTGTTGAAAAGAGATTGTCCAAAGCAGTACAGTCTTGTGGCTCAAAGTATTTTTAAAAAAATCTAATTAGCTAATTTCTAAAATAACTTAATTAATTTCTAGAAAGATTCAATTAAAATTATTAGTTAATTATGTGAAACAATATTAAATAATAAATCATCCTAATCATCATTGTCATGTCATTAAAAATAAATTTGTATTCTAATCATCATTGGCACGTATGCAAAAGTGGAGGGGGACTATAAAAATCTAAAAGACATCAAAATTAAGAGACCAGAATCGTTGGTTTTATAATAGAATGATCAATTGTTTAAAATGTACAAACTAGGGAGACCAAAAGTGCATTTAAACCTATATATTTTTTGAATTTATAGTTAAGCGGGCTTAACAGACTACTCGTGGTCCATACGAGCTAGTCTTAATGGGTAGTGGGCTTTCTAAGACCGAGTTAAAAATTCTGAAAAATATATGGACTATAATTTTAAAGTCCAAACCCTATAATTTTTCGGGTTTAACGGGTCGGCCCATATATATTAACCCATTTTAACGGCTATAATAATATCTCCTAGATACATTCATACATCGATTTCCACTTCCATTATCATAGAAATCAAAAGTTTTATGTATAAATAATATTGTTGTCACAATCACAAATTCGCATAACTATATTTAATTATCTAAATATATATCTTTTATTTTTTTTATGTATTAATATTAATCTTCATCCTATATGCATGGATCTTTTACTAATTTATATATAAAATTCTTCAAAAATATAAATATCTTTTTTAACGTATAAAATATATTTTTTAAATAATCTTCAAAAATAAATATTAGATTTTAGTTAGACATAAACAATTTCATTTCATTAGAGATTTTATAAGTCTTTGCAAGATCTTGAATATATGAAATTTTATTTTAGAAATTGAATTTATTATATAATTTTACAACACTCACTCGCACAAAATAAGTTTATATATCATTTTTTATACAAAAATTTCCGCGTTAATAAATTAAATATCTTGTAAATATGTGCATGATGTTATGTTAAGCAATCGAGTTTTATTTAGAAATTGAATATCAATTTGACAATATTCAGGTAAATTATGCATCAATCTCTTTTTTATTATAAAACTTTTTGCGTTTATTTTAAGAGTTTAAACAGGGCCGGCCCAATCAATTCGGAGGCCTTGATCTAATTTAAAAAAATAGGCCTAAAAAATATGAATTTATATTGAATTTTTGAAAAATCGGTATAAAATTATAAATTTTGAAAATAAAATATAATTTAACACCTATTTTTAACAAACAAATTTAAAATAGATTTTAAAAATATTATACTTTAACACCTACTTTAAACAAAACAGGTGTAAAATGTATAGTTTTATTAAAAAAATAAATAGGTGGGCCCCCAAAATTTTGGGGCCCAGTGCTACAGCTCCTGCTGCGCCTGCTAAAGGCCGGCCCTGAGTTTAAAGATAGTACACTGTCGGTGTAAAGAAATATTACACATATATCCAATCAGATTATTTCAAAGTACTAAATCATAACAGTATTTTAAAAATAAAAGTGTGATGTGGCGGGATACACGTCTGTCATTGATTGATAGTGTAAAAATATTTTACACTGTCGATGTATATTCTTTTTTCTTTTATTTTAAAGATTCTGAGTTTTGAAATAGATATTAATTTTTTATTATTAATTTAAAATAAAATGGGTTTTTAAAAAATAAAAAACATATTTTTAATGATATTGTAAAGTGAATAATTAAAAATTGTATGTTATACACAATTATACTAAAAAAAATTTAAAAAGTGCAGTTATAATAATGCCCCATAGTTAAAAGTTGTGGATTAATGTAAAGCTTGAAGATCGTGAATTTGATCTTATATAAGCATGATTCTATGGATTAGTATTAGGCATCGTAGCTCATCAACCAAAGCCTAACACACCAGCATGTGGTTAACACTAAATATGTCTTGGCACGACTAGGGATGTAAATGGATATTCATGGGAACGGATACTATGATATCTGTATCCACCCCATTAAATAAATATGATTTCCATATCCGCTTCATATTCATGCGGATATCCGTTAAGCGGGTAATCCGTGGATTTTATGATATCCACGGATATTTACAGATATCCATGGATAATATTCTTTTTATTAAAATTATTTTTTGAAAAAAATATTTTTAACTCCTTTTAAAGACACAAAAAGTTATTATCACATATCATCGATACAATTCGCTCTTAATTTAACAATAAAATTTCATCGCATTAATTTTCTTCTTATTCACCAAAATATAATTAGATCTAAACATAATATTCATACATTTCATTTTTAACCAAACAAATAAAAGATATTGTGATTGTGAGTTATGATGGAAGAGCGAGCGATAGAGGAGTAGGAAGCGAAACACTGGTTTGATAGAGGACTAAGAGTTTAAATATGAAATGGCTAATCGAATTTGAATGAAATGTGAAAGGTTTCTTTAAAGAAAAATTCAAAAAAAAAAAAAAAAAAAAAAAATATATATATATATATATATATATATATATATATATATATATATATATATATATATATATATATATATATATATATATATAAGAAGACTAATTTTTTTTAGAAGATGAAAAGATCAAGTATAATACGTTAGTAATATTTAAATGATTTTTATAATTTATTAACAGATATGGATATCCGCGGGCATGGACATCATTAAACTCGTATCCATATCCATTAACAAACGGGTATTTAAATATCCATTTATTTTATCCGTGGATATCCATTAAACTATCCGTCTCATATCCATGACAGATTTTATCCGCGGGTACGGATTTTTTTGCCATCCCTAGGCACGAGGATAAAAGAGTGGTTGTTGCCTTCAATACATAACCTAGTCTTAGGCTCCTTAGCTCAAGACCTGAATCCAAACACATAAACATCAATAACTCCTACTATAGTTTCCCTTAAACAAAGGCTCAATCGCCGCCTCCACTCTCTCGCCCATTACGGGAAGGGTTTTACCAATTGTTACATGTCACACCCCAATTTTGTCCCTCCCTCTATTCATATCATTAGAGCTAGTTTGCTTTAGATTTCACATTATTCATATTCATTTGTCAACGTCATTTGAGTCATGGCATTATAACCATTTCATTTTGGTCAATAGCATTCATCATGCATAGCATACATAAGTATTGGTTCTTATTCATTCAAAAAGTCAAAAGAAAGTCAACCATTGACCAAATACTTTGCATCTTTAGGCATTACCCTTTTATTCATTACACTGTGTTGTGGCATGATCCTTAGCACAATTAGGGTAGTATAGTTCATTAGGATTGATCTACATTTTGTTACTTTTTCATACCTAAAGGTTGTGTCATTTGGTTCAATGCATTTATTACTTAACATGAGTGTTAAGAGTCCCACATCGGACAATATATGGCATGAACATGTGTTTATAAGTGAGGGCAGTCCTCACTCTACCAACCGGTTTTGTAGGGTTGAGTTAGGCCCAACCACATTTCTTAACATGGTATCAAGAGCCTCGTTTAAGATCCGGTGGTCCACCTTCTATGGTTTCCGCTATCGATCGGGCCACCCACCATTTGTTTCCACGCTCCAGATATTCAGTCCTGGACGTGAGGGGGTGTGTTAAGAGTCCCACATCGAACAATATATAGCATGAACATGTGTTTATAAGTGGGGGCAATCCTCACTCTACCAACCGGTTTTGTAGGGTTGAGTTAGGCCCAACCACATTTCTTAACATGGTATCAAGAGCCTCGTTTAAGATCCGGTGGGCCACCTTCTATGGTTTCCGCTATCGGGCCACCCACCATTTATTTCCACGCTTCACTTGTCTAGTCCTGAGCGTGAGGGGGTGTGTTAAGAGTCCCACATCGGATAATATATGGCATGAACATGTCTTTATAAGTGAGGGCATCCTCACCTTACCAACCGGTTTAGTAGGGTTGAGTTAGGCCCAACCACATTTCTTAACAATGAGAAACATAAGAAAACATTAGCTTGTGAATCAAGTTTGGTTTCTTTTGTTTCTATGGCTTAGGTAACTTTGTTTTTCCATTAAGCATATCATTACTAACAAAGCTTTGAAAAACCTTTTTCTTTTGATACAAGAACTTTAAAGGAAATACTACATTTTCATTTGTCTTTTTCAAATCACATTTGTTTACAACTTTTTTTGTATGGTTGAATCTTCAAAGTACTCAAAATAGTAAACAAACATACAAGTCTTCCTACTTTACTTTACAAGTCACAAAGAGCTCATTATAGGCTTTACAAGAGAACACATAATACAATGTCATTTGGAGGACCTATTCCTAATGAACTACAAACATGTAGTTTTCTTCCAAGCCAAGCTTCTTTCTTCATGCCAGGATGTTGCTTTGATTTTGTTGTGTTCTTCACCATGTCCTTGTTTTGCAACACAAGCTATCAAGTCAACCAAACACAAATTAAAGAAATATTATATGTCAAGCAACAAGATTCAACTTCCAAGGTATGACACTAAGGCATTACATTATAAGCACTACACTAAGTTTGCAAGAAGAAAAGAGAATTAAGGAAAAAGCAAATAAATATCAAAAATACATGTGTATAAGGCACAGTGACAAAAGTATGCAAACATCAAAGCCATAAATCATGGAGAATTGGAGAAGGATTAAAAGTTTCATCAAAGGGTTCAAACAGTTTTCAACCAAAAACACACACACACACACAAGTTGTTGTGTCAATTTGAATATCCAAGGAATTCAAGTTATCACAAATAGGAAAAAGTTGAACGAGAAGGACACAAGACCTAAAAAACCAAGTAGTAGTATTTTCAGCAAGAATGTACACATCATCGGGACCACATAAATTTTCAAATAATCATCAATAGCACATACAACAACAAAATTTCAAATGAAATACATGGAAAATCGATTTTTACAGCAAGTGAAAACTAACATTTTACTGAGTGAAATCAAAGAGGGACCATAAGGCTTCTAGAAACAATTCTCATCACTACAAACATGTGGTATTTGGATCGAACTCTAGTGTCGACAAGGATAGCTTCATGGTTCGACAAGAGTTGTGTATGTTGTAGTCAAAGTTTGTTTGAGCATAATGTCAAAATATATTAACTTGTAATTTAAGTTAGTATATCTGATTGGGCATTGCTTTTAAGCCCAATTGTTAAGTTAGCTTAGTAGTCTATAAATAGACTAGTTCTCTTAGGTTGTTGAGAGGGGTTAATTGTTGGTATTTGAAATTCTGGTTAAGTAGATCACTAAGATGTCGGACAAGATGTCGTGATACTTGATCTCTGCTTCTCACACAGGGATAATGAAGGACAGAAAAAACAGCAGAAAGAAAACAACACACAAGAAACTCAATTTTGTAAAACCTAATAGTTTTTCTTGTGTTTGTTCAAGAAACTCAATATTTTTCTCATATTTTTGTTTGTTCTTGACGACATCAAATCACAACAAACTGGTATTGTGAGCGTGGAGGAGAAGATGTCGTCAACAAAGTATGAGATTGAGAAATTCACCGATGTGAATGATTTCGGTTTGTGGCGCTTCAAGATGCAAGCCCTTCTTGTTCAACAGGGTTTGTTAGAAGCATCGAAAGGATCAGAGAAGATGGATGCTGCCCTATCGGAGAAGGAGAAGACAACGATGGTCGAAAAAGCCCACAATGTCATTCTATTGAGCCTTGGTGATAAGGTCCTCTGGTAGGTTTCAAAGGAGAAAACTGCAACGGGTGTGTGGACGAAACTTGAAGGTTTGTACATGACGAAATCGTTGGTTAATCATCTCTACCTGAAGCAAGCTTTGTGTCATGTTTGCTACATCTTTCGATTAGTGGAAAACTTCTAGATCATATGAGAATTAACAAAGATGAGGCACTCGAGTTGATGGTAGACTATCTGGGAGTTGACCTAGAGGTTGCCATGAGGGAGATGGAAAAAATCATAGGGGCTCATGCTAGGTTTGAATTCCTGAAAAAGGTATATACATATGAGCTCCTTAGAGCAGAGCAGGCTAGAGGTGATGACGAGCAGGTGGGGCTGCATAAAGCATATGTTATACGAGCCTACATGTTATATTTAGTTCTCCCTGCCATTTTTATGGACAAAAGTTTCACTTATGTGGATGTCATCTATCTACGGTACTTCGAGGACTTCAAGCGGATCCATGAGTACAACTCGAGGGACGCTTGTTCGGTATACTTATACTCTAAGTTATCAGAGGGTTGTAGGTGGAAGACGAAGCAGGTGAGAGGAAGCATCGCACTATTGACGGTAATATTTATTCGTCTTTTAGTATTTGTGTGTCATTTTCATTACATTTTTGCAACACCCTTACTGATGATTCGTGTGTTCCAACACTTTCCAGGCTTTGAACCTCCAACACTTCCCGCGCATCTCTGGCTGGTTGTATGTAGCGACTTATATTGAGGATATGTCACGTGCTTCTGCATTTTCTCCGCTCAGAGGGAACCATACGATAGAGTCGTTTATAATGTATCTTGACCGCTTGGTTGCCGATGATATGCATTTTAACAGTTATGTCAATCACCGTAAGACGCGATCATTTGACGACATAGTGTTATACTTGAGATGGTTGGTTTGCGGTTCACGTTTCACATTTCCCCTTCTTTCTGAGTGTGTCATGCGACAGTTCGGCTACACTCAGACTATTCACAGATATCATGTTGTCTCTGCTCCTCCTGCTATGACACGTAGAGATATGGATTTCATGTTTGATTATTAACTTAGTCATCGGGTACAGGAGAAGGCACGAAGTACCATAGCTGAGAGCAACTGGAGTCATATTGACGAGTACATCAAATGGTTCTTCAAGGTGTCATATTTGTATATGGTGCAGGCTGCTCTAGGAGATCCACCGATGTCAGCTCATCAGGAGATACTAGAGGAGGAGCAGGCTCAGTTAGATCATGCTCATTATATTTTTGCCTAGATGTCGTCGCATTATAGAGATTGCGCAGGCAAGCATTGACAGAGATATCGTTTCTGATGGATCTGGTGTGAGGCAGGTCCTAGATGCCATTATGACGGAGGCACGAGATGCATTAATGTATCGGAGATAGCATCGAAGGACGAGGGTTGACGAGGTCAAGGAGCCTGAAGAGCTCTAGTTCAGCATACACAGTAGTTGATAGTATTTGTATTTGAATTTATTATCAATTGCATTTTATTTTGACTTATTTAGACTATATTATGTATTTCAACTTCATTGTGTATCAACTGATGACTTATTTTGACCATCTGAATTTATATATTTCATTTTTTGCATATCGATTGTATGATTTAATACTCATCACATAACAGTGTCCTTAACATTTATAAATCGTCATTTTCAGTTGTATAACCATAAAACTAACTTAACTTGTATTGTTCTGATAGGTTACGGAGATGCATCTCTGTAAATCCTAAACGAAGATATATCACTGGAACAATAAACGTATAAAATGGACCTTTTAGAGATAGATGTATAAGTTATGTTTTGAAATATTACATAGATGCATCTCTATATCAGTTAACGTTTTGACTTATCCGTTTACGTTACTTGAGACAAAGTGCGTCAAAAGATGCATCTCTATAATCTAAAATCTGAAGGACGAGTTTTCTATAGGACATTTTCCCACCCATAGGATGGGACAAGAAATCCCCTAAACTTAAGGGATAATTTTGATTTTTTAGAGAGAAACGGGAAGGCGAGCAAGAAACCGCCCTGGACCGAGAATCGCTCTGCTTTGTTCCGCTATCCTGCTATTTACCTAGTTGCAGACACTAGTATTTTTTTGCACCGCTAAGACTCTTCCGTTGCGGTCGGCCACCTCCACTTCGCTATAATAGGAGAGTGCCACTCTTGACTAATCTGGTGGAGTCAAACTCAATTTTATGCATGTTTAAATTAGAGAGTTTAACAAAATCACAATAAACCTAGCTCCACATCATGATTAGTAATTTCCAAAGGGATCACCTTTAACAACCTTTCATTGCTTTCCATGCAGAGTAAAGTAGTATTTAGAAAAAATGTAAACTGTAAAAGAAGTACATCAAAGGTAATATCCATCCTAAACCATATACTTAACTACCCTATTTACAGCTTTAAGCTATATAGCAGTTGGGAGGACAAAAATGCCCTTGTGGGCTTTCAAAACATATAAGTTACTGCATGGATCAATCAGGCCCCGCCAGCTAACTTGCTCAACAAATGTCAGCAGCCAACAAAAAACAGCCATACACCTTCATAACTTCAAGCGAAGCCATCGAAAACAAAACTTGAAGACCATCACCATACATACTATAGTCAACTGAAAAGATATTTAAGATCGTCAACTGTAAGCCGAGTTCCAGAACCGCCAGCATGGTCTTCACCAAAAGCAGATGCCACCATTTTCCTTTTTTCATCCTGCACAATACAGGTGAACAAAAAAATAATTCAAAAGTCACAAATCACCTCAATTGTATACCAAGTATAACCTCATTTTAGCACATGAAATAAAATTCAACTGATAGATATTAAACCTGAAGAGCCAGTATTCTATCTTCAACTGTATCTTTTATGGTGATCCGTGTCACAGTAACGGGACGAGTCTGTCCAATTCTATGAGCTCGATCAATAGCTTGATCTTCAGTAGTTGGATTCCACCAAAGATCCAAAAGAATAACATGACATGCAGCAACCATATTCAAACCAAGGTTTCCTGCTTTTAGAGACATCAGCATAACAGTAATCTGAAGAAAAAAAATAATATCCAAGTTAGTCCAGCCACTAAGGAAAACCAAGGTTTAAGCATTTGAAACACACGTTAGATAAGGGCCAAACCTCAGAATCTGTATTGAAATCCTTAACAGCTCTATCCCTCGCAGTCAGAGTCATCCTACCATCAAGTCTCCTGTATTTTATGCCAGACTGTTGCATTGATGTCTCAACTAAGTCCAACATGGTAGTCCATTGAGAAAAAATTATAGCCTTTAGCGGCCCACCAGTTGCGCACTCTGAATACTTTCTTGTGACTTTTGTAACCTTGACATCTGAATCAAAATCTTCAATATCTGAATCATCAGAAGGCGGTGAATCTCTGTTGCCAGAATTAGCCTTCAATCTGCAACTTGACTGCAGAACTTCAAGGACGGCTTTGATTTTAGATGAGCTGTAATCACTATTTTGTACTATTGAATAATCAAGAAGGCTCGAACTTCCAGAACTACTGCCACTAAGATCGTCAGAGATGCAACTCCTTAAAGTTGCTTTGGAGAAAACAAGATCTTCGCCAATTTGTTCTTTACAATGATTTGCAGGGCACATATTATCGTCACCTGTCAAATGTTCTGATACACATTGATAACAGAAGACATGGCCACACATCGAAATAACAGCGTCGTCGGGTGGATCCTGTTGAAACCATAGTACAAATCAGCCAGAGCCCTTCATGACAATGCATAGCAACTATTTCAAACCATAGAGAAGTGTTCCTACTAATTTTATTTATTAGACAAATAACAAAACATGTACCATAGGAAGAGTAAGATGGGTAAGATACCAGATCAAAAACTTAGGAGGCATAATTGCAACAAAGAACAAATAATGAAAGTATCAGATCAAAATTAACTCACATTGCAGACACAACATATAGCGGCAGTTGTTTCCAGACTATTAAACAGATTTATCAACATCTCTTTTGGAAGCCTTTTTGCCATTTCAACAGAATCTTTTCCAACAGGATCAGAGTTGTATTCTTTTACAAGAAGTGGGTGATCACAAGCCTGTCGGAGACGTAAAAGCATTAAAAGAATATTTGCATAGTTTTGATTCACTGTGCCAGCAGCCGCATATGCCTGCAAATTACAAGCATTTCTTTTCAGAACTACAAACTGAGAACATCCATCAGCATAGAAATATCAGATGAACAACAAAATCATATAATTCGTGATTGACTTGACCCACCGTCAAAATAAATTTCTAGACACTAATTTTAAAAAGAAAAAACAAATGGTATCATTACAGTATGTCCAAGCTAATATAAGAAATTTAAAAGGAAATAAACCTTAAATTGAGAACGTGAATCAGCTTCCAACTTCTTGTAGAAGGCCCGCTCTTCAGACGAGAAATCCACCTTACTCAAATTAATTGTTTTAGGAGGTAAAGTAATTATCGGCTTGCCATCAAGCAAAGTTCCTGGACAAATAAAATCAATTGATGAGTAAACATAAGAGACCAATAATCACCCTCATACAGTAAACATGACTTCAACTTCAAAGAAAATCAAGCTCACTCAAACAAACCAGTACCTTGATGAGTAAATTCTTCAATCCATTCCCTCAACCGAACAATATTATATTTATGGTAAAACATTTGGAAACAATCTCAAATTCATTACATTATACAGACTCGGTAACAGAAATTAAGTATGAACTCATTGAATAGAAGAAATAATACCATAGTTCCAAAAACAAGAAAGTTTAATACATCGACACATAAAACTATTTGCATACTATACTCCATTAATAAATAATAAATTCATTATTTATATAGTGATGAAGGGAAGGACTAAATGGAATCAATTAAATTGATGTGCTTTTATGCTTTTATTGTAATTTACAGGTATATCCAGCCAATTAATGCTGGCTTAATAGATAGGTAGTCCTCCATTGGCATGTTATTTGTATATAGCCACTATAAGCCCCTGAAACACTGTGGTATGACTTTGGAATAAAGCAAGGCAATATTCAAATATTTATACCTAGAAAATCATAGTGATGAACTTTACTAGAGGAGATCAGCAACAATATTACAAAATCAATTTAAACCTAAACCAAGCTAGGAAAACGGAAAATTTATAAAAACTATCCAGCCAAGAAATGAGCAGCCAGATTATAGAAAAAAATCACCTTTTGTACGACGTAACATTATGGCCCTCAAAACAGCTTGAAGTTTTTTGTAACCTTGAATTGAATTTCTGGATATTGGGACTTTTATTGTATTGTAGAATGATTTATACACAGCATAAGGATCATACTTCAGAAACCTAAAGTAGCTATATAAATCATCAATAGTATTCTGAATAGGTGTGCCAGACAAGCACCACCTTCTTTTGGCCCTAAGGCTGGAGCAAGCTCTGGCCATCTGAGTCCTATGATTCTTTATTGTTTGAGCTTCATCTAGAATAACCCTAAACCAACCTACTTTTGCAAGAGCGCCAGAAGCAGAATCGAAAGAAGAACCGTCTATTCCCTTTTTACCTTTTTTACCCTTCTTACTTCCATTATATGTCTTTTTCCTTTTTTTTTTGACACAAAAATCAGAGGATAAGCCAAAATTTTCGCCATCTTTTTCATCAATATCATCATCCTCAACTGAAGGTTGCTTGGGAACTTCATTAGTCACAAGTGAGTATGTTGTGAGAACCACGTCATATTTTGCAAGTTCAACAGGATCCTTTGTCCTACTGCCTCCGTGAAAGATCAAAACAGAAAGCTTTTCATCTCCAACTTTCTCTTCAAGCTCCCTGGCCCACTGCCGAAGAACACTTGCAGGGCAGACAACCAATGTACCAGCAGCAGGCCTTTTCCTACTCGGTGCCCGTGTTGAACTACTCGGTTCAATAATAGGTTTTGTATCAATGGATTCTTCATCATTTTTAAGCTTTTCCACATCAATACTACCATTATCATCATCATCATCCAAATTCAAGGCTTCAGCTTTATGGTTGCATGTATCATCTGTTTTCCATTTTATCTGTGACTGCCTTTGCATTAGGATGAGAGCAATCGTTGAAATTGTCTTTCCAAGGCCCTGTTTGAACAAGGTTATGAAGTTCAGATAAAAACACCCAACAGTTAAATACCATGTGCTACTGATTCAAAGATTAACCTGATCATCAGCCAAAATCCCCCCCAAGCAATGCAAACTCCTATTTTCCCTCTGAAGCATCCAAGCCAATGCAATTTTCTGGAATATAAAGTGATAAGAAATAAATGATCCAAAATAATAACAAAATAATACTCCGTTCAACAATATTTGCTACATTTGCGACAACAAAATTGACTCAAAATAATTGTCATTTTCAATTTTTTAATGCAACATTAATTACTGTTTTCTAACTATACCTTCTAATTAATATCATGTGCACCACTTCAAAGTTATTTTTCTCCAATATTCAGTTATGATATGAATATACGTGAATATTGAATAAAATTATCACTTTTCCCTTCATTTATCATCTTTTCTTTATATATATGTAAAATGTTCAAATAGGGAAGTCAATATTGCATCTGGTAGCGAGGATCTCCGCGGGGATCTCCCTGTTCGGGGACCAAAAATGGGCCCCGAACATACTTATGATGCTGAATTTTACAATTATGTCTCATTAGTTTTGATGAAGTATAGTTTTTTAAGCATATTTATGTTGCTGAACTTTATAGCTTTTAGGCATAGTTTTGATGAAGTATAGTTTTTCAAACATATTTATGTTGCTGAACTTTATAGCTTTTAGGTATACTATTACTTAAGAAGAAGTATTATTATTTTGTCTCATTAGTGTTTTTTAAATAAAAATATAATAATTGTGAAATACTACTATATATGTGTGTGTGAAATACTATGGTTTATTTATTTTGATAGAAAATATAGATTTTTAAAAATAAATTGTTTATGGGATATCTGTAGGATCCACGGGGATCGGGGATGAGAATAAAAACTTCCCTGTGGTGGGGATCCCGATGGAGGCGGGGAATGAATTTCGTGGCGGGAACGGGGAAGTGTCCCCCGCCCATTGACATCCCTATGGTCAAATGCAACAAATATTGTGAGATGGAGGGAGAAACAGTTACAAGACAGACCATAATACCTGATGTCTCATAAGAGGGACAGCCATTATACCAGCAGGTAAATCGGCTTCTTTTAATGGTTGACTGATATCCTGCAAAAACCAAAATCATCATTAACAATATTGCGTTCCATCGACTCTCAATGACAATAAAGATTAATATTGCGTCCAAACTGACCCTCAATGACAATAAAGATAAATATTACGTCCAAATAGGGGTGGAAGTAAGCCAGGCCGATAACAGGGGCCTACAGGCTAGCCTACACAGGCTCAGGCCAGGCCAAGCTATTTTTTTAAATAGAAAAGGCCTAGGCTTTTTTATAAGCCTATTTAATTAAAAAGGCTAGGCCTCAGGCAATAAAAAAAGTCTTTTAAGCCTAACAGGCCAGCCTATTTAAATAAATATGAATAATTTTTTTATTATCTTATGTTATATTTTTTACTTTGTGTTAAAATTTATAAATAAAAATTGGTTATATTTGAGAACTTATGAAAATAAGATGAAAACACCTTAAGAACAATGTTATAAGTTGTTTTCATAAGTTATCTTTGTTAAAATACTGAATTATTATGGAATGCTTGAGTGAAATTCCACTCAGCTGATTTGCTTATATACATACTAGAAATTAAATACAACGTGAGAGTTACAAGGACATTAATGTAGTTTCTAGTTCCTAAGTGCATGAATGTGATTTACTAGGCATTTAATTAGCTATTAATCTCCTAAACAAATTCCAATTTATTTTATAATTCCAACACTCCCCCTCAAGTTGGAGCATATAAATCAAATGCTCCAAGCTTGGAACAAATATTTTGAATCCGCGGCCCTCTTAAAGATTTAGTGAAGATGTCTGCTAGTTGATCATTGGAACTAACAGATTTGGTGACAACTTCTTTAGAAAGGACTTTCTCCCGGACGAAATGACAATCAATCTCAATGTGTTTAGTTCTCTCATGAAACACTGGATTAGAAGCTATATGTAGCGCTGCCTGGTTATCACAACAAAGTTTCATTTGTTGAGTATCTCCAAATTTTAATTCATGAAGAAGTTGTTTAATCCAAATGAGCTCACACGTGGCTACAGCCATAGCTCTATATTCTGCCTCTGCACTTGACCTTGCAACCACATTTTGCTTCTTGCTCTTCCATGATATAAGATTTCCTCCAATAGACACACAATACCCTGAAGTAGAACGCCTATCAATTGGTGAACCTGCCCAATCTGCATCGCAAAATCCGACTATTTGAGTACTTCCGCTGTCTTCATAAAGCAATCCTTGTCCTGGGTTTCTTTTAATGTACCTTAGGATTCGAATTACTGCATCCCAGTGATCCTTATGAGGAGATTGCATGAATTGACTTACCACTCCAACCGCAAAAGAAATATCCGGCCTTGTAATAGTAAGGTAGATGAGTTTTCCAACCAATCTTCGGTATCTTTCAGGATCAGAACAAGGCTCCCCCTGGTTGGGCAACAATTTCTGATTTGGATCCATAGGACTATCAACTGGTCTACAATCCAACATACTAGTTTCTTTGAGTATATCTAATGCATAACTCCTTTGTGAAATGATAATCCCATTCTTTGACTGAGCAACTTCAATTCCAAGAAAATATTTCAACCTTCCTAGATCCTTAGTCTGAAAATGTCGGAATAAATGTTCCTTCAGTTGAGAAATTTTTTCTTGATCATTTCCAGTGATGACTATATCATCTACATAAACCACCAAATAAACACATTTACTTGGAGAGGTATGGCAATAGAAGACTGAATGATCTGCTTCACTACGTTTCATTCCAAAAGCCTGAACAACTGAGCTGAATTTCCCAAACCAAGCTCGCGGGGACTGTTTAAGTCCATAGAGAGAGCGTCGTAGTTTGCAAACCAAGCTAGACTCCCCCTGAGCAACAAATCCAGGTGGTTGCTCCATATAAATCTCCTCTTCTAAATCTCCATGTAGAAATGCATTTTTAATATCCAACTGATGCAACGGCCAATGACTTATGGCAGCTATGGCTAAAAATAAACGAACAGAGGTGATTTTTGCCACGGGGGAGAAAGTATCACCATAATCAAGGCCATAAATCTGGGTATAACCCTTGGCCACTAAACGAGCTTTGAGACGATCAATCTCTCCATTCGGCCCAAATTTAACGGCATAGACCCATCGACATCCAACAGGTTTCTTGCCCGGAGGAAGAGGGACTAGATCCCAAGTATTATTATGCTCCAAAGCTTGCATTTCATCAATCATGGCCTGCCGCCATCCTGGATGATCAAGTGCCTCACAAACATTTTTAGGAATGGAGATAGAAGATAAGGATGCTATAAAAGAACAATAAGAAGGAGAGAGACGATGATAACTTAAGAAGTTATAAATAGGATGAGGGTTTCGAGTTGATCGAGTACCTTTCCTATGAGCAATGGGCAAATCAAGATTTTCGTCAGGCAGGTCTGTAGTAGGGTAAGCTGCTGGAGTAGGACATGATTCACTTGGTCTCTCAGTGCCCTCCAATTCACCATTAGGAACACGTGGGCGTCGCTGGTATGTAATGATTGGTCTTTGAGATGGCGTGGGTGAAGGATTATTTGGAGTAAAATCTATAGTTGAAGCTGATTGCTGCAAGGGAGAAAAAGGTGAACTAAAGTAGGGAATGGAAAAAACTTCTTGAATGGTATTGGATTCAACTGAGGAAGGTAGAAAATATGGTTTTTCTTCGAAGAAAGTTACATCTGCAGAAACATAATAACGGTTGTGAACTGGAGAGTAACAACGATAACCTTTCTGCAATCTAGAGTATCCAAGAAAAACACATTTGATGGCTCGGGGAGACAACTTGTCTAAACCTGGAGAAAGATCATGAACAAAGCAAGTACTTCCAAAAACACGTGGAGCGACATGAAACAAAGGTTCTTTAGGAAATAAGATGGAGTGAGGTACTTTGTTATTAAGAGAGGAAGAAGGCATCCGATTAATTAAAAAACAAGCAGTCAAAATTGCCTCACCCCAATGACGGACTGGTACGTTTCCATGAAGTAACAGTGTTCGAGCAGTCTCAACGAGGTGTCTATTTTTCCTTTCAGCTATGCCATTCTGTTGAGGGGTATGTGGGCAGGAAGATTGATGGAGAATGCCCTGTGATGCCAAAAAAGAAGTAATGGCAGAAGAGAAATATTCTTTTGCATTATCACTTCTAAGAATACAAATTGTCTTACTGAATTGAGTCTTAATTTCATTAACAAAAGAAGTGAATATGGACAAAATTTCAGATCGTTCCTTCATTAAGAAAACCCAAGTACATCGAGAAAATTCATCAATAAAAGTAGCAAAATATCTATAAACCCATAGAAGGCACACGACTAGGGCCCCATATATCTGAATGAATAACTGAAAACGGTGAATCAACATGACTTTCAACATGTCTAACAAAAGATGATCGAACATGTTTTCCTAATTGACATGACTCACATGACAAAGTTTTTATTTTTTCAAGACTTGGAACCATTATTTTTAGTTTGGCCAGGTGAGGATGTCCTAATCGTTCATGAATAAGTTTTGGTGAGGCAGCGACACTGCAAATCCAAGAAGAATCAGACTTGAGATAGTAAAGACCATGAGATTCATGTCCTACGCCAACCGTCCGACCCATACCACGTTCCTGTATAACAAATGAGTCAGCATCAAAGGTTACTGAACAGTTGTGAGAACGAGTAAGTTGGCTGAGAGAAATCAAATTGAAAGGACTGCCAGGTATAAATAAGACAGAGTTTAAGGATAGGGAAGTAGTGGGTGACACATGACCGATACCCTTTGCTGCAACTTTGGAGCCATCAGCTAGAGTAATAAAATGAGGAATCTTGGGAGGAGAGATAGTAGAAAATAAAGAGACATTACCGGCAATGTGATCGGAGGCACCTGAATCAATTAGCCATGAACTTGGATCATTTCCAGATTGAGAAATACAAGCAGTAGAGTTATGAGCAACTATGGCAGATGAACTTGCAGATTCCTTGGCAGCTTTTAGTTGAAGGTATTCTTGATAGTCAGCTTCTGAAAACTTCATCTCTGATGTTTCAGCCTTAGAAACATTTACAGACTTTTCAGGAAATCCGTATATAGAGTAGCAAGTGTCTTGAGTGTGGCCCATTCTTTTGCAATAAGAGCATTGAGGTCGGCCTCCTCTTCCGCCTCGTCCTCCTCGGCTTCCACGACCTCCTCGTCCCCCTCGATTGGAAACCAAGGCAGAAGTTTCCATGATATCAACCGAATTCACTTCTGTTTTTGACGAGGGGACTCGAAGGAGTCGAATTATTAAACTTTCTAATGAAGGAACTTCTTGACAAGTTAAGACTTGATCACGAACATGATCAAAATCTGGATGCATTCCTCGTAGAACCAGCACCATATACAAGTTATCAAGTTTTTTTCTTCATATCTTCAATTGTGTCAGCTTCCAACGATAATTTTAACCCCTCGACTGCAGATTGAGCTTTTGAAACATAAGAAACCATGTCATGATCAGTTTGTCTTAGAGTGGCCAATTTTTGTGCAGCATCATACAATTGTTGAATGTCATTAGCAAAGACACTTTGAGCCTTTTTCCAAAAAGAGTGACAAGTTTTAAAGGCTCTAAAGTTTGTCAAGATGGCTGGCTCCACAGATTGCCATAGAAGAGAACAAAGTTGATAATCAAGTTTTTTCCATTGGTCACGTTTTTCCGCTGAAATCCGTTCCGATGATTGTTTCAGATGTTCCTCATATCCTTGACCAAGAAACCAAAGTTCTACTGAAGCAGACCAAGCTAAATAATTTTTTCCATTCAATTTTTCTGAAGTGATTGTTGGTGTTCCAGAAAAAGAGAAAGTAGGTCCATCATTTTTTGAAGAGTTTGGGGCCATCTAAATACTTGGGACTGTTAGTTGTGAGAAATAACTAAAAACAGAGGACCAAATAACCAGAAAAGTAGATCCTGGAACCAGAAACAGGACAGCAAATAGAAAAGACTAAGTGTGAAAGACCAACCTTTTAAATGACTAAAACAGAGAGAATTTTTTTTTTTAGTACTGCTGGACCAGAGACAGTAGTGACCCTTAAGAGGCTCTAGATACCATGTTAAAATACTGAATTATTATGGAATGCTTGAGTGAAATTCCACTCAGCTGATTTGCTTATATACACACTAGAAATTAAATACAATGTGCGAGTTACAAGGACATTAATGTAGTTTCTAGTTCCTAAGTGCATGAATGTGATTTACTAGGCATTTAATTAGTTATTAATCTCCTAAACAAATTCCAATTTATTTTATAATTCCAACAATCTTAAACAAATAGTCTCACAAAAATTATGCTAATAGGTATGTTAAAATAAGTCAATGCAAACAAACTTTTAGTCTCATTGATTTTTTAGTTTGTTAGTCTATTTAAACATTATTTTAATTGCGTATTTACATATTTCTAAATAATAGGCTTTTATGTAGGCTTACAGGCTAACCAGACTTTAGAAAAGGCCAGGCTCAGGCCTAAAAATAAGCCTATGCCAGGCTACAGGCCAGGCTTAGGCTTCAGTTTTTTTGGCATGTCAGGCTTAGGCTTGGCAAAGCCTAGCTCGGCCCAGCCTATTTCCACCCCTACGTCCAAACTGAGAATTTAATGTTTGAAGCGTCTTCCACAAATCATATTGATGCAGAAGAAACATCAATGAAGCATAAGATTTAAAATCAAATCATCTCAAAACCATGTATTAATTTTTTTCGTGGATCTAACTGTTTTATCCATACACTTGGTAGATTACTGTAATCTACAAATACTATTTTAAATGGGTGTTGTTATTGTATTTTTGTATTTTCAATCCTAGGGGTATTGTTGTAGCGTGTTGTTTGAGTTTGAATTTATGTTGAGACAAGTGGTATTGGTTTTTGTACTTTTTGAAGTATGTCCAAGTTTCCCTTATAGTTTCAGTATTAGCATAGTCTCAGGCATTCCCATAAATTTAATTCACACTTTCACAGACATTAATGTCATATGTTTCTAATGTCCTATCTATACCATAGACATTAATGCAATATATAGCCGGTAATAAAATACAACAGTGCTTTTTATAGAGAACTGGTATAAAGTGAACTAACTAGCAACTTTACAATCGGTTAGTCAGAACTAACTATAACAAAATCAACTGACAGAAGTGACTAATACGAACCTACTAGAAGTAACTAGAAGGTATGGCACAAGCTAGATAGCTCTGCTAAAACATACACTATTTTCTGACAAGATGAAGTCGAATAATAGTTTTAACACCCTCGGGTAAAACAATTTAATAACCTGATATGCCTGTATAGGAGTACGAGATATCTAGTATATAGAAGAGTTCAAACCCTTCTAAGAAAGAAAATTGACATTGCACACCAAAAACTAAGAAACAACAAGCAAGCAAATTCACCCGATTATCCACATGCACTGCATCTTAAACCCAGCCAACAGCTATCACCAGTTTCTAAAAGAGTCAACTTTGACAGTATTTCACAAATGATATAAGTTCCAGATGAAGCTTCACAACTTGGATTCACAATTAAGGAAAGGTTTTTCATTAAGAGATAAAATGATCCTTTCAACTAAATATATTCACTAAAACCTAACTGACAGAATATTTCATTCATACAATTTTGAGAATCTAAGGCATTATAAATGCAAATACAGGAATAAACATAATGACATACCTCTAATGCTGCTTGATAAATTAGTCTCTCATCAGTTTCAGGAGCCCTTTCATCCCCTATTCCAGAACGGTATGCCGATTCACTAGAACTAGCAAATGGGGGAGTTATTGCCTTTCCAATCATCAAAGATAGAGGAAGAGCTCTGGTCCCACCATTCTGATTCATGAAACGATCTCCATCATTGCCTCTGCCAAAATTGTCACGAAAAAAGCCCTTCTCACCGGACGTGCTAGGTCCTACTCCATGGTGACGACTTCTGTATGCATCATGAAGCTGACTGCTACTTAAGTTGCTTATTCTGTTATTAGGTGCAAACGATGAAGGTGGAAAAGCCCTTGTTTCAGATGATTGAAAAGATGATGGGAGGGTCCTCTTGAAAGCTTGTTGAGACGACATTTTCTCATAATCGGTACCATGAGAATTAGAAATTCGGGAATTTACTGTCTGATGCTGATTTGTGTTTCCATTACTAGGACCAGGTTGAAAAGATGATGGAAGGGTCCTCTTGAAAGCTTGTTGAGATGACATTTTTTCATAATCAGTACCATGAGAATTAGAAATTCGGGAATTTACTGTCTGATGCTGACTTGTGTTTCCATTTGCCCTTCTTGAATCTGCACATAATATTACATATAAGATGATTGCGGATTTAAAATGAAATTAGAGGGGGGCTTTGATAAAAATCACCTACCTGAATTCCTTTCAGAAGCAGCCCAGTTTGGCAGAATTCTCCCCGAACCTAATATCTCCAACTCATCATCCGACGAACTAATATCTATATATGCAATATCCATGGAATCTAGATAACAATTTTCTCTTTCCTCGGCCAACCTAGAAATTGAGCCAACCTGCATTCAAAGAGGATCATGATCATTTCATCATACATGACAACAAAATGCAAACCTTCTCTAAATGAAAACGGCTTCACTCACCACTTCTTTGTTAGGTTTTGAAATTAAACCAGAAACCCAACAACCTAGATGAGCACATAGTCTCCAAGTTGAGTTGATGAAATGATTAATATTGTCCACATTATCAAGCATCAGCCGGAAAGCTGAGCTACAATTCCAGTTTCCTTAACAAAAAAACCCTATTTGCTAAATGGAGGAAATGCTTTAGTTTTCCCTCTTCTTTCTAAAATGTGCACTGCAAAAATTGAAGAAAACATCCAAATCATGAGTATAACCTGAAAGCACATCAAAAGAAAATAAAATAGCATTTATTTTTTAGCACTCCAAGCCACAATTCTCAGATATGTACACCAAAAGGATTCATTATAGATATTAGAAAATCAAGTCAACAATATCATTATTCCTTTTTCATAAAAATCCAACCAATATGAGGTGGACATATAAGGGAAGAAGTATAACACATACAAATATCAATAAATTATTGCTGCTACCCAAGGTAGTTAGAATCGAGATTTTGATCAAAATTGGGGATGGATGCACACACGCGCACACGCACGCCTACGTGTGTGCACGCGCACACTTAAATAAATATTATAGAAAGATAAATACCCTCCAAGAAAATTGCGCGAAGAAATAATGCATTATTGATTTCGTTGTTTCATGTACAAGGAGTTTGGGCCATAGAGCCCAATGCCTCCACCGTCTAAAGAAATAAAAGCAGCATTGAATTGAAGTGGGCTCAAACAAGTCGATATTCATTCCTCTCAATCTAAAGTAAACTCTCCAACCCTAGTCTCCTCATTATCTCTTCTATTTTCTCTTGTCTGCTCAGTGTCTAAAAAAAGAACGGGGCTTTTCGTGCAAACTGGTTGCATCTGAGACACTGAAATGCCAAATAATTGAAAATATCACCGATATTCAATTTT
This sequence comes from Lathyrus tuberosus, assembly GCA_022829125.1. Classification (NCBI taxonomy): domain Eukaryota; kingdom Viridiplantae; phylum Streptophyta; class Magnoliopsida; order Fabales; family Fabaceae; genus Lathyrus; species Lathyrus tuberosus. Next base: position 142,356 of record JALAZF010000956.1, read on the forward strand.
CCCCGGAAATTTCATCAATTCAGTACGGGAAATGATTTCGCATGGGATTACATAGCTCAGGGCAAAATAAATCATAAAGTTGCCAATTTTGCAAGGTAAATTGAGATATTTTATATTTTACTACCTTACTGCTACCCTCAGAATTAGTCAAGTGCTGAGTGAGAAAATTTCCTCCAATGAAATTCTTTTCCATATGAAAACAATGATGATTTTCCTGACCAAAGAAAGCAACAGGTTGAGTTTTTTTAATTACGTCGGGTCAACTACATGAATCCGACAAAAATGCCATAATAGCTAGTAATGAATTAAGTCCGTATTAGACCACTCAACTCTAAATCTGTTTCCGCCTACCCTGTTTGTCGTGAACTGGTAGGCTCACGCCACCCATTCCCCTTTCCCTAATATGCATGTTATCTGCTCGATGCATTGCCAACTAACTACTTAATAACCAAGCAGAGCTCGCCGTCAAACTATTGAAAAACCTAACAAACTTTCCCCCAAATAAGGAGTAAGGACATCCATACAAAGAGTAACTTGAGCAATATGTAAATAAGGGCATCCAATAATGCATCCAAAATCCATCACAAACTCATCAATCAAATCAATTTCCTGCTCCTAGCTACCAACCTAAACCCACTACCCCATCATCAATAAACCTTACAAAATTACATGATAAAAAATGCATGTTTAAAAAATCCATACATCAACAGAAATTACAATTGCAACAAGAACAATAAAAATCAAACAAACAAACAGATCAAAGCATAACTACACCTCATAGAAATCAAGTCCACATTCCAGTCAAACAAAACAACCTTTCAAAAAGGGAAAAAGAAAAAACCAAGGCAGTAATCATGAATTTCCAGTGAATAACCTATAATTGAGTTTTAATCTGCGGAATGCGTGAAAAAAATTTGATTTTTGAAACGGAATTTGAAGGATGCAACGGTTGAGTATTGAAAGAGCGACTAGGGTTGTAGAGCAAAACGCAGTAACGGAAGCGTAAAAGAGAATAAAAACGACACGGGTTTGAATTTCACTTACATGAAATCTGTGACGAAAGCGGAATGAGAGTCGATTACGGTTTTGCACGATTTCAACTTTTTACTCCTCCGCCAGTTTTACTCTTTCCTTCACTTCCTTGTAATTTGATATTTATATTCTTATATAGTATATACCTTGGACTTGTATTTTGCTCAAAAAAATCTTTTTTCCTCATAAAATAAAATAAAATAAAATCTTTTTTTCTTAATTTTTAAAAATAAATATTAGACTTTAATTAGACATATACAAATTATTTTCATTAAGATTTTGCAAGCACAAAAGATTCTACATTAATATCTTAAATATGATGTTAAGTATATGGAGTTGTATTTTAGAAATTGAATGAGGATTTGTCAATAGTCAAATAAATTACGTATCCACAGACTGTCAGATTTTGAAAAAATATTTACTTTTTTATTAATATTTTAAAATAAAGTTGGTTTTTAGAAAATAAAAAACATATTTTATAAAATTGTAAATCTTATATATATAAGATGTTAAGTCACTTGGTAACTTTTAGTAACTTTTGGAAGTAAAATGAAGGATATTTTTGTAATTTTTTATTTTATATTTTTTTTAATTAATTTACGTAAGCACTACTAACCACTTCTTTTTTTAATTAATTTTTTTTATTAATTTTAATAAAATTTCCTAACTCACGCATTAAAATTAATTAATTAATAAGTTAACAATCCCACTAATTTTGTATACGTATTGGTAATGATTTTCCTCCAAGGGACTGGTTGTTTTTGCTCCAACATCTCATAATACACCCTTTTTGTCGAATACTTCCCGGTTATTACCATTTGCTGCCATTTACTCAAACCCTATACTTCTCCCCTCACTTGCATCACACTTCTAACAATCCAAGAACAAGTTGATCCAAAGGGTTCTGTCATGACATTTTCTTGCTTGATATAGTATGTATGAACCCAACGAACCCACAGACTGTCAGATTTCCTGCAGAGATTCCAGAGTAATTTTGCAATGCACCATTATTCCAAATTTGTAAATTAATACTAACATTCATACCACCTTGTCTCTTGGGCTCACAAACTTTACTCCACGCAATGGGAGACTTCCAGGTCGTGGTGCCTTTCCCCGTCCACAAAAAAGATTTACACATGGGCTCTAGCCTGCTAATCACCCCTTTGGGCAGCGGAATGCATTGTAGCCAGTAGTTTGCAGTGCTGAAAATCACGTTATTAATTAACTGAATTCGCCCTGCATATCTGAGCATATGAGCACTCCAATGCTTGATACGACTTCCAATATTGTCCACAAGACTTGCACTGTTAACAGTGTGTAAAACAACCATGAAACTCCATGGTTAAAGCTTAAAACCAAGATAAGCAAGATATGAAAATTGAAGAAGAATAAGTGAGGAATTATACTACATTCACTTGCAAAATTACAATGATCAAAGCTACTTATATACAATCAATAAAAGCTATACTATATTAAGCATACACCAACTGTATAGGATCATTGCTACAATTTCTGTTATGACAATTACTAATTAGTTATGTTGCTTGTATGTGAAGTTATTATTTTACCATTATCATCATTTATCTCAATGTCATTCAACACCCTCCCACAAGCTTGACCATGATAGATGTTTATCATTCCAAGCTTGGACACAAAAGCATCAAACTTTGGTGGAGCTAAGGCTTTTGTCATAAAATAAGCAAGTTATTCTTGAGTGGATATAGGCATGAGCTTCAAGACATTCTTCTACACATTTTCTCTAACAAAATGGCAGTCAATCTCTAAGTCTTTAGTCCTCTCATGAAATACAGGATTTGAGGCAATGTGAATGGCACTTTGAGAGTCACAATACAGCACAGGTTGTTTGTCACTTACAACATCTAAATCCTTCAACAAGTACAATATCCATTATAATTCACAAGCAATAGTAGACAAGGCTTTATACTCAGCTTCTGAGGATGGCCTTGAGATGGTTGGTTATTTCTTTGCTCTCCAAGATATAAGAGAATTGCCAAGGAAGAAAACAAAACCAGTTATGGATCTTCTTGAATCATGACAGCCAGCCCAATTTGCATCAACATAACCTCTGATTTGTGTATCTGAATTTCTAGGAAACATGAGTCATTTGTCAGGATTTTGTTTCAAATATCTTATCACTCTACATGCAACCTCATAGTGAGTGATAGTATGAGAATTGAGGAACTGACTTTTTGAGTGGGTAGTGCTATGTCAGGTCTGGTTGTGTTTAAGTATAGAAGTTTACCAATGATTCTCCTATATGCTGAAATATCTTCAAGAGGTTGGTTGTCATCTTGATGTAGCTTTAATGAAAGATCAAGAAGAGTGGTGGTTGGCTTTAAACCAAAGAGCCCTGATGATTCAAGAAGGTCCAAGCAATAGCAATATTTTCTTTGGGATATGCATACGCCATCTTTGGAATGAGCCACTTTCAACCCTATGGAATATTTGAGAATGCCAAGATCTTTTATTTTGAAGTTGTGATCAAAGATTGCTTTGATTTTGGAAAATTCAGTTAGAGAATTGCCAGTTATGATGATGTCATCAACATAGACTAGGAGAGCAGTGAATTTAGCTTTATGTTTGAGTGTAAATAAGGAGTAATCTGATGTAGATTGATGATAACCTTGCTGTAAGAGTAGGTGTGTCAGTTTTTCATACTATTTTTTGCTTACTTGTTTAAGACCATACAAACTCTTTTGAAGTTTGTAAACAAGACCTGGTTTAGCCACAACACCATCAGGTATGGGCATGTAGACATCTTCTTGCAAGTCACCATGCAAGAAGGCATTATTGACATCCATTTGATGGATGTGCCACTGCTTGAGAGAAGCCAGAGTTATTAATGTCCTAACTCTAGTTAATTTTGCCACATGAGAGATTGTATCAAAAAAGTCTAAACCTTCTATTTGGTTGTAGCCTTTGGCTACCAATCTGGCCTTGTATCTTTCAATTAAACCATCAGCCTTGTGTTTTACTTTATAAACCCACATACTACATATAGGCTTCACATGGGGTGGTTTTTCAACTAGCTTCTGAGTATTGTTTGCAGACAAGGCTGATAACTCAGCATCTATAGCTTTCACCCAATAATCATGTTGGTAAGCTTCTTTGTAGTTCTCGGGTTCAATACATTTTGTGATAGACAAATCAAAATTCTTTTGAGATGTGGACAAATGATCAAAAGAATGGAAAAAGGCAATAGGATAAAGAGTACTTAAAGGTGATGGATCTGAATGACTTGTAGAAGAGCTGCATACATAGTCATGTAGATAAGAAGGAGTATGTCTCTGTCTAGTAGGTATAGTATTGGTGTCTTGGTCATGTGTTTGGTCAAGGTCAGTGGTGGATATGATTTGGTCAGGTTCAGGTTCATGTGTTTGGTGATGTGGAGCTGGTAGTGATGTGAGATCAGAAGGACTTATGGTATTAGGATGAAATGGTTCAGCAGTGGATTGTGTGTCAGTTGGTGAGTAATATGTCCAAATGGGAATAGATTTAGGAGAAGGTTAAGGCAAAATGTGCTCATGATGAGTAAGGTTTCTGGATACAAATATCTCATTGTTATTGATATCTAAGAGGATTGTGCCTTTCATGCCAGTTTTGTAGCCAAGAAAAACACACTTTCTTGCACGGGGGGCAAGCTTAGTTCTATATGCTTGTAAGGTAGATGCAAAAAACAAGGGAACCAAAAACTTTAAGGTCATTCATATCAGGTTTTTGGTGGTGTATAATTTGGTAAGGAGATTGGTTGTCAAGGATATGAGTTGGTAATCTATTCATAATGAAGGAGGCATGTAGGACTGCATATGACCAATAGGGTTTTGGAAAATTGGGTTGATAAAGAAGGGCACGGGCAATATTCAAAATTTGTTAGTGTTTTCTCTCAACACAACCATTTTGTTGAGGGGATTCTACACAACTTGTTTGGTGTAAAATGCCATGAGTGTGATAAAAGGAAGGTATGTTGAATTCTGGTCCATTGTCAGTTCTAACAGCTTTGATGTTATGGTTATGTTGAGTAAATATGAGATTGATAAAGTTTATCACATTTTGCCTGCCCTCACTTTTATGTTTCATAAGTGTGAGCCAAGTGAATCTGTTGTAATCATCAATTGCAGTCAGAAAATAGGTGTGGCCATGGATAGAAGGAATAGCAATTGGGCCCCAAATATCAAAATGTATGAGGTCAAAAGGTTGTGAAGCTTTGCTTGTACTATTGGAAAAAGGTAGTTTTCTTTGTCTTGCAATATGACACACATCACATACAGATTTGGAATCAATTTTAATAATGGGAAAAATGGAATGTAAGGTATGCATACATTGAGTAGATATATGTCCTAATCTAAAATGCCAAATGGCATGATTTGGTAGAGTTATATAATTAGAGCTAGCACTAGAATTACATACTATCTTATTTTCCATGACTAAGTAATACAAGTCTTGTACTTTATCACCAGAACCAATCATCCTCCTTGTGCTCCTTGCCTGAATGAGACAATTCAAATCATTAAATTCAATAGTGCAGTCAAGAGACTGACATAGTTTTGAGACAAGAATTAGATTCAAGGAAAATGATGGTACATAAAGCACATTGGTTATAATAAGTTCAGAGGAAAACTTAACGGTGCCAGCATGTTTGGTAATAGCAAACTGATTTGTAGGAATTCTAACATGGATAGGTAGAATTTCATTATAAGAGTGAAACCATTTTAGTGAACCACACATGTGATCACTTGCACCTGAATCTATAATCCAAGATCCTAAATAAATTTTTTGACATGAAAGAGTGTGAGACGCAGTAGAAGAAAACATAATACCTGACTGAACACTCACTGAATTAACAAGATTGGAAGAAGTTGGTGGAGTTATGACAGATTATTGCAACAGCTTCATCAACTGATCATATTGCTCAGACGTAATTGAAGGGGGTGTGGTCATTGCATCAGAGACTCGTGAATCAGATTCTACATCTTGATCATTTATGGAGGAATGGTTGGGAGATTTCCTTTGCATATGAGGAGGGAAACCATGTTTGGCATAACAATTGTGAATTGTGTGATTGGTCTTGCCACAACGAGTACACACATGATTATTGCCTTTTCCATAGGAATTTTGTGCATATGATCTTCCATTGTATCTTTAAGAATCAACAACATTGACAAAGGAAGTGGGATCTTCAGGGTTGTGAAAGTTGCCTTGTCTTTCATGTTGAAGAACCATTGAAAATATTTTGTTCATAGGGGGTAAAGGATCCAACAGAAGGATTTGGGATTTAACTACATCATAATTATGGTTTAAACTAGTCAAGAATCTAATAGCATACAAAGTTGTATGATTCTTTCTTGCATTACACATGGCTTGACATAAGCATTTTATACGACACAAGCATGTGGGAAATGGAATGTAAATTTCAAGTTCTTCCCATTGAATTTTCAGGGCAGAATAAAACTCAGTAACAGACTTTGAATCTTGTTGTAAACCATATATTTCTTGCATGAGTTCAGAAATACGTACCAAATCACCTTGAGAAAACCGTTCCTTGAGATCAATCCAAACATTAATGGCATTCTCCATGAAAATGATAGATTGAGCAATGGATTCGGAGACTGAGTTGATAATCCAAGAAAGCACAAGCATGTTGCAACGATTGAAGGCACGATATAGAGGGTCAAAGTTGTCAGTGATGGGATCAATGGTGCCATCTATGAATTCAAGCTTCATCTTTCCTCCAAGAGCACGGAGCATCGAACGAGCCCAAGAATGATAGTTTGTGTCGTTGAGCTTAGGTGAAACACTGACAAAGGAGGGTCCATCATTTGGATGAACAAAGAAAGGGCTTGATTGATCTAGCTGTGGATCGGTAGGTTGTGGGCGTGATGGAGCCATGAAAAGGAAGCGAAAAATAAACACTCTCAGATCGAGAGGCTCAAGATACCATGTTAACAGTGTGTAAAACAACCATGAACTTCATGGTTAAAGCTTAAAACCAAGATAAGCAAGATATGAAAATTGGAGAAGAAGAAGTGAGAAATTGTATTACATTCACTTGCAAGATTACAATGATCAAAGCTACTTATATACAATCAATAAGAGCTATACTATATTAAGCATACACCAACTATATAGGATCATTGCTACAATTTCTGTTATGACAGTTACTAATTAGTTATGTTGCTTGTATGTGAAGTTACTATTTTGCCATTATCATCCCTTATCTCAATGTCATTCAACATGCACATTGGCTATTAGTTAACCTCTTGCTCGTTAGGGGTATCCCCAAATACCTGAAAGGTAAAACACCAGCAATAAAACCAGTCAAATTTGCTATGTCTGTCACGTTTCTTTGTTCATTCCACCACAAAACAATTTACATTTGGTAGGATTTACATAAAGCCCATTAGAACACGAGAAAACTTGAAATATATCCATAACAAGTTGAACAGAAATCACATCCCTCGAGTGAAAAGTAGGAAGTCGTCTGCAAAACTGACGTTAACAATATGAAGTTTTTCACACTTACTATGAAAATTAAAATTGGGAATCAAACGAAGATCATTAAACTTCCTGTGCAAATATTCCATGACGCCTACAAATAATAAGGGGGATATCAGGTCCCCCTGCCTGAGCCCTCTGTGAGCCTGCATAGCATCAGTATAAACACCATTTATGTTGAATTGGTAGCTCACTGGTGTGACTGCATTCATAATCCAACAAATGAATTTTCTAGGAAAACCAACCTCAGCCAAGATTGTACTCAAAGCTTGCCAATCTACAGAATTGTAGGCCTTCTGAATATCCATCTGAATCATACACCACGACATTCCACCTTTTCTACTATAGCCTTTTATCAGTTCATATGCTAGCAATACATGGTCATGAATCTTCTGCCCAGGAACAAACGCAACTTGGTTTCTGCTAATGATGCAAGATAGCACTTTACTCATTCTATTAGCCATCACCTTGGATATAATTTTATACACAGCAGTACAACATGAAATAGGTCTATATTCTCTAATGGTTTTAACATGATCATGTTTTGGAATCAATGTCATCAGGGTTCTGTTAAGCCTCCTATCAAAAACATCCCTATCAAAGAAATCCATTATCACCCTACTTACATCCTCCTTCACAATGTTCCAATACGTATTGGTAATTAGAACTGTTTTTATTAATCAATTAAATTATTATGATGAATTTTGAAGAGATGTGTTGCAATTTAATTAATTAATTATTAGGTTAAAATACAGTTTTGGTCCCCTTGTTTATCAAAATTCACGGTTTTGGTCCCCCTGTTTTTTTTTTAACAGTTTTGGTCCCCTATCCCTCACTGTTCATGTACGGACGTATACTGTTCATGTACGGACATGTACGGACAAGTTACTGTTCATCACTTTTTTTGGGGCAAAATTGAAGTGGGGGACCAAAACTGTTAAAAAAAAAATAGGGGACCAAAACCGTGAATTTTGACAAACAGGGAGACCAAAACTGTATTTTAGCCTAATTATTATGTATTTTGTAGTGTCTTATTGTTTAGCAATTATTTTTTATTTTTTTATTATAAAAAACTACATCACTAAACAGGGACACTAAGTATTCATCATTTTGGAGAGATGTGTTACACTAAACATGGACACAAATTTCTTATCAATTTTTTAGGTTAGATTAATTAAGTTCATTAAGTTGATTTGTTTGAAAATTTAGTTGTTTTAACATTTATTTGTTTTAGTAATTTGTTTTTTTTTTTTTTTGAGTTATTTCAATTATATCATTAATTTTTGTTTATTGTAATTTATTTAATAAATAATTATTTACTTTAAAGTTTCATATTTGTGAAAATAATCATAAATATTAAAAAACAAACGTATCACATTTTTAGTAGCATATTATCAAATTTTAATAAAATATATAAATTAGCCAAAACAATAGAATTAGTTTTTTTGGGAAAAAAAAATCAGTCAAACCTCAAAAATCAAGCTTAACTTTTTTTTATAAAAATATTATCAATTTTGTAGTACAATTTTATCACTTTATTTATAAAATAAAAAATAGCAATAAAATAGGCTAAATAATAGAACCACGTGTGGATTGAGTCATCGTCATCATATAACCTCAAATTTTAAATTTTAGTATTTTTTTATTTGGGTATTATTTACAGAAACAATAGGAAATAGATTTTAATAAAATCATTTTTCAAATATGATTTATATTTCTAATATTATGACTTTAAATAGCAAAAATAAAACAAACTTCAATTTCAAATTTTGATCTGTTAATGTTTTATCATGAAATTTTTCTCATTTATTTTTTATGCTAATTAAATATTTTATACTATCAATCAAGTTGTTAAGTCACCCAGCAATTTTTGGAGCCAAAATGGAGGATATTTTTGTAATTTTCTATTTTCTATTTATTGGTTTAATTAATTTACTCTATATTTTATGTAAGCACTACTAACCACTTCTTTTTTTTTATTAATTATTATTTTTATTATTTTTTATAAAATTTCCTAACTTACACATTAAAATTAATTAATTAATAAGTTAACAATCCCACTAATTCCATTACTTAATACAAAGAACACGTATTGGTAGTTTTCATTTTTACTAAATATAAAAATAAACTAATTCCATTATTTAATACATACAACATGTATTGGTATTTTTCAATCTTATTAAATATACAAATAAATTAACTTCATCACTTAATACATAGAACACGCTGAACCAACTCGAAAATAGTTCAGAACTCGGTTCGACAATTAAATTTTTGAACTAGATTTATGAACCAAATGAGCTGAATATGAGCGAAAAATTATGTTCGTTAACTAAATGAGCCGAACTTAAACTATACATAGCTCGACTCTTTAGGTTCATGAGTCAACTCGATTATATATAAGAATGATTATATTATTTTTAAGAGTGTGTTTAAAAATTTACTCCAAATTTTAACCATATATTATCTCTTATGTACAAGTTATGAAAATAAATATGACAATTGCATTTAGAGTCATTCTTCTTGGAGACATTATGACATTGGATAAAATAATATGTGCAATAAAGGTTACAAGTGGTGTAATTCTTCTGTGATTAAAATGTATTAATTTCTAATTTTTTTTGTACTATTTCATTAAATTTGTAAGTTTCTTAAATATTTGATGAAATTATGGATTTTTTAGATAAATTTAAACTTTAATTGAGTATTTTTTGAATTAGACTTTCAAATGTGTCTCTTGAAAGTTGTATAGTTTTTGAATTAGTTGATTTTTGAAACAAAGTTAAATTACATACTCATAACTTTTATTTTATCTCAATATTTTCTTTTTTAAAAAAATATTAATTAAAAATGTTAAATGTATAAAAATAAAATAGCTTGAAAAATGGTTTTTAAGTCCGTGAAGCAAGTGAGTTGAACCTAATGAGATGAACCGAATAGTTCGTGAACTTTTAACGAGTCGAGTTTGAGCTTAAAAAAAAGTTCGTGTCGAACTCGAACCGAGATTTAAGTTGAACCAATTCTTAACGAGTCGAGCCGAGCTAAGGCGAGTTCGACTCGACTCGACTCATTTCCAGCCCTACCACTAATCCATTAACTATCTCACGACTTTCTTGCTCTTTTTTCTACAAATCAATTTATGAACAAATCAATTTAATTAATCAAATTCAATAATAATTATTAATTGAATTTAAAATTAAAATAATTCAAAAAATGGTTAATTTATCTCACTAATCCACCAACTATCTCACGACTTCCTTCCTTCAATTTATGAACAAATCAATAACTATCTATTTAAATTACATTTTCAATATCCAATATCACATCTCATAACATTTCTTTCCTCTTTCCTTTTTAATATATCTCCAATATCACATCTCATACATAATTTAAAGATGGTTTCCAATATCACTGTTGTTGATGATATTGTTCCTGAAAAAAATTAATTGAAAAATACATGTTCGTGTAATTAGTCTTTGGAAAGTTCACGAGTACAACAATCCACAAGAAACGTTCAGTATTGAGTTGCTCCTCCTAGACCAAAAAGGTATATCAATATGAATTTTATAAAGAAATTGTAGTTTTTTCATTATATTTATATCTCACAAAATACTTTGTTTCTTTATCTTAGTTGTCAAAGATTCAAGCTTCTACAAAGAAGAAGGATATCAAACAACATGGAAAATCTATTGAGGTTTAGGGGTTGCTTATTCCATAGAAATTTTTTTGGTCTCAATGAATAATGTGGGAAAATATAAGTCAACTACTCATAAATACAATCTTACTTTCATTGGAAGCACTTTATTACAGAAAAATGCTTCTAACAAAATTCCTCCAAATCATTTCAATTTCACAAAATTTTCAAGAATTCTCAAGTTGACAGTGACAACGGTCTTTTGATGGGTTGAACTTTTTTCTAACTTTATAAATAGTATATTAATTTTTAATTTTATTTCATTTTATCTATTCTAATTTTATTATTATAAATATTATTATTTTTTAGATGTGATTGGACATGTGGTTGGAAAGACTAATGTTAAAGATGTTTAATCAAAAAGAAAAAGGATCAAACTCATGGATTTAACTCTTCAAGACATTGGGTAAGTATAATTAGCATTAATAAATTAATTTTTTTGTTAACATGTTGATAAAAAAAAATATGTTTTCAGGAGCAATAATATCATATGTACTTTATGGGGTCGTTTTGCTGAAGAAATGTATTATTATCTGAAAGAAAATAAAAAAGAATTTCTTATAGTAGTTATCATACACCTATGCAGGCTTAAAATATTGGGATAAATATACTACACCCCCTGCCAAAGTAGCGAGATTTGCTTTTGTCCCCTTGAAGTTTTTTTTATTCCCCCATCAACAAATCAAGATTCCATTTCCCCACACCCCTCATGCTGAGTGGTCTATGGAATCTTCCTATGTGGCGTTTGATGCATGGTTGACTTTGAAATTCTTAATGACATGTCATGTAATATATATATTAGTTTGTGATACCCCCTTTGAAAAATTAGGGTTCAGTTTTCCTTCTTCTCCTTCTTCAACAAGCCTACTCATCTTCATCTTTTCTTTCTTCACCATGTTTGGAAGCAAATCCAGTTCAAGCAGCAACACAAGTTCAATCGATTTTAATGGGTTACCCAGATGTGGATGCAACCGTGCGATGAAGATGTGGGTCTCTAACACAACTCAAAATCGCAATAGGAAGTTTTGGAGATGTAGAAACGCAGGGGTAAGAATTTTGGTTTGGTATATGTTGGGTTAAATTGACCTAATGTTGTTGTTTGTGTTAACCGAGTTTTACATTGTCAATGTTGATGTAGAATGGAACAGGATGTGACCTATTTTTGTGGGATGATGAAATGGGAGATTCTTTGAAGGGGAACTTTAAGAGTGCAGCATATTGTCAAAAGTGTGAGATACGTGAAGTGAAATTTGAGGCTACATTGCAGAAGTTAGATAGAGTGAAAATGAAGGTTGAAGGCCAAAGAAAGATCAATTTGAAGTTGAAGATGGCACTTGTTTATCTTGGATTATTATTGTAATGTTGTTCAAGGGTGTATGATGTTAGGTTGGGTTGATTTGTTACTGTAATGTTGTTCAAGGGTATATGATGTTAGGTTGGGTTGATTTGTTACTGTAATGTTGTTAAAGGGTATATGATGTTAGGTTGGGTTGAAGTTTATGTATGAAAAGTTTGAAGTTGATGTAATGTTGTTGTAGTTTGAATGTTATCAATGAAATGTTTGAATTATATCAATGAAAGTGTGCATTGAATTCATTTCTGTCATTACAATAGTGCACTGAAAGTGTGCATTGAAGTTTATGTTGAAGTATAATTATATGCTTAAAAACACAAAATATGCTTTGAAGTCATTTCTGTCATTACTGTGCACCAAAAGTGTGCATTTCTGTCAATACAAAAGAGCACCATGCTTAAAGAGTGCATTTCTGTCAATACAAAAGAGCACAAACATTGTGCATATCAGTTAAGACAAAATGAGCACATACAGTGTGCATTAGATTCATTACAAAAGGAGCACCAAAAGTGTGCATAAAAACCCTACATAAACATTATAACAAAGTGTTCTACTCCTGTTTTGCTTTCTTTGTGGCCTTCTTTGTAACTTGGGATCCTTGTCTCTCTTGAGTCAGAATGTCATCCTCTTCTTCAGTCAAATACATTGGTTGGTCTGCTTTTGAACCAGGACCAATGATTGGTTTTTGAAAAATCCTAAGTTTAATTCTTTCATTAACCCTCTTTCTAACTGGTTTTGCTTCCTTCTTGACCTTAGCCTTTGTTTTCCCTTTGTGACTTATTGAGCCTTTGCTAGAACCTGGTTGTAATGTGTTGATATCAGGTAGGCTTGACATCACCTCATCAGAGATATCACCAAACACATCATTAGGCACTGCACCAGACTGAACTTCATCAGTCATAACTGCATCATTAGGCACTGCACCAGTCTGAACTTCATCAGTCATAACTGCACAAGTCAGAGCTTCATCAGGCTTGACCTTAGCATCTTGGTTTCCTGCAGCAGGTTTCACTTTTTTCTACAAATTGAGCCAAGTAATGAACATGTATTAAACAGTCATATATACAAGAATGGCAATGATAAAACAGTATAATTACAAGTATTCACACATTTCTTTTCAAGGCATTGGAATCTTGTTCTTTGCTTTTGCATGAAGCAACATTGTGTCCAATTTTATCACATTTAGTGCACCTATAAGATACTCCTGGAAGCCTTCTTCTAGCACCAACCTCACCACTCTCCCTTATACTCAATTTCCTTGGTCTAGCAGGACACTTTTTAAAATTGGGAGGTAGTAGTTCTTCAGTTTCTACCTCTGGTCATATTTCTTGCCCATTAATGGGGCTCACAACAAATCCATAGCATAAGGCATATTTTTCCCTAGAATAACAGTCATTCACAAAACTTTCTGGATCTTGTTGCCTAAAGCCTAGTGCTGCAACAGCATGCCTGCAAGGAATACCAACTAATTCCCAAAAATTACAAGTGCATGACCTTTTTGCAATATCTACTATAAATTCTTGTTTGTTATAGGAATGAGTGACCTGAAACTTCTCTTCCATAGCCCATGTTGGCAACCAATGTCCACTCATAAATACCTCAGTGTCTAATCTCTTTCTAGGGATTGACATAACTTTGTGTGGCCATTTTTCAAGCTTCAAAGTAGAGCTACTGCACCTATTCATCAAGTATTTTCTAATCCACTCACACATGGTTAAAATAGGTTTGTCCCTAGCAACTAGAATGATAGCATTAAAAGACTCAGCTATGTTGTTCATTAGAACATCACATTTAGGATAAAAGCTGAAAGCATGCTTACACCATGATTTTGTAGGGACTCCCATAAGCCATTCCCAAGCCTTCTGATCCACTTGCTTCAACTCATTCATTTTCAGCATCCAACCTTGATAGTAAGTGGCTTTGGCTGCTCCCATCATGAGGTCTCTCATCAATGAACCACCACTATTTTTTTTTTGAAGTTGGCATACAAATGCCTCGAACAAAGCCTATGCTCAATTCTTTGATCCATCTCTTCAAAAACAGCAACCAATCCCTACAATAGACATTAACAAATGATAATAATATTGGGCATCCTCAATTAAAAATAGATACACTATGGTAAAAATGAACAAATCATAACAACATAGATAAAACAACTCACCTTTTATTGATCTGATATGAACACAAATCTTTTGTCAAGTCCAACATCCTCCATTAACAGTTGTATAAACCACCTCCAACTTTCTTTAGTTTCTGTTTCTACCACACCAAAGGCCAAAGGAAAATACTGGTCATTTGGATAGTTGTTTGTTCTGAGAATAAAAAAATCCAAAATCAATAGAGGTCCTACATGATTCGAGTAAAAACGAAGAGAAACCAAACTTACCGGTGATGAATCCACTCCGTCTTGGCCGCTATCCACTATTGTCTTCATCTTCTCCGACGCCTTCCTCTTCTCCGATGACTTCCTCTTCTCGTTTCGCTTCGTTCGCGCCATGGATTTTCCCAAATTCCTAACCCTAAATTTTCAAGAGGGGTATCACAAACTAAAATATATACATTACATGACATGGCATTAATAATTTCAAAGTCAACCATGCATCAAACGCCACATAGGAAGATTCCATGGACTAGTCAGCATGAGGGGTGTGGGGAAATGGAATCTTGATTTGTTGAGGGGGGAATCAAAAAAAAAAAAACTTCAAGGGGGCAAAAGCAAATCTCGCTACTTTGGCAGGGGGTGTAGTATATTTATCCCTAAAATATTTGATGGTAACTAACATATGATTTTTATTAATATTGGTATGATTTTTATAAAATACATTTATTTATTTTGTTAATATATAATTGAATATTTTATTGTAATTCAAATTATTAGGTCAATTGGGAATTGCTAATGCCTTCAATGAAACAAAATTGCTTATCAATCCTAACTTTGAAGAATGTTCCGACTACAAGAAAAAGTATGTACTTCTTTATAATGTGTTGGAGACAAACTTATAAATTTTATGTAATTGTGTTATTTGATTATTACTTTGTTATATAATATATAAATTACAAGTTTGAAACCAGAAATATATCTTTGACTCAAGAGCTTAGTCAGATGACCGGAAAATCTTCAATATCTTTGTATGACGATCTGCTCCAAACTGAAAATATGAATATTTCTGATATCATTCAAGCTAAACAGGTCTTATTTTAATTCTATAAATGTGGATTATTTCTGCTTACATTAATTATTTATTATACTTTCATAATAGCTGATTATTATAATTTAATATTGTAAAATTATGCAGAAAGGGGTATGTACTGTCTTGGTTAAAATTATCGACATAGACACTAAAAAGAATTGGTACTATGATTCATGTGATACATGTTTGAAGAAGGTTGAACGTGTCTACACTAAATATTTTTGTGAAGAATGTGATGCATTGGCCAATGCTATTAGAAGGTATTTTTTTGTTTTTACTCCTTCCGATCCTTTTTATAAGGAACACTTCACCTATTTAGATTCATTAAATAATTAATGTATCTAGTCTGCAATATTGACCAGATACATTAATTATTTAATGAATCTAAAAAAGTGAAATGTTCCTTATAAAAAGGACCAGAGGTAGTATATTATTAATATTTACTCTATTTTTAATATTAATTTATTAAGTATACATAATAATCATTATTATTATTATCATCAGGTTTAAGGTGCATATCGATGTTTTGGATGAGGGTGCACCAACTACCTTTGTTTTGTTTGACAGAGTTCTTTCACACTATTTAGGGAAAAATGCAAAAGAACTATTGAATTCAATGACTAAGGTAATTTTTTTATTGTCTATATATTTAAATGTTTTAGACCTATTTTAGAAATGAATAATTTTTTTAATTGGTTACTTATATAATTCAATAATAGGAGAATGCTGTAGAGAATTATCCATCAGAAGTTGACACAATACAAAACAAGGAGATGCTTTTTAAAGTGGAAATCAACAACAAAAATGTCGAGCATATGTTTTATACATACGCGGTCAAAAAGATGTCTGATGATACTGAAATCATTAATGTGTTTAAAAAGAAATATCATAATGATATAAAGTTACTTCTGAAATCGATGAGAAACATGTTGATGTCAATATTGAGGTAAATTCTGGTAAAATATTAAATAAATATTTTATTTATTAATTACAAATATAACTAAAGTTGATATTTTTTATATATCTTATTAAATATTTTTTCTTTGCAGATTAAAATTAATAATGATAATACTTATGTTGACAAATCTTTAAAGAAGATAAATTCAGACTCTGATGTGATATATATTAAGACTAATTGTACAGCTGAGTCATTAAGCTCTAAGAGGCAAAAAATCGTCACAGTTAAACAAGAACCTGAAGATTGAGTATTTTTAGAGTGCACTAATTAGTTTCATTCAATTATTTTCTTTAAAATTTTAATTGTTTTAATATTTAGTATTTTTAGTAATTTGTTATCAATTTTTTAGGTTACATTAATTAGGTTCACTAAGTTCATTTGTTTGAAAATTTAGTTGTTTTAACATTTATTTGTTTTAATAATTTGTTATTAATTTGTTTTTGAGTTATTTCAATTATACTATTGATTTTTGTCTATTGTAATTTATTTAATAAATAATTCTTTATATTAAAGGAAAATAATCATGAATATTAAAAAACAAATGTAGCACATTTTTATTTTTTAGTAGCATATTATCAAATTTTAATAAAATATATAAATTAGTCAAAAAATAGAATTAGTTTTTTTGAGAAAAAGAATCAGTCAAACCTCAAAAACCAAACTTAACCTTTTTTATATAAAAATATTATCAATTTTGTAGTATAATTTTATCACTTTATGTATAAAATAAAAAATAACAAAAAAATAGCCTAAATAATAGAACCATGTGTGTGTGTTTTTTTTTTCAAACTAAATACGAGCCCCCTCCAAATTATTGCATTGAGTCATCGTCATCATATAACCTCGAAATTTAAATTTTAATATTTTTTTATTTAAATATTATTTACAGAAACAATAGGACGTAGATTTTAATAAAATTATTTTTCAATATAATTTATATTCCTAATATTATGACTTTAAATAGTAAAAATAAAACAAACTTCAATTTTAAAATTTGATCTATTAATGATTTATCATGAAATTGTTTTCATTTATTTTTTATGCTAATTAAATATTTTATACTATCAAACTTTCAAAATTAAAGTTAGCCATATTTTAATAAAATATTATAAAACATAAAAATGCCAAAATAAATTTGTTAATTTAGAATCCACATGTGATTTTGGGACAGGTAATACTCCATATATTTCTCGCTTCCCATAATATGGGACACATAATGATGGGTCATCATGAGGGGAAACATTCACACTAGGTCACACATTCACCTAAAGGTCAAAGACTCACCCAAACAAGTGAGAGAGACACCATATTTTCACCTAAAACCTTAAGGTGATAGGTGTATGGATCCTCTTACTTATAAAGTGTTCAAACTTCACAACCTTCACTTATCTCGTCAGAAGACTTTCGACACAAGGAACCGGTCCCTTACTCGAACCGGGCTCTAATACCACTGATGAGTGGTCATGAGGGAGAAGCATTCACATTGGGTCACACATTCACCTAAAGGTCAAATACTCACTCAAACAAGTGAGAGAGACACCACATATTCATCAAAAACCTTAAAGTGATATGTGTATGAGTCCTCTTACTTATAAAGTGCCCAACCTTCACTTTTCTAAGCAATGTGGACTTAGAACTTGATAAGTGCAAAATGTAACTATTTTTGTATATAAGTTTTGTTGCACTTATCGATACTTTTTGGTTAATATCGTTCGAATAAACCCCGATTTGTTTATAAATACGTTTACTTTATATTTTAGTGTATATATTGCGTATCGTTAGAGAATTACTCAAGAATCATTAGAGAATTATTTATACGTGTATAGTTATTTATATATTGTCTCGCATAAATTATTTATTTTTTTAAATTTTGGTCTCTCAAATTCAACTCATCAACACGAAAATCAGGTCTCAATCAATCAGTTATTGGACATCGATAATGGTATTATTGTAAAATTTATGGTGTCAAAATATACTTTATAAATTTTTTTCATTTACATTAATGTGTAAATATTTTTATATTAAATTATTTCATTTTGTAGATCTTGAGGAACCCATGCATGAATATGAATCGTTAAATCCAGATAACATAGACATGAATGATGATGGTATGTTATTTAAAATTTTAATTGTATGTGTGTTAAACAAACTATTTGCATATTTTTCTATATTATATGTTGTTTTTTATTGACATTTAAATTGATTTCTAATGAGTTCCAGCGATTGAATTTGAACATAATGTTCACGATGGTATGCAAGAAAATGAACTTACCTTATCAAACATGGATTCAACAGTTGATTCAAATCAAAGTATACTTTTATAAATTCATATGAAATTATTTGTTTATTCTATTATACTATTCTCATGTTCTGAGTATTCTTTGTATTAGACTATTGGGATATTGGTGATCTTTCTTCAACATGTCATCATTGTGGAGCAATTATGTGGTATGATGAATGAGTTCAAAAACACTACAATCCAACAACCCCAAAGTTTTCTTTAGGTTGTAGTCAGGGAAAAATTAAACTTCCAAAATTAAAGCGTCCAATAAATCTTTTAATGAATGTGTTTCATGCAAAAGATAAAAGAATCAAATATTTTTTGGATCATATTAGATCTTTTAACATGATGTTTTCATTTACTTCATTGGGTGGAAAAATCAACACTACTGTCAACGATGGCAATGTCCCACCCATGTTTATCATGAGTGGCGAGAATTATCATCAAATGGAAAGTTTGTTACCACGAGATGCTTCTTAACCTAAGTTTGCTCAATTATATATATATATATATATATATATATATATATATATATATATATATATGATCCAGAGTATTCGAACAGGTCCACGTAATCTGGTCGTCAGATGGCAAGGTGCTCGGACGGATGCTTGTCGTGAGGCGTGCGAGGTGTTCGGCTTGTGAATGAGGAGAGAAGGGGGTGTACCTGCAAGGTACTCCGACGCTCAAGTAAGAAAAGGTCAGAGAAAAGGGGCAAGTACAAAGTGTATTCTTAGGGTGAAAATGTGATACCTGACCCTCTCAAGCGAGAGGGTTTATATAGAGCCCCCAGCGCGTGGCCAACGGTCCAATTTTCGGGGCGAAATAACCGTTTTCCCCAAAGAATAGGTAACTGTCCAAACTAGCCGTTATGTCGGGCAGGGTGTCAGAAACTAGCCGTTATGTCGGGCATAAACGCAGTTCCGGGCACCTGTCCTTTGCTGTTCGGGAAGCGAGGAAGCCGTGCGTAACGGGCATAAAAGCCGGGGAGGAACGTTGCGTTCCTTGCCCGGTTGTAGGGGCAGAAATGTCATTTTTGCCCCTCTGTGGATTGGGCTTAGGCAATTTGGGCCGCTCTGGAGCAGAGGCGGATTGGGCCAATTCTAGCCATTGGTCCAGTCAAGAACAGGAGCCCCCCAAGTCGTTGCTCCCGAGCATGAGAGTGAGGACTTAAGGATTGCTCGTTGCTCCGGGGAGTTAGCGCGGAGTCGTCGTTTGGAGACGAGGATGATTGTCTCGAGGTGCTCGTGGTTCTCCGTGTCTGTGATATTCGTGGTCGATACTCCATTGCCCGGTCTTCGGGGAGATAAAGCGTCAGACGGAATGGGAAACGTTGGGTTGCCACGTGTGCCTCGAGCCCTGCGTAGCAGTTAATAGGTAATGATGGCTAGTGGGCAGTCATTATTGCCTACGGGCGCGTGGGTGCACGTGCCCCTCAGTATAAAAGGGGAAAGGTTGTCCCATTTTGCACTTTTTCCCTTCTGATTTCTCTTCGCCGTCTTCTGCGTTCTTGCCCGTCGCCGTCTCCAGAGCAACCGACCACCGTGCCAAGTTTCGAGCAGTCTCTATCTTCTACTCAAATCAAGTAAGTTTTCTGATTTCCAGCTTGTTCTATTTTCTTTTGTTGTTAGTGGTAGATTGCAAGCGGCTAGGGTTAGCCTTAGGTGAAGAAATAGGTAGGTTTCCGGCGAGTGTTGGTGGTGGACGGTGGTTCTGCCCTTTTGCTACTTCTAGCACCTCGTCGGAGTAGGTAGCGTGTTTGGTGAGCGTGGTGGTCCACGTCGTGACCACCGTGTCTGATTACCTTCTGATGGACCGGTGAATTTTTCGGTGGAACGTTTCCAGATTCCGGTGGAGCTTTGCGGTTTCCGGTGGAGCCTCAAACGGAATCTGGGCACGAGTGCAGGGAGGCTCTTCATAGGGAGGTTGTATGTCTCGGGCATCTCCTCGCGGGGAGGTTTTTTCGTTTGATGTTAGGGCTTAGGTCGGGGATGTTGTCCTTAGCCTTCTGCGCGCCCTTTCACTTGACTTAGCGGTGGAAGGGTGGATTTGATTTCCTGTCGAATTCACTGTCTTTCTCTGCTTTTTCAGGTGATCGTAATGGCGATGGAGCCAGAGAAAGAAGTTATCCCAGTCACATCCGAGGAGGAAACTGTCTCCGAGGAGAATAGCAGCGCAACGACTTCGAGTTCCGCGTCTTCGAGCTCGGCGGCATCGAGCTCCTCGAGCGAAGTTGAAGAGGAAGAGGACTTGGATGTCATGGAGGAAGACGTTGAAGGGTTCTGTCCGGAGGAGTGGGAGGTGGCCGAGCCTTCCGAACATATTTCCACGTTCGCCAGATCTGTGGCAGACGCCTTTACAGAGGTGGGCCCACCGGGGGATTGGAGAGCGCATTTTCCCATTGTGGACGAGCGGGTCTGCTCGGAGTTCGGGGACCGCTTCACGATGTACGAGTACGCTTTCAAGGAGTTGGGGCTGAAGTTGCCCTTCACTGACTTCCAGCGGTCGGTATTTGAGCATCTCAAGCTGGCACCCTCGGAACTCCACCCCAATTCGCTGGCCTTTATACGAGCATTTGAGTTAGTGTGTGAGCATCTCACACTGGGAACCACTCTCCCTCTGTTTTTTGCTGTTTTCCATCTTCAACGACAACTGGCGGGGAAGAAGTACAGATGGGTTTCCTTGAAGCAGCCCAAGAAGTTATTTAAGCCGTTCTCGGAGTCAATCCGAACGTTCAAGGGACGGTACTTCATCGTTGAGCCAGTGTCTGAAGCTGCCCAGGACAACACGTATGTCTGGGAGATAGAGGTCGATGAGAACGGAGAGGAGCTACTCAACGAGGAGGGGAAGTATATCGGGGAGAGGTTGTATAAGTTCCCGATCTGCTGGACACCTGACCATTTCTCCAAGAAGCCCAGTGCTTACGTCTTCGAGCCGAGCGCGCTACGCGGGCAGGATGCCGTGTCTTATGAGACGCTGGTGAAGTGGGTCAACTCCTTCAGTCTTGCGAGCTGCTGGACGAGCAAGGGTAACCCTATTTACGAGGAGGATGGTATCCAGAGGGTTAAGCGTAGGTTTATCAATGTGAAGGTATTGCTGGAGTGCAAGACTCCTGCGGATGCCGAGAAGCTGCTCGGTAGTCATAGTTACTTAGATTTTGTTTGTGTTACCTTTTTTTTCCACGTCGCTAACGTGTTTGTTTCATTTGTGCAGGTGAGATGCCTCAAGCTCGCGATCGCGTGGTGAGGAATGCCCTGGCGAGGAGCAAAGTTGGAGCGGCTCCCCCTAAGACTCGTCCTTTTGGTGCCCGTGCCCCTCCTCTTATCCAAGCTACCGTGGGGACCTCCTCTTCTCCTTCTCTTGCTCCACGGGGATCTCTACTGCATTTGACCGGGCGGGCGAAGCGGCCACGGACGTCAGATGCTGTGGACCTGACCCGGGCGCCTGAGAAGGGGAAGTTTGAGCTCCCCCCGTGCATCCTTGACAGGAGATTTTTTGAAGGCAACACCCTGACCGTTCCTCGGGCAGAATCTCTCAGCTTGGAGAGCATGGACCGATCGAGCAAGAGGGCGTTGGTAGCCCAAGACGCTTCTGCCCTTGTGAGGATGCTGGAGATGGCAGCCGTTTACGCGGAAGGGGACTCTGCGCGGGAGGCTGAACTCACTGCTGCCCGAGCTTCTGAGGCGGCTCTGAAGGAGGAAGTCAAGAGTGCTTGTGAGGCTCGGAAGAAGGCCGAAGAGGAGACGACCAAGCTGAAAGAGGATGTCACCAAGCTGACGGCGAAGAAAAAGGCTGCCGAGGATTTGAACAAAGAGTTGATGGCGGCCAGTGCCCCGGGTGCTGATGAACCGGATGAGATAAAGGTGTTGAAGACTAGGGCTGAGCTGGTCGCCAGCATTCTGCAGGCCGAGGATGATGGTATCGCCGTGGCAATGGAGTCCTTCGACAGTGTCGTGGCCCAATTACGGGTGGTGAACCCTGGGCTTGAGATTTCGACCGAGGGCATCAACTATCTTGCGCATGTGGAGGATGGTCGCATCGTCTTGCCCGCAGGCCTTGTTCTTGATACCCCCGAGGTTCAGCCCGAGGACCAGCCCGCCGAGGAGCAGAGACCTGAGCCGGCGTCAACTGAGCATGCAGAGGAATGAAGAGTTTTGTTATTTTTGATGTTGTCGTATCTTGTCCGGCCTGTGCGCCGTCGAGTTATTTGTAACTTTATTTAATTTGGGGGGGGGGGGGGGGCGTGGCCCCCCTCCTTATGTAATTCGCACAATCTTTGGCCCTTGTGGCCTTTTTTACTTCATGGCCGATTTATGATATTTATACAATTTTTGTTCATATTGCTGTACTTTACATTAGTTGTGCATGTATGACTGCCCGTCGGAGGGTGTGTCTGTTAACGGAGTTCTCTTTTCGAAAGATAGCTCGTTGTGTGTGAATTCGCCAGTGTGAAGAACAGGTCGAATAGCCGGGGAAGGTCCTGGCGAGGTTGCGGATCTCAGGTCGCGATCGAGGCCTGAGGTCGCGGCGTGAACGTCCCATCGCGAGCTGGGGTTCTACCAATCATGGTACTTGGACGAAGGCGGTGCTCGGTTGAGGACCGCCGACGAGCAGAGTTCCGGCTCCTTTACTTGAGCCGGATTCTACTTTGTACGTATGCGTCGTTTGTACCTGGACGAGCATGATGACTGTTAGGTGGTCCTTTGATGCGAGGAAGCTTATAGTTACTTTAGCTGTAGTATTGCTTAAGTTTCTCAACGTTCCATGGTCAAGGGATTGCATCCCCGTTGAGGTTTTCGAGGAAGTATGCACCATTCCCCGTTTTGGCACGGACTCTGTATGGCCCTTCCCAGTTGGCTGCTAGATTGCCTTCGCGAGAGTCCTTGTGGTTTCTTCGCAGGACAAGGCTGCCCACATCGAATTCTCGTCGTAAGACTTTGGCGTTGTGCCTAATTGCTATTTTTTGCTTAAGAGATGCTTCGCGGAGGGCTGCTCCTGTTCGGATTTCCTCGACAAGGTCGAGCTCCTCTCTTATCGCTTCGTCATTCATTTTCTCGTCTAGAGGTGATTCGGTCCTCCTGGACGGTACGTGGATTTCAATGGGTAAAACAACCTCCATACCATATGCTAAGCGGAAAGGTGTTTCCCCGGTCGTGGACTGGGGAGTACTGCGGTATGCCCATAAGACGCTGTGGAGCTCCTCGACCCAGGCTTTCTTTGTTTTATCCAGTCTTCGCTTGAGGCCACGCAAAATGACACGATTGGCCGCTTCTGCCTGCCCGTTGGTCTGGGGATGTTTTACCGAAGCGAAATGTTGCTTTGTTCCGAGATGGGCGACAAAGTCTTGGAACTTCTTGTCCGTGAATTGCGTTCCATTGTCCGTGACAATTGCTTGTGGAATCCCAAAACGGGCAAGGATATTTCGCTTGTAAAAGCGCAGAATGTTAAGTGCTGTTATCTTTGCTAAGGCTTCTACTTCTATCCATTTTGTGAAATAATCTACGCCCACTATCAGGTATTTATTTTAGCTGAACCCCGTCACAAAGGGTCCTAGGATGTCTAGGCTCCACCAGGCGAATGGCCACGGGGAGGTCATGCTCTTCAATTCATTAGGTGGAGCTAGGTGCATATCCCCGTGCCGTTGGCATTTGTCGCATTTCTTCACATGTTCCTTGGCGTCTTGCTGCATGGTTGGCCAATAATACCCTGCCCAGAGGGCCTTGCGGGCAAGGGACCTTCCTCCCAGGTGCTGGGCGTTAATGCCTGCGTGGATTTCTCGTAATACGTGGGGGACAACCTCCTCCTCTATACACTTGAGTAGTGAGATGGAGAAGCCCCGTCGGTAGAGTTTGTTTTCGAGGATGACGTACGAGCAAGCTCTTCGTCTGATGGTGCTGGCTTCCTTGGAGTCATCCGGAAGTTCATCCCTGGTGAGGTAGTTGTACACGGGCGTCATCCAGCAATCGCTGTCCCCGATCGCGTGCACGTGTAGGGTCGAGAGAGACTGTCGTTTTTGGCTTGATACTCCCCAGATATCTGATGGGCTACGAGCTGGGAGTCCGTGCAGATGACGATTTCTTCAGCCCCTAGGTCTTCGGCTAAGCGCAACCCGGCGAGGAAGGCTTCATACTCAGCCTGGTTATTCGACGTGGGAAAGGACAATGGGAGAGAAGCCTCGACTATGGTCCCTTCGTCGTTCTCCAGAATTACTCCTGCCCCGCTGCCGGTTAAGCTGGATGATCCGTCTACATAGACGGTCTATCTGTTCGCTATGTGGAACGAGGAATCTGAGAACGTTACTTCTGCTACGAAATCGGCCAGGGTTTGGGCCTTAAGAGCTTTCCTGCTTTCATACTGGACGTCAAACTCGGACAGTTCCAACGACCACTTGAGCATTCGGCCTGCCATGTCTGGTCGTCCTAGTAGTTGCTTTATGGGTTTATTCGTTCTTACTACGATCGTGTGGGCCAGGAAATAGTGTCTCAGTCGTATGGCAGCATTGACGAGGGCCAATGCTACCTTCTCTATCTGTTGATAACGCAGCTCTGCGTCCTGCAACGCTTTGCTCGTGAAGTATACTAGCTTTTTCCCACCAGGATTCTCGCAAATGAGAACGGCGCTAACGGCCTCGGCCGTGACGGTGAGGTACAGGAACAAGACTTCCCCGGCATCTGGTCGTGATAATACGGGCGGTTTCGATAGGGCCCGCTTCAAGTGAAGGAGGGATGTTTCACATTCCTCGGTCCATTCGAACGCTGCTTCTTTCCGCAAGAGCTTGAAGAAAGGAAGGGCGTGCTGGGTAGACTTTGCCACAAAGCGGGATAACGAAGTAAGCACCCCGTTGAGGGATTGGATGTTCTTCTTAGACGTGGGCGTTGGGAACTCAGAGAATGCCCGACACTTGTCGGGGTTAGCTTCAATTCCTCGCTCTGTTAGGTAGAAACCAAGGAATTTACCTGCCCGTACACCGAACGTGCACTTCTCCTGGTTAAAACGCATTCGATACTTTCTTGCTTGCTCGAAGATTTTGCGAAGATGGGCGACATGATCTAGTTCCTCGTGGGACTTGACGATCATATCGTCCATGTATACTTCGAGCATGTCGCCTATTTGTCCCTGGAAGACTCTGTTCATCATTCGTTGGTACGTAGCGCCGGCGTTCTTCAGTCCGAAGGGCATTACGTTGTAGTAATAGTTTCTCGATTCGGTCATGAAGGCCATGTAAGTTTTATCGCTCGCAGACATTGGGATTTGGTTGTAGCCTGAGTAGGCGTCGAGGAAAGATAAAAGTTTAAAACCTGCTGAGTTATCTACGAGCTTATCGATATTGGGGAGGGGGTAGGCGTTCTTCGGACAGGCCTTATTAACATCGGTATAATCAATGCACATCCTCCATTTGCCATTATTTTTTCTTACAAGTACAACATATGAGAGCCAGGTAGTGTATTTGGCCTCAGAAATAAACCTAGCTTCTAGAAGGTCTTTGACAGCTTTCTCCGCGGCTTCCATCTTCTCCGGGGACTGTTTCCTTCTGCGCTGGGCAACGACTTTGATGGCCAGATCAATTGTAAGCTGGTGGCAAGCGACGGATGGGTCCAATCCTGGCATTTCAGTAGCGCTCCATGCGAACAAGTCTGCGTTCTCCCGGAGGCATGCTTTTAGTTGTTTCTTGCCCAGGTCGGGGAGGTCTGCTCCGATCTTCACTCCCCGTTGGGGGTCTTCTCCGAACGGAACGATCTCGAAGTTGCCATCTGGGATAGGGCGTAGGAGATGGCCGCTGTTGTTGGACTGGTTGCCCGAAGTCGTTGGGTCCTTGGCGTGATCTTCCTCGCTGAAACGACTGTCCAAGTCGATAGATTCGACCTAGGGGAGCGGTTTTGGCTGCTCGGAGCTGCTGGGTAGAGGGGGACGACCAGAAGTACTCGGTCTTGCTGAGATGGTGTTTAGTCCTTTTGATGCTGCTTCAAAGCATCGACGGGCAGCTTTGATATCGCCGTGGAGGGTGGCGACCATCCCTTCAGAAGTGTAGTACTTCATCTTGAGATGTACGGTGGAAGGCACTGCAATCAACTCTACCAGGGTTGGCCTTCCAAAAATGCACTGGTATAGTGACGGGCATTCAATTACCAGAAACTGTGCTTTGATTGCTCGAGTTGTCTTTCCTGAATCGAAGGTTACGATGAGCTCTACGTAACCCCGGGGCTTTGTCACTGCTCCGTTGAATCCCTGTAGGTCGGATCCAACGTATAGAGTAAGGTGAGAGTCGTCCAGCTGCAGTGTTTCGAACAGGTGGTTGTACATTATATCAACCGAACTGCCCTGGTCCACGAGTATTCTGCGGACGTCGAAGTTCGCCATCCTTGCCCGGATAAGCAGCAAAATGCTTGAGTTCGGTGCCCCGCCGAGGAGCTCCTCCTTGTAGAAGGAAATAGGAGTGGATCCTTTGTGAGTGGCGTCCAGCGTGGTGACTTCGTTGGAGCTTTTGCTGATCAGTTGATCGAATCTCCTCTTGACTGGGCCGACCGTAATTTTGTTGAATCCATCACCAGAGATAACCATGGCTGACGGGAAGGTCTCCCACGGGCTGTGAGCAGCGAGGAACGTGGAGACGGGCAGACCATCAGGGATGCGGAAGTCCTCTGGCCGAGTTATGGACATAGCGACCTGTACGTTGGTGTCATCGGAGGGCGGAGTCTCTTCTGCAACCTTTTTGCTCTCCTGGGTTTCTTGTTGGGGAGCATCTTTCTTCTTCGCGAACTGCTTCAGGTGGCCGTCACGAATAAGGATCTCTATGGCATTTCTGAGGTGGATACATTCTTCCGTCGTATGACCGTGACTCTTGTGGAAGTGGCAATACTTGGATTTGTCTACACCTGGTCTGGCCGGCAGTTGTTTAGGGAAACGGACTCCCGCCTGCTTGAATTCTGAGTTGGCACATTCGAACAAGATCTTCTCCCTCGAGGCAGTGAGGGAGGGTATAGTCATGGAACCGCCCAGAAGGTCCCCTCTGTTCGCGTGCATCGCGAGGTCGATCGTCGCGTCTTTTATCTCCTCGACAGGAAGTCGAGGGCTCTTCAGCTCTGGAGGAGCGGGCACCTTCTTGGTGTCGAGAGGCCCGGACAGAGTGTGCAGTAACCTTCTCCTCGTACTGTATATGCGACTGGGCTTGAAGGAGAAGGGCGTTAAGGTTCCTCAGTGGGTCGAGGCCGATGGCTTTCGCGAAGTCTGAACCAGGACGTAACCCCTGCTCGAGCAGGAATTTCTTCATTTTGTCGGTCGTTGGCACTTGGACGACCTCCTTGTTAAACCGCTCAATGTGAGCCCGAAGAGGCTCATCCTTTCCCTATACGACAGCTCCGAGGGACGCCTCGGTCTTTGGATGGCGTCGCAATGCAGTAAAGTGACGGGAGAAAATCCTCCCCAGCTGCCTCTAGGATGTAATGGATTCTTCTGGCAGCTGCTTGTACCATGTCATTGCTCTCTTCCGGAGCGTGGTCGGGAACAGGCGGCATTTGATGGCTCCTCGTACTCCCCTGTAGTCTAAGAGAGCATATATGTTTTCTATGTGCTCGTCTGGGTCAGTGGTTCCATCGTAAGTCCCCAGAGACGGAGGCTTCTCTAGTCCTTTAGGGAGACAGGTGGCCAGGATCCTGCAGGACAATGGGCCGCGAGGCTCGTCGTCGCTATCTGAACTTGGAGTTGATGGTGACCATTGCCTGCACTCGCGGCGGCGGTCCCTATGAGGTAAGGGTGAACATGGTCAGTCACGAGGTCTGGCCGGTGGAGAATGCCTGTCCTGCCTCGTTCTCTTATGTCTTGGTGGTGATCGATCCCGCGGGGAGATCTGATCGTGCTTGCGAACATGTAGTGATTCAGGCTCATGCTTCGATCTGTGGTCTTCCCCGCGCCTAGGTGGCGGGCTTCTTGATTTCTGGTGCTTACTCTTTGGAGGAGAGGATCTTGGAAGAGATGCTTCCTCGAGAGCTCCTATTCTCTCTCCTTGCTGCAAGATAAGGAGGTTTGTGCGGTTGACAGCTTCCAGAAGAGCTGCAATGGCCAGGTCGGCGCTGGGAGGACCAGGAATTGGTCGTTCACCCAACGTTAGCTGTTTTCCTCCTTGCTCGGTGGGAGGAGGAGTTGGAGACGCAGTGGCCCCGTCTCGAAGGAAACAGGGATCAGAAAGTAACAAAGAACTGCCGTCAACGTCCATCTTGTTGACGGGAACGAGAACCGTAGCGTCAGCACCTTTTGCGGAGTTCTGAGCGGCCATATGTGGGCGGATTAAAGAAAGTATGTTTTGATCTTTTAGTTTCCGAGGAGGAGAGAAAGAAGGGGAGAACAAGGAGTTCCCACAGACGGCGCCACTGATCCGGAGTATTCGAACAGGTCCACGTAAGCTGGTCGTCAGATGGCAAGGTGTTCGGATGGATGCTGGTCGTCAGGCGTGCGAGGTGTTCGGCTTGTGAATGAGGAGAGGAGGGGGTGTACCTGCAAGGTACTCCGACGCTCAAGTAAGAAAAGGTCAGAGAAAAGGGGCAAGTACAAAGTGTATTCTTAGGGCAAAAATGTGATACCTGACCCTCTCAAGCGAGAGGGTTTATATAGAGCCCCCAGCGCGTGGACAACGGTCCTATTTTCGGGGCGAAATAACCGTTTTCCCCAAAGAATATGTAACTGCCCAAACTAGCCGTTATGTCGGGCAGGGTGTCAGAAACTAGCCGTTATGTCGGGCATAAACGCAGTTCCGGGCACCTGTCCTTTGCTTTCGGGAAGCGAGGAAGCCGTGTGTAACGGGCATAAAAGCCGGGGAGGAACGTTGCGTTCCTTGCTCGGTTGTAGGGGCAGAAATGTCATTTTTGCCCCTCTGTGGATTGGGCTTAGGCAATTTGGGCCGCTCTGGAGCAGAGGCGGATTGGGGCAATTCTAGCCATTGGTCCAGTCCAGAACAATATATATATATATATTACACCAATAATGAAGTAGAAAATCGAATGTCATATATATATATATATTACACCAATAATGAAGTAGAAAATCGAATGTCTGTTGTCAGGTACATTTGTTTTTATTTATTTTTATATCTAATTAATAGTTAATAATAAATATACTATTTTTTGAAAATGTATTTTATTTTATTTTTTTCCCTATAGAATAGATAAAGAGATTTCAGAATTGAACTCATCAATCGTTGAAGACATAAAGCAAATGCTTGATGAATACAAATCATATGCAAAAGTTTATAGGATGGTTCGTGACAAACTTGAGACAAATGATATGTCAAATATGAAATTGAGAATTATAGGCAAAAGAGGGTCTGACGGAAGAACGTATAATATTCCTACAACATCTGAAGTTGCGGCTCTTATTGTCGGAGATTTTGATGTTGCTGATTTCAATAGGGACATAATTATAGAGCAGAAAACAGGCATCTTAAAACGCGTTTCTATCTTCCATTGCAATATCCATTATTGTTTCCAAGGGAAGAAGATAGATATCGAGATGACATTGAATTAAATGACCGGTTGCATAAAGCCTTAAATAAAAGATAAAAAGTATCAATTAGAGAGTTCTTTGTTTATAGAATTCAACAAAGAGAAGTTGAATATTCAACTTTATTGTTCTCTAAAAGGTTATTTCAACAATTTTTGGTCGACGACTATAGCGCGATAGAATCTTCACGTCTGCAATGGGTTAAGACACATCAGAAAGAGTTAAGAGTAGATATGTACAATTGTCTTATAGATGTAGTGCTAAAGGGAGAAACGAATCCTTCAACATCAGGAAGAAGGATTTTATTTCCCTCATCATTTACCGGTGGAGCACGTTATATGATTCAGAATTATCAAGATGCCATTGCAATTTATAGATGGGCTGGATATCCAGATTTGTTCACCACATTTACTTGCAATAAAAAATGGCCAGCGATGCTGAGAGTTGTAACAAATATGGGACTTAAACCAGAGGATATGCCAGATTTAGTATGTAGAATTTTTAAGATTAAACTTGATCATATGATAAAGGATATAAAGAAGAGAAATGTGTTTGGAATGGTTAAATCAGGTATTTATTAAGTAATCATGATATTATTTATACTTTAGAATCAAATTTATGTATTATTTTTTTTATTGTAGGTCATTTTGTATTATTCAATATCAAATATTAATCATGTTTTTAATGTGCAGTGATATACACAATTGAGTTTCAAAAGCATGGATTACCTTATGCCCACATCTTGATCTTTCTTTATCCGCAATTTTAACATCCACATCCTCATGATATTGACAAGATAATATCTGTTGAACTACCCGATGAACAAATTGAACCTAAGCTGTTTAAAATTGTGTCCACTCTTATGATTTATGATCCATGTGGAATGCAGAATAAAAAATCTATTTGTATGCAAAATGGGAAGTGTACTAAGTTTTTCCCTAAAAAGTTTCTTGAAAACACCACCATTGATTCAGAAGGATATCCAATGTACAGACGGATGAACAATGGTATATTTATTAAAAAAGGTGACTCCTTCATTGATAACAGATTTGTTGTACCGTATAATAGGTATCTTTTATTGAAATACAATGCACACATAAATGTTGAGTGGTGTAATCAACCGCGTTCCATAAAATACCTTTTCAAGTATGTCAACAAAGGTCATGATCAGATTACAACAACATTTTATAATGGTGATATTGATCAAGAGAAAACATGTTTGTTTGATGAAATTAAATTGTATTATGATTGTAGATATTTGTCAGTGTGTGAGGTAGCATGGAGAATTTTTGCTTTTGACATTAATTATAGAGAACTATCAGTTAAAAGATTGTCTTTTCATTTGGAAAATGAACATGTTGTTACCTTCTCTGATCATGACAGAATTGATCATGTGGTGAGTAAAGAAAAATCTCAACATTCTAAATTTTTGGCATGGATGGATGCCAATAGAAAATATCATGAAGCAAAAGAGCTTACATATAGTGATTTTCCTTCTAAATTTGTTTGGAATCAACGAGAACATCAATGGTATCCAAGAAAAAGAGGATTTCAAATCGGAAGACTATATTTTGTGTTAAATATGTAATTCATTGTTTTAGAAAGATTAGATTTGATTTAGAAAGATCATATTTGATTTAGAAAGATTAGATTAGATATTTTTGGGCTCTTATAGTTTGGGCTTTAGCTTGAGATGCAAATTAACCTAAATCTATAAATAGGGAGGAACCCTTATCATTGTAATAATTAAGTTTGATAATCACGGTTTTGCAGTTGCAAAGTGATAATAAAATTCCATAGTTGTGGGCAGAGAGTTACTCTGCAGTTCATACTCATCTTCTTTAAATGTGTTCTTGTTTTTGTTCATTGTCATTACATAGCAATCTTGAGATCAAGATTAAGAAGAATTCACCATAGATCGTGTTGAATTTCAATATTTTGTTCATCCAGGGAGTGGTCAATTGTATTACTTGCGAAATTTGTTGAATTATTATAAAGGTCCGACATCTTTTGAAGATATAAAGACCGTCAACAATGTGGTACTCGACACTTTTAAAGATGCTTGT
The DNA here is from genome assembly GCA_022829125.1 of Lathyrus tuberosus. Taxonomy (NCBI): domain Eukaryota; kingdom Viridiplantae; phylum Streptophyta; class Magnoliopsida; order Fabales; family Fabaceae; genus Lathyrus; species Lathyrus tuberosus. The sequence goes on from JALAZF010000956.1 coordinate 174,935, forward strand.
TATGCAAGGGGTCTTATACATGATGAAAGAGAATATATTGATGTTATTATTGAAGCATCTCATTGGGGAACTGATATCTTTTTAAGAAAGATGTTCACAACTTTATTATTGTCAAATCAAATGGCAAGTCCAGAATTTACTTGGAATAATACTTGACAATATTTAAGTGATGACATTTTGCATTGACAACGACGCCTTTTACAACTTCCTGGTAATCAAATTATCTTTAATTTCACATTTTAAAATTACATTGTATTAATTTATTGACATAAATTATATTTAGTTATTATTATATACATCTTATGATTTCATTATTTTTTACAGATTTAGTTTTGTCAGAAGATGAATTAAAGAATTTAACTTTGATGGAGATCGAATTAATGTTGCAGGGCAACAACAAAGGCTTGAAATATTTCCCAAATATGCCTCAAGCAAACATGTCATTGATTTCTACAACTCATAATCGCCTTATTTATTACGAGCTTAATTATGATCGGCAAAGTCTACAGAGCACCAAACATTAACTTCCACAATGAGTGAAGGACAAATGAACACATATGAAACAATCATAAGTAGTGTGAATGATAATCGTGGCGGACGTTTCTTCCTATATGGCTGTTGTAACCCAAAATTTGACCTCCTTTTTTCTTTTTGCATAAGCATGTGCATTCGCATCGTCGACATACGCATTTGCACTTTTCCCTATGTGTTTCTTGTTGCAGGATATCCAGGTTTTCCAAAGCCCGATTAATCGTATCCTCACAAAGTCATCACATCGTCAACACAAGCATAAAACAAGGGTTTCCATGGTTATTCATCAACGCAAGAGGTTGAAAATCGGAACCGTGGCCACAACACCATTTTTCAGGCAAAACTGGGCATTTTTGGCTTGGTTAATCGATTAACCATTTGCAGTGCAAATGTGTTAATCGATTAACACGTGTAAAATTGGCAGATTTTGCTGCTTTTTCAAGACAACAACTTTCCCTCCCTATTTTGAGATTCTACATTGTTCTAAGAAGTGTGTGGGACATTCTAGATATCTCTAGACATTTCAAGGCTATTCAAGACATTTCAAGTGCATTTGTTCTAATGCATCACTCTAAATTAAGTGCACCATGTTCCTTGAGTTCCAAGCATGTCAACCTTTGAATGTTGGAGCTCACATTGGGATTGTTACCGAGTTGATCTTAACTAACCGAGTTAACCGCTTGACTCGGCGAGTCAAGTGTAACTAACTCCTAGCCTAATTCCAAACCACCCAAAGCTAAGTCCGAACCAAATTCCAAACCTCTCAAACTCCAAACCAAAACTCTATATAAACAAAGCTTCACTCATTTTTCAAGGATCCCAATCACTCTCAATCATTTCACACAAATCTCTCACACTTCACTCTCAATTCTCTCACATTCCCTCTGAATTTTTTCTGCAACTTCTTCATCTTCATCTCAATTTTCTTCCTAAACCTCACCATAGCTCATCACCATTGAAGGATAATCACTTCTACATTGGAAGTGATTATTTCTTGAGCTTAACCTTCATCACATTGTTATTATACTTGAGTTTCTGGAGTTCTATTAACTTTTGGGATTCATCTCAAGTGTTTGCTTCAAGATTGAACGGTTCGAACTCGTATTTCGGAGTTTCATCGCATTTTGTTCGGTTTCGATACGATTCATCTACAATTGAAGATTCCTCTGGTTTTCTTTGATTATCTTCATCACGTTGCAATTATAATTGAGTTTATGGAGTTCTATTAGCTTTTGGATTCATCTCAAGTGTTTGCTTCAAGATTGAACGGTTCGAATTCGTATTTCGGAGTTTCGTCGCAATTTGCTCGGTTTCGACACGATTCGGCTAAGAGTGAAGATTCCTCTGGTTTTCTTTGATTATCTTCATCAAGAATCTTTTGCAACAATCACCAAGCCAATTCTCCGGCTTGTAGGTTGGTAGATCTTACTTTACTCACTGTTTCAATCACTTTCACGCGTTTACGATGTAATTTTGATCGTTTTTTGGGTTCAATTTGCCATGCGTTTGCTTGATCTTTGATCTCCATGTTACTACTTTCAATTTGTGTTTAATTGCTCATACATGATGTAATTTTCGTGCACAAGTGTGAACCATAGCATGTGGATGTTCAAATAAGTGATTAACTGTTGGAAGCACTTTTAGAAAACTCATTTTTAGCCACTGCTTCAGTGTTAATCGTTTAACACTTTGCAGTGCAAAAGTGTTAATCGATTAACAAGTGTAAATTTATTGTTTTTCAAGTGTTAATCGATTAACACTTTGCAGTACAAAAGTGTTAATCGATTAACACTGAACCAGAATGTCATTTTTGGGTTTTTTCAAGCTTGTTTGATATTCTTTCTTCCTTTAACTTCCATGGATTGATATGCTTGATATTTGTGGATGTTTTAGGTGCTATTTAGCCTCTGTTTAAAACATGCTTACAATATTTCAATGCACGATTTTATCGATTATGCATTTGTTTACATTATTGGCATTTGTATGATCATAATCATTATTGCACATCTTTTGCTCTTTTGATTACATGATTGGTGCTGATGTTTGGTACTGTTTGCCATGCTATTGTATTGAGTTTGTCTTTCTTGGGAAAATTCAATCTTGTACAATCAATAATCCACACTTTTACTTTAATGGTTTTCCATCTCATTGGAAAATTGTTAGCATATCGATTCCCTTTGATTGATTAATCGAAACCTTGTTTCGATTAATTGATCCTCCATTTGGCGCTTCCCTTTAGGCTTCCTTTAGAGATTTCTTTCACTCTTCCCCCGCGGAGTCGGAGTTTCGCACAACTCACTGGAGCACTGTACAAATTGGAGCTGTTACGCTGTCTGTTTCAATTTCTGCACTATACTTTGAGTGCTAGAGAAGGAATGAGGTGGGAGTTGTCCTATCCTCATTCTGACTATTTCTTAGGTAAGGGCGTTGGTCCTCTCGCTGAGATTAGTCACCTCTATCCTCAAGTTATAGTGTTTCTCCATCCCCGGTTGAGTTGATCCCTGATCACTTTTATCTTTTTCAATCTCTCTTTTGATCAATCACCATTTCTCTTGGTTAAAGATCATTGTCCCTTAGGTTAGCACCCATCTCTTACCTCATTAGCCTTTTTTCATGGCCAATCATTGCTTTTTGATTCCCTGAAAAGTCTCAAACCCCTTTTCTCAGGTTAAACACAGTTTTCCTGTTAAATACTAAAACTCTTGCGGAGTTCGCCACCTTCTTTTGGTTCTTCTCCCTTTGTTTGGTTAATCATTGCCTATCAGTTAAAACACCAATTTGCACTTCTTCTCAGTTAACCACAGTCTATCTGTTAACATACCGAGCTTCCTCCTGGGTTAATCACATTCTCTTGGTTAATCACCCATTTTTCAGTTAACCACAACAAGTCTGTTAATACACTGAACCCCTTCTGAGTTAATCACCTTCTTTTGGTGAATCACTCGATTCTTTTCGGTTAATCACAGTCTTTCTGTTAAAACCGAATCCCCAGCAGTTAGCAACCTTCTCTTGGTTTGAATACTTGCACCCTTGGGTTAGTAACCTTTTTTTGGTTCAAATACCCTTTCTTTGGCCAGGTACTGCTTGTTTAGTCAGTGTACCGAACGTCTTTTGGGTCACGACCTTCGCTTTGTCCCATACCCGTCCTTTGGGTCACGACCTTCGCTTGGTCCCACACCCGTCCTTTAGGTCACGACCTTCGCCTGGTCCCACACCCGTCCTTTGGGTCACGACCTTCGCCTGGTCCCACACCCGTCCTTTGGGTCACGACCTTCACCTGGTCCCACACCCGTCCTTTAGGTCACGACCTTTGCTTGGCCCCACACCCGTCCTTTGGGTCACGACCTTCGCCTGGTCCCACACCCGTCCTTTGGGTCACGACCTTCGATTGGTTTCACACCCGTCCTTTGGGTCATGACCTTCGCTTGGTCCTGCACCCGTTCTCCTGGTTTCAACACCATCTTTTTTTATCACTCCCCAGTGGAGTCCCTTCTATTCCTTTTGCTCTTTTATCTTCTTGTTTTTTACACCAATCTTGCACGTTATCCTTAGCTCAGTTACTATCTTTTCCTTTGCACTTCTTGCCTAGTTTTAACACCAATTCTTTTGTCCCCCCAGCAGAGTCTTCTCTCTTTCTTTTGCGCTTGGTTTTGACACCACTTTCCTTTGTTTTTTCTCTTTTTTTTTTTTTCGTCTTAGTTCCCCGAACTACGGAAGCTCTGATTCTACATTCTTTCGAATGTATGATACGTAGGCACGAGGGCCCTAATCCTCCGCGAGCACTTTTTCCCTTTCTTTTCTTCTCTCTTTTCTCCTCCTTTCTTTTAGCTAGAAGCCTTTAGATAGATAACACATCCAAGCCTAGAAGCAAGTGAAATGGTTCCCGTTGAGTACGACGGATACGTAAGGTGCTAGTACCTTCCTTTCGCATAACTGACCCCCATTCCCGTTTCTCTTCCCCTTGGGTTTTATCAATATTTGCCCTGTCCTTTGGGACTAAATAAAGTTCGGTGGCGACTCTGTTGTATCTTTAAGTGTGCAATTCACTCAGGTATAAACCAGCCATCTTCAGCTGGTGACTCTGCTGGGGAGTCCTTGCTCTTGCAAGTTGGGGTCTCGCCTAGTTTTGGTTATTTTCTTGATTGTTTAGGTGTTTATCTTTTGCGCTTTACTTGCTTTTGCTTTATGTTTATTTATTGCATTTCTTTACTGCTTTAAATATTCGCATGCTGTATATTCTAGATATCTGCTATATTCTTTATTATTGGTGGGATGGGTGTTCCGAGAGATAAGCCCACTACCCAGGCTTGAGCATACACACAGGTTTTAGAGTGGATAGTCTTGTCGCTCGCATGGTGGTGACCACGTGTAGTGTTCACGAGACCCACAGCCAGACGAGGTTCCTCTAGGAGATATCCGATACTGCATATTGATGCAGGTCATTGGATATTCCCTTGATGAGTTGTCGACTCTGGTGACCATTCCCGAGCACTAAGTTACGGCACCCCTCCCAAGAGGCGATAATGGCAGACCAGAAATGACAAACCCATTACGCTTCTTGATCCGAGGACCCAAAGCTGAGAACTCGCTATAGGATGGCCCTTTTTAGGGGAATCAGTGAAGGCCTCCTTGAGGAGTAATAATGCCAAACCAGAAATGGTGAACGTATTATTATTTCTCGACCTGAGAGCCTGAGAAGCTGAGGACTATTCTTGACTAGATCATACTTGTGAGGGGGATATTGGGTTTTTCTGCAGGAAACCAAGACTCTTCCAACCTTTGTTCTCTCACCGCGTCAAATCTCTACACCTACATAGAGTTACATATGCAGATTATCCAGAAGATGTTGCATCCCTAACTTACATTATTGTATAATGTTATTGCGTAATGTTATTGCATCATCATGTATGCTTAACTTTTGAACTTGAGTTATTGCATCACCATATGTATATTGAGTTGTTGCATCATCTAACCTTTGCATCATTGGGTGTTGAATATCTCATTTGAATTCCATCTGCATAAACAACATATGCATATATACATTTGCATCTCATACATCCAAACCAGAAACCAAGCTCACTTTCTTCCCTTCATCAGCCCAAAGACAATGATTCTCCAACGCCGGAAGCCAAAGAATCATGGGACAGGTTGGGTATGGGAGCACAATATGCAAGGAAGGCAAGGTTGACATGGTTGTGGAACTACTTCTGGATAGTATGATAATGAACTCCTCAGATTGGGTTGTGATTGATGAGCAAGCCCAGAATGGACCAAAAGTGGATAAGATCATGAATGTGGATGCAAGCAATCTGCCAGTTTACCCCTTGTCTAATCAGAAGACCACTAAAGGCAATCAAAAACAAAAGCGTAGGCAAATCATCAAAGGGAAGAATAATCAAGGGAGGAGACGTCCTCGTCATGATCCAATTCTCGTGACTTACACGCATCTACTTCCTGTTCTGATTCATGCTGGGGTAATAGTTCCTAAAGAGATCGCGCCAGTCAAGTTTCCTTATCATCCTAAACATGATCCTAATGCCACATGTGGATACCATGTTGGATATGTGGGGCATTCTACAGAAGCCTGTGTCATCTTTAAGAACAAAGTCCAAGAGCTCCTCGATCAGAAGTTGTTTGCTTTACAAAGAAGCCTTGCCAGAAGTCTGCACTCGTGATTGCTGAAACATCTGCCGAAGCTAAGAATAGAGGTCCTCCTACTCATGTTCAGATTCCTCCAGTTGTTCAACCTGTTGGGCAATACCCCTACCAAGGTTTTTAGTCTGCTAACTCTGGAATGCCTTTTGCCTATCCTGGGGAACCCTCTGCCGTTGCACCTCCAGTTGCTTATCCTGGTGCACCCTATGCTCCGTATGGGATCCATTTTGGTCAGACTGTTAATCGGATGGGCAATCCTGGTTTGATGCACCCTGCTCAAGTGTTCCTGCAATACGCTACTTGTCAGGTTCATCCTCAAGCACCTTTGGCTCCTACGCCGTACTATTCCTTCTCGCATGTTGCCGTAACCCAACATCAACAGCCTTCTCAGACTCATAATCAGCGAGCCCAAGGCCGAGAGTGCCAGAACCAGTGCAAGCCCCTGAATAATCTAGAACGAAGGAATGCTCCTCTAGATCTGATTCCTGTGTGTGACATACACTCAACTTCTCCCATATCTGGTTCAGAACTTGTTGGTGGTTCCTAAAGCTCTGAAGCCTCCTCCAAAACCATTCCCACATGGTTATGATCCCAATGTGCGATGTGGATATCATGCTGGTTCAGCCGGACATTTGACTGAGGATTGCAACACTTTCAAAGCTAAGGTCCAACAATTGATTGACAATAAACACTTAACTGTTCAAGATGAGAAACTGTGGGTGAACGGAAATCCCTTGTCTGTGTAAGGGCCAAGACTGCAAAAACATCCCTTTAATAAGCCTGAGAGCACTTCCTCAATATCGGCAATCATCATGTCATTCCATCTTTTTCCATTTGTAATCTTTCTATTTTGTCAAGCATTGTTCATTTGTAAAAAGTTGTTTGTTTTCAGATGATAATAATAATGAAATGAATATGCATGTTTTGAATAAATTCATTCGTGTTCACTCATATTTTTTATCAATACCGCACGTTTGATCAAGCAAAATCAAAAAGAGAATGATGAAATAAAAAAGACATGAGATCACTGTCTGTATGCTTCGAATAAAACTTTGCTGACGATGTAAGGCATTGGTTCCATTCCCAAACACCGGAGGTATAAGGAAGATAATCCCTAGTCAACCCCTTTGGGCCTTGAAGTAGAAGTTTCTTTCTATACACATAAAACCCTCAATCTTAACCAGGGGCAGGGTAGTCTTCAGTTAGTTTGACCATGCGTTCAAATTTCAAAAGAGGAGCACCCCATCTGCGGATCAACCACATCCTATCCCTCGCAAGAGGTCGAAAAAATCACAAATCCACATTGGTTGTTCCTCACCGGCCAAAGGAATGAGGCAGTCACAACTCACCCTTACAAATCAAACAAACACATGTCACACAATTTTGTTAAAAAAAAATAATCAAAAAGCAAAAGCACAAAAAAAAAGAGACAAAAAAAGCCCGCTAAGTCAAAAACAAATTACTTAGGCAAAAATTAGGGTATCCCGGTAGACTGCAAATTCAAAATAATTAGTCTACGCAAAAATTAGGGAAAACAAAAAGAACAAAACAGAGAATCAAAAGAGAATAATTCTCAACAAGAACAAGTTCGTGTGATCACATGTGACAAAAACAAAAGGTGAGTGACTGCCGATCCAAAAACCCTCGTCGGTTCCTTTACCGTCACTTCCATCATTCAAAGCCCTTTTTGAAAGGTGAACGCTTGTGTCAAACTAGCTGAACGTAGGACTGGAGAACATCAAGGAGAATGGATGGGTTAAAATAAATTTTGAACCTTATATCCTTTATTTCTTAAACCGTGAACCAGGCCACGTTACAACCCTCAAAAGACCTAATTGAAGCAGGGTTTATTTCGAAAGCATACTACAGTGGGATCATGTCGAAACTGACTCCCAAAGATTTGCTTATCATTTATGCCGATACTGAAATGGCATTCTAAATGGTGATCCATTCACTATATGTCATAATCTTAGTGAACATACTTGGATTTCCAAAACTGACATATGCATGGCATTAACATTATCATTTTCAAAATAAACACTCCTGACTTGTGAACAAGCACTTGACATCAAGAAAGTTTCCACAATGGAAATTGTGGTCATCTCAAGGGGCAAAGCGCCTGAAAACCCTGTTGAGCAAAAGGGCATAGCCGCCACAAGATTCAGTCAATCTAGACTAATCACGTCGAGATTCGACAAATCTCTTAAAGATCACTTGGTCGAGGGCATTCATCCAAAGATCGATCAGCCAGGGGTAAATTCACTTCAGAGCTCATACTGGGGCAGGCCCTCTCAAGAGCACAAGAAATCAACCTCTCCAAAGAGACGGTTAATCAGGGGCATACTATTCCAGTACACTGGGGGTAAGTCAAACTTGTGACTGGGGTAATCCATACAGATACCCAACAGATTAGGGCAGAGACAGTCTACCAAGGTACAGGTTCTCTCCCTATTTCGAGGTAAGAGCAATGGTGCATTAACAACTGTTGATCCTGAAGTAGGTGTTGGGGAATCACGTCTTTATGGCTTACACCCTAACCTCAACTCTTCTGCCTCCCACAACAAAAACACTAGAACCGTTGCATAGACCTTTCTCATGCTTTTATTATGACGCTTCACTCATGCATATCATTCATCCGGCATAGCATGAAGCCTTGACATAAGCACGATCATACTTGACATCTCTTCAGAACCCAATCACTGACATTCTGCATATAGTAATCATCATCGCATAACATTGCATCCTCAAACGCATAGCATATTCATCAAGTTGGAGCATTACGCCATACAGATTCAAACAAGCGTCCTAATCAAAACCCAGTTCTCGCCTGGTAGTCAGTTCTCGTCTGACTTGTCTCTTTAAATCCTAGTTCTCGTCTGGTAGTTAAGTCCCATCTGACCTTGCCCTTCAAATTCCAGTTCTCGTCTGGTCGTCAGTCCTCGTCTGACTCATCCCTTTAAAGTCCAGTTCTTGTCTGGCAAACTTCTTTAAAATTTAGTTCTCATCTGATAGTCAGTTCTCGTCTGACCAATCTTTACAAAATTCAATCAGTTCTCATCTAATTCATTCAAATTTTTCCAGTTCTCGTCTGGCGCACTTTTCCAAAGTCCAGTTCTCGTCTGGAAAGCCTTTCAAAGTCCAGTTCTTGCCTGACAAACTTTTCAAAGTCCAGTTCTCGTTTGGCACACCTTTTTCAAAGACAGGTTCTCGTCTGGCACACTTTTCAAGTCCATTTCGCGTCTGGAAAACTTTTTCAAAGTCCCTCCCTTTCCTTTGGTTCATCCAAAGACCTTTCCTTATTCTTTGGTTCGTCCAGAACCTGCCAGCTTGCGACACTGTACCTTAATCGGCACCGTTGCATAACATGATATCAAGCATCATGTAGAACAACACATACATAGCATATGCATTAGTATACCTCCCTTTGTCTGATTCATCTCCCATCAGATATTCATCCTAACTTCGCACTTATCAACCCTCAAAACATTCAACCCTTCCTTTGTCGCCGTCGGCCAAATTTTTGAGCTACTCTTGTATTTAATCCCCTTATACCTCGAATCATCGAAAAGCTGGCGCAATTCGAACATTCAGGTCCAAGAGGATTAAATAGGGGCAGCTGTCGTAACCTAAAATTTGACCTCCTTTTTTCTTTTTGCATAAGCATGTGCATTCGCATCGCCGGCATACGCATTCGCACTTTTCCCTATGTGTTTCTTATTGCAGGATATCCAAGTTTTCCAAAGCCCGGTTAATCGCATCCTCACGAAGTCATCACATCATCAACACAAGCACAAAACAAGGGTTTCCATGGTTATTCATCAAAGCAAGAGGTTGAAAATCAGAACCGTGGCCATAACACCATTTTTTAGGCAAAACTGGGCATTTTTGGCTTGGTTAATCGATTAACCATTTGCAGTGCAAATGTGTTAATCGATTAACATGTGCAAAATTGACAGATTTTGCTGCTTTCTCAAGATAGCAACTTTCCCTCCCCATTTTAATATTCTACATTGTTCTAAGAAGTGTGTGGGATATTCTAGACATCTCTAGACATTTCAAGGCTATTCAAGATATTTCAAGTGCATTTATTCTAATGCATCACTCTAAGTTAAGTGCACCATATTCCTTGAGTTTCAAGCATGTCAACCTTTGGATGTTGGAGCTCACATTGGGATTTTTACCGAGTTGATCCTAACTAACCGAGTTAACCGCTTGACTCGGCGAGTCAAGTGTAACTAACTGCTAGCCTAATTCCAAACCACCCAAAGCTAAGTCCAAACCAAATTCTAAACCTCTCACACTCCAAACCAAAACTCTATATAAACAAAGCTTCACTCATTTTTCAAGGATCCCAGTCACTCTCAATCATTTCACACAAATCTCTCACACTTCACTCTCAATTCTCTCACATTCTCTCTGAATTTTTTCTGCAAGTTCTTCATCTTCATCTCAATTTTCTTCCCAAACCTCACCATAGCTCTTCACCATTGAAGGATAATCACTTCTACATTGGAAGTGATTATTTCTTGAGCTTAACCTTCATCACATTGTTATTATACTTGAGTTTCTGGAGTTCTATTAGCTTTTGGGATTCATCTCAAGTGTTTGCTTCAAGATTGAACGGTTCGAACTCGTATTTCGGAGTTTTGTCACATTTTGTTCGGTTTCGATACGATTCGTCTACAATTGAATATTCCTCTAGTTTTCTTTGATTATCTTCATCACGTTGCAATTATAATTGAGTTTCTGGAGTTCTATTAGCTTTTGGATTCATATCAAGTGTTTGCTTCAAGATTGAATAGTTCGAATTCGTATTTAGGAGTTTCGTCGCAATTTGCTCGGCTTTGATACGATTCGGCTACGATTGAAGATTTATCTAGTTTTCTTTGATTATATTCGTCAAGAATCCTTTGCAATAATCACCAAGCCAATTCTTTGGCTTGTAGGTTGGTAGATCTTACTAAACTCATTGTTTCGATCACTTTCGCGCGTTTACGATGTAGTTTCGTTCGTTTTTTCGGTTCGATTTGACATGCGTTTGCTTGATCTTTGATCTTCATGTTAATGCTTTTAATTTGTGTTTAATTGCTTATACATGATGTAATTTTTGTGCATAAGTGTGAACCATAGCATGTGGATGTTCAAATAAGTGATTAACTGCTGGAAGCACTTTTGGAAAACTCATTTTTAGCCACTGCTTCGGTGTTAATCGATTAACACTTTGCAGTGCAAAAGTGTTAATCGATTAACCAGTGTAAATTTGCTATTTTTTAAGTGTTAATTGATTAACACTTTGCAGTGCAAAAGTCTTAATCTATTAACACTGAACCAGAATGTCATTTTTTGGTTTTTTCAAGCTTGTTTGATATTCTTTCTTCCTCTAACTTCCATGGATTTATATGCTTGATATTTGTGGATGTTTTAGGTGCTATTTAGCCTCTGTTTAAAACATGCTTACAATATTTCAATGTATGATTTTATTGATTATGCATTTGTTTACATTATTGGCACTTGTATGATCATAATCATTATTGCACATCTTTTGCTTATTTGATTACATGATTGGTGCTGATGTTTGGTACTGTTTGCCATGCTATTGTATTGAGTTTTCCTTTCTTGGGCAAATTCAATCTTGTACAATCAATAATCCACACTTCTTCTTTAATGGTTTTCCATCTCATTGGAAAACTGTTAGCATATCAATTCCCTTTGATTGATTAATCGAAACCTTGTTTCGATTAATTGATCCTCCCTTTGGCGCTTACCTTTAGGCTTCCTTTAGAGCTTTCTTTCTCTCTTCCCCCGCGGAGTCGGAGTTTCGCACAACGCATTGGAGCACTGTACAAATTGGAGCTGTTACGCTGTCCGTTTCAATTTCTGCACTATACTTTGAGTGCTAGAGAATGAATGAGGTGGGAGTTGTCCTATCCTCATTCTGACTATTTCTTGGGTAAGGGCGTTGGTCCTCTCGCTGAGATTAGTTACCTCTATCCTCAAGCTGTAGTGTTTCTCCATCCCCGGTTGAGTTGATCCCTGATCACTTTTATCTTTTTCAATCTCTCTTTTGATCAATCACCATTTCTCTTGGTTAAAGATCATTGTCTCTTGGGTTAGCACCCATCTCTTGCCTCATTAGCCTTTTTTCATGGCCAATCATTGCTTTTTGATTCCCTGAAAAGTCTCAAACCCCTTTTCTTCTGTTAAACACAGTTTTCTTGTTAAATACCGAAACTCTTGCGGAGTTCTCCACCTTTTTTTGGTTCTTCTCCCTTTGTTTGGTTAATCACTGCCTATCAGTTAAAACACCAATTTGCACTTTTTCTCAGTTAACCACAGTCTATCTGTTAACATACTGAGCTTCCTCTTGGGTTAATCACCTTCTCTTGGTTAATCACCCATTTTTCAGTTAACCACAACCAGTCTGTTAATACACTGAACCCCTTCCGAGTTAATCACCTTCTTTTGGTGAATCACTCGTTTCTTTTCGGTTAATTACAGTATTTCTGTTAAAACCGAATCCCTAGCAGTTAGCAACCTTCTCTTGGTTCAAATACTTGCACCCTTGGGTTAGTAACCTTCTTTTGGTTCAAATACCCTTTCTTCACTCAGGTACTGCTTGTTTAGTCAGTGTACCGAACGTCCTTTGGGTCACGACCTTCGCTTGGTCCCACACTCGTCCTTTGGGTCACGACCTTCGCTTGGTCCTACACCCGTCTTTCGGGTCACGACCTTCGCTTGGTCCCACACCCGTCCTTTGGGTCACGACCTTCGCCTGGTCCCACACCCGTACTTTGGGTCACGACCTTCGCCTGGTCCCACACCCGTACTTTGGGTCACGACCTTCGCCTGGTCCCACACCCGTCCTTTGGGTCACGACCTTCGCTTGGTCCCACACCAGTCCTTTGGTTCACAACCTTCGCCTGGTCCCACACCCGTCCTTTGGGTCACGACCTTCGCCTGGTCACACACCCGTCCTTTGGGTCACGAACTTCGCTTGGTCCTACACCCGTTCTCCTGGTTTCAACACCACCCCTTTTGATCACTCCCCAGTGGAGTCCCTTCTATTCCTTTTGCTCTTTTATCTTCTTGGTTTTGACACCACTCTTGTACGTTATCCTTAGCTCAGTTACTATCTTTTCCTTTGCACTTTCCTAGTTTTAACACCAATTCTTTTGTCTCCCCAGTGGAGTCTTCTCTCTTTCTTTTGCGCTTGGTTTTGACACCACTTTCCTTATTTTCTTTCTCTTTTTTCCGTCTTAGTTCCCCGAACTACGAAAGCTCTGATTCTGCATTCTTTCGAATGTATGACACGTAGACAGGACCCTGATCCTCTGCGACCACTTTTTTCCATTTCTTTTCTTCTCACTTTTCTCCTCCTTTCTTTTAGCTAGAAGTCTTTAGATAGATAACCCATCCAAGCCTAGAATCAAGCGAAATGGTTCCGTCGAGTACGACGGATGCATAAGGTGCTAGTACCTTCCTTTCGCATAACTGACCCCTGTTCCCGTTTCTCTTCCGCTTGGGTTTTATCGATATTTTCCCTGTCCTTTGGGACTAAATAAAGTTCGGTGGCGACTCTGTTGTATCTTTGAGTGTGAGATTCACTCAGGTATAAACCAACCATCTTTAGCGGCTATGGTGGAACCGGTAAAACATTCATCTAGTGGGTGATTTCTGTAGCAATAAGATCAAATGGAGATATTATTTTGACGATGGCCTCGAGTGGAATATCATCATTACTTATTCCTGGTGGAAGGACAACTCATTCAAGATTTGCCATACCAATAAACATCATTGAGAATTTTACATGTCATATTAAGCCAGGTGATCCTTTAGCTGAATTAATTATTAAGTCAAAGCTTATTATTTGGGATGAAGCTCCTATGGTTCATAAACATTGTTTTGAAGCTGTTGATAACTTTTTAGGGATATACTTAGAATCTCTATTCCAAGAAGTATGAATCTTCCCTTTGGAGGAAAATTTGTTCTCTTGGGCGGTTATTTCAGGCAAATTCTTCCTGTTATTCCAAAAGGGACAAGACAAGATATTGTACATGCTAGCATTAACTCTTCATACCTTTGGCAATTTTGTCGAGTCTTAACATTGACGAAAAATATGAGACTCCAATCTACATCTTTGTGTTCGGATCTCAGTGATGTAAAAGACTTCTCGAGTTAGATTTTTAAAGTTGGTGATGGGAACATCGAAGAAAATAATGATGGTGAAACTGAAATTACAATACCAGATAACTTGCTAATTAAGACTACAGGCAATCCTATTGCTTCAATTTTTGATACCGCATATCCATCACTCTTGGAAGATATGAATGATCCTTCTTCTTTTTCTTCAGAATAGGACAATCTTAGCACCTACAAATGATATTGTATATACATTGAACAACTACATTATGACTTTGATTCCAGGTGATGAAAAAAAATACTTAAATACTGGTAGTCCATGTCCATTTGGTGAAAACAATAATAGTTTTGATGATATTCATACTCCTGAATTTCTTAACACTATTAATTCTTCCTGAAAGCTCCTGGTGTTCGACTAAATTTTGCTAAAACATACTAATGATAAATATGAAGAATCTGTAGAAGAAAAAGATGTCGAAGAAGATGTCCCAGCTTGGAGACTCGATATCCTGGAATGTTATAATAGATTGATTTAAATCTGTCTTATATTTGTTGCAAGATTCAAGGATCAGCCGCAAGAGTGGATCAAGGACCAAAGATAGAAAGCCCAAGGAAACTGAAGCCTATAAAAGAAGACTTAAACCTAGGATGTTATATGCCTTTTGTAACCTAGTTCTCTTGTGTAAAAGTAAGGGTTTAGGGTTTTGAGAGTCGCTGGCTCTCTAGGTTGTAAGTCTCCCTTTGTATCAGTTGATGCATTGTGGCAGATATAGGTGTCGCACAGATCCATAAGCCTTGAGGTATTGGATTGTGTATTGTTCTTGGATGAAGCTTTTAAGCAAATCCGAGTTAGCTTGTTTGTCAAGTATGCTTGACAGAATTCTATATTGATAAGGATGATGTAGATATCACAGGTGGTGATTAAGGGAAGTGAGTGGGGTATCTCGTATCAAAGTGGTTGTTCTTTGATAAAGTCTTCATTGGGTAGAGATTAAGATATAAAGTTATAAACGGGGGAGTTTAGCTTTGTAACAATTCTACAGATAATGGAGTCTTCTTCCTGGATTGGCATCCCCTAGATGTAGGTGAATTGCACCGAACTGGGTTAACAATTACTGTGTTCTTTATCATTCTGCAGATTTACTTTTCTGTTAGGGTTCATGATAAATATGTTGGATCAGATGTCGTAACATCTGTGATTCTGCAGTTCAAATATTCAAGGTATCAGTCTGCTGTTCTGTTCCTTGTTTAAATGTTTATACAGAACAATCTCTTGACATGTGTTAGGACATCTGTTGTCTGCATTGCCAGAATTTCAATTGCTAGAATGATGGGTAAAGGACTGTCGTGGAAGTCTGATGTGAATAAGACATGCTAGAAGTGGATCAGTTTGGTGCTTGTGGAGCAAAATGGGATGAAGATTTCTGAAGCATGTATATGATATCTGACATCATTGAGAAGATAACAAACTAAGAGGTATGGTATCTCTTTGAGGAATGTGGACTATTCCAGATCAATTGGATTTTATCTAGAGGAACATGGAGGTCTATACATGAGAATTCAAGAGAAATTCGTGTGGTGTATAGATGAGTTCAAGAAGAGGGGGATAAATGGAGCTTTGATCTTAATCTAAGAGTTTGTTAATTTAGGATGATGATCCTAATGAGTCCTCACAGGAAGCATGATGGTGTTCATGTGTGAGTGATTATTGGTTCTGGTCAAAAGAAGCAATAAGTGGAGTTGATGATTATGTTCAGTAGGTAGGTTGGATAGAGGGTGCGCTCTTGAAGACATGAAGATGCGTCTTATGTTTTCCATTCACCAGCAGAAGTGTTCATTTTAGGAGCACTGGTTATCTTAGATAAGGGGAGTTGCTCCTTAATCTAAGATATATTACTGCAGGGGTGCAATTCTGAATCAAGCTTGTGTTGTGTGTTAAGCAAGCTGTGATTATGTTTCCATCCTGGGAGGATGAGATGTCAAGAAGGATATCTTGACATTTTTGTATTGTTGGAAGTTGGGGGAGACTTGGCAGTGCAAGTTATGATTCTTGATGGATGCCTAAGAATCATTAGTTAAGTCTGGGAGAATTTATTTTTCTCTGCAGACTGAATTCAGAATCACTAAAAGTTCATCATCAATGCTACTATTTCTAGACGAATTTGTTTAGACTTGTGGAAGGAAGAGGATGATTCTGTGTGTCTTTGTTTGAAAAGCTAATATTTGAAGTCTTTGTCAGGTCTGAAGGCAAGCTAGTAAAGAAGAGACAATGTCCGACATGGTGTCAGGACCTTGTTATAAAACATGTTTGCATGTAATGGATTCTTTAGACGACCGTCTTAAAAGAAGAAATAGTCAAAGCAGTCTTGGTCGATGCATTTTTTGGTGGAGTTATTTCCTTCGATTAATGTTCCTTTGAATTGACCAGCGTTATTTTCTGTGGTTCGTTACTTTCTAAGGGAACTGCTCGGCTATAAATAGGATTGCTTTAGACTTCTTTTGTCTCAATACAATCTCTTTGGGTTTGTGTCCGATGTTTTTTTTAATCTGGGTGAGTTGCGTCTGGGTTTGGGGTTGTCTTGGTCACTTTTGCCATGTTTTGGCTAAAAATGGGGAGAATGGTTTTCTGGTGCTTTCTGGGATTGGGTACATTTCCTACAGTTGTTTTGCAAGAATGTTGGTTAAGATGTTCTGACATCTTAACATCTTATGATCTCCCTTT
The DNA here is from genome assembly GCA_022829125.1 of Lathyrus tuberosus. Taxonomy (NCBI): domain Eukaryota; kingdom Viridiplantae; phylum Streptophyta; class Magnoliopsida; order Fabales; family Fabaceae; genus Lathyrus; species Lathyrus tuberosus. The sequence continues at coordinate 191,982 of JALAZF010000956.1, forward strand.
GTGTCTTGTGATCTGAGTTGTGAAGCAGGTTGTGCCTTGTGACCTGAGTTACACAATCTATGTACTCTGTGTTACGAAGCCTACAACTGTTGTTTCTTTTCTGGAGGAGTCTTCTGTTTCTTAGGATCTCTCTTGGAGGGAGGGGGAATGTGTTGAGGGGGAGATTCTTTCAGACCTTAGCTCTAATCAATTCTCAATATGAAGGAATCTTGCTGATTTCAGAATGCAGAAGAAGATGTTTTAGCCAAAATTTGTCAAAAGGGGGAGATTGAAAGCTCCTGGTGTTTGGCTAAATTTTGCTAAAACATACTAATGATAAATATGAAGAATCTGCAGAAGAAAAAGATGTCGAAGAAGATGTCCCAGCTTGGAGACTCGACATCCTAGAATGTTATAACAGATTGATTTAAATCTGTCTTATATCTGTTGCAAGATTCAAGGATCAGCCACATGAGTGGATCAAGGACCAAAGATAGAAAGCCCAAGGAAACTGAAGCCTATAAAAGAAGACTTAGACCTAGGATGTTATCTGCCTTTTATAACCTAGTTCTCTTGTGTAAAAATAAGGGTTTAGGGTTTTTAGAGTCGTTGGCTCTCTAGGTTGTAAGTCTCCATTTGTATCAGTTGATGCATTGTGGCAGATATAGGTGTCACACAAATCCATAAACCTTGAGGTATTGGATTATGTATTGTTCTTGGATGAAGCTTTTAAGCAAGTCTGAGTTAGCTTGTTTGCCAAGTATGCTTGACAGAATTCTGTATTGACAAGGATGATGTAGATATCACAGGTGGTGATTAAGGGAAGTGAGTGGGGTATCTCGTATCAAAGAGGTTGTTCTTTGATAAAGTCTTCATTGGGTAGAGATTAGGATATAAAGTTGTAAATGGGGGGAGTTTAGCTTTGTAACAATTCTACAGATAATGGAGTCTTCTTCCTGGATTGGCATCCCCTAGATGTAGGTGAATTGCACCGAACTGGGTTAACAATTACTGTGTTCTTTATCATTCTGCAGATTTACTTTTCTGTTAGGGTTCATGATAAATATGTTGGATCAGATGTCGTAACATCTGTGATTCTACAGTTCAAATATTCAAGGTATCAGTCTGCTGTTCTGTTCCTTGTTTAAATGTTTATACAGAACAATCTCTTGACATGTGTTAGGACATCTGTTGTCTGCATTGCCAGAATTTTACTTCCAGTCTACCAACACATGAGTTAAAACTAAAAATTGGTGTTTCGGTAATGTTGTTGAGAAATATTGATCAACAATCGGGTTCATGTGAAGGAATTCAACTTATAATTATACATATGGGAACATATGTACTGGAAGCAAAAGTCATATCACATAGTAGTATTGCACAAAAGGTTTATATCCCCAGATTGTCTTTGACTCCATCTGACCCAAGAATTCCATTCACATTTCAACGTAAGTGGTTTCCTATTGTTGTCTCATTTGCTATGACTATCAATAAGAGTCAAGGTCAATCTCTTCAAAATGTTGGTATATATCTTCCAAAACCTGTATTTTCACATGGTTAATTATATGTTGTTGTTTCACGTGTAACTTCGCGTGCTGGGTTGAAGTTACTTATATGCGATGATGAAGGTCATGTCTCCAACAAAACTTACAATGTAGTTTACAAAGAAATCTTTCAAAATTTGAGATAGATCAGGTTTACATGTACATATTACTATTTATTATGATATTAATATTTTTTTTGGTTTTTCTTTTATAATTATCAAAGAAATAATGCTATTTATTATTTATATTTTCCTCATGCAATGTCATATGATTAAGACTCATATTAATGTTAATTTATTTAGTTAATTACATATTAAATTATCACTAACATAATTTACTTTCCGTGCATCGCACAGATAGAATTACTAGTTGAATGATTAAAAATGATAAGTTATATACAATTATAATAAAAATAATAGTTATAATAATGCTTCTAAATTAATTTAAAGCTTAAATTGTGAATTTAATCTCATATAAGCATGAGTCTATGGCTCAATATTAGACATTGTAGTTTACCAAACAATGTCCAACACATCCGCATATGATTAACTTTAAATATGTCTTGGCACAAGGATAAAAGAGTGGTTGTCACCTCCAATTGGACACATAATCCAGTTTTAGGCTCCTTAGCTCATAACCTGAATTCAAACACATAGACATCAATAACTTATACCACGGTTTCCCTTGCACAAAGGAAGACTCAGTCACCGCCCCCACTATGTCATCCATTATGGGATGGATTTTACCAATTGTTACCTCTTTTCATCGACCATATTAGCGTCCTTAACTGGGTTGGATCGGGAAACCCTACAATTATAAAAGTTTAACATAAGTGTTAATAATCCAATTATAACTCTAAAATACTGAGAGTTTTGATCCTAACATAATGCTAACATAGCTCCTAATCACCCAAAAATACACCAGTAAGGCAACGTTCATGACACCCTGCTAGCAAGGTTCACCCCTATAATTTAACAAGAAGTGTTTTATGGATTTTCTCTTTGGAATTCTTTCCTTTCGATATTGCAAAATAACTTTGTGAATTACTCTATTATGTTTCTTTATGTGTTAAGTTGAATATATAATTTATATAATCATATCAATGCAGACGCATGGTATATTTCTCAAATAAGTATTGTTGAACGAAATTATATCGGTGTTAGGAATTTATACACAACTGTTGGGTCAAATAGTGTATTCATTCAAGTCTCTCTTCGAGTAGTAGAAAGAAAATAGAATTGAAGTACTAATATAAATAGAGATAGTTAGTTTGAGTTTTTTTTACACAACAACAAACTGTAGTATTTTGGGTGTATTGGGGATTTGGGTAGTTGTGTGTTTATAGAGAGTTTTCTATTTTTCGTTCAAAAATAGTTTGTTGAAAGGGTTTGTAATTTTTCGTTCAAAAATTGTAGTTGAGAGAGGTTTGCAATTTTTTCGTCCAAAAATTGTAGTTGAGAGAGGGTTTGCAATTTTTTCGTTCAAAAATTGTATTTGAGATTGCAATTTTTCCGTTCAAAAATTGCAATTTGAAGGGTTTGCAATTTTCTCCTTAAAATTGCAATTATATGAGAGGGTTTATAATTTTGTCCTTGTAAAGTTAGAAGTTGAATTATGATTTTGTGAGTTTTTTTTTTTTAATTTTTGCTTCTTTTTCTTCTTTTATGGATGTGCTTCCGCGCGCGCCAATATTTGTTCATTTGTTATTTTTCCAACAACTTGTATTATTTGGCTGTTTTGTCGTGCCTAACTTGTGTTATTATACATTTGTAGTGTTGTCAGCCATGCATATATGATCTTAATTCTTGAGAGGGAATCTTGAAAACACCAAAGGATACAAACTTTTATCTTTATAGGATATCAACGGTAGGGAATCTTAAAAACATTAAAGGATACCAACTTTTGTGTGTTGACTTGATAGTTCAAAGCAAGTCGCCATCAAAGGAAAAAAATGATCACCAGAAGAAGTGACTCATTTTCCTTCGGTTAGAGGAGATGGTTCCAAAGAAGTCGTGTTAGTTCCTTCGATATAGAAATATGTGATAGACAAAGAGACTTTTTCCTTCGCTTGGAGGAACTAGTTCCAAACAAAAATGTGCAAGTTCATTGGTTAGAGGAAATAACATCAATGCTGGGGTAAGCCCTATAGGGCAATGATTCTATGATTGAATTTAAAATGTTTATTGTGCTAATTACTTATAATAAATTGATTTTCTTTATTATGTTTGAAATTATGTTTGATTGGTGACAAGATATCACATATAATGTTGGAACAATGTGTATGACAGCAAAATGCCATAACAAAAAATAATAAACACGTAAAATAAAAACAAGTAATTGTTAACTCAGCTCGATGCAAAGTCACATCTAAACTCTTTTAGTTCATTGTCTTTTTCCTAATACTACTTGTGAACTTCGATCCAGACTCACCCTGAATCTGAGACTCTTCTCACTTTCACTCAAACACTCTCCTAAGTGTTTGCACAATTACAAAAATATATGGAAAGATGAATCACTATTACAATACAAATACTTTCTCCTCCTAACTTAGAAAGATAACCCCTAGAATAAGGTATGACAAACCCAAAACAAAAGACTCAATGGAAACTAAAAATGCTAAGCTTCAAAATACAAGGTTTGAGCCTTCACGTGAGATAGAATGCCTCCTTAAATAACAACATTGTCTGACATAAAATCCCAGTAGGGTTATGGTATGAAAACAGCTTGATTCCACAAAGCAAAAAAGATCAATCTTTTCATAATGCTGATTCTAAATCTTGATTAAAATCAAATTTAATTAAATATTAATTTGATATAAATAGGAATTACAATCTCTCAAGAAAAGGATTTAGAGTTAAATATTTTCAAATATGAATGCGTTTTAAATCAGATATTTGATTGAATAAAAAAGGAAACAAATCCTATTATACTGGAATTGATTCCATTAAAACATGTGCGCCAAGTAAGCATCTCGAGACAAGATGTCGTGCATAAAGTTAGAACATACTGCTTAACATGTTGCCTATGACAATTATGCCATGAAGTCACCTGACCCGACCCTGTGCCTGTGCAAACAGTTCCATAGCACAGGGCCTCATATTTAGAGGGGCCTCACAACTAATTAAAAAGTTATATATATGCTATTCTGTTTATTAATAAGTTTTATTTATATTACAATATAGCCTCTTTATTACCTACTCTTACAACCAATTTACATTACAAAAATATAAATAAATTTATTTTTATAATGTTTTCCAACTTTCATATGAGATCTATAAATTATATTAATAAATTGCAATATTAGTATATGGAATATTGATAAACGCTAATAACAATATTTTTGATATTTACCATATTTTATTACAATATTTTTGATATTTAACCAGTAACAAATATCTCTAATTCATGAACCTCTTAAGAAATATTTATGCCTTAGACCATGCATTTTATGATATGCATTTAGTTTATATTAGTAAATACCTTGATTTCAAAATAAAAATTAATTATTTGCTTACATAATTAATTTTTTTAATTTAACAATGTTTAAGGGTTTATGATTTTAATTTTACTAAGCTAAAATTAATTAAGTAGCATTTAAAAAAAATCTTGATTAAATCTTATTTATGTGAAACATGTATTTTCAAAATTATTATTTTATATCAACAATATTTGGATAACAAAATTATTGTTTTTCTTACGAATTTTAATTTTGGTGTTGTAGTTAATATGTACAAAATGTGAAATACTTTTAATTTTGTTTAAGTTAAATTATTTTGGGCAACAAATATATGCAAATATAATTTAATAAGTAAAAACTTGTGGTGATATTACGATATTACTCTTGAGTTCATTAATCTTACATATATTATCTATTACATAAAATAATATGGAAGCTATATCATAGTATTAATTAACATAAACATTGATAGATTCAAATTAATGCAAAATAGATAAGTTAAATATAAACAACACAATGTATTCATATTTCTTCTCATACATAATTATTTATAAAATAAACTTTTTTTAAAAATAAAATTTTTATTTTTATTTATTAACGATCTAAATTTTAAAATTGGCACTGGACCTCCAAACTGCTTGAGCCGGCCCTAGAAATCACACGAGAAAAAAAATCTCGCATAACATTAAAACATATTGTTTAACATGTTGCATACAAAATTTTGTCAATTACGTGTAATAACGAATTGTCCATTTGGCAAATGTTTAAAAAAAATTAACAACATATAAGATATTATGCACATCCTTACAAACAATCTTCCATATTAGATCTCTCTTGGTCACAACAACTTCAAAGAACATATAAAGATAACAAATAGAGCATATTTGATAGCTTACATCATATAACAACGAAGCATAAAAGGAATATGGTATATGCAAACATGTTAATTAGAAAACCACATAGCATAACATAAGTGATTCTAATACTTTGTCACAGTTGATTAACTCATGTTACTTCCCTATACTGCTTTTGTATTAGTCATATGGGACATCATGAGGGGGAAGTATGGGTTATGTGTCCTCTCACTTATAAAGTGCTCAACCTCAACTTTTCTAAGCAATGTGGGACTTAGAACTCACTTGATTCGCAACAACTCACATTTTTTCCAACATATCATGCATTTCAAGAACCGGTATATATATGCCTCTATTGAGCGTTATTAAAGCACACAAGGTGATCAACAAAATGCCCAAGGAGGAATCAGAGATTGAACCGAGTCACGCAACTATGACGCATGACTTAAAGCTTGCTATGTGGCAAAAATGGTAATGGCGACCTCTGTTGTGAAGGAGATGCTATCCTTAATGGAGATCAAACCTGAAGTTATGTGCGACGAACTAGGGATGGTGGTAGCTTTTATACATGAATGAGATACTCTTCTTCGAAAGGTGTGGATCCTGTGGATACAAGCATGTAAATCTGCTAGCCAAATTCACGGGCAAATGCAATAGACGCCAAATTCACGAAGGCGATGCAATTGCAGTTGATATGTAAATAACAGTCAAGGTTGCACATCTTGCAATTATTTTAGCAGGATGTGCTACAATATCAATAATCGATAGCTTCGCATCATGCTATACAGAAGGATAAAAGGGCAGTGGCTTTAAAGGAATTTTCTCTGTTATTGGGATCCTAATGTACACATCACAATATGACAGTTATCTTACGAATCAATAAAATTTGTGATTCATTCATGTCTTGCGGGCATTTCCTTTTATGTATGTATGGAACAATTATTGTTTGATTAATTAAGACAGAAAGACTAAAGAGCACAAAATAGCTGTGGTTGTGTAACTCAACAGCATATTCAATAGCATGGAAGTTGTAGGCTGTGATGCACACCCTTCAAAAGTCAGAGAGGTTTTTGAGGTTGTTTTGGTTCAGGAGTAAGGCAATGTGCATTATTCCTTTTACTCTTGGAATCATGCTTCTTATCCTGCTTGTACCGTTGGGAATCATGTTCGCAACTGCTCCCAAGGCACGTCTTTGCAACAGCAATTCGACCTTCAGTAGAACTAGACTTTAGGAGACCAAGCAATGGAGGAATAGAGCCTCCAAGCAAGACTTTCACCCTCGGTTCATTTTCTTTACAAAGTGATCCCAAAACAATTACTGACTAGATCTTTACATTCAACAAACCTGACCGGAGAAGGAAAACAAGCACTGAAACTGCATGAGAATGAGATCCAACAACACTAAATGCATTTTCACGCATATCTATAAATCCAATAATGGCCTTAAGGAATACTCTTTTTCATGCACAGAAGATGAGCTCTGGTGCAGTTGCTCAATGCTTGGGCAACACTAGCCAATGTCCCGTCTGGATCTTCCATGCTGCTACTGCGATTTCTCAATCCCATTTTCAAAACAGAATGTGGAGTTGGAGTCTCTGAATCTTGAGCCTTCCCGTTGCCATTCCCTCTTGATCAACATCTAATGCTAAAATTATTATGCCACCATGAAAGACGCAAAGAAATCCAAACTTTCCTATTACTAATGGCAGAATTTAGTGCGGCAACGTCTCGTGACAGGGGTTGGCTTGGATACTGGTTGCGGCAGCTCTGATTCAGATAAGTTCTTGTTTTACTACATTTGGATACTTTTTTTGTGATAATGTGGTACTTGAAATCAATGATTACTCTCAAGGGATTATCATTGTTGCTTTGTATGCACCTAACCTCTTTCACGTTGTTGGTTTGGAACATTTATTTTCTGCCATTATACTCGGTTTTATCAATCTTGCTTTTATCCTTGAATTGTAGATGAAAGACTCTTGTTCATAACCTGAGGTATTATGGTGTTTGTCTGCTTGATGGCAGTGCCCATTATGCTGGCAGTGTGTCGTAACCTAAAATTTGACCTCCCCTTTTATCTTTTGCATAAGCATGTGCATTCATATTGTTGGCATACGTATTAGCATCGTTTCTCTGTGGTTTTGTTGTAGGAACATTCAAGGTTTCAAAGTCTGATTAATCACATCCGCACAAAGTCATCACATCATCAACACAAGCAAAATTTAAGGGCTTCCATGCCTATTTATCAAAGCAAAGAGTCGAAAATTGGAACCATAGCCATAATACCTTGTTTCAAGCAAATTGGGTAAGTTTTGGCTGTGTTAATCGATTAACCATTTGCTAGGCAAAATGTGTTAATCGATTAACACATGCATTTTGGCCGATTTTCTGCATTTTCATGACAACAATTTTCCTCTACTTCTTTGGGGTTTACTTGGTTCTAGCATCATGTGGAATGTTCTAGACACTTCAAGACACTTCATGAATCCACTTGCATTTGTTACAATACATCATTTTCACTCAAAACCACCATGTACCTTCATTTCCAAGTATGTGAACCATTGGATTTTGGACTTGCATTGGGATGTTCCCACCGAGTTAACAAATAACTAACTGAGTCAACTTCTGACTCAGTGAGTTAGATGTAACTAACTCTAAGTCTAGCTCCAAAGCAAGCTCCAAAACCAAACTCCAAACCTAGCTTACTCTAAACCTCCACTCTATATAAAGAAATCTTCACATTTGTGAGGGGGACTCTTGAACCTTCAACCATTTTCATCATTTTCACTTGATCACTCTCTCATCTCTCTCAATTCTCTCTGAATTTTCTGCAACTTTCTCACATCCATCTTTATTTTCTTCCCCAAACCACACAAAAGCTCAATTTCCACCATTAGAGTGTAACAATCTTCACATCGAAATTGTTATTCTCTTGAGCTAAACCTCCATTCCACTACATTTTTACTTGGATTTCTGGATTTACAGTAGTTTCTACTTCAATTCAAGTAATCGTTTTGATCGTTTCGGTGCAAATTCGTATTTAAAGCATTTATCATGTTTTTATCGGTTTCGCTACGATTCGATCTCAAGCTTGGAATTCTATGGTTTTCTTTGCTTATTCTCAGCACATTTTACTTACAACAATTACCAAGGCAATCCTCCACCTTGTAGCTTGGTAATTCTTGCTCGATTTACTGTTTTTGATCACTTTTGCATGTTCGCAATGTAGATCCAATAGCTTGTTGATGTTAATTAATCATTCAATTGTTTGATTGTTGATCTTGATGTTTAATGGATTTAATTAGTGATTAATTGCTTCTACTTGATGTAATTTTCGTGAACAATTGCATGTCATAACATGTGGATGATTGGAGAAGTGATTAATTGCTGGAAGTGCTTTTGAAAAACTGATTTTCTGCTACTGTCCCAGTGTTAATCGATTAACCATTTGTTAGGCAAAAATGGTTAATCGATTAACACCCCTATTTTCTGCTTTTTTTTTGCTATTTTTCAAGGGTTAATCGATTAACCATTTTTGTCTAGCAAATGATTAATCGATTAACACTGAACCAAAATGTGATTTTTGAGCTTTTTCATGCTTGTTTGGTGTTCTTTCTTCATTTAACTTCCATGGCTTGATATGCTTGATATTTGTGGATGTTTTATGAGTTGTTTAACCTCTGTTTGAAGCATGTATGCAAACTTTGATGCACGATTTATCGATTATGGAATTGTTTACGTTCTTGAACTTGTATGATCATGTTGCTTTCAGCATATTTTGTTCACATGATAACATGATTCGTGATGCATGCTAATTGATGTTTGTTAATGCTTGGAAAATTCTTTCTTAATTGCATTAATTTTGTTCTTTATTAAGCAAATTTTATTTTGTATAATCATTACTTCACACGCTTGCTTTGATGATCATTCGACTTGTTTGAAAGATTGTTGGCTTGTTCATTCCCTTTGATCGATTGATCAAAACCTTGTTTAGATTAGTTAGTCTTCCTTCTCTCTTCTCCTTAGGATCTTTTTAGAGATTTTCTTCCTTGATCCCCTGTGGAGCCGGAGGTCTGTACAACGCGTTGGAGCACTGTACAAGATAGCGTTGTTACTCTGTCGATTTCAATTTATGCATTATCCTATGAGTGCTAGAGAATGGATGAGAGTGGGGAATTCCTACACTCATTCTGATTATTTTGGGTAGGGGACGAATGACCCTATGCCTAAAATAATCGTCTCTAACTCCAGACTGTAGTGTTGCCCAATTCCCAGCTGAATCGTTCCTCGATCACTCGCATCCTAGTCATTGTCTCTTGGTTAACAACCGTCTCTTGGTTCAACACCTTTCTTTTGGTCAATCACTGCTCGTTGAATCCTTAGAAGAGTTGTAATCATTCTTTCTTTGGTTGATTATAGTCAGTCTGTTAATTACCAAATGTTTTGCTTCCCCAGCGAAGTTGCAATCCTTTTCTTTGGTTAATCACAGTCTGCCTGTTAAATACCGAACCCATAGAGAAGTTTGCAACCTCCTATTGGTTCTCTCTCCCTCTTCTTGTTTGGTTAACCACTGCCTGTCAGTTAAAATACCAAATTGCTCTTTTTCTCAGTTAACCATAGTCTATCTATTAACATACCGAGTTTCCCATGGGTTAATCACCTTCTCTTGGTTTATCACCCATTTCTCAGTTAACCATAATCTATCTGTTAACATACTGAGCTTCTTTTGAGTTAATCACCGTCTCCTGGTTAATCACTCATTCTTTTTGGTTAATCACAATCCTTCTGTTAAAACCAATGCCCCTATAAGTCAGCAATCTTCTTTTGGTTCAAATACCCGCTCCTTTGGGTTAGTAACCTTCTTTTGGTTCAAATACCCTTTCTTCGGACAAGTACTGTTTGTTTAGTCAGTGTACCAAACTCTTTTGGGTCACAACCTTCGCTTGGTTCCACACGCGTTCTTTGGGTCACAACCTTCGCTTGGTTCCACATCTGTTTTTTTGGTTAACCACTGTTTATCAGTTAACATACCGAGTCCCCCTGAGAGTCAAACAGCAGTTTAATACTCTTCTTTTGGTTCATCACAGTCCGTCTGTTGATACCAACCCTTTTTTCCCCACAGAATCATACTCTTGTTTTTCTTCAGTTAACCACTGCCTGTCAGTTAATATACTGAATCCCTGGTGAATCTTTCTCTATATTGAACCAATTCCTTTGCTCCTTTGTTCTCTTGGTTTCGACATTATTCCTTTGTTGTCTCCTCAATGGAATCACCACCTTTCCTTTGCCTATCTTTCCCGATTTTGACACCATTCTTTTGCATTCCCCAGTAGAGTCTTTCCACCTCTTTTTGATCTTGGTTTTGACACCATTTCCTTTTCTTTCTCTGTCTCTGTTCTCCGAACTACGTAGGCTCTGAATTTCTCATTGCACTATGAGGATACGTAGGCACGAGATTGCGAAATCTTGACGAGCCACCTTCCCCTTTCTTTTTTATGGTTCCATGAACTACAGAGCTCTGAATTCCTCATTACACTATGAGGATACGTAGGAACGAGGGCCTCAATCCTCCGCGAGCACTTTCTTCGTCTCTTTTCTTTTCCTCTTTTAGCTAGTAGCCTTTATATAGATAACCCATCCAAGCCTAGAAGTAAGCAAAACTGTTCTCGTCGAGTACGAAGGATGCGTAGGGTGCTAGTACCTTCCTCTCGCATAACCGACCCCCTTACCCGTTTCTCTTTCCCTTGGATTTTATCGATATTTTCCCTGTCCTTTAGGACTAAATAAAGTTCGGTGGCGACCCTGTTGTATCTTTGAGTGTGCGTTTCACTCAGGTATAATTCAGCTAGCTTCAGTTGGCGACTCTGCTAGGGAGTCCTTGCTCTTGCAAGTTGGAGTCTCGCCTAGTTCTGCCCTAGCTTCAGCTGGCAACTCTGCTGGGGAGTCCTTGCTCTTACAAGTTGGGGTCTCACCTAGTTTTGTTTGTTTTCTTGTTTGTTTGGGTCTTTATCTTTATGCTTTACTTTGCTTTATCTTTATGTTATTTACTGCATTTCTTTACTGTTTTAAATATTCATATGATGCATAATCTGGATATCTGTTATATTTCCTGTTGTTGTTGGGATGGGTAGATTTTACTTGAGAGATAAGCCCACTACATAGGCTTGAGCATGCACACAGGATAAAATCGTGGATAGTCGTGACGCCTACGTTTTGCGCGTTGGGTTGTCACGAGAACCACACCCAGACTATGTTTCGCTTGAGAATACCTTTGTCCTGCGAGAATTCACTACAGATGGGTATTTTCACTTGATTCCATGACTCTGGGAGACCTTTTAGGGACCACCTTTGGAAGACTAGATCACACCTATGAGGGGATATTGGGTTTTTGCAGGAAACCAAGACTCATCATACCTTTTGTTCTCTCATACACGTCTGATTTTCGCACCGACACATAATTATATATGCAGATATTTAAATTATTCAGAATTGATTATTTAGACTGTGCTTGGCTTCTTGATTTTATGTTGTATATCATTTCATCATGTCAATTAATTTTTGCATGTGCATTTACAGGTTATTCGAGGGCTTATTCTTTGTTGACATAATCATAGAAGATGAGTACTGGTTGCAGAGGTATCTTTAGCTACTAGTTTGTGGAGCCTAAGCTGAAGACTTTGAGAGGTTTAACATCCCGTCTGGTTGAAGATAACAAAGGTGTTTTCAAAGATGATTATGGTAACCTTTTGGCCATCCTCAACACTGAAGTCAATGTCACTGCTATTCATACACTTGTTCAGTTCTACGACCCGCCATTTAGGTGCTTCACATTTCAGGATTATCAGTTAGCACCTACACTTAAGGAGTACTCTCATATCTTGGGGGTTTAGATCAAGGATCGGATTCCCTTTGTCTACATCAGCAGTTGTCCGAAGTCTCCCCTTATTGCTGAAGCTCTTTGCATTAGTAAGAAGGATGTGGAAGCTAATCTCAAGACTAAAAGGAATGGTGTCCGAGGGTTTGCTTCAAAGTTTCTGGTAGACAAGGGCATCTCTTTTGCTGAAGCTGGAAGCTGGAAGGCTTTCAACGCCGTGTTTGCTTTGCTGATATATGGGATTATTTTGTTTCTGAACATGGAGGATTTTGTGGATCAAGTTGTCATTAGTATCTTCTTGTCCAAGAAACCTGTTCCTACGCTTCTTGCTGATACCTATTATTCTATTCATTCAAGGAATGAAAAGAAGAAAACAACTATTGTCTGTTGTGCTCCTATGTTGTACCATTGGTTTATGTCTCACCTTCCGCAAAAGGTCATTTCGTGGAGAATAAGAAAAATCTCAAATGGTCTCAAAGGATCATGTCTCTTACTGCTGATGACATCTCTTGGTATTCTCGAGTCTACGACGATACCAGAATCATTCTTCATTGTGGTAAATTCTCCAATTTGCCTCTCTTGGGTACAAAGGGTGGAATCAACTACAATCCGAGACTTGCCTTCCGTCAATTGGGGTATCTTATGCTTGACAAGCCAGATCCTGAGGTAGTGGAAGAGTTCATCTTTCATGAAGGGGTTGATGACATGGGATTACTGAAGAGGTTTAGTGCTGCTTGGGCACAGATTCACCGTGAAGGAAGAACCGAATTGGGTAAGAAGAACTGCATAGCAAAAAAATCCTACACACAATGGGTTAAGGAACGAGTCAAGGAGACCTTGCTACCATTTCCTTCTGAGCCTTCCATGAATGTCAAGCTTCCTGAACTTACCATTATTCCTCCATCTGAAGTCGACCAACTCAAGCAAACTATTGAGAGGTTGAAGAAGGAGAATGATGATCTTCGTCTCAACCTTGATTAAGTCACATCCGAGAAGGAAAGATTACAGATTGAGCTCCATCAAAAGAGAGAGTGCATGCTCAAAGAGGTGGAAGTCGAACAGAATAAGCGGAGGAAGTAGTAGGTGATGCTCTGAAGGGTACTTATGACGGACTTACCTCAAAGAAGAAACAACTCGCCGACACATAGTATCAAGCCTACAAAAGATGAGTTTAGCTATAAGAAGCAACTTGGAGAACTTCGAGGAAAGTTATCAGAGTATAAGACAAAGCTGCAGAGTGAACAAGATCGTGCTGACCAGTTGGTAAAGGACTTTTCTCAGTGTCAAGCCAAGCTCGACAAAGCCTTTGGTGAGATTCAGAAGCTGCAAGATCAAGCGCATCAGAACCAAGAGGAGATCAACCAGTTGAACTTGGAGAGTACTCAGTGGGAGCACCAGGGCCGCCATCTGCATGTACTCTTGGATCAGAAAGAGGCATTTCTACAGGATTTTCTTCAGGGACCTAAGCATTCTTTGTTGCGTAACCTCATGAAGGATACGAAGTATTGGAGTGAGAGACATGGCCGTCTAGCCAGATTTGTGAAGCGCGCACTTAAAGACTTGCCAGGATTGTTGAAGGATGCATATGCTGATGTGCTGTCGCACAAGACTCATTGGGTTATTTTTCACTTCTTATCTGTTTGTAGGGTGGTTTTTGGTAGGATCTAGGATGATCTTGTTGTATCCCAAAAGGCAAATGTTTGAGTTGTATTTGACTTGTACTTCTTTTCCTTTATTGAATGAATGAGGAGTTTCTTGCCAGTTATATCTTTGCACCTATACCTGTTTGCTTTATGATTATTGTTAACAAAGATAAAAGCTCACGAATTTCTGGAATTTAAAACTTTATTTTTACATGCATTTGCATTCATTCATGCACACATATGCACGTCCGTCATCCAGAAAAACAAAATGCTTACAATGTCTGTCTCCACCTTATAGCAAGACGAAGACTCGACATCACTATTTCACTCGCTCAAGCAAATCTAAGATCATGGTTGACAATGAACAAGAGAATGTCACCTATAAGGAAGCCTTGGCTCAGTTTCATGGTCGGATGGATCAGTTCCAAACCAACATGGATGTTATCATGGAGTTCCTTCGTGCTCAGAAGGACGCCACTGATGCTACTGCTGTCGTTGCAACCACTACTGATGCAACTTGTAGCGAGCGATTTTGGACATGGTTCTTAAGCACTGTCGCTCTGGGGTACTACAGGTCAATTCATTTTTTATCCTATTAAGATGACTAAGGAAGGGAGATAGATGTCTCCAATTAACCCTGCTTGCATACTGAGTTTAAATAGATGACTGTTGGTTTACAGATGCGGTTTAGATTGTGGGCCTCTCTCTGCTTATTTTGTTAAGAATGAAATGACGGGACTATTCATGGGGATTTTGGATAGGTACTGAATTTGATGTTTTTAATTAGTGTGCTCGCTAATATTTTTCCAATCTTATGCCTACGTATTCCCGTTTAACGAAACAGGGAAATCAGAGCGATCGTAGTTCCTCCTATTCTATGGGAGGAAAAAGGTTGTTTTGGTGTCTTGTTCAAAGCCCAAGACATGAAGCTAAAATGTGGTTTGTATCTTGTTCAGAGCCCAAGATGTGAAGCTGAAGGGTCTATTTGTATCTTGTTCGAAGCCCAAGATGTAAAGCTAAAGGGTTTTGACTTTAGAGAGAATTTGCCATCTCTAAAGTGGGGTATTTGGTCTGTTTATCACAACTGTTGTGTGAGTGGTTATAAAGGAGAATTACTTTAACTG
Organism: Lathyrus tuberosus; assembly: GCA_022829125.1. Lineage (NCBI taxonomy): Eukaryota > Viridiplantae > Streptophyta > Magnoliopsida > Fabales > Fabaceae > Lathyrus > Lathyrus tuberosus. Next base: position 207,457 of record JALAZF010000956.1, read on the forward strand.
GGATATATGAATCCAGCAATGCCATAATTTCCTTTATAGGGGATTTTTAACCTGAAGGAGAAGACTTTAACTCAGTTTAGAGCAATTCCATCTTTCCTTAGGAATTTCTCATGCTAAAAGAGGGACAGTGGCGTGGATGTAAATAATCCAGAGGCTTGCCGCTTACAGCAACTAGATGGGGGAAAAGGAGTTATTGATGTTTTTATACTGTGAGCAAGGCACATATTTTGATGCTAAAAGGTTGATTGACTCGACCGGGGTTTTCTTATATGAAGCCTAAGAGGAGGCTATTGATCCAACAAGAGGGTGTTTTTATGTGTCTCATACGAAGCCCGAGAGAGAGGCTAAAATGGTTGACTCAACTAGAGAGTGCTAAAAAGTGACTGACTCAACAAGAGAGTGCTTTTATATGTGTCTTGTACGAAGCCCAAGACGAAGGCTAAAAGGAAGATTGACTCAACAAGAGAGTCTTTTTTACTCAACAAGAGAGTGTTTTTGTATCTCGTACGAAGCCTGAGATGGAGGCTAAAAGGAGATTGACTCAACAAGAGAGTCTTTCATACTAAACAAGAGAGTGTTTTTGTGTCTCGTACGAAGCCCGAGATGGAGGCTAAAGGGGTTTGACTCAACAAGAGAGTCTTTTATACTCAACAAGAGAGTGTTTTTGTATCTCGTACGGAGCCCAAAATGGAGGCTAAAAGGTGGATTGACTCAACAAGAGAGTCTTTTATACTCAATAAGAGAGTGTTTTTGTATCTCGTACGAAGCCCGAGATGGAGGCTAAAAGATGGATTGACTCAACAAGAGAGTCTTTTATACTCAACAAGAGAGTGTTTTTGTATCTCGTACGAAGCCCGAGATGGAGGCTAAAAGGTGTGACTCAACAAGAGAGTCTTTTATACTCAACAAGAGAGTGATTTTGTATCTCGTACGAAGCCCGAGATGGAGGCTAAAGGTTTGACTCAACAAGAGAGTTTTTTATACTCAACAAGAGAGTGTGAAAAGGTTAGCTCTGCTGGGGAGAATCATTGTACAAAGCCCAAGAGGAGGCTAAAAGAAAATTGACACAACAAGAGAGTCTTTTAGTATCTCGTACAAAGCCCGAGATGGAGGCTACTTATGCTGGTGACTGTTTCAGTTTAGTGACAGGTCCAGTATTTTGGATAAAAGAGAAAATCAGTTCTTATAAAGGGACTGATTTAAAGGTATTGTTGTGCTTTAGGATTGATCAGAGTTATTTCCTGTTCTTTAAGGAAATGGAAAATCCAAAGGGTATTGAGACTGTCCAAGTCTACTGGTGTTTTGAGAAATCGATTCTCAGGTAGTGAAAGATCTTTCTATGATGCCCAAGAGAAGGCTGCTATGTTAAGGGATGAAGGTCAACCCATTAACTGGTCTGACCCTTGACTCAGAAAGACAGCTCTAGTAAATTGATGACTAGGTTCTGTTCCTATACCTGTAGAGGTCTCTGGGTCCTTATACTAAGCCCAAGAGAAGGCATGAGAGCTTTTAAGAAGCCGAAGGGTCCTTGTACAACGCCCAAGAGGAGACAAGGATGCTTTTAAGAATCCAGTGGGTCCCTAAACCCTGAGAAGTTCAAGACATGCCATTCACCGAGAATAGATCAAGCCAGGAAAGTCTGAGAATTTGGAAGAAACTCGAGAGATGCCATTCACGGAGAAAAGATCATCTCTGGGGAGTAGAGTCTCTTTGACGATTTCTAAGGGTGACAGTCTGAGAAAGGGTTCACAGAGAATGCTGCTTTTCACGTCTCCATATTATTTAACCCCAAGAGGAGGGAAGACTGTATCTGGAAATCCTATGGGGGTCTAGTTTTGTTTGTATTTAAAGAGTGAGCAACATGGCTTTAACTAGTGCTAGACGTAGTTGCAGGGGAAAACTCTAAATAACTATACTAGTATTACACAGTGGATATATGACGAGTATATAAAAGTTTATGAAAGAAGACTTACAGTGAGCAGCCCCACAATACAGTTATATATATATGAAAGCGGATAAAGAAAGCGGGTAAACACTTACTTGGTTGTAGAGCTTCCATGCTGTTTTGTTAGTTGTTCAACAAAGAAAACTTTGATAACAATATTATATTCAAAATCAAAGGAGAAAGTGCTTTGAAAAGATTGTTGGGGCTTACAGCTCAAGGAGAGGCCCAAGGTTTTATCAGTGATTGCACTGTTGTTTTGAAATTGTACAGAGACTTATACAAGTGACTGAGGCCCAAAAAGGTTTTCTGTACAAAGGGATGGATCTTATACTCTCTCAAGAGGCCCAAAGGTTTATTTTTATAGAAGTGGTGGGGCTTACAGCTTAAGGAGAGGCCCAGGGTTTTATTTTGAACTGGCGATCATGCCGAGGTTTTTCTTCTTTTAACACAGAGGGACTTATACAATATCTGAGGCCCAAAATTGTTTTGGTTAAAAGGGGATTGGGTCTTACACTCTATTAGAGGCCCATAAGGTTTTTGTACAAGTGATGGGGCTTACAGCTCAAGGAGAGGCCCAATTGATTATTTTTGAAAAGGCGATTGCGCCAAGATCTTTGAAAACACCGTGGGTCTTATACAATGACTGAGGCCCAAAATTATTTTGGTTAAAAAAAAAGGGTTGGGTCTTACACTCTATTAGAGGCCCAAAAGTGTTTGAAAAAGATTTGTTAGGGTGAAAATCAAAGAAACCCCAATTTCATTTTTTAAAGGCATTTTTCAAAGAAAAATCAAGTAAAAAATGATAAAAATATCAAATAAAATTATTAATCATGTTATAAACAATGATTAAGGTTTATGAAAAAGTATTTTATCCACATGAATATTTAAAATCATTTTGGTTTTAAAAATAAAGAAAAAGAAATCATTTTAAAAGCATTTAAAACAATTTAACACAATATTTTTAAATATATTAAAAATATATCTAATAATACTATTTTTTGTGATTTTTTGGTGGATTAAAATATTATGGAGTATGAATAAAAAGTGTGTAAAACAAAATTGGAAAATGATGATTTTTTCTATGTAAAAGAATTGGTTGAGTTTTGAAGATAAAATAAGAAAAAGAGGAAAGATGTCACAACTTCACATTCGACATCTCTTTTAGTTTTCAACATCTTTTTTTATCAAACTTCCAACACTCATAACTCTCTCAATTTTTAATGAAATTAAAATCCGTAAGAGCCTATCTTGACCTATTTTTTGCAAGGAATCCAATGGTATCACTCATACATACTGAAACTTAATGTACAGAACACACGAAGCAAAAAACCAGAACTGCATGTTTAGTTTTCAACGTCTTTTCTCGTCAAACTTCCAACACGCATAACTCTCTCAATTTTTAACGAAATTAAAATCTGTAAGAACCTATCTTGACCAATTTTTTGTAAGGAATCCAATGGTATCACTCATACATACTGAAACTTAATGTACAGAATGCGTGAAGCAAAAAACCAGAACTGGACATTAATTTTAAAACAACATAAACTCCACATATAAACATGTTAAAGTGCAAACAATAAGAGGATCACAACATACACATTAAGGACTACATTTTTGCTTCAAAAATTGTTCAATATGATGCATGTATGTGGACATCAAAGGAAAACATGATTCAAAGAAATCAAGTTGTGAAGCTTACCTCTTTTTTGGAGATTTTGTGCAACCTACCAAGTGCTTTATTCCAGAAATGATTTGATGCTTTGGACACCCTCAAATGACCTCTTAGAAGCTTTTAGGATGGTTGGAATCAGCTGGAAACCTCTGAAGCAAGTTTGAGCTCTTTCTTGCAAAATGGGCAAAAGTGGCCAAAATGCCAACTCTCTCAAATGGTGTTCCAGATGGGGGGGGACCATTTGGGACAGTTCAATAATGATATTTAGAGTGTGTTTGAGGCTTTATCTGGTTTGGAAAGTGACTGAATTAAGACATGGCTTGAAAATGCAAAAAAGTCCAATTTTGAGGTTTTGAGAGGTGACTTTGTGATTTTGGTGTTATAGGTCACTTGTAAGAGTTTGGACAGCTTAAATATGACATATTGGATGTGTTTGGATCATGAGTTATGATGGAAATGCTCTCTAACTCAAAAACTAAGAATTACCTTGCTAAAGAAGGCATTTTGGAGTGAAAGAAGTGATTTTGAGGAAAGCATCTGTTTGATGGCTTTGGTGTACTCAAACTGAGCACAAATGAGCTCTATTTATAGTATAGCAAGTTTGTTTTGCAAGCAATAGTGAATGGTGGCTACAACAGAGGTTTGTCCAATGGTTGCATTTTGGAATCTCAAGTCTCCTCTAGCCATTGACTAGAGGTTAGGGAACAAGTTGCTGGTTCCCTTGTTGTTGGATGAATCTTGATTGAATTCAATTGGAGGAAGCTCAGTTCATGCCACCTCTAAGCATCCATTAAATGCTCCAAACCAAAATTGGAGTCTTGCCCCTCTTTTAGGGGTTTTTAGGTTTGGCATGCTACTTTTGGTTCCAAGGACTTTGGAGGCTTGGAGATCAGATCATCCCCCTTGGATTTGATCCTCAGATGTGTCCAAAATGATGACAAAGCTTAAAAATTCGTGTGTGGCACAAGAAATGTGCAAATCTGTCCTGAAACCTGTCTTAAAAATCAGCTGCATCAAGCCTTGTTGTAAAATCCATAACTTCTTGCTCAAGAATGATAAATGGTTGTTCTAGGACTTTATGGAAAGCTGAGATGACATACTTCAACTTTGATGTTTGACCCTAGACTTGGTTCAACTTGGATCATGGAGAAAAACATCCTTGAAGTTGGGACATTCTTGCTGGAAAAATATTAATGATGTCCTATGAAATGTGGAAACATTTGACAACTTTGAACATTAATAATTCCAAACTTTAATCATTTACATCTTTTAATCCACTATGCTATTTTGAGTTGAAGTGAATTGCACCTTTGATGCTTGTCCTGCATGGTGAAAAAGCTTGAAAATTGTGTGGCACAAGAAAAAGTGCACAAAATCTGTCCTAAAAAACAGCTGCAGCAAGCCTTACTGTAAAGTCCATAACTTCCTACTCGAGTATGATAAATGGACGTTCTAAAACTTTATGGAAAGCTGAGATAACGTACTTCAACTTTGATGTTCAAGGTTTGTGAAGATAAGACTTATAAAGTTGTCAAAAATGACCTTGAACTTGTGTGATCAAATCTGTCCTAAAAGCTGTCATGAAAATTCTGTTTTATCAATGCCTTTTACAGAGACCATAACTTTCTGCTCGAGAATGATAAATGAGCTTTCTAGGACTTTCTGGAAAGGTGAGATTACGTACTTCAACTTTGATGTTCAAGGTTTGGCTTGAATCAACTTGGATCATGGAGAAAAACATCCTTGAAGTTGGGACATTCTTGCTGGAAAAATATTAATGATCTCCTATGAAATGTCGGAACATTTGACATTAAGAATTCCCAACTTTGATCACTTATATCTTTCAATCCTTATGATATTTTGAGTTGATTCCTTCTACAATGTTGAAGTATCAAATACCCTCTTTAAAAGTAGCTCTTACGCAAAATCAATGGATGCTTGGATCAATAGTTACAACCTTGAAAAGTTGTGCACTTAAGCATGATTTTAACTTAGAAAAAATTTCCAAGTTTCCTTCAATTTGATCAATTTTACAATTTTGCATGATTTCTTGATTTAAATTTGATCAAATTAAATCATCCATCATATTTTCTTGAGTAATGGCCTGTGAAGCTCAAAGTTGACCAAAAGTCAAACTTTGACTTTCTGCGTCAGTTGACTTTGTATTAGATGAACTTGAGGCTTGATCCACTAGGAATGTTGCACTCTTGTGCTTGATTCTTGATGTGGGAGACCTCTTGATCCTTTTTGGATATTTGAGAGGTTTAGACAAGTTGAAGATCATGTCATTCCTTGATTGATCCTTTGTCTAAATGCTCTGAGAGGGCTTGGAACCCTAATTCTTTGAGTGTAGAGAATGCTCACCCAACTTTGGGGAGACTAATGAGTATGAAAGTTCATCCATATTATGATGATGATTTGCACAATGATAGGAATCTTAGTGGTCAAAATTTGGGGTATGACAGATGCCCCTATTTAATCTTCTTGGACTCGAAGGTGTGAATGGCGAAGGTATTCGGGCATTCGGGGTGCAAGAGGATTAAATATCGGAATACCCGGAATTTTGATGGTGGTTATGAACTGTAGTTCACACATCCTTCTTCTTTTGCTAAGCAATGATGCTTAGAAAAGGTAGAAACTTCCCCTCGATCCTAGTCTTTTACCAAGGACTGGTCTCAGTTTCTGAAATAAACTTCCCCTCGATCCTGGTTTCCTACCAAGGAACTGGTCTCAATTTCTAATATAAACTTCCCCTCGATCCTGGTTTCCTACCAAGGAACTGGTCTTAGTTTCTGATGTGAACTTCCCCTCGATCCTGGTTTCCTACCAAGGAACTGGTCTCAGTTTCTGATGTGAACTTCCCCTCGATCCTGGTTTCCTACCAAGGAACTGGTCTCAGTTTCTTTTGTCAATAAACTTTATCGACAAGGGACGCTATTTGTAGCAGCTTTCCTTCAAACTTCTCGCCGAATTTTCCTGGGGAGATGCCATTTGATAGAAAAAATTTGATGTCAGAGTTGCTGGGGAACCCAGTCGTCTGAGTTGTAGAGGTGCACAAAATTCTCTGTTGGAGACACCATTTGTTGACTCTACTGGGGAAAATGAGTCTCTTGAGATACTGTTTCCTGTTTGGGGGTATTACATCATACTTTTCTCGGAGATCTTCTTAGAGAAATGCCATATGATGTGATCCAATTTTGAGGTGCTGATGACTTTTTTGTCAGCGGATTTCTCGGAGACAAACTGCTGTGTTGTCGAATCTCTGGTTGCGAGGCTTTCTCTAGGGATTTTCCTTAATCCGGGAAAGCGAAAATATCATCTTTAATGGCGAAGAATGACATTTATCGAGGGTTCTCTGGTTCTTCAGAGGTTTAAGTTATCAAAGTGGTTAAGGGACCAACTTCAATCCAGAAATAAACTGGAGGAGAGAGAGTGTTCAGACGTAACATTTCCTGACGAGGAAAGAACTGACAACTCAATTGAGGGGACTTTTATCACTAGGGGATAAGACCGACTAGAGTGATAGTGATACAATATGAATGCGAATGTAAATCAATAATGCATGATGTATGTATGTTTATGCTGACAAAACCGACATGACATACAGACTAGTAGATGAACACGACTGGATACTCGGCCACGAGGGGAGATAAAAAGTATCACTGATCCAAAAGTAGCAATTCTGCCTTGCTTAGGAGAAATAGTCCCTACGGGGAACAACCGTTGGTCGGGCTTAGGAGATAAGAACTCTGCCGGGGGGTGTCAGATGGAGTACGGTCTCTGACACAGTTGATCCTTCGTTCAGGCGTACTGATCTAGAAGGAGTACCTTGATTCTGCACTTTGAAGCTCGACCATCTTTGGAGAAGCGATTGATGTTCTTTTGATGTTCAACAGTCAAAAGAAATTGCCATCTTTATTTTAAAAGCAGAAAAATTTTAACAAGTAAATTCATTTTTGTTTTACTTCAAGAATCGTTAATCATGTTAAAATGTCGTTCTGTAAAGCTAAAACAAATAAGAACTCCAAAAAAGCATAAGGGCTCAAATTTTATTGATAGGATGGAAATCATCCAAGCGCGTGATTCCATAGAGTATTTACAAAGTTAGAAAATGGTAATTTAAGGGAAAAGGGCTACATTGAAACATAACGACCAATATCCTTCTACCAACTTTGAATTCTGGGCATCCTGAGCTTCTGTCGAAGATGACCCTGACTGGAGTTTTCTTTCGATGGACGGTGTAACTGCTGCTGAGGTATTTGCCCCTGTTGGACGTAGTTACTTGCCATTATCCCTAACTTTTGCCTGGATTGTACTTTGAGATTTCCAATCCACCAGGATGATTTTTCGCTTTGTGTCTCTAATTTTTGCCTGGACCGCCCTTTCGGGTTTTCAATCCACTGAGACGTTTTTTTAGGTGAAGTATTTCTTGACTACGTCAACATTTGTGGGATATGCAAATTCCTCTCCATCCATGGTCGCGAGTCTCTAGGTACCATCTAAGAAAGCGTTCTTGACCACATAGGGGCCGTCATAATTCGGGGTCCATTTACCCCGGGAATCAGTGAGAAATAATTGTATCTTTTTTAGCACTAGGTCTCCTTTCCTGAAGACCCGAGGTCGGGCCTTTTTGTCAAACGCCCTCTTCATTCTTTGCTGATACAACTGACCGTGGCATAGTGTCGTGATTCGCTTCTCTTCGATTAGGTTTAATTCGTTGTGTTGACTTTGACACCACTCAGCTTTTGTTAGCTTAGCCTCCATCAATACCCGGATTGATGGGATCTCTACTTCTACGGGGAGCACTGCTTCCATGCCATATACTAGAGAGAAAGGGGTTGCCCCAATTCCGTTTCCATAATGATTGACAGCTACATTAAAGATTAGTCCCCCATTGGGAACCTGGTTCTGGCCCTTCACTAGGTAGCGGTTCATCGCAGTCCTTCATTTTTAGATACCTGACATCTTCATCTGGGAAGTCAAACCCAACTGATTCCTGATCATCAATCGGTTGATGAGCCAAATGATTGACTAAAATACTCCCTTTAACGGCTTTTTGAGCATGGTACTCTATGTCATATTCTGATAACAACATCTGCCAACGGGCAATCCTTCCCGTGAGAGCAGGTTTTTCAAAGACATACTTGATTGGATCCATTTCGGAGATTAACCAAGTAGTGTGACGAATCATATATTGGCGAAGACGTTTGGCTGCCCAAGCTAGAGCACAAGTTTTCTCGAGCATAGTGTATCGAGTCTCGCAGTCGGTGAATTTCTTGCTCAAATAGTAGATGGCAGACTCTTTCTGTTTGGTTTTGTCTTGTTGGCCAAGTACACAACCCATTGAGTCCTCTAGGATTGTGAGGTAGATGATCAGTGGCCTTCCTTCCACTGGAGGTGATAAAATCGGTGGGTTCAACAAGTATTTCTTAATACTATCGAAGGCGGTTTGGCAATCTTCTGTCCAAACGCAGTCCTGATTCTTTTTGAGTAATTTGAAAATTGGCGTGCATGTCGCAGTCATGAGGAATATGAATCTGGAGATGTAGTTCAAACGTCCCAGGAATCCTCTGACTTGTTTTTTAGTTTTCGGAGAAGGCATTTCTTGAATGGCCTTGACCTTGTCAGGATCAACCTCAATTCCTTTCTGGCTGACGATGAACCCTAAAAGTTTCCCTGAGCGAACACCAAATGTGCACTTATTGGGATTCAAGCGGAGTTTGTACTTTCTCAACCGCTCAAATAGTTTTGACAGGTGGGTCACACGCTCCTCTTCTGTCTTAGATTTGGCAATCATATCATCGACATATACCTCGATTTCTTTGTGTATCATGTCATGAAACAGAGTAGTCATGGCCCTTTGATAGGTTGCCCCGACATTCTTCAAACCGAACGGCATTACCTTGTAACAAAAGGTACCCCATGGGGTAATGAACGAAGTTTTCTCCATGTCTTTCGGCACCATTTTGATCTGGTTATAGCTCGAGAATCCATCCATAAAGGAGAAGACTTTGAACTTTGCTGTACTGTCTACCAGCATGTCAATGTGCGGTAAGGGAAAGTCATCCTTTGGACTTGCTTTGTTCAGATACCTGTAGTCGACACACCCCTTCTGACTTTTCAGTCCTTTTTTGGAACAGGTACGATGTTGGCTAACCATTTAGGATATTCTGATGTGGCGAGGAAACCCGCGTCAATTTGTTTTTGGACCTCCTCTTTGATTTTGATGGCCATGTCCGGGTGAGTCCGTCTCAACCTTTGTTTTACTGGCGGACATTCTGACCTCAACGGTAGATGATGTTCGACGATGGTGGTATCCAACCCTGGCATGTCCTGGTAGGACCAAGCAAATACATCAGAGAATTCTCTGAGAAGCTTTGTCAAACTCTCTTTGGCAGTTGGACTGAGCAGTGCCCCAATCCTGATTTCTTTTCTCTCTTTTTCTGAACCCACATTGATCGTTTCCAATGACTCTTTGTGAGGTTCAATGGACATTTCCTCTTGTTGGAGTAATCGAGAGATCTCTTCTGGAATTTCGTCGTTGACTTCTTCTTCAGCCCCCAAATATCGGGAATTCGAAGTTGGGAGAAGGCATCGGATCGTATGTTTCAATGGGGTTTAAAACAAGCAATCTGCATGACGTGATGATTTATGTTTAGAAGAGATAGAGAAAATGCAAGTGTGTGCAGTGTATATATTTTTTTAAAAAAACTGCTTGTTTATTATTATTTGTTTTTTAGGATTACCATTTTCTGAGAAAAGAAAAAAGAGAAAACAACAATTAATGCGGAAATTAAAAGAACGACGTTATTTTATTTATGAACAAGTTGATTCTTGAAACTACAGCCCTATAAAACAAAACTCTGTCGCTTTGGACAAAGCGAAGAGGGATATTTACAGAAAGTGAGCCCTATCAAAACATCCGTTTCACCTGGGCAGGGTGAAAGGTTAAGGACGACAATTACTTTGACTTATGGACGATCTTCGGAACATCGACTGCAACCCATTGGCGGCAAACTCCTCGGTGAATCACAAAGTATGGTACCTTCCTTGATTTGTCTTCAGAAATAACGCTGATTTCTGGAGGAGCAGGATCATTGGAATCTGTCTCCCAGGCAGAGTTGTCGTAGACGAACTCTTCTATTGTATTTTGCATAGTATTTGTGCTCTCAGGAAAATCTCCCCACCTAGTTGGCTGGATGTCTTCGAGCCTGATACGAGAGCTTTCAGGAGCGGTGTATTTGACCATGAAGTCGTATTTTCCACTTGGTTGTCCCAAGGTGTCCCACACTTCTTTGGAACTGGAGGAGTCATCTCTCTCGATGACGTTGACCTCAGGAAAAGCGTAGTTAATGAATTCTAGTCCTGTAAACTTTGCAAATTCATCATTATACTGGACGTTTTTTGAATGACCTGAGTGATGATCCCATGACATGGTGGGGACGCAAGTATTCTGTTCAATGATGCTCAGCCGATTTTCATTATTCGGCTGATTTTCTTGCCCTAATTTTCCTGGGTACGGCTGCCAAATAGGCAGGCTATCCATCAAGCCATAATAGTCGTGGTCAAATTTGTCCTTCATCAAAGTGTCTTCCTCTAATGAGTTTGGTGGAGTACGACATACTTCCGGATCACAATCTCCATATATCATTTCGACGTCTGACCTGGGTATAAATCTCGTACTCTGTGCGGGATAACAAAATGGCGTAGGCACCTCTTCCTGAGAGATATAACCGTCCTTGTTGAGATAGGACTTCCATTCCTCATCCGTGTCGGAGGAATCTTCCTCGTTGATGGTATTTACTTCTTGAGGCACTGGGTGAAGGAAACCTCCACTGTGGAAGAAGTCCTGAATGGGATGAAGACTTTCATCATTGGTAGCAGTCTGGGTACAGGTTGAAGAAAAACCAAGACCCTTCCTTGTTTTATTATCAGTAGGAATGACAAGCTGTCCCCATCCTTTTGCGTTGTTATTCTCGATCACTTCGAGAGCATCTCTGTATGAGGAAATCGAGGTTTCTTTCTCTGATTGATTCTCATTGCTCACCGACAATGCTTGGAACTGAGTTCCAACAACCTCCTCGGGTTCTACACAAGTAGATGATGATAAGTTACTCACGAGCAAGGCTTATTCTCCACAGACCGTGACGAGTTGATCGTTCTTAACGAACTTCAGTTTTTGGTGCAACATAGAAGTGACTGCCCCATCCTGGTGTATCCAAGGTCTTCCTAATAAACAGTTGTACGCTGCCCGGACGTCTATGACCTGGAAAGTGATTTGGAAAGTGTGAGGACCGATAGTTCTGGGAAGGTCGACTTCGCCGATAAATGTCTTCCGAGATCCGTCAAAGGCTTTGACGATAACCTCACTGCCCCTCATCGGGGATCCTTTGAATGATATTCGCATTAAAGTGGACTTAGGCATAACGTTGATGGCCGATCCCGTGTCTACCAGTACGCTGGCTAAAGCATCGTCCTGACAGTTAACTGTGATATTGAGCGCTATGTTGTGACTTTTGCCCCCCTCTGGGAAATCCTCATCACTGAATCCTAAGTTGTTACAGGAAGTGATGTTAGAGATGATGCTATCGAACTGTCATATTAACACATCCTGTTCCACAAAGGTCTGCTCTAAGACTTTCTGTAGAGCCTCTCTGTGGGCTTTAGAACTGAGTAAAAGTGATAGCACAGAGATCTTTGAAGGAGTTTGTAACAGCTGATCAACAATGTTGTACTCCCTCCTTTGGATGAGCTTCAGCATTTCATCATTGTTCTTTGAAAGGTCGGGATTACTGGATTGACCGACTGGTGGATCAGGAGCTTCTGTCGGAAGTTCCTTTTCCTTGTTAGGTTCTCCAACTCCTCGGTTGAAGATTCGACCGCTCCGTGTTACTCGACTGATGTCTGCAATATTCACGACGAAGGGTAATGGAATTTCCTTTCCATTCTCAAAGATTATTGCACCGTATTTGTAAGGGATCGCCTTAGCTGATTCATACGGTAATAGTCCCGGTAGATAGATAACTACAGGAGCCTTCTGATTTTTCTGACTATCGTAAGTAACTTCAATCAGTTCCTGGCTAAGAACCTTTGATTCGTCCAGTAGAGGGATGATGGTACAAACATCCTTGTTCCGTTGATGATCAGAGATTATGACAACGTCTCTAATTTGATAAGCGAAGTAGTCCGGCGTCCAGTTGACTAGCTCGGGACTCAGACACGGGTGAATCTCTTTACGATCCAACTGACCTTGAAGGGCTGCCCTCACAAGGTAGCATCCTTGGTTACTCTCCGAGCAGACTCTACAACGTTCATAGTTGTGTGGTGGCACCTGGCCACGCCCACTTTGAATGCAGTGCAACCTTACTAGGTTTGTTTCCATAGATCGGATAACCTGACTTTGACGCCGAGTAGGGTTTCCATTAAGCACACTGATTTGTTGCGTGTCTTCATCCAGATAGATTGGAAGCCACCAGTGGTTTAACAAGTGTTGTAAAGTTCTCTAAATGAGAGTGCACCCTTGGTTACTCTCTCTGCATCCTTTACAGTTCAGATAATCGTGAGAAGTGAGAAAACCAAGTTGAACCTGTTTGGCGTGTAACTCCACCGAGCTGGTATTCATCAGAAGAATATCAAAGATTTGAATCATGTTGATCTGATAAGGATTTCTATCATGGTAGTCCTGTATCCACCCAAGATCCATCTGACGCTAAAGAGCCTCTTGTACAAAAGAGCATCCCTGTTTGTTTACCGAGCAAGTCAGACAGGATTTATAATCGTGCTGCAGCAGATTATGATACTGGCTTTACCTTGAGTGCATCACCACCAAGTTGACATTCATTGCACGGATGTCATGGTTATGAATGATGTTGGAATTCGTATAGGTCATGTTGACTCCACGAACTCGGTGCTCTTGGATCCACCCGAGATCCCATTGTTCCTGTAGAGCTGATTGCACCACAGAACATCCTTGATTGTTTTTAGAGCAGATATCACACTGGTGATAGTTATGAGGTGGCACATGGCCATATCCGCTCTGTCTACAATGCATCTTGACCAAGTTGGCCCTTAACAAGAGTACATCATGAATTTGATAGCTGTCGTTAGACTCTCCTTCTATCAAATTGACTACAGCTTTCTCGTGTTGAGGCAACGGGTTTGTGAGAACATTAGGATTCGTATCTTTGAAAGATAAGACCCCGCTCCTAACAAGCTTTTGTACTTCGGATTTGAAACTGAGACAGTTCTCTATGTTATGCCCTAGTCCTCCTTGATGGTAAGGACAAGTCTGATCCGCTTTGAATCAGAAAGACGGATTTTCCGGTACTGTAAGAGGAGACTTTGTTTGGACATGCCCCCTTGACCAGTAATAATGGAAGCAGTTCTGCGTACAACATTGGTATAGGGTCGAACCCTGATGGTCGTGTTGCACGATTGTTGTTGTACTGAGGACGAGCCTGCTGAAGAGGCTGTTATGTCCTTTGTTGAAGTTGCTGTTGATTAGGTTGGTTCTGAGCAACCTGAGGTTGATACGTAGGAACAAGCGCATGATTGATAGCAGGAGTTACAACTGCTACTGGTTGGTAATGTCGTCTTTGCTTTCCGAGAGAGATATTCCCAATATCCTGCTCTTTATTCTTAGGGAGAGCACAACCGTATCATTTTATACTACTTGATGATCCAACGTCTTTAACCAAACGTCCTTCTCGGACCGCTTCCTCAAGACGAACTCCCATGCCCACCATCTCGGTGAAGTCACTGGGCGCACTGGCAACCATTCTGTCGTAGTAAAATGAGCTTAAGGTTTTTAAGAAGATCTTTGTCATCTCTTTTTCCTCCAGAGGTGGACAAATCTGAGCGACAATTTCACGCCATCTCTGAGCGTATTCTTTAAAGGTTTCCTTGTCCTTTTGTGACATTGATCTGAGTTGATCTATGTCCGGTGCCATGTCCAGGTTATATTTGTACTGCTGAACGAAGGCAGCGCCAAGATATCTGAAAGTGCCAATCGTGGCGCGGTTTAAACCCATGTACCATTTTAATGCGGCACCGATTAAACTATCCTGAAAGTAGTGAATCAGTAGCTCCTGGTTCTTTGTCTGATCCGACATTCGCCGAGCGTACATCACCAAATGGCTCTGAGGGCAAGAGTTACCCTTGTACTTTTCAAAGTCGGGTACCTGGAACTTGTGTGGAACTTTCACATTGGGGAATAAGTAGAGGTCCGCGGAGTCCTTTCCAAATAGATCCTGACCGCGAAGGGCTTGCAGTTCTTTCTGCATTTCCAGGAACTGTTCCTGGAATTCATTCATTCTGTCGAACATGCTGTCGTTCCCACCAAAAGGTATCAGTGGAATCTGTCCTTCTGGGACAGTGTGTACCACGGGCGGTGGTATAGTCATTATGGCTGATACTCTCGGTGTCTCCCAATGTTTGTAACCTTCATGAGTTGTTGTTATGCCCCTGGCATCTTCGCTTTCCCGAAGTCTGTAACCTTCAGGCCCATCGGTTCCTGCTGCATTTTCTGGATCTCCTATGATCGGCGGAATATATCCTTCTGGGATATAGTTGAGTGGCATGCCCCAGGGACGATCTTTCAGCATTTTGTACCTAGGATCAGACTTTTCCACTATGGGCGTAGATGTGATCTCTGAGATCATAGTCCTTTGTTGTTGCATTTGAGCTTCTGCTAGAGCTTGCATGTCGCTATGAAGCTTTCTCAGATCCACTTTTAGAGTGTTGATCTCTTCTCTCAACTCTCTGTTCTCTTCCTCGAGATCATCCATATTTTTCTGACGATTGGCCCGGGTATTGTACGAATGAGACCGTTTGACTCTAGAATCGAGACGCACACGTGAGATTTGGAGGTAAGAAGAATGCGTGATGCGAAAATGATGACTGATATTTAATGATTATATTATTTGTATGTTTTTGTTTATTCAAAGTAAACTTCGACAATTAGATTGCAAATATCAAACAGTGGGGAAACCCCGTTTTATTGAATTCAAAAGATGGCGGAAATGGAAATACAGTAGAATACAAAGTGCTGAAAAAGGAAACCTAAACTAATGGATCCTGAGTCCTCTCTGAGGAGAGCTCAAGTGCTGGTTCTGGTACTTTCCTCTTCTTTGACCGGGGCTCTTGGGCCGTTGTCGGGTTGTCATTCCTTTGCCAAGTGAAAGGAGCGAGCAAATTCCTTTGGTCATCCTGATTCTCTATAACATGTTGCTCTAAAATCTCAATCAGAGCATCATTTTCTTTTAATAGCTACTATATTTTATTACACTCCACATTGAGAATACGGTACTTGTTCCTCCAAGACCTCTTCTCCTGTTGAACTTTGCTGAGAGTAACTTGAAGCTTTTCCGTCTCAGACATAAAATAAAGGACAGAGTCCCTTAATGGAAGAACTTCCTGACGAGGGTAAGGTATCCTCAGCTTGAGAGCTCTAGTTTGTACCCAGTGGAGATAGGGCTCCACTGAGACACAGTCTGGTTTTCCTAGAGACTCTCGTACTTTCCTGTGAATATGTTTCCAAGCATGCACTATTTCTGTCTTTAGTGCCCTGTCGTTTTCTCCTTCCTTGAAGAAAAGACCTTCCAGATGAGCATTGCGCGAGACATGCCTCATTGGGTATCCAAATTAATGATGAACTAACACCGGATGATTGTTGATTTCTCCCTTAGTTCCTATAAGGGGTACATTTGGGAAATTTCCACAACGGTCAATGATTCTGATCCCGTCATAGATTCAATTGTACCAATCGATGTCAGAGTTGGTAAGAGACATGATCCTCTGCAACCAACGTAAAGTATTCTTTTGATCCCAAAATGTAGCAGACCTGGGCAAATGGGAAATAAACCATTTGTATAGCAGGGGTACACAGCATGTGATCATTCCTCCGTTGTATAAATTCCTTAACTTTACTGAATGATACGCATCTGCGAGCAAGGTCGGTACAGGGTTTCCAATCAGAAAAATCTTAATGGCATTGATGTCTACGAAGTTATCAATGTTGGGAAACAAAAATAACCCGTAGGTGAGCAAAACAAAGATGCTCTCAAAAGCGGCCACGTTCCCTATACTTGAAAAGTACAGGGCTTTCTTTGTCAAGAACTGGGCTGGCAAACCTTGGATGCCACCCTTAGTGGTCATGTGAGTCTTGACTTCTGACTCGTCCAAATAAATTGCTCTTGCAATGGTTTGATCCTTTGGAATTTCTTCCAGTTCAGAAAAGGGAGCTTGATCAGTAATGTGTAGATCAGTCAAGTGAGAATACTCCTCCAGTGTTGGTGCTAGCTGATAATCCGGGAATATGAAACAGTGATAAACTGGATCGTAGAACTGGATTAGCGTAGACAAGATTCCTTCGATTACATGGACCCTTAATAAGGATAGCAGTCCTCCATACTTAGCTCTGAAAGCCTCGTGGTTAGTGATCATTCTCGCCAAACCTCTCAAATCCTCCAACTTTGGAACCTTGAAGGTGTACTTATGAGTTTTCCTTCTACAGAAATTCATTAGTGCAATCTCCTTTCTCTCTGACATTTGCAATCATTGTCTTAGATTAATTTGAAAAAGAAAGATTAGAAGAGAAGATTTTTTTTGAATGTTTTAATGTTTTTTAAATGAATACATGAATACAGCACACAAAAACATAGAAAAAACATGGGGTCAAAGGGTCGGTGTCATGAAGTCAAGGCTCTACCCCCCCCTAAAGGTTTATACTGGTGATTTTTGTACCTGTCCGCAAAATCATTGACCCCTCTGGGATAACAACAGCAAGCGGATCGCCAGCGAGCTGATGTATCCTAGAGTGATCTCAGATGAGGGTAGTATCGCGTGACAACTATTTTCGATAGCTTCCGCACTATAAAATGGCTTAAGTCTACTAAAAACCTCAGCTTCTCAGATAACCCAGTTGACCACACTACTTTCAATAACCAAAGTCGTATAGGCAATGTATCTGTAAAGGGAGTCTCCACTGAGTTTGATGGTCGACCGGGGGCTCTTAACTGGAATTCACTCCCAGTAAGATTACCCGCATTGCCATTACCTATCTTAGGTGTATACTCAATCTTTCCACATGCGGCATCACACACATTCCCATTAGCAGAAAAATAAACACACATATCATTTAGGAAAAGTAGTATATATATTTGTCTTAATCATCCTAGACCTCTAGTCTTATGATCCTATACAGACAATGACTCCCCAGCAGAGTTGCCATTTCTGTGACATGAATGTGAACTCAAGGTTTCTACCTAAGAGAAGGGAAGAGAACAAGATCTCTACAGGACGTCCCCAGTGAAGTCGCTATTTATTCTTGGCAGTTTTCAGACTTAAGGTTTTAACCAGAGAGATAAGAGGGACAAGATGCCCTGCGGGGCCCCACGGTGGGCGCCATTTTTTCTTTAGCGAGCAATTTTGGACGTGGTTCTTAAGCACTGTCGCTCTAGGGTACTATAGGCCGATTCATTTTTTATCCTATTAAGCTGACTAAGGAAGGGAAATAGATGTCTCCAATTAACCGTGCTTGCATACTGAGTTTAAACAGATGACTGTTGGTTTACAGATGTGGTTTAGATTGTGGGCCTCTCTCTGCTTATTTTATTAAGAATGAAATGACGGGACTATTCATGGGGATTTTGGATAGGTACTGGATTTGATGTTTTTAATTAGTGGGCTCGCTAAGATTTTTCCAATCTTATGCCTACGTATTCCCGTTTAACGAAACAGGGAAATCAGAGCGATCGTAGTTCCTCCTATTTTATGGGAGGAAAAAGGTTGTTTTGGTGTCTTGTTCAAAGCCCAAGACATGAAGCTAAAATGTGGTTTGTATCTTGTTCAAAGCCCAAGATGTGAAGCTGAAGGGTTTATTTGTATCTTGTTCGAAGCCCAAGATGTGAAGCTAAAGGGTTTTGACTTTAGAGAGAATTTGTCATCTCTAAAGAAGGGTATTTGGTCTGTTTATCACAACTGTTGTGTGACTGGTTATAAAGGAGAATTACTTTAACTGGGATATATGAATCAAGCAATGCCATAATTTCCTTTATAGGGGATTTTTAACCTGAAGGAGAAGACTTTAACTCAGTTTAGAGCAATGTCATCTTTTCTTAGGAATTTCTCATGCTAAAAAAGGGACAGTGGCGTGGATGTAAATAATCTAGAGGCTTGCCGCTTACAACAATTAGATGGGGGAAAAGGAGTTGTTGATTTTTGTATACTGTGAGCAAGGCACAGATTTTGATGCTAAAAGGTTGATTGACTCGACCGGCATTTTCTTATACGAAGCCTAAGAGGAGGCTATTGATCCAACAAGAGGGTGTTTTTATGTGTCTCATACGAAGCCCAAGAGAGAGGCTAAAAAGGTTGGCTCAACTAGAGAGTGCTAACAAGTGACTGACTCAACAAGAGAGTGCTTTTATATGTGTCTTGTATGAAGCCCAAGACGGAGGCTAAAAGGAAGATTGACTCAACAAGAGAGTCTTTTTTACTCAACAAGAGAGTGTTTTTGTATCTCGTACGAAGCCCGAGATGGAGGCTAAAAGGAGATTTACTCAACAAGAGAGTCTTTAATACTCAATAAGAGAGTGTTTTTGTATCTCGTACGAAGCCCGAGATGGAGGCTAAAGGGGTTTGACTCAACAAGAGAGTCTTTTATACTCAACAAGAGAGTGTTTTTGTATCTCGTACGAAGCCTGAGATGGAGGCTAAAAGGTGGATTGACTCAACAAGAGAGTCTTTTATACTCAACAAGAGAGTCTTTTATATCTCGTACGAAGCCCGATATAGAGGCTAAAAGGTGGATTGACTCAACAAGAGAGTCTTTTATACTCAACAAGAGAGTGTTTTTATATCTCGTACTAAGCCCGAGATGGAGGCTAAAAGGTGTGACTCAACAAGAGAGTCTTTTATACTCAACAAGAGAGTGATTTTGTATCTCGTACGAAGCCCGAGATGGAGGCTAAAGGTTTGACTCAACAAGAAAGTCTTTCATACTCAACAAGAGAGTGTGAAAAGGTTAGCTCAGCTGAGGAGAATCATTGTACAAAGCCCAAGAGGAGGCTAAAAGAAAATTGACTCAACAAGAGAGTATTTTAGTATCTCGTACAAAGCCCGAGATAGAGGCTACTTATGCTGGTGACTGTTACAGTTTAGTGACAGGTCCAGTATTTTGGATAAAAAAGAAAACCAATTCTTATAAAGGGACTGATTTAAAGGTATTGTTGTGCTTTAGGATTTATCAGAGTTATTTCCTGTTCTTTAAAGAAATGGAAAATCCAAAGGGTATTGAGACTGTCCAAGTCTACTGGTGTTTTGAGAAATCGATTCTCAGGTAGTGAAAGATCTTTGTATGATGCCCAAGAGAAGGCTGGTATGTTAAGGGATGAAGGTCAACCCATTAACTGGTCTAACCCTTGACTCAGAAAGACAGCTCTAGCAAATTGATGACTAGGTTCTGTTCCTATACCTGTAGAGGTCTCTGGGTCCTTGTACTAAGCACAAGAGAAGGCATGTGAGCTTTTAAGAAGACGAAGGGTCCTTGTACAACGCCCAAGAGGAGGCGGGATGCTTTTAAGAAGCCTGTGGGTCCCCAAACCCCGAGAAGTTCAAGACATGCCATTCACTGAGAATAGATCAAGCCAGGAAATTCTGAGAATTTGGAAGAAACTCAAGAGATGCCATTCACGGAGAAAAGATCATCTCTGGGGAGTAAAGTCTCTTTGATGATTTCTAAGGGTGACAGTCTGAGAAAGGGTTCACAGAGAATGCTGCCTTTCACGTCTCCATATTGTTTAACCCCAAGAGGACGGAAGACTGTATCTGGAAATCCTATGGGGGTCTAGTTTTGTTTGTATTTAAAGAGTGACCAACATGGCTTTCCCTAGTGCTAGACGTAGTTGCCGGGGAAAACTCTAAATAACTATACTAGTATTACACAGTGGATATATGACGAGTATATAAAAGTTTATGAAAGAAGACTTACAGTGAGCAACCCTACAATACAGTTATATATATATGAAAGCGAATAAAGAAAGCGGGTAAACACTTACTCGGTTGTAGAGCTTCCATGCTGTTTTGTTAGTTGTTCAACAAAGAAAACTTTGAAAACAATATTATATTCAAAATCAAAGGAGAAAGTGCTTTGAAAAGATTGTTGGGGCTTACAGCTCAAGGAGAGGCCCAAGGTTTTATCAGTGATTGCACTGTTGTTTTGAAATTGTACAGGGACTTATACAAGTGACTGAGGCCCAAAAAGGTTTTCTGTACAAAGGGATGGGTCTTATACTCTCTCAAGAGGTCCAAAGGTTTATTTTTATACAAGTGGTGGGGCTTATAGTTCAAGGAGAGGCCCAGGGTTTAATTTTGAACTGGCGATCATGCCGAGGTTTTTCTTCTTTTAACACAGAGGGACTTATATAATATCTGAGGCCCAAAATTGTTTTGGTTAAAAGGGGATTAGGTATTACACTCTATTAGAGGCCCATAAGGTTTTTGTACAAGTGATGGGGCTTACAGCTCAAAGAGAGACCCAATTGATTATTTTTGAAAAGGCGATTGCGCCAAAATCTTTGAAAACACCGTGAGTCTTATACAATGACTGAGGCCCAAAATTATTTTGGTTTCAAAAAAAGGGTTGGGTCTTACACTCTATTAGAGGCCCAAAAGTGTTTGAAAAAGATTTGTTAAGGTGAAAATCAAAGAAACCCCAATTTCATTTTTTAAAGGCATTTTTCAAAGAAAAATCAAGTAAAAAATGATAAAAATATCAAATAAAATCATTAATCATGTTATAAACAATGATTAAGGTTTATGAAAAAGTATTTTATCCACATGAATATTTAAAATCATTTTGGTTTTAAAAATCAAGAAAAAGAAATCATTTTAAAAGCATTTAAAACAATTTAAAACAATATTTTTAAATATATTAAAAATATATCTAATAATACTATTTTTTGTGATTTTTTGGTGGATTAAAATATTATGGAGTATGAATAAGAAGTGTGTAAAACAAAATTGGAAAATGATGATTTTTTCTATGTAAAAGAATTGGTTGAGTTTTGAAGATAAAATAAGAAAAAGAGGAAAAATGTCACAGCTTCACATTCGACATCTCTTTTAGTTTTCAACATCTTTTTTTATCAAACTTCCAACACTCATAACTCTCTCAATTTTTAACGAAATTAAAATTCGTAAGAGCTTATCTTGACCGATTTCTCGCAAGGAATCCAATGGTATCACTCATACATACTGAAACTTAATGTACAGAACACACGTAGAAAAAACCAGAACTGCATGTTTAGTTTTCAACGTCTTTTCTCGTCAATCTTCCAACATGCATAACTCTCTCAATTTTTAACGAAATTAAAATCCGTAAGAACCTATCTTGACCGATTTTTCGCAAGGAGTCCAATGGTATCACTCATACATACTGAAACTTAATGTATAGAACACACGAAGCAAAAAACTAGAACTGGACATGAATTTTAAAACAACATAAACTCCACATATAAACATGTTAAAGTGCAAACAGTAAGAGGATCACAACATACACATTAAGGACTACATTTTTGCTTCAATAATTATTCAATATGATGCATGTATGTGGACATCAAAGGAAAGCATGATTCAAAGAAATCAAGTTGTGAAGCTTACCTCTTTTTTGGATATTTTGTGCAACCTACCAAGTGCTTTGTTCCAGAAATGATTTGATGCTTTGGACACCCTCAAATGACCTCTTAAAAGCTTTTAGGATGGTTGGAATCAGCTGGAAACCTCTAGAGTAAGTTTGAGCTCTTTCTTGCAAAATGGGCAAAAGTGGCCAAAATGCCAACTCTCTCAAATGGTGTTCCAGATTGGGGGGGGGGGACCATTTGGGACAGTTCAAGGATGATATTTGGAGTGTGTTTGAGGCTTTATCTAGTTTGGAAAGTGACTGAATCAAGTCATGGCTTGAAAAATGCAAAAAAGTCCAATTTTGAGGTTTTGAGAGGTGACTTTGTGATTTTGGTGTTATAGGTCACTTGTGAGAGTTTGGACAGCTTAGATATGACATATTGGATGTGTTTAGATCATGAGTTATGATGGAAATGCTCTCTAACTCAAAAAATTAGAATTACCTTGCTAAAGAAGGCATTTTGGAGTGAAAGAAGTGATTTTGAGGAAAGCATCTGTTTGATGGCTTTGGGGTACTCAAACTGAGCACAAATGAGCTCTATTTATAGTAGAGCAAGTTTGTTTTGCAAGCAATAGTGAATGGTGGCTGCGGCAGAGGTTTGTCCAATGGTTGCATTTTGGAATCTCATGTCTCCTTTAGCCATTGACTAGAGATTAGGGCACAGGCTGCTGGTTCCCTTGTTGTTGGATGAATCTTGACTGAATTCAGTTGGAGGAAGCTCAGTTCATGCCACCTCTAAGCATCCATTAAATGCTCCAAACCAAAATTGGAGTCTTGTCCCTCTTTTAGGGTTTTTTAGGTTTGGCATGCTACTTTTGGTTCCAAGAACTTTGGAGGCTTGGAGACCAGATCATCCCCCTTGGATTTGATCCTCAGATGTGTCCAAAATGATGACAAGGCTTAAAAATTTGTGTGGCACAAGAAATATGCAAATCTGTCCTGAAACCTGTCTTAAAAATCAGCTGCAGCAAGCCTTGTTGTAAAATCCATAACTTCTTGCTCAAGAATGATAAATGGCTGTTCCAGGACTTTATGGAAAGCTGAGATGACATACTTCAACTTTTATGTTTGACCCTAGACTTGGTTCAACTTGGAACATGGAGAAAAACATCCTTGAAGTTGGGACATTCTTGCTGGAAAAATATTAATGATGTCTTATGAAATGTTGATACATTTGACAACTTTGAACATTAATAATTCCAAAATTTAATCATTTATATCTTTTAATCCACTATGCTATTTTGAGTTGAAGTGAATTGCACCTTTGATGCTTGTCCTACATGGTGACAATGCTTGAAAATTGTGTGGCACAAGAAAAAGTGCACAAAATCAGTCCTAAAAAATAGCTGCAGCATGGCTTACTGTAAAGTCCATAACTTCCTGCTCGAGTATGATAAATGGATGTTCTACAACTTTCTGGAAAGCTGAGATAACGTACTTCAACTTTGATGTTCAAGGTTTGTGAAGATAAGACTTGTAAAGTTGTCAAAAATGACCTTGAAATTGTGTGATCAAATCTGTCCTAAAAGCTGTCATGAAAATTCTGTTTTATCATTGCCTTTTGTAGAGACCATAACTTTCTACTCGAGAATGATAAATGAGCTTTCTAGGACTTTTTGGAAAGGTGAGATTACGTACTTCAACTTTGATGTTCAAGGTTTGGATTGAATCAACTTGGATCATGGAGAAAAACATCCTTGAAGTTGGGACATTCTTGCTGGAAAAATATTAATGATGTCCTATGAAATGTCGGAACATTTGACATTAAGAATTCCCAACTTTGATCACTTATATCTTTCAATCCTTATGATATTTTGAGTTGATTCCTTCTACAATGTTGAAGTATCAAATACCCTCTTTAAAAGTAGCTCTTACGCAAAATCAATGGATGCTTGGATCAATAGTTACAACCTTGAAAAGTTGTGCACTTGACCATGATTTTAACTTAGAAAAAATTTCTAAATTTCCTTCAATTTGATCAATTTTGCATGATTTATTGATTTAAATTTGATCAAATTAAATCATCTATCATATTTTCTTGAGTAATGGCTTGTGAAGCTCAAAGTTGACCAAAAGTCAAACTTTGACTTTTTGCGTCAGTTGACTTTGTATTAGATGAACTTGAGGCTTGATCCACTAGGAATGTGGCACTCTTGTGCTTGATTCTTGATATGGGAGACCTCTTGATCCTTTATGGATATTTGAGAGGTTAGACAAGTTGAATATCATGTCATTCCTTGATTGATCCTTTGTTTAAATGCTCTGCGAGGGCTTGGAACCCTAATTCTTTGAGTGTAGAGAATGCTCACCCATCTTTGGGGAGACTAATGAGTATGAAAGTTCATCCATATTGTGATGATGATTTGCAAAATTATGGGAATCTTAGTGGTCAAAAATTGGGGTATGACACAATTGTTGTCACACATGTGGTGATTTCTCCTCCTGTTGTTACTTTTTCTCCTACTGTTGTTAAAACGCCTTTTGAGATTGTTGTTCAAACTACTGTCAACTTACCAAGCTCTCAGCCTAGTCCGAATAGGATGCTTGCTGCCTTTCCATGGGGAATGCCCCCAAATTTCACTCCCCAGATTGCCAGTGGTAGTGCCTTTGTGCCGTACCAACCTTTTGTTGCGCCCGTGCCCAATGGGAATTCTGTTGCTTACCCATGGGGCATGCCTACTCCGATTCCGCCTCCTGCGGTGAACCATGATGTCCATGAGATTCCTTAGGCACAGACTCGCCAGACTCTTGTGTCTACTGATGTTGAAGCCTCTGATGAAGATGAGCATGTGTATAGAGGTCCTCTGATTTATGTTTCGGTTATCCTCAGCCATCGTGGTAACTCCTCCTGATTATCAGTATAGTTTTCAGATGGATTATAACTCTGGTCAGATGGTAAATTTTGGGTTGGTATATCCGTCCCAGTTTGCTTTCCTCTAATGCCTGCTCCAGCTGCATCATAACTTCCAAATACACAGACTCTTGTTAGACCTGCTGATCATAACAGACCTATAGATTATAAGTTGTTAGATGAAAGGATCATAGCTATTGAAGGTTATTCTGCTTTTGGCACGGATACCAAAGACTTGTGTTTGGCTCCTAATGTTGTGCTGCCACAAAAGTTCAAGATTCCTGAGCTTCCAAAGTACAAAGGGTTGAGCTGTCCGCAAAGTCATGTGACAATGTACTGTAGGAAGATTGCATCCTACATTGACAATGATGAATTGTTAGTGCATTGCTTTCAA
The DNA here is from genome assembly GCA_022829125.1 of Lathyrus tuberosus. Lineage (NCBI taxonomy): Eukaryota > Viridiplantae > Streptophyta > Magnoliopsida > Fabales > Fabaceae > Lathyrus > Lathyrus tuberosus. Next base: position 233,001 of record JALAZF010000956.1, read on the forward strand.
TATAGCTTGTATGGAGCTTCTTTGCATTGGTATATGGATTTAGAGCTTAGCATGATTCGCTCGTGTTGAGAATTGTCCGAAGCATTCTTGAAACAATACAAGTATAATCTTGATTTGGCTTCTACTAGATTGCAACTGCAAAATCAGTCCCAGCGTACAACAGAAAGCTTTAAAGAGTATGCACAAAGGTGGCGCGAAATGGCCTCTTGTGTGCGACCTGCTCTTTCTGACACTAAGTTGGTTGATATCTTTATGGTAACTTTGCAAGGGTTGTACTACGAGAAAATGGTGGGAAGTTCTTCTTCAAACTTCGCTGATATTGTGACTATTGGTGAAAGAATTGAAAACGGTTTGAAAATTGGTAGGATTGCTGGTACCCGCTGGGCAACAATCAACCAACAAGAAACCTCAAAGTAGCCATTCAAAGAAGAAAGAAGGTGAGGCGAATGCCGTGATGGCAAAAACCCTTCCTCAGTATCAGGCTCCCATGTCGCACTCTCTGTATCCTTATATCACTGCTACCCAATATCAACAACCACCATATCAATATCATCCAAAACCACAAGCTCAGAATTCTCATAATCAACAACCGCAAAGTCAGCAATCTCAATAAAATAATGGTAATCATCAGAATAGACAGAACAACAACAGTCAGAACAATCGCAAGCGTCCAAATTTTGACAAAGTTATCATGCCGTATAGAGAGTTATTTCCTTATCTGGTTCATCAAGGGCAATCGTTCCAAATGAGATCTCGCCCGCAATTCCACCTTATAGTCCAAAGCATAATCCGAATGAATCTTGTGCTTATCATTCTGGGTACAAAGGACATGCAACTGAAGATTGCAATTTTTTCAAAACCAAAGTTCAAGAGCTTATTGATTGGAAAATCTTGTCATATGCTGAAGAGCGCCCTAATATACAGACTAATCCTCTGCCTACCCATAGTAGACCGAGGGTTAACACGGTCGAAGACAATCAAGGGGCTGAGTTGATCAGAGTGTTGACAAAGTGAAAACTCTGATGACTGTTGTGATCAAGAAGTTAAATGAACATGAGTTATTAAAAGGTATTCATGGTAAGTTCCAGATTTTTGATGACAATATTAATCAATGTCGAAAGTTGAAGGGTTGTGTTCAGATCTTGATGAACCGAAGTGTGGTTCAGTTTGCCAAATCCAAGTCCGTGGAAGAGGTAGCTACCATTGAGCCATTCACGATCATATATAGGAAGGTTCCTGTGGAAGCTCCTAAGAAGAAAATACAACCTATCACTATTTGTGTTCCAAAGCCCTTCCCATATCAAAATTCAAAAGAGGTACCTTGGAAGTATGGTTCTACTGTGTTTTCCGGGGGTTGAAAAATACAGTTTTTTGAATCCAAAATTATGAATGTAACCGCTGCTTGAGGCATGACTCGTAGTGGACGAGTGTTTGCTCCAAAGGTCACGTCTAATCCAGTGCAAGTTCCAACTGTTGTTCCTCCCAAGGAGAAGTTTGCTTCAACAACCCCTGTTGTGCAACAAGGGGCATCTATCGCTGCATTAGTACCAGTCACTCCGTCTATGGATACTGGAAAAAGTAAAGAGGCAATTGATGATCAAGAGTTTCTCAAGCTGATCAAGAAGAGTGATTTTAAGATTGTGGATCAGCTGGGGAAAACAACTTCAAAGATTTCAATCTTATCCTTTCTCATGAGCTCGCCCGCGCACATATTAGCTTTGCTGAAAGTTTTGAATGTTGCTCATATGATGCATGACATCCCAGTAGAGCAGTTTGATGATGTGGTCGCAAATATAACTGTAAGTCGGTATCTAGGTTTTAATGAATCAGAGTTGCCACCTAAAGGAACTTCCCATAATTGAGCCTTGCACATATCAGTAACTTGCATGGACGCCTTGCTATCTCGTGTCCTTGTGGATACCGGTTCTTCTCTCAATGTGATGCCTAAGGGCACGTTGAGTCAACTATTGGTAGAAGGGAGCAAGATGAGGCCGAGGGCTTTAATTTTCAGAGCTTTTGACGGTTCCAGAAGGCAAGTTATTGGCGAGGTGAATTTACCCATTAAGATCAAACCGTATATGTTTACCATTACTTTTCAGGTGATGGATATCAATCCTGCATATAGTTGCTTATTGGACCGACCCTAGATCCACGCCGCAGGAGCAGTTACTTCCACATTGCATCAGAAACTGAAATTCATGTTTGACGATTAATTGATCATCGTTTGTGGTGAAGAGGATTTGTTAATAAGCGAGTTATCATCCTTCCGATATGTCGAGACTGATGAATGCATATCTGAGGTGCCGTTGCAATGTCTTGAATTTGAAGATGTCAACTCCTTTTCTACCAATCAAAGTAGATCACAAAAAAAGGGACTATGTCATATGCCAAGAGTGCTAAAGAGACCATTGAGAAAGGTGCCCTGCTTGGCTGGGGCATGTGTTAGATGTGGTAGAGAAGCATGATCATTTTGGACTGGGTTATCGTTCTGATCAACAAGCTAGCTCGCACGGTCAGAAGAATTGCAACTTGATCAAGTTCAATAGCGCTGGTTTTCAGAAGGGTGATATCGTAGCAACCATTGATAATGCTGGTCCGAGTAACCAGATTGCAAGCTTTGTACGCAAGTGTCCGTCTGGCTTCAAACTCAATAGTTGGACATCTACTGTGGTTCCCATGGTTTTTCTTACAAACATGTAATGCATTTTACTTTCATGTTCCCTCGTTATTGCCCGAGACGAGTGGATAGCTTGTAAAGGGCCTCCTGCTTTTGAAATATTATGTGATCAATAAATAAAAGTTTTTGCATTCAAATCATGCTCTATTTTCTTTCTTTATTTTACTTTTCCACAAATAATAAATGGCAAAAGTTTCTTTTATTTTCACCTTTCAAAATAGTTCATTCTAAACAAAATTCATAAACATGCAGAACAAATAAATGCATTGATAACAACATGGCAAACATCCATTGTAATTCTGGGATTCCAATTAACCAAGTCGAAGAAGATGGTGAAGAAGATTGTGAATTACTGGCTGAACTAGCAAGGCTCCTTGAGCACGAGCAGAAAGAGATTCAGCCACATAAAGAACCAGTGGAAGTTGTCAATCTTGGCAATAAGGAAGTCTGAAAAGAAGTCAAGGTGGGGTATCACTCGCTAAGCATGTACACTCCGAGTTGGTCGAATTATTGCAAGAGTATGTTGATATCTTTGCCTGGTCTTATCAAGATATGTCTGGGTTGGATACCAACATCGTTGAACATCACTTACCACTCAAGTCCGGATGTCCTCCTGTCAAGCAGAAACTCAGAAGGACCAGACCCGACATGGTGTAGTGACAAAAATCGTGAGTGTAAGTTATTGATTAACTTAACTCATAAAGCATGAGTCGCCACCGCACTTTTATTTTATCCAAAAGGAAAGGAAAAAGAGCGAACATAATCTAAACAAGTTCTAAACAAGAACAAGTAAACAGAGACTGGGTAAGGGGGTTGGTTACGCTAAGGGAAGGTGTTAGCACCTAAAACGTCTATAGTACTCTATAGGAACCCTTTGAAATATCTATGCTTTTTGGTTTGAAAAGGTTTGTTTGAAAAGAGATTGAGGAGATGAGAAGAAAAGTGTTTTTTTGATTTTTGTGTTTGGAGAGACTTATCGCCTCATGCCTACGTACCCACAAAGTGCAATATAGGATCAAAACCTCGTAGTTCGTGGTATAAATAACAAAATAGGTTTGTTATGGTTGTTTTTAAATGTAAAGACAAGTTGTCATTTCCAAGCGAATAATTCTGCTTAAAGAGATGAATCATGTCTAAACTTATGAAAAAGTTAAAGGAAAAATGTGCAAGGGCACAAAAGAGGGTAAGTGAGTTTGGTGTTTTTTTAAAGTCTTTTGAAAAAGGTGTCAATATGCTTATGTAGTTTAGCATTTATTAAGAAATGAAAAGAAAAGAGTAAAATCACTTGACAAAGTCGAGGTTTGATTATGAAAGAGGCGAGAGTTTGAAAACAAGAAGGTTTTGAAAAAGGAGAAGATTTTGAAAATTTAAGAAAGGGTGGAGAAGAAGGGACTATCCTAAAGCATAAAGTAAAAAGCTAAGGATAAGAAAGATCTAACTACAAATGTAGCTATCTTCACCATAAACCAAGCAAAAGCACAAAGCTCCAAAGTCTTCAAACCATAATTCCAAAGCAAAGGGAAAATGTCCTAGTTCTAAGTCCAAGGATCCAAGAATAGCATTGAAGTCCAAGGTCTAGGTTCAAATATCCATGTCTAATGCAAAGGATAATAACCATAGTCTAAGATTAGAAGCACAAGTTTTTTAGAGGTTTTGGCCTTTATTAATGTTTTTGGTTCAAGTGGACAAAGAGAAAAAGGCATAAGCATAAACAAATGGTCCAAGTGGACAAAGTGAAAATGACGGAAGCATAAACAATGATATGATATAATATAGTGACATAAAGCATAAAGAAATAAAGAGAGACAGGGAGCAAGAAGGAAGCATAAAAAAAATTAGTACAATAAAATTGTTAGTGAGTTAATGATTAGTTGTTAGAGCAAATGATCAATAATGATTGGATAATGTACTTAGGTAAAGGTTAATGAGAACTCATTAGAGGATTGATAAGACCAAAGCCTCCTAACAACAAGTTTCATAAGTATTGAGCCAAAAGACAAATAATAAACCATCCTTGGGCTTACACAACCAAAAGGTTTGGGCCACGAATGATCATTTTCCGATACGGGACACGTGTAGCGCTATGTTAATCAATCACCAAGTGACTTATATAGAAGTCACCCTACTCGAGGCCGGTCAAAATGATGTTTGGGCTAACGCATGCTAGATAAGAGATATGTAGATCGTCATCCAAAAGCAATACCGCACAAAAAGAAAAAAGGTAATGATCTAGTCTTGATCAAGAACTCAACAAAGAAATTCTAAGATCCATAAGACTTCCATCAATCCAAATAAAAGAGAAATAGATGAAGAGAAAGCCAAATTAAACCACAAAATTATGTGATCTAAGGCTAAGAACAAAGGGCAGGGGTTAGGAATGAAGAAACAACCAAAACAGTCCCAAAAATAGGTGAAAAACACCATTCTGTCTCAGGGTAATCGATTACCATGATTAGGGTAATCGATTACAACTGCAAAAACAGCAGAAAAACAGCATCTCTAAAATTCAGCATGATCAAGGAATGAATTGTGCACAAAATTTCAATGTAAACAACATCAAATACACCAATTGAAACACAATTTGCAAGATCCAAAGATCAAGCAACAAGAATTGTTAAAGGATCACATTGTGGAAGATGAATCAAGAACAACAATGGTGGAAAATGAGACTCCCACTCCAAATCTGAAAATTCCTTCAAATTGCTCAAGATGCAAATTCCAAAGCCTTGATCTACAAGAATTGATGAAGAAAACAAGTTTGGATGAAGGTTTAGCTCAAAGTTGAACAAGATTCAATGTGAAACTTGTTAACTTTCAAAAGAAGAAAAGTGAGCTTTGAGTGAATTTTGTGGTTGGGGAGAGAATTTACAAGAGGTTTCTTGGCTATCAAAGGCTTGAAAAATGAATGAAATGAGGGTTCTATTTATAGAGTTTAGGCTTGGGAATTTTGGTGGCTTGGAGTTTGGTTTGGAACCAAAATTAGGCTTGGAAGTTGAATTTGGAGGGAAAATCAAGATCAAATGGTGATTAGTGAAGGTGTATGGTGGGAATTAATTGTGATGAGGTAGGAGAATTATTTGGAAGTGATCTAGAATATTCTCATGATAAAATTGGTGCCAAATGCTAGAGAATTTGAATTTACTGATTTTTTTTCAAATTTTCCACGTGGTAATCGATTACCCATATAGTGGTAATCAATTACTTCAGTGAAAAAAAAGGGAAAATTGCCTTTTTGTTGCACTGTCTTGGCTCTGGCTCGATTATTTTTGCTTGTCAAAGAAGGCATGGAAATAAACACATGAACCTTGGAGTCTCTTAAATAATAATAAATTAAATATTGGAAACTCTTGATCAGATAATTTTGAATTGTTCGCAAATCAACTTTGACTTTGTTCTGATGAATTTCATTCGAGCTGAGGGACTGGTATTTGATATCCTTGATCCAAATCCTTCCTGAAAAAGTTAGTAAAAGGGAAACAAACATATTTTTGGATTTTGATTAAAGGTTAGTAAACATAAACAAATAAAGGCAAATAAGAAACACACAGATGCTCAGTGTTCCCTGCAAGGCATAAACCCAAAGAAGAGAGGGATAAAGGAACCAAAGCATGATCTTGTTTGTGGTATAAGATGCAAAATGAGATGTGAGAAATCTTATGGGTAAAAATTAGGGTTCAACACATGACACTTAAAATCAGAGAAGAGGTGAAGAAATAGTTTGATGTTGGATTCCTAGCCACTTCCGAATATCCTGAGTGGGTTGCTATTATCGTCCCGGTTCCTAACAAATATGGGAAGGTCCGAATGTGTGTAGATTATTGAGATCTTAATAAGGTAAGCCCGAAAGACGATTTTCCTCTTCCACATATTGATGTCTTGGTAGACAACACTGCGTAGAGCCTCATGAAGTTTAGTAGACCAATCCTTCTTGGAAGTTGCAACGATCTTTTCTAAGATTTGTTTGATCTCCCTATTTGACACCTCGACTTGTCCACTGGTTTGAGGGTGATAGGGTGTTTCTACTCGGTGTCGGACTCCATATTTAAGCAATAGCTTCCCAAAGACATTTGAAATGAAATGGGAGCCTCCATCGCTAATGACAACTCTTGGCACACCAAACTTGGGAAATATTATATTTTTAAAGAGCTTAACCACCACTCGTGAATCATTCGTAGGAGAAGCTATTTCCTCAATCTATTTCGATACGTAATCGACTGCAACGAGTATGTACTTATTTCCAAAAGAAGACAGAAAGGGTCCCATGAAATCGATACCCCATACGTCAAATACTTCTACTTCTAAAATCCCTTTCAGTGGCATCTCATCGCGTCTAGAGATATTCCCACTGCGTTGACATCGATCATAATTTATAACAGTGATGTGGACATCATTCCAAAGATTTGGCCAGAAGATATCAAATTGTAAGATCTTCGCACATGTTTTTGAAGTACTTGCATGCCCTCCATAGGGTGCAGCATGACAATGAGATATGACATCGACGGAATATTCCATCGGTGCCTCTCTTGAAAAGCAGGGGTTCATCCCAGTAGTTGTGTTTAAGATCATGGATAACCTTTTTCTTTTGTTGGTATGTTAAGTCTGGTGGAAGATAAGTAGTTGACAAAATCAGCATACCACGACAGTGTGGTCTTGGTGCAAATTGATTCTACTACTTTATTAGTTTCTGCATCATTAAATATCAAAGAATATTTGATAGTCTCGCTTTCGATTTCTAACTGGGCTACTAGTTTATCATAAGGGAATTCATCATTAATGGGTACTTCTTCGGGTCTCATATCCTCAATCCTAGAGAGATGATATGCTACTACGTTTTTGGTGCCTTTCTTATCCTTGATTTCCAATTCAAATTCTTACAAAAGTAAAATCCATCTTAAGAGTCTTGGTTTGGCATCTTTCTTAGTCAACAGGTATCTAATTGCCGCATGATCAGTATAGACAATGATTTTCACTCCCACTAGGTAGGAACAAAATTTATCTAAAGCTAACACAACTGTAAGGAGTTCCTTTTCGGTGGTGGCGTAGATCATCTGCTCATTGTCCAAGGTTCTACTTGAATAGTAAATTGCATGAAGCTTCTTATCTTTTCTCTGTCCTAGGACAGCGCCTATAGTGTAGTCACTGGCGTCAGACATAATTTCAAATGGTATACTCCAATCAGGTGGTTACATAATGGGTGCGGTAATAAGAGCGTTCTTAAGATGTTTGAATACTTTCAAGCAATCCTCATCAAAGATGAATTCGGCATCCTTCATCAATAATCCAGTTAGCGGTTTTGTGATTTTAGAGAAATATTTAATGAATCGTCGGTAAAATCCGGCGTGTCCTAAGAAACTGCGAATTTCTCTAACGGTTTTTGGAGGTTAAAGGTTTTCTATAATTTTGATTTTCATTTTATCTACTTCAATACCTCTATCAGATATACATGTCCAAGAACTATTCCTTTTCTCACCATGAAATGACATTTCTCCCAATTAAGTACTAGATTTACTTTAACGCATCGTTTAAGTACCATCTCAAGGTTTGATAAACAACTTTTGAAACTTCCCCCACATACAGAGAAATCGTCTATAAATACTTCCATTATGTCATCTATGAAATCAACAAAGATCAATATCATACATCTTTGAAACGTTGCAGGAGCGTTACACAGTCCAAATGGAATTCGTCGATAGGCAAACGTACCATAGGGACAGGTGAACGTAGTCTTTTCTTGGTCACTAGGATGAATAGGAATTTGAAAGAATCCAGAGTATCCATCTAGATAACAAAAATGAGAGTGTTTAGTTAGCCGTTCAAGCATTTGATCTATGAAAGGTAAAGGAAAATGGTCTTTACTAGTGGCTTTATTTAGCTTCCTATAGTCTGATGCGTATTTTTTCGCAAGTGTACGAATGCGTCAGAGTAATATAAAAGATTATTGTATCCACAGAGACCAAGTGTCAATCTATCGCTATCTATTGTTAATGTGTGTATCTAAGGTGATTGAAAATAGTAGTTTTGAAGAGTGCACGGTAGTAAATAAAGTAATTAAAATTAATTGATAAAGACAGGTTCGAATGCAATTCACACAACCAATTGATAATCCAAGTACTTGCTAATAGAACTACTTACGGGCAATGTTTTCTACTTTGAAAAGAACTAATTTGACAGGAACTATCGCTTTCGCGTATTCAGAACCGAGTTGTACCCCCTAATCAAACCCTCTTATTGTCACGGATAAAAAGGCGCGCATTGCGTTAGAGTAGTAAACCTATTTTTAAGAAATATAGTATCTTGACCAAGTTGAAAAGTACTTTAACCTGGATTTTCTAAAAAAAAAAGGTTCTTACGAACCAGACTTTAAACTTCTTAACGCGTCCGAAAATGGTTTTAAAATCTCTTTTCCTTTTAGATTAAAAACTCCTAATAAACTAAACAAAGCGCTTTCGCTGTTTTTGAAATAGTTTAAAAACAATTAAGTTTAGATAGGCGTTGGACGACTTTCGATCTTACCCAACGGAATTTAAGAACAGGAAAACTTATATTGAAAGTTAAAATAGCCCTTAAGTGTTTCCACTAACAATTGTACAGATTATCGGTTCGGTTATGATCTTCACATTCTAACCTTTATAAAATTAGCCAGACATGGTAAAGTAAAAGTTCATTTTTAGATTTTTCATAAAAAAGGGTATTTAAATGCGAGTGCAGAAAGTAAACGAAAGTAATGCGAGTGCGGAAAGTAAACGAAAGTAATGCAGTGCGGAAAATAAATGAAATTAAAAGACAGTGCAAGAAATAAAGTTGACAAAAGGTAAAGTAATAAAAACCTGCTCCAATCGGAGTGGTTGAATAAAATGCGAACTGAAAGTAAAATGGCGGCAGGATTAACTTCCTTCCAGAGTGCTCCAAGACTCAATCTCACAGGCTCTTACAGACTCGATCTCTCGAATGTAGTAACACCTTGATGTGAAGCGATTACCACTATTACACTGATATATGCTTATGAACAACTAAGCTTGGATGAAGAAAAACGAAAATCTAAAGTCCTATTTATAGGCAAGGAAACATGTGGAAAAGACAAGGATGCCCCTAGCATTTGAATTTGGGAGGGAACTCGTTTTGTTCTTGTGGCGCCCACCACAACACCATGGCGCCCGCCATGAGTGTAAAGTTGCTTGGGCAGTTGGAGATCATGGGGAAAAACAGTTGGGAGGAGTTTGAGACATGGCCACGTCATGGAAGACCCTGTGGCGGCCGCCAGAGTGGATGCCATAAGTGCAAAATGCCGATTTTCTCTATTTTAGCTCATTTCGGCTCCTTTTTCGCTCCTTTTCTCGCTCGGGGCTCCGATTAGACTAAAAACCTGAAAACAAAGAAAAACATAATAATAACATAATAAAATGACATTAAAAGACTAAGAATGCATGCGAAATCGGAGTCAAAAATACGGTGAAATTCAGTGTCATCAAATTCTCCCACACTTAGACCTTTGCTTGTCCTCAAGCAAAACATTTAAAGCTCAAAGTAAGAAAACTAGTGCTGACACGTGATTCGGGCAAGAAGGGCTTCTAAGTTCAAGTCAGGATGCAGTGACAGGTACTAAGTGAACCAAGGGTATCGTAATGACACTTATCCGCAGACGCGGACATAAACTTCATTCTTATATAAATCAACCGTATCATCCCACAATAACTAGGCCTACCTCTTCATCTCTCTTTGGGTCCTTTTCATTCAGGCGCAATCACATTAAGCCCGTTATCCGTACATATTTCATAGTAGAGTGATCTGTTAGTGATTCTGATCCAAAACATAGGGTTTCTGGCACATATGACTGTGTAAACCCTTTTATTTAACCCAAATGCAGTTGTGGGGGATCGGATCGTAATTCGCCCTACCGAGTTCAGCGCCAGATACCTCTGAACCAACTAACAATGGGTGAGCTAAAATTATATATATATATATATATATATATATATATTTTTTTTTTTTTTTGTGGCAACAACTCAACTTTTTGGTTTAAACGACCTTGTGAGGGTCATCTATCCGGAGTTTGCCTTTTTCTTTATTTATTTTACTGGATCATTCACTTATGTTCATCAGTCCCCTACGTAGAACATGCTTAGGCTGGAGCTGACTGCTGAAATAAACTACTTAGGACAAATTTGGAAATGATAATTAAGGCCATGGTACATGGGGTTTTGGAATGATTCCTATATTCGTGAAGTCTATGGTGCTAAAACGATACTAATGTTTCAAAAAGTTCACCTAAGTCACCACATCCTAATCCAAACCTGTCTTAAAGCCCAAAAAACGTGTAGAACAACAATGTTTTCTTTTTGCAAAAAAAAAAAAAAATTTTTTTGTAGGGCTAAAGAAATGGGGAAAAATGAGGGTGCACTAGGGATACACTATACTGGTGACTCGTCAGACTCATGCATTTTCTAGAAAAAAGACAAAGACAAAAACAAGAAATAAACAACTAACTAAAAATGGAAATAGAAAGCAATAAAATCCCCTCCCACACTTAAATCGAACATTGTCCCCAATGTTTCGAAATAAGATAAGGAGAGTAACCTGTAAAACTACTGATGTGGACCACTGGTGCCCTCGTCGTCCTGCTGGGAATGCCTGGAGTGGACAAAGTAACGCTCTCTCTGGGCGTCATTCCTGAAAGTCACATGCATGTCGTCAAAATTCTGTATTCTGCACAGAGTTAGGAAGAAGGTCCTGTAAAACACAAACATTTCAAACATTAGTCCTGACAAAATATAACAAGAAATAAAATAAAACAAAATGTAGAAAAAGTAAATAAGGTAAGAAAATCATGGGTTGCCTCTCATGCAGCGCTTGTTTAACGTCGTTAGCTTAATGACTGGAACTTATACATCTCTCGTCGGGATTGGTGGATCACTTAGAGTGTGGCTGGAGTAGGTTGTTGGAATGTCTCCTCCTTCGTAGAGCTTCAGTCTTTGTCCATTGACGATGAATAGTTTACATGTCTCGTTTTTGATTTCAACAGCTCCAGACCTCAGAATTTTTGATACTTTGAAGGGGCCAGTCCATCTTGAACGGAGCTTTCCTGGGAAGAGCCGTAGCCTAGAATTGAACAGGAGAACAGGGTCGCCTAAGTTGAAGTCTTTTCTTACGATTCTTTTGTCGTGCCAAGCTTTTGTTCTTTCTTTGTATATTATGGCATTCTCGTAGGCTTGCTGTCTGAGTTCTTCCAATTTATGGATGTCAAGGATACGTTTCTCACCAGCAGTTAGGTAATCCAAATTCAAAGTTTTAATGGCCCAATAGGCCTTATGCTCTAACTCAAAAGGTAAATGACAAGATTTTCCATAGACTAGTTGGTAGGGGGTTGTTCCTATAGGGGTTTTGAAAGCGGTTCTGTAGGCCCATAAAGCCTCTTAAAGCTTTTGCGACCAATCTTTTCTGGATACAGAGACAGTTTTTTCTAAAATTTGTTTAATCTCCCTATTAGATACTTCCACTTGGCCACTAGTCTGTGGGTGATATGGTGTTGCTACTCTATGCTTAACTCCATACTTGCTTAAAATCTTATCAAATATTCTCGATATGAAGTGAGATCCTCCATCACTTATAACTAAACGGGGTGTTCCAAATCTGGGGAATATATAATTTTTAAATAATTTAATCACTACTCTAGTGTCGTTTGTGGGTGCAGCTATCGCTTCAATCCATTTAGACACGTAGTCTACTGCAACTAAGATATACTTATTTCCTAAAGATGGTGGGAATGGTCCCATGAAATCTATACCCCATACGTCGAAGAGTTCTACTTCTTGGATGTTTCTTAAAGGCATTTCGTCGCGTCTTGAAATATTTCCTGTGCGTTGGCATCTATCACATTTGACAATGTAAGCATGGACATCACACCACATGGTAGGCCAGAATAGGCCAGCTTGAAGAATCTTGGCGTAGGTCTTAGAGGTGCTTGCATGTCCACCATAAGGCGCAGAGTGACAATGCTGAATTATACTTTCTACCTCGTCTTCTGGAACGCAACGGCGGAAAATGCCATCTTTACCTCTCTTGAAAAGAAGTGGCTCGTCCCAATAGAAGTTTCTAACATCACTTAAGAACTTCTTCTTCTTGTGGTAATCGAGATCAGGGGGTATGATATCAGCAGCTAGGTAATTAACAAAATCAGCGTACCAGGGCACGTTACTTACAGCTAAGGATTTTTGAAAGTGCTCATGAGGGTCTGGTTTTTTATCTTCGATGGTTTCCAACTGGGCTATCAGTCTATCATAGGCAAAATCATCATTTATGGGTACTAATTCAGGATTCAGGTATTCTAGCCTAGATAGGTGATCGGCTACTACATTTTCTGTGCCTTTTTTATCTCGGATATCTAAGTCGAACTCTTGTAGCAACAAAATCCATCGAAGTAACCTGGGTTTAGCATCTTTTTTACTTAGTAGGTAACAGATGGCAGCATGATCGGTGTAAACTATAATTTTGGCTCCTACTAGATATGATCTAAATTTGTCTATAGCGAAAACTACCGCTAGGAGTTCTTTCTCGGTTGTTGTGTAATTGAGCTGGGCGGCGTCTAGGGTTCTACTGGCATAATATATTACATGTAATCTTTTATCTTTTCTCTGACCTAGAACGGCTCCTACAGCATAATCCATGGCGTCACACATTATCTCAAACGGTTCAAACCAATCAGGGGGTTTCATAATGGGTGCTGAAATCAATGCTTGCTTCAAAAGGTTGAATGCTTCATTGCATTTTTCATCAAAGATGAATTCAGCATCTTTCATTAACAGGCCAGTTAAAGGTTTTGTTATTTTGGAGAAGTCCTTGATGAAACGGCGGTAGAATCCAGCGTGTCCAAGGAAACTTCTAACTTCCCTGATAGTCTTGGGTGGTTTTAGGTTCTCTATAACTTCTATTTTTGCTTTATCTACCTCTATACCTCTTTCGGAGATTATATGTCCTAAAACAATTCCTTCAGTCACCATGAAATGGCATTTTTCCCAATTCAGTACAAGGTTCACCTCCACACATCTTTCCAGGATTTTCTCAAGGTTGATAAGACAATTTTGGAAATCAAAACCGCAAACCGAGAAATCATCCATAAATACTTCCATGATTCCATCTAGATAATCTGCAAAGATTGACATCATGCAACGTTGGAAAGTAGCAGGGGCATTACAGAGTCCAAAAGGCATTCGTCTGTAGGCAAAAGTTCCAAAAGGGCATGTAAAGGTAGTTTTTTCTTGATCTTCTGGATGTATAGGTATTTGGAAGAATCCCGAATACCCGTCTAGATAGCAGAAGTAAGAATGTCTGGCAAGACGTTCTAACATCTGGTCTATGAATGGTAAAGGGAAATGATCCTTCCTAGTTGCTTTATTTAACTTTCTATAGTCTATGCACATACGCCAACCTCCTTCTATCCGCTTTGCTATTTGTTCACCTTTCTCATTTTGCACAACTGTGATGCCTCCCTTCTTGGGTACCACATGCACAGGGCTCACCCACTTACTGTCCGAGATCTGATATATTATACCTGCTTCTAGCAACTTCAGAACTTCCTTCTTGACAACATCACTCAGTATAGGGTTTATCCTTCTCTGGTGCTCTCTGGAAGGTTTTGAATCTACTTCGAGCGAAATCCGATGCATGCATACGGATGAACTTATACCTTTCAGATCAGAGATATTATATCCTAAGGCTGAGGGATATCTTCGTAAAACGTCCAAGAGTTGATTTGTTTCTTTTTGTCTCAAGGCAGCACTAACTATAACCGGACGATTCATTTCTTCATCAAGAAACTCATACCACAGGTTCTTAGGCAGTTCCTTAAGTTCCAAGGCTGGTTTAATAGGGCAAGGCATAGGATCTGGGGTAAGGGATAAACATTCGTAAAGGTTATCATCGATGTAGGGTTTCTTATAATTGTCATCTTCCAAAATAAGGGTTGATGGCAGCTTAATTGTTTCAATGGCTTCTTCTTGCTCTAACTCCCTAACACATTCATCAATGATATCTATTGCATAATACGCGTCTCCTATCACAGGTGCCATAAGAAATTTTGAAAGTATAAATTCTATCTTCTCGTTCCCTACCTCAAAGGTTAGCTTCCCCTTTTTGACATCTATTATGGCTCCAGCAGTCGATAAGAATGGTCTACCTAGAAGAATTGGTATGTCATCATCTTCTTTAATGTCCATGACAACAAAATCAGTAGGGATAAACAACTGACCTATCTTAACAGGGACGTCTTCAAGTATGCCTATCGGATATTTAACAGATCTATCGGCTAATTGAAGTGACATCTTGGTAGGTTGCAACTCTCCTAAATTTAACCTTTCACAAACCGCTAAGGGCATTAAGCTCACACTAGCTCCTAAGTCTAGAAAAGCTTTTTCGATGACATGACTCCCCAAAATACAAGGAATGGAAAAGTTTCCAGGATCTTTATCCTTTTTTGCTAATTTATTTTCGGCAATAGAATTACATTCCAAGGGTTTCGGATCATTAAGTCTACGTTTATTGGTAAGGATGTCTTTGAGAAACTTTGCGTAGGATGGTATTTGGGTAATGGCTTTTGTGAACGGGATTTCTACGTGAAGTTTTTCTATAACTTTAATGAATTTATGATACTGATTATTGATCTGGGTTTGTTTAAGTCTTTGCGGATATGGTATTGGTGGTTTGTATGGCGGGGGTGGTATATAGGTTTTATCTTTCGGTTCTTCTCCTTTTTCTTGACTTTCCTGGTTTACAGATTCCTCTGGTTTCTTCTTTTTATCTGGGATGTTGTCATCTTCCTTAGAAGTTTTGGGATCACTCAACCTTGGGTTACAAGGTTCATCATAAGCGGTCCCACTTCGTAGGGTAATGGCATTTGCTTGTCCTTTCGGGTTTTGTTGAGGTTGTTCAGGGAATTGTCCTCCAGGTGTGGTCTGAGGGGCTTGGTTTAAAGCTACCTGCGAGATTTGGGTTTCAAGCATCTTATTGTGAGTGATTATTTGGTCAACCTTGGTTCCTAACTGGGTAATTAGTTCGTTAACATGAACGTTTTGGTTCATGAACTCCTTGTTTTGTTGGATTTGAGCAGCGACAAAATTATCCACGATTTTCTCAAGGCTCGGTTTTGGTGGTACAGGTTGCATAGGTTGATTTGATCTTGGGGCTTGATAACTTGATTGTCTCGGAGGGGCAGTATTTTGGATAGGGTTATTATTCTTATAGGAAAAGTTTGGGTGATTCCTCCATCCAGGGTTATAGGTATTTAAAAATGGGTTCCCTTGGGTGTAGTTCACTTGTTCAGAGCTGGTCTCGTTTAACAGACTGCATTCTGCGGATTGGTGTCCTTTCGTCCCACATATCTCACAATCTGACGAAACTGCGGCTGCAGTATTCGGGGTTGTACACATATGCTCAACTTTTAGGGCTAATGCGTCCATTTTAGCTTGCATCATGTCTATAGAGCTTAACTCATGTATTCCTCCTTGGGCTTCCTTCTTTTCCAATGTCGCTCGTTCTACTCCCCATGATTGATGGTTTTGGGCCATATCTTCGATAAGGGCACTAGCTTCAGGGTAAGGTTTGTTCATCAGTGCGCCACCTGCGGCGGCGTCGATGGTCATCTTAGTGTTATAATGAAGTCCATTATAGAAGGTTTGAATGATTAACCAATTTTCTAAACCATGATGTGGGCATGCTCTTAACAGCTCTTTATATCTCTCCCAAGCTTCGAACAACGATTCTCTTTGGTTTTGGGTAAATCTAGTTATTTGGTTTCGAAGAACAGCGGTCTTACTCGGAGGAAAATATCTGGCAAGGAATACTTTTCTAAGGTCTTCCCAACTTGTTATGGAATTTGGTGGAAGGGAATCTAACCAAGATAGGGCCTTATCTCTGAGGGAAAAAGGAAACAATCTTAAGCGAATCACCTCAGGAGGGGCTCCATTGGTTTTAAAGGTGTCTGCTAGTTGGAGAAAGTTTTTCAAATGTTGGTTTGGGTTCTCTGTAGCAAGACCTGCAAATTGTCTCTGCTGTACTAACTGCAGCAGGGATGGTTTAAGTTCAAAATTGTTAGCTGGTATGGCTGGATTTACTATACTAGAACTAGGTTCCTCGTTGGATGGTTGGGCGAAATCCTTAAGAGGTATTTGATTTTGATCTTCGGCCATAGCTTTCCTGAGTTTACGGAAATATAAACGTGCGCGAGCGTAACGTTCTGGTTCAGCTAGAGGGTCTACTAAACTTCCGGTACTACGAGTTTTTCGCATTGACCGGCGGGTAACTTCCTTAGTCTAAATGGTATAACAACAGGGTACGAAATTTGACGAAATTGGTCCCCGGCAACGGCGCCAAAAACTTGATGCGTATTTTTTCGCAAGTGTACGAACGCGTCAGAGTAATATAAAAGATTATCGTATCCACAGAGATCAAGTGTCAATCTATCGCTATCTATTGTTAAGGTGTGTATCTAAGGTGATTGAAAATAGTAGTTTTGAAGAGTGCACGGTAGTAAATAAAGTAATTAAAATTAATTGATAAAGACAGGTTCGAATGCAATTCACACAACCAATTGATAATCCAAGTACTTGCTAATAGAACTACTTACGGGCAATGTTTTCTACTTTGAAAAGAACTAATTTGACAGGAACTGTCGCTTTCACGTATTCAGAACCGAGTTGTACCCCCTAATAAAACCCTCTTATTGTCACGGATAAAAAGGCGCGCATTGCGTTAGAGTAGTAAACCTATTTTTAAGAAATATAGTATCTTGACCAAGTTGAAAAGTACTTTAACCTGGATTTTCTAAAAAAAAGAGGTTCTTACGAACCAGACTTTAAACTTCTTAACGCGTCCGAAAATGGTTTTAAAATCTCTTTTCCTTTTAGATTAAAAACTCCTAATAAACTAAACAAAGCGCTTTCGCTGTTTTTGAAATAGTTTAAAAATAATTAAGTTTAGATAGGAGTTGGACGACTTTCGATCTTACCCAACGGAATTTAAGAACAGGAAAACTTATATTGAAAGTTAAAATAGCCCTTAAGTGTTTCCACTAACAATTGTACAGATTATCGGTTCGGTTATGATCTTCACATTCTAACCTTTATAAAATTAGCCAGACATGGTAAAGTAAAAGTTTATTTTTAGATTTTTCATAAAAAAGGGTATTTAAATGCGAGTGCAGAAAGTAAACGAAAGTAATGCGAGTGCGGAAAGTAAACGAAAGTAATGCAGTGCGGAAAATAAATGAAATTAAAAGACAGTGCAAGAAATAAAGTTGACAAAAGGTAAAGTAATAAAAACCTGCTCCAATCGGAGTGGTTGAATAAAATGCGAACTGAAAGTAAAATGGCGGCAGGATTAACTTCCTTCCAGAGTGCTCCAAGACTCAATCTCACAGGCTCTTACAGACTCGATCTCTCGAATGTAGTAACACCTTGATGTGAAGCGATTACCACTATTACACTGATATATGCTTATGAACAACTAAGCTTGGATGAAGAAAAACGAAAATCTAAAGTCCTATTTATAGGCAAGGAAACATGTGGAAAAGACAAGGATGCCCCTAGCATTTGAATTTGGGAGGGAACTCGTTTTGTTCTTGTGGCGCTCGCCACAACACCATGGCGCCCGCCATGAGTGTAAAGTTGCTTGGGCAGTTGGAGATCGTGGGGAAAAACAGTTGGGAGGAGTTTGAGACATGGCCACGTCATGGAAGACCCTGTGGCGGCCGCCAGAGTGGATGCCATAAGTGCAAAATGCTGATTTTCTCTATTTTAGGTTATTTCGGCTCCTTTTTCGCTCCTTTTCTCGCTCGGGGCTCCGATTAGACTAAAAACCTGAAAACAAAGAAAAACATAATAATAACATAATAAAATGACATTAAAAGACTAAGAATGCATGCGAAATCGGAGTCAAAAATACGGTGAAATTCAGTGTCATCATAGTCTATACACATCCTCCATCCAGTTTGAATTCGCTTCGCTACGGATTTTCCTTTTTCGTTGCTAACAACTTTAACACCTCCCTTCTTCGGTACAACATGCACTGGGCTGACCCAGTTACTGTCAGATATCGGGTATATAATTCCCGCTTCTAATAGTTTTTGCACCTCCTTTTTTACTACATCACTCAAGATGGGATTTAATCTTCTCTGATGCTCTCTAGAGGTTTTACAGTCCTCCTCTAACATAATGCGATGCATACATATAGAGAGACTTATTCCTTTTAGATCTGAGATATTGTAACCTAAAGTTGTAGGATACTTTCTTAAGACATGTAATAGTTTTTTGGTTTCTATTTGTCCTAAGTCGACATTGACTATTACTGGTCGTTCAAGCTCAGTGTCTAGGAATTCATACCTTAAGTCTTTGGGTAGTGTTTTGAGTTCTATAGAAGGTTTCTTTGGGCATGACATTGGATCAGGTGTAAATGCTAGACATTCTCTTTGACTGTCATCTTCGTACGGCTCGCGCCAATTATCGTCTTCGAATATTGGAGGCGCTTGAATCTTTAGTACTTCAGTGTACTTAGTTGGTTCCTTCTTCATTTCTCTAACGCATTCTTCGATGATATCTAGGAAACAACATGAATCGTCTATAGCTAGAGCTTTTAGGAATTGGGCCAAAATAAACTCAACTTTCTCTTCCCCAACTTCAAAAGTTAGTTTTCCTTTCTTAACATCGATGATGGCTCCGGCTGTTGCTAAAAACGGTCTTCCTAAAATAATGGGTATGTTTAAATCTTCCTTAATGTCCATTATCACAAAATCAGTAGGAATATAGAACTGACCTATACGAACAGGTACTTCTCTAGCATACCTACGGGATATTTAACAGAATGGTCCGCTAGTTGTAATGACATTTTTGTCGGCCTTAGTTCCCCTAAGTCGAGTTTCTTGCATGTGGATAAGGGCATTAAGCTAACACTGGATCCTAAATCGCATAGCGCTTTGTCTATGACAGACTTCCCGATTACGCAAGGTATGGAAAAACAGCCTGGATCTTTTAGTTTAGATGGCATGTTATTTTGAATTATAGCGCTATACTCAGCAGTGAGCATAATAGTTTCATTATCCTCGAGCATTTTCTTATTTGACAGAATCACTTTGGGAAATTTTGCATATGAAGGCATTTGCGTAATAGCTTCTGTGAAAGGTATGGTTATGTTCAGTTGTTTTAGAAGTTTTATGAATTTCTTAAACTGTCCTTCATTTTTGGATTTAGCTAGTCTTTGAGGATAAGGTACAAATGGTTTGTATGGTGGTGGAGGTACGTAGGGTGTTTCATTCTCTGCGGCCTCTTCACTTTTATCTTCCTTTTCGCCGGTTGGTTCTCTTACTTTTTCAGTTCCCTTAGAAGAATTTTGATGCATGGCTGAATTTTGGAATCTCAGGTCAACTGGTCCATCGTATTCTGTTCCACTTTGCAATGTGATAGCATTAGCGTGACCTTTTGGATTTGGTTGTGTTTGGCCAGGAAATGTTCCAGCGGGGGCTGCTACAGTTGATTGTTGTTGGGCTACTTGAGAAATTTGAGTTTCTAACATTTTGTTGTGAGTAGCCATAACATCAAGTTTACCTGACAATTGTTTCATCAATTCACTCGAATAAGCGTTTTGATTTGTGAATTCTTTGTTTTGTTGAACTTGAGCATTCATAAAGTTTTCCATCATGATTTCTAGATTTGATTTTCTAGGTGGTTGCGAAGCAGAGGGTGGTCCTTTTTGGTAACCAGGTGGAATAGCAGGTGCTGGGTTTGGTGGCTGTAAAGCATTGTTATTCTTGTATGAAAAATTCGGGTAATTTCTCTTGCCAGGATTATAAGTGTTTGAATATGGGTTTCCTTGAGCATAGTTCACTTGGTCGGTAGAAGTACCAGCCAATACCTGACATTCAGCATTAGTGTGCTCAGGGGTTCCGGATATTTCACAATTTGGTGTAACTACAGCTACGGTAGTTGTGGGTGGTGCTATTGCTAAACTTTCGATCTTTTGAGTAAGTGCATCCATTTTAGCATCGACGTGGTCTAAACCATAACTTCATACATTCCGCCTTTTGGGGTTGGATTCTCTACACCAGTGCGTTCACTTCCTCATTGGAAATGGTTTTGAGCCATAGTCTCGATAAGTTCGTAGGCTTCCTCATACGGTTTATCCATTAGATCACCGCCAGCTGCTGCGCTCAGATTCATTTTAGTATTGTACAACAGACCATTGTAGAAGGTATGGATGATCAGCCATTCTTCAAGTACATGGTGTGGGCAAAGCCTCATCATGTCCTTGTGTCTCTCCCAAGCGTCGAAAAGAGATTCGTTATCTTTTTGCTTAAATTCGCTGATTTGAGCTCTTAACATAGCCGTCTTGCTTGGTGGGAAATATCGGGCTAAAAAGATTTTCTTCAACTCATCCCATGTGGTCACTGAGTTGGGCGGTAGAGACTGGAGCCAAACTCTAGCTCTATCTCTCAAGGAAAATGGGAAAAGTCTTAATCTTATCGCTTCAGGACTGACACCATTTGCTTTTACAGTGTCTGGGTATTGCACAAATATTGATAAATGTAAATTCGGATCGTCCGTAGCATTGCCTGAAAATTGGTTTTGTTAAACTGCTGATATTAGCGAAGGTTTCAGCTCGAAATCGTTTTGGTTAATAGCGGGGGCAGCAATGTTGTTATGTGGTTCTTCTTGTGATGGAACAACATAATACTTCAGAAGAAGGTTTCTCGGTCCTTCGGCCATGATTGATTTTGGTTCTGATTTGGGTTCCGAATCTGAGTAAGGAATTATAGGGCATGGAAGATTATATCTAATACAAAATTCGTTAATTCGGCGTCTTAAATTAATAAAACGCTTTATTTCGTCAATTGGTTGCTCCAACTCTTCGCCTTGTGAGCGAGTGCTTGGCATACAATCGACAGTTTAAAAAGAAAAATAGTTGCCTTAGTCTATACTGTGCAACAAAGGGATCACAATATTGACTAAATTAATTCCCGGCAACGGCGCCAAAAACTTGATCGCGATTTTACGTGTTGGTCAGATTACAACTGCAAGTATATAACTCATCGCGTAGTTTTAAAAGATTGTCGAACCCACAAGGACTAGTAATCAAACTAGAGTGCTCTATGGTTTCTATGCAAAGCTAAGGCTTAAGGTTTACGGTAAAGGAAACGGAAATAAAAACTGAATTCTAAAGGGGTTTAAAAACAATAAAAAAACAAGCCCGAAGTATGATTTTCGCGCGCCCGAGAGACTTATAGATTACGGGTGCTAACTAAGATCACAACTAGATTCCATAGGAAATACCGACTTAAAGACTCCGTATCATACTCTCGCGCTATTGACAAGAGCCACGCTTAATAACCCCAAGATATTGCTCTCGCTCACTCGGTAATTGAAAAGCGTATTTTGAAAATCGATAGAGCCAAAACGATGCCTAAAGCGCTATCGCTGTTTTTAGGATCATTGTTTAGTTTCTACTATCCAATGCGTACCTCAAACTCCCACTCCATTGGCCGCACATTGGTTTACTCCTCACTCTCGTGACGAAATAATAAACTTGCAAAATTAGAAACAAAACCAAAATTTGGTAAGATCAGAATTTCGCACCTATGCTTTCTACAGAGTCCCGTTGGTAACGACGGTCCTCATACAACGGTCTTAAAATGTATTAGTCGGTCATTTTAAATCCTAAGTCTAACATGTTAAGGATTATGAATTTTAATAAAAGCATGTTAAGTTTAATTTTTGATACAATTATAATTTAGAAATAACAATAACAATTTGAAAACAATGGAAATAAAACACTGTAAAATTAAAAACCTGTAAATTAAACGGTAAATGAACTGGAACGAAATAAGAACGACAAGATTGTATTAATGATCCAAGTGTACAGCAACAAGTAATAATAATAATAATAATTGCGACAATCTCTTAGTATGAATAATTGTCGCTTTACAAACTGAATTTAGTGCCTAGGAATTCAAATGGTATTTCGACAGGGCTTCCGCACGACTTGGATGATTTGGAACAGGTGCAATGGTCCTATTTATAGAGAAATTTGGCTCTGAAAATTGCTCCCCACGCACTAAAGATGGAGGGAAATTCAAACTCCAAAAACTGCTGCAACTGCTGAAAATTTGCAAAAACTGCTGCTGCGAACCAATGGCGAACGCCATTAGGCCTTGGTGAACGCCATTGGCTTCTAAGGGATGGCGAATGCCATTCTCCTGTGGCGAACGCCATATCAGGAAAATCTGCAGAGTTACTATTTTGCTGTCCTTTTTGCCATCATTCCGCTCCTCTTCTCGAATGCTTCCACATCTGAGACGGCTTGACCTGTCAACTGCAAAACAAAGTAAAATGATTGAAATACGATAAAAACATAATTAAAATCAGACATAAAATGCGCTTATCGAGCCTAAATACATGATGCAATTTCTCGACATCACTCTCTCTCTCTCTCTCTCTCTCCCACTCTCTCTCTTTCTCTCTCTCTCTTTCTCTCTCTCTCTCTCTCTCTCTCTCTCTCTCTCTCTCTCTCTCTATGCTCGACATGAAATGTAAAAAAAACAAAGAAAATGTGTTCTCCTTTCTAGCTTTATTCATAGCAAATACAAAATAAAGAAAACTCTACCATTTCACTCATATTCACATAGCAAACAAAATCAATCCAAACATTTAAGAAAATCATAAGGAAAAAAAATGTTATTGACTAAAACTGCAACAAGGGTGTTGTTTGGCTGAAGGTCCGCGTCGTCGGCGAAACGTGTTGCGGTGGCTGAAGTAGATTGCAAGGATGTGTAGGTTGAGAAAAGGTTTCAAGAGTTATGCATCATGGAGGTTTATTGGTTGTTTTTTATGTTGATTTTTTTTTACATGTATGGAGATTGTGTTTGGAAAGGGAGAGTTTATGGTGAAAGATAACTTTATGGTAATGAAAAGTTATTTGAGAGATTTTCATGGTTATTGTGGAATTTCAAGTGGAAAGCTGGTGAGAAAAGTTGCTATGTTTTTTGAAATAGTGAGATTTTGAATGAAAGTTATGGTTTTTATGAAGTTTTTATGGTGTTGTTTTTGTATGGAGATAAAGGTTTGTTACATGAAATAGTGGGTTTTTACATGATGGAAGAAATGGTGTGGTGTTTCTTTGTTAATGAAGATGATGGAGTTTATGTGAGTTTTTTTGGTGTGGAGTTTTGTGTGTGTGTTTCATGGAGTTGAAGAGTAAGATGTTTGGAAGGAAATATGTAGTGTGTTGTGTGAAGTGTGAAAAGAAGTGAAGCATGTGATTATGAAGTTGGTTTTAGTGAAGATTGAAATGGTTGTTTTGAGAATGATGTTTATGATGTAAGGTGTTTATGATGTAAGGCGGTTAATGGTGTTATATGGAAATGGTGGAAAAAGTGTGATAAAGTAATAGTAAAGTTTTTGTGAGTGTTGTGAAGAAAGCGTTATGAAGTGATTATGTTGAGTGTAGGATTGTTTTATGGTGTGTTTATATTGAAATGAAGGTCGGGGAAGGTGAGAAATAACAAAAAAAAGTTACTAGTTTTATTAATGGCTTTTGAGAGATGATGAAGTGGTAAGGTAAACGTGTTTTTATGGTAAGAAATATGTGAAGTGGTGGAGGGATTAATGTAGTAACATGGAAGATGAAGGAAGTTTACATGAATAGTGAAGAGAAAAGAAGATCCACACTTCTAATTTTCTACCTTTTGCTTCTTTTTTTTTAAAATGAACTATGAATGAGAGAGAGTGCTTATTGGTGTGTAGCCACAGATGTGTATTGGTGTCTGCCTTCTCCGACATTTTCACACAAAATCAAGTGTATATATATATATATATATATATATATATGTGTGTGTGTGTGTGTGTGTGTGTGTGTGTTACTACTAGGGTTACTTAATATTAAAAACCCTAAAATACCCTTTAGATATTTTTTTTGGAAGAAATAAACTTTATTAATCCAAAAACCACAATACACAAAGATATCTCAAAGGAGATCCAGCTAGACCTAGAGACTCAAGATACCAACAAAGGAACTACACAACATCAAGACACTAACAACCGACCTATGAAGACTCTAAGTTTAGGACACATCCAATAACGGTTCATAATAGCTTCTATAATGTGAGGACAAACTCTACTCAAGTTGGTATCTATGCCAAAGTAAATGTCATTTCTAAGATTCCACAATTCGTATATTGTTTTCGTAAAACCGTATTTGAGGATGCTGCTCTTAGAATTCTTCAAGTTACTTTTCTTCAGAATCCACTCCAAATTATCATTCCATTCTCCTGGAATATGATCTATTTGAAGTCAATCCAAGATTGCTTTCCAAACTGCACCTGTGATATTGCACTTGAAAAATAGATGATTGGGGCTTTCTTCCTCTTTGCAGAAACATCAAGTAACTTCCTATATCATACCAAACTTTTGAAATCTGTCTTTAGTAGCCAATTGAAAATGACAAGCCAACCAAAGGGTATTGAAGGCTCTAGGTCTAGCTGGGTTGCTGAAAAAAACTTTTCGCCACTGCACCTTTGGAGTGGAGTCCATACTGTCATAGATTTTTCTTGTGTTATATCTTCCCACCTGCACACAGAAATTCCAAGCATTTGTATTGAGAATAACGGACCTGGTTTTTAGAATGGCTTTAAGGATCCATGATGTGTTCCCCTTCAAGTCCATAGTTTGTATGTTCATCCGCATTACATAATAGCAGTGGATCCATTCGATCCACATGCTATCAACTTTTGAGCCAAGGTTCCATAACAATTTCGTCATACAAGCAGTATTCCAAAGAGTTAGGCTTATGATGTTCATACCACCTTTCTTCTTGGGAGAGCAGACTATTTTCCAAGCAATAGGAGATTTTCTAGTAATGGTATCTGTTCCAGACTAGAAAAAAGATCTACAAGCAACATCAATTTTTGCTATAACTTTTTTAGGCAATGGTAAACATTTGAGCCAGAAATTGGTTATAGAGAAAATGACACTGTTTATCAGTTGAGTTCTACCAACAAAAGTTAACGGCCTCGAGCTCCAGTGATGAATTTTGGCAAGAATTTTATCAATCAAAGGTATATAGTGGTTTATATTCAACTTCTTGCTGGTCAGGGGTATTCCAAGATATCTAAAAGGGAGTTGACCTTCATCAAAAGTTGTGATGTTATTTATATTGGTCTTGACCTCATCTATCACATTCCCAAAGAAAACCCTGCACTTAGCAGGATTAATCTTCAACCCAGTAGACTTAGAAAACACATTAAAATTGTCCATAAACATTTCCACTGATTTATGATCTCCCCTAGAGAAAAGCAACAGATCATCTTCAAAACTCAGGTTGATAATGGCCAGCTTCTCACACTTGGAATGATAATTGAAGTTTGGTTGCTCCTTGAGTTTTTGAAGAACTTTGTGAAGATATTCCATTAAAAGAACAAACAGAAGGGGAAACAAGGGATCACCTTGTCTGAGCCCTCTCTTAGATTCCAACAATTGAGAAAGGGAACCATTTATATGAAATCTATAGGATACTGTTTTGACAGTTAGCATAATCCATTGGATGAATTACTAAGGAAAACTGAACTCTTTTAGGATGAACTACAAGGAACTCCATTCAACAGTGTCATACGCTTTCTATAAATCCATCTGTAACATACACCTGAGAGCACCATTATTAGCAGAATATCCCCTAATGAGATCATAGGCCATGAGAATGTGGTCATGAATTCTCTTGCCTGGAACAAAAGCAACTTGGTTGCTATGGACTAAGCTACTAATGACATCCAAGCCTTTCGGTAAGAATCCTGGATATGAACTTGTAGACAATGGTGCAACAAGAGATAGGCATGTAATCCTTCATTCTGAAAGCAGAGTTGTGTTTAGGAATTAGGGTAACAATAGTGCAGTTAACAACTTTGTATATCCTATTCTTCTCAAAAAAATCCTTGATGGTACAAATGGTATCATGCTTAATAATTTCCCAAGTTGCCTTGTAGAACTTTGCATTATAACCATCCAAACCAGGAGCAGAATTATCTTTCAAACCTTTCAAACTCTTGAGAATTTCTTCCTCAGTAATGGGAGCTATCAGGTTTTCCCTCTGTATAGAATTCAATTAAGGACCTTTCCTCATAGCTTCAATATCTATACCAGCCAGGTTCTGGTTAGAGGAACCAACAAGATCTTTATAATAATTCATAATTTCAACATTTATTTCATTTTGATGAGTTAGGATCTTATCTTTATTATCCTCTAATCTATCCAATTGATTTTGTCTTTGTCTAGCCTTGAGAGAGGCATGGAAATAGGAGTTATTACCATCTCCTAATCTCAACCACTCCACCTTAGCCTTTTGTTTGATGACGCTCTCCTCTATATTGCTAAGCCTCAAAACTTCAGTTGTCCACTCTTTCACTTTGTCAATCGCCGGCACATTCATTCTGTTTTTTATTAAGTGATCTTGGGCCTTTTAGAGCTCTTGTCTGGCCAGCATAAGCTGATTTGTAATTCCATAAAAGGCCTTGCTCAAACTCTTAATGACAGGTTGAAGTCTGATGAGTTTATTCCATAATCTGTACATTGGTCTTCCATTGAGAGGTTGGTCTCAATCTTTCCTAACAACTTCTTTAAAACCAACATTTTGGATGATGACATTTTGGAATTTGAAGGGAGTTCTAGCAGGTATGATGATCTTACTTGTCTGTAAACAAAGTAAGGCATGACCAGAGACTCCATGGTTCATAATTGAAAGCTTATGGTTCATAGCTGCCATTCCATATTCCCTATAATTCTGTCAATTCTTGAATATATCATGCTATCTCTTTGATTGTTGCACCAAGTATACTCATCACCACAACTCTCTTTTTCAAAAAGCCCCACTTGGTCCATCATGTCCACTAAATCCTTATATTCATTTTCCATGACCAAGTGAGCCCCAATTCTATCATTTGCTCTCAGAATATTGTTGAAATCACCAGCAATACACCAAGGGCCAACCACACTGTTTTGAAGACCTCTTATGTCCTGCCACAATTTCTTCCTTTGCTCAAGTAAATTGGAAGCATAGATTGCTGTCATCCAAGTCTCCAAAGTTCCATTAGGCCTAGAAAGATAGCAGTGGATATATTGATCACTAGAGCTGTGCACTGTCACTTTTATTTTAGTATCCTTCCAAATGATCCAAATCCTACCATTTGTGTGATTCAAGTAGTTGTCTACAAATTTCCAATTTCTGCCAAATTTCTTTTTTATTCTATCAGCATGCTAAGGCTTAATCCTAGTTTCTATCAGAATAACAATATCAGGGTCCATATGATTGAGGCGGGAAATAACCTCATGGCATTTACCTGCATTATTTATTCCCCTTACATTTCAGGAGAGCATCATGTTACCTCACCATTTGACCTTGAGGAATCCCTAATTCTCAAGGCTTCAAAACCATTTGTGCAATTGATGATATCATGATTGGTAGAAGGGTACATCATAACTTTTCCTTTGAATTTGCTTGTACTATCAACATTCTCCCATTTTGTTCCCACATCCTCTTCATGTGATTCTATTGGTTCCTCCTGAGCATTTTGTGAAGTCTTTTCCTCACTTTATTCCAGGCTTGCCACTACTTTAGTTGGGGCCTCTGTAGCTTGCTTTGGCTGCCATTTCTTATTGTTTTTAGGCTTACATTGGTGACCTACTTTTTGGCAAATTTCACAGAAACTAGGCTTCCATTCATAGTCTACCACTTGCTTCCTCAAGGTTCCTTCACTATCCTTTATCACGATGTATTCTTTCTGTTTTTGTGTGATATCAATTTCCACCAAGATTATAGCGTAAGATACTCTCAATTTGTTCGCAGTGCATTCGTCAGTGAAAAGGGGGATCAACTTTTGTTATAATGGGGATCAACTTTACTTTTGATCCTAATATTGAATAACATAAATTTATCGACCGTTGTATTCTCTCTTATAACATAATTGTCTTATTTGTTAAAAAAACTTAAACGATTAATTTATCTAATACAAGTTTCAATAATTTTTTTAATCATATTATTATTGATATTGTTGTTTACCTTTCATCTTCTACATGTATTAATATTTTACCATAAATTTACTATTATTCTTAATTTTTTTTTCTATTTTCAACTTTCAATTTTTATGACAGTCTGCAAACAAATGGGTGTCCAAAACTATATCTCACCTAAAAACGTACCCCGTGCGTAGGCACGGGTTTCTTACTAGTTTCTTTTAGAGACAAAATCAATTAAAACTAAATAAAAGTAAACACTTAAAATTAATCACAATAAAATCGAAACAAAACTACAATTAATTCTATTTAATTATCTCGAGCATGTTGACAAAAAATAAAAATAAAAGGCCTCAAAATAACTAAAAACCGGGTTAAAAAATGCTCAAAAAATTAAACTGAATGCACCAAAATGATCAACGCAAAATAAACTTCTCAGAAACATAGAACTTTTGATCAAATTTTAGAATAAAAATGATCGGTTAAAATGCTCAGACCGATCAAAATGCGACCAAAAAAGGAGTCAAATAAATAAAATGAGCATGCCAGGTTGAGCTATGCGAACCGTAGATTAAAAAATTGATGTTTGTAAGCTCAATTTTGAAGTTTTTCGCCCGATAATTTCTCGTACATTTGAGAATTAGGCCTGCCTATAAATCCCAAAATTTATTCTGGTTGACATTTTAGGTAGTATGCGGATGAGATGCATGTTATGCTATGCAGATGATGCTAAAGTTATGATGACTGTATTGATTTATTGAATGAGGGGAAATTTTGGGGTATGACAGTAGCATCAATGCATACCATCCATTCACATAACACATATTCCATAACAATTTTAATTGAATTAAACAAGAGTAAAACAAACTGCATGAAAAAAAAAGCAAGGGCACTGCAAACACGTGAATTTTCATCTCCATTCATCATCGATTACTAACGGCATACAACATACATCTACATCCATGTCTAAGTGGCATTTCCAATTGTGTAAACCGGTTGATGCTCATATATACTTATGGAAGCGGAATGCAAGAATTGTAATTTCAAATATTAATGGAACTATTACAAAGTAAGGCTATTAATAACGCTACAAAGAAGCCATTTGATTTTGAAGCTTTAAATAAAAGTGATTCTATGAAACACCTTTAGTTTTTTTTCCTGAAGTTATTATTGTAAACTTTTGAGAAAAAAATAGTTTTGAGATTAAAAATCAAATTTTTATTTTCCCTTCTTTTAGATATGATATTTTAGGACAATTCATGTCTTTGGTTGGTGAAGATTGGACATAATATGGGGTGGCAAAGCTTTTCTCTTCTATTAAAGTATGTATTTTTATTTATATAATGATATGTATTTTTTTAAATTAATGCATATATAACTTATGCAATTTAATTGGATTATAACAAACCCACCCGAGGTAATTTAACGTCGTCGGAACCTCACCGAATTTTAAAACCTCCAGCGAAGTATTTGATTCCTTTTATCACTCATATTTTATGCTTTATTATTGATACGCTGTTAGTATTGTACCTTGAATGCTTTCAATGTTTGGATTGTTGAAGTTTGAGACAGGTTTGATATGTAGGGTTCATTTGGGATAACTTTAATCAGAAGATTTATGTGTTTTTTTTTTTTTTTATGTTTTTAAGTGTATATTCATACTCATGAGCATGTTTTAGGGCCGATTCATATTGAATTTTGTTGGTTTTCTTGGGTTTTGGCGAATTCTGGATTGTGGTGGATGAGCACCGCCATTGTGTTCATCACAACCACCAGGTTTGATTTACACGGGTGCCATTTTTTGTTTGTTTGTTTGTTTTTGTGGTGGCCGGTGGAATATATATATATATATATATATATATATATATATATATATATATATATATAGAGAGAGAGAGAGAGAGAGAGAGAGAGAGAGAGAGAGAGAGATAGAGAGATAGATAGATAGATAGATAGATAGAGAGAGAGAGAGAGAGAGAGAGAGAGAGAGATAGAGAGGATAAGTGAGAAATGAGCTTCTCACGCAGGGGTTACCCACTCAAAAGCTCCCTCTGATCTTGCCCCTTGGCCAACACGTGGCGCTACGTGGCCCTATTCTTACCACTTAATCCTTTGACTTGGTATCGTTAAACAAGCTTGAGTATGAGTGCCTCATTTGTATTCTCATGCGCATGATCCTCACCCACCCCCTGATCTTGAAGTAACCACATAAAGGGGTTGAGGTTGAGTCAAGTTGACTCCCTTCTCTATCCTTGACTAGCGTGTAGGCCACCAGTTGGGCCTATTTTGCTGGGCGTGCCCTTTTTTTTTTATTATTTGTCCTACTTTAAGTTTTTTGTCCTTTATTTTGTTTGAGCCTTGGGCCATCTTTCTAATTAATTACTAATTCCATAGTACCATAGTGTTTTATTCCACCTCTTGGGCCATCTTTCCTGGGAAGAGTCGTAGCCTAGAATTGAACAGGAGAACAGGGTCGCCTAAGTTGAAGTCTTTTCTTACGATTCTTTTGTCGTGCCAAGCTTTTGTTCTTTCTTTGTATATTATGGCATTCTCGTAGGCTTGCTGTCTGAGTTCTTCCAATTTATGGATGTCAAGGATACGTTTCTCACCAGCAGTTAGGTAATCCAAATTCAAAGTTTTAATGGCCCAATAGGCCTTATGCTCTAACTCAAAAGGTAAATGACAAGATTTTCCATAGACTAGTTGGTAGGGGGTTGTTCCTATAGGGGTTTTGAAAGCGGTTCTGTAGGCCCATAAAGCCTCTTGAAGCTTTTGCGACCAATCTTTTCTGGATACAGAGACAGTTTTTTCTAAAATTTGTTTAATCTCCCTATTAGATACTTCCACTTGGCCACTAGTCTGTGGGTGATATGGTGTTGCTACTCTATGCTTAACTCCATACTTGCTTAAAATCTTATCAAATATTCTCGATATGAAGTGAGATCCTCCATCACTTATAACTAAACGGGGTGTTCCAAATCTGGGGAATATATAATTTTTAAATAATTTAATCACTACTCTAGTGTCGTTTGTGGGTGCAGCTATCGCTTCAATCCATTTAGACACGTAGTCTACTGCAACTAAGATATACTTGTTTCCTAAAGATGGTGGGAATGGTCCCATGAAATCTATACCCCATACGTCGAAGAGTTCTACTTCTTGGATGTTTCTTAAAGGCATTTCGTCGCGTCTTGAAATATTTCCTGTGCGTTGGCATCTATCACATTTGACAATGTAAGCATGGACATCACACCACATGGTAGGCCAGAATAGGCCAGCTTGAAGAATCTTGGCGTAGGTCTTAGAGGTGCTTGCATGTCCACCATAAGGCGCAGAGTGACAATGCTGAATTATACTTTCTACCTCGTCTTCTGGAACGCAACGGCGGAAAATGCCATCTTTACCTCTCTTGAAAAGAAGTGGCTCGTCCCAATAGAAGTTTCTAACATCACTTAAGAACTTCTTCTTCTTGTGGTAATCGAGATCAGGGGGTATGATATCAGCAGCTAGGTAATTAACAAAATCAGCGTACCAGGGCACGTTACTTACAGCTAAGGATTTTTGAAAGTGCTCATGAGGGTCTGGTTTTTTATCTTCGATGGTTTCCAACTGGGCTATCAGTCTATCATAGGCAAAATCATCATTTATGGGTACTAATTCAGGATTCAGGTATTCTAGCCTAGATAGGTGATCGGCTACTACATTTTCTGTGCCTTTTTTATCTCGGATATCTAAGTCGAACTCTTGTAGCAACAAAATCCATCGAAGTAACCTGGGTTTAGCATCTTTTTTACTTAGTAGGTAACAGATGGCAGCATGATCGGTGTAAACTATAATTTTGGCTCCTACTAGATATGATCTAAATTTGTCTATAGCGAAAACTACCGCTAGGAGTTCTTTCTCGGTTGTTGTGTAATTGAGCTGGGCGGCGTCTAGGGTTCTACTGGCATAATATATTACATGTAATCTTTTATCTTTTCTCTGACCTAGAACGGCTCCTACAGCATAATCCATGGCGTCACACATTATCTCAAACGGTTCAGACCAATCAGGGGGTTTCATAATGGGTGCTGAAATCAATGCTTGCTTCAAAAGGTTGAATGCTTCATTGCATTTTTCATCAAAGATGAATTCAGCATCTTTCATTAACAGGCCAGTTAAAGGTTTTGTTATTTTGGAGAAGTCCTTGATGAAACGGCGGTAGAATCCAGCGTGTCCAAGGAAACTTCTAACTTCCCTGATAGTCTTGGGTGGTTTTAGGTTCTCTATAACTTCTATTTTTGCTTTATCTACCTCTATACCTCTTTCGGAGATTATATGTCCTAAAACAATTCCTTCAGTCACCATGAAATGGCATTTTTCCCAATTCAGTACAAGGTTCACCTCCACACATCTTTCCAGGATTTTCTCAAGGTTGATAAGACAATTTTGGAAATCAAAACCGCAAACCGAGAAATCATCCATAAATACTTCCATGATTCCATCTAGATAATCTGCAAAGATTGACATCATGCAACGTTGGAAAGTAGCAGGGGCATTACAGAGTCCAAAAGGCATTCGTCTGTAGGCAAAAGTTCCAAAAGGGCATGTAAAGGTAGTTTTTTCTTGATCTTCTGGATGTATAGGTATTTGGAAGAATCCCGAATACCCGTCTAGATAGCAGAAGTAAGAATGTCTGGCAAGACGTTCTAACATCTGGTCTATGAACGGTAAAGGGAAATGATCCTTCCTAGTTGCTTTATTTAACTTTCTATAGTCTATGCACATACGCCAACCTCCTTCTATCCGCTTTGCTATTTGTTCACCTTTCTCATTTTGCACAACTGTGATGCCTCCCTTCTTGGGTACCACATGCACAGGGCTCACCCACTTACTGTCCGAGATCTGATATATTATACCTGCTTCTAGCAACTTCAGAACTTCCTTCTTGACAACATCACTCAGTATAGGGTTTATCCTTCTCTGGTGCTCTCTGGAAGGTTTTGAATCTACTTCGAGCGAAATCCGATGCATGCATACGGATGAACTTATACCTTTCAGATCAGAGATATTATATCCTAAGGCTGAGGGATATCTTCGTAAAACGTCCAAGAGTTGATCTGTTTCTTTTTGTCTCAAGGCAGCACTAACTATAACCGGATGATTCATTTCTTCATCAAGAAACTCATACCACAGGTTCTTAGGCAGTTCCTTAAGTTCCAAGGCTGGTTTAATAGGGCAAGGCATAGGATCTGGGGTAAGGGATAAACATTCGTAAAGGTTATCATCGATGTAGGGTTTCTTATAATTGTCATCTTCCAAAATAAGGGTTGATGGCAGCTTAATTGTTTCAATGGCTTCTTCTTGCTCTAACTCCCTAACACATTCATCAATGATATCTATTGCATAATACGCGTCTCCTATCACAGGTGCCATAAGAAATTTTGAAAGTATAAATTCTATCTTCTCGTTCCCTACCTCAAAGGTTAGCTTCCCCTTTTTGACATCTATTATGGCTCCAGCAGTCGATAAGAATGGTCTACCTAGAAGAATTGGTATGTCATCATCTTCTTTAATGTCCATGACAACAAAATCAGTAGGGATAAACAACTGACCTATCTTAACAGGGACGTCTTCAAGTATGCCTATCGGATATTTAACAGATCTATCGGCTAATTGAAGTGACATCTTGGTAGGTTGCAACTCTCCTAAATTTAACCTTTCACAAACCGCTAAGGGCATTAAGCTCACACTAGCTCCTAAGTCTAGAAAAGCTTTTTCGATGACATGACTCCCCAAAATACAAGGAATGGAAAAGTTTCCAGGATCTTTATCCTTTTTTGCTAATTTATTTTCGGCAATAGAATTACATTCCAAGGGTTTCGGATCATTAAGTCTACGTTTATTGGTAAGGATGTCTTTGAGAAACTTTGCGTAGGATGGTATTTGGGTAATGGCTTTTGTGAACGGGATTTCTACGTGAAGTTTTTCTATAACTTTAATGAATTTATGATACTGATTATTGATCTGGGTTTGTTTAAGTCTTTGCGGATATGGTATTGGTGGTTTGTATGGCGGGGGTGGTATATAGGTTTTGTCTTTCGGTTCTTCTCCTTTTTCTTGACTTTCCTGGTTTACAGATTCCTCTGGTTTCTTCTTTTTATCTGGGATGTTGTCATCTTCCTTAGAAGTTTTGGGATCACTCAACCTTGGGTTACAAGGTTCATCATAAGCGGTCCCACTTCGTAGGGTAATGGCATTTGCTTGTCCTTTCGGGTTTTGTTGAGGTTGTTCAGGGAATTGTCCTCCAGGTGTGGTCTGAGGGGCTTGGTTTAAAGCTACCTGCGAGATTTGGGTTTCAAGCATCTTATTGTGAGTGATTATTTGGTCAACCTTGGTTCCTAACTGGGTAATTAGTTCGTTAACATGAACGTTTTGGTTCATGAACTCCTTGTTTTGTTGGATTTGAGCAGCGACAAAATTATCCACGATTTTCTCAAGGCTCGGTTTTGGTGGTACAGGTTGCATAGGTTGATTTGATCTTGGGGCTTGATAACTTGATTGTCTCGGAGGGGCAGTATTTTGGATAGGGTTATTATTCTTATAGGAAAAGTTTGGGTGATTCCTCCATCCAGGGTTATAGGTATTTAAAAATGGGTTCCCTTGGGTGTAGTTCACTTGTTCAGAGCTGGTCTCGTTTAACAGACTGCATTCTGCGGATTGGTGTCCTTTCGTCCCACATATCTCACAATCTGACGAAACTGCGGCTGCAGTATTCGGGGTTGTACACATATGCTCAACTTTTAGGGCTAATGCGTCCATTTTAGCTTGCATCATGTCTATAGAGCTTAACTCATGTATTCCTCCTTGGGCTTCCTTCTTTTCCAATGTCGCTCGTTCTACTCCCCATGATTGATGGTTTTGGGCCATATCTTCGATAAGGGCACTAGCTTCAGGGTAAGGTTTGTTCATCAGTGCGCCACCTGCGGCGGCGTCGATGGTCATCTTAGTGTTATAATGAAGTCCATTATAGAAGGTTTGAATGATTAACCAATTTTCTAAACCATGATGTGGGTATGCTCTTAACAGCTCTTTATATCTCTCCCAGGCTTCGAACAACGATTCTCTTTGGTTTTGGGTAAATCTAGTTATTTGGTTTCGAAGAACAGCGGTCTTACTCGGAGGAAAATATCTGGCAAGGAATACTTTTCTAAGGTCTTCCCAACTTGTTATGGAATTTGGTGGAAGGGAATCTAACCAAGATAGGGCCTTATCTCTGAGGGAAAAAGGAAACAATCTTAAGCGAATCACCTCAGGAGGGGCTCCATTGGTTTTAAAGGTGTTTGCTAGTTGGAGAAAGTTTTTCAAATGTTGGTTTGGGTTCTCTGTAGCAAGACCTGCAAATTGTCTCTGCTGTACTAACTGCAGCAGGGATGGTTTAAGTTCAAAATTGTTAGCTGGTATGGCTGGATTTACTATACTAGAACTAGGTTCCTCGTTGGATGGTTGGGCGAAATCCTTAAGAGGTATTTGATTTTGATCTTCGGCCATAGCTTTCCTGAGTTTACGGAAATATAAACGTGCGCGAGCGTAACGTTCTGGTTCAGCTAGAGGGTCTACTAAACTTCCGGTACTACGAGTTTTTCGCATTGACCGGCGGGTAACTTCCTTAGTCTAAATGGTATAACAACAGGGTACGAAATTTGACGAAATTGGTCCCCGGCAACGGCGCCAAAAACTTGATGCGTATTTTTTCGCAAGTGTACGAACGCGTCAGAGTAATATAAAAGATTATCGTATCCACAGAGATCAAGTGTCAATCTATCGCTATCTATTGTTAAGGTGTGTATCTAAGGTGATTGAAAATAGTAGTTTTGAAGAGTGCACGGTAGTAAATAAAGTAATTAAAATTAATTGATAAAGACAGGTTCGAATGCAATTCACACAACCAATTGATAATCCAAGTACTTGCTAATAGAACTACTTACGGGCAATGTTTTCTACTTTGAAAAGAACTAATTTGACAGGAACTGTCGCTTTCACGTATTCAGAACCGAGTTGTACCCCCTAATCAAACCCTCTTATTGTCACGGATAAAAAGGCGCGCATTGCGTTAGAGTAGTAAACCTATTTTTAAGAAATATAGTATCTTGACCAAGTTGAAAAGTACTTTAACCTGGATTTTCTAAAAAAAAGAGGTTCTTACGAACCAGACTCTAAACTTCTTAACGCGTCCGAAAATGGTTTTAAAATCTCTTTTCCTTTTAGATTAAAAACTCCTAATAAACTAAACAAAGCGCTTTCGCTGTTTTTGAAATAGTTTAAAAATAATTAAGTTTAGATAGGCGTTGGACGACTTTCGATCTTACCCAACGGAATTTAAGAACAGGAAAACTTATATTGAAAGTTAAAATAGCCCTTAAGTGTTTCCACTAACAATTGTACAGATTATCGGTTCGGTTATGATCTTCACATTCTAACCTTTATAAAATTAGCCAGACATGGTAAAGTAAAAGTTTATTTTTATATTTTTCATAAAAAAGGGTATTTAAATGCGAGTGCAGAAAGTAAACGAAAGTAATGCGAGTGCGGAAAGTAAACGAAAGTAATGCAGTGCGGAAAATAAATGAAATTAAAAGACAGTGCAAGAAATAAAGTTGACAAAAGGTAAAGTAATAAAAACCTGCTCCAATCGGAGTGGTTGAATAAAATGCGAACTGAAAGTAAAATGGCGGCAGGATTAACTTCCTTCCAGAGTGCTCCAAGACTCAATCTCACAGGCTCTTACAGACTCGATCTCTCGAATGTAGTAACACCTTGATGTGAAGCGATTACCACTATTACACTGATATATGCTTATGAACAACTAAGCTTGGATGAAGAAAAACGAAAATCTAAAGTCCTATTTATAGGCAAGGAAACATGTGGAAAAGACAAGGATGCCCCTAGCATTTGAATTTGGGAGGGAACTCGTTTTGTTCTTGTGGCGCTCGCCACAACACCATGGCGCCCGCCATGAGTGTAAAGTTGCTTGGGCAGTTGGAGATCGTGGGGAAAAACAGTTGGGAGGAGTTTGAGACATGGCCACGTCATGGAAGACCCTGTGGCGGCCGCCAGAGTGGATG
Organism: Lathyrus tuberosus; assembly: GCA_022829125.1. Taxonomy (NCBI): domain Eukaryota; kingdom Viridiplantae; phylum Streptophyta; class Magnoliopsida; order Fabales; family Fabaceae; genus Lathyrus; species Lathyrus tuberosus. The sequence goes on from JALAZF010000956.1 coordinate 270,812, forward strand.
CCATAAGTGCAAAATGCTGATTTTCTCTATTTTAGGTTATTTCGGCTCCTTTTTCGCTCCTTTTCTCGCTCGGGGCTCCGATTAGACTAAAAACCTGAAAACAAAGAAAAACATAATAATAACATAATAAAATGACATTAAAAGACTAAGAATGCATGCGAAATCGGATTCAAAAATACGGTGAAATTCAGTGTCATCATAGTCTATACACATCCTCCATCCAGTTTGAATTCGCTTCGCTACGGATTTTCCTTTTTCGTTGCTAACAACTTTAACACCTCCCTTCTTCGGTACAACATGCACTGGGCTGACCCAGTTACTGTCAGATATCGGGTATATAATTCCCGCTTCTAATAGTTTTTGCACCTCCTTTTTTACTACATCACTCAAGATGGGATTTAATCTTCTCTGATGCTCTCTAGAGGTTTTACAGTCCTCCTCTAACATAATGCGATGCATACATATAGAGAGACTTATTCCTTTTAGATCTGAGATATTGTAACCTAAAGTTGTAGGATACTTTCTTAAGACATGTAATAGTTTTTCGGTTTCTATTTGTCCTAAGTCGACATTGACTATTACTGGTCGTTCAAGCTCAGTGTCTAGGAATTCATACCTTAAGTCTTTGGGTAGTGTTTTGAGTTCTATAGAAGGTTTCTTTGGGCATGACATTGGATCAGGTGTAAATGCTAGACATTCTCTTAGACTGTCATCTTCGTACGGCTCGCGCCAATTATCGTCTTCGAATATTGGAGGCGCTTGAATCTTTAGTACTTCAGTGTACTTAGTTGGTTCCTTCTTCATTTCTCTAACGCATTCTTCGATGATATCTAGGAAACAACATGAATCGTCTATAGCTAGAGCTTTTAGGAATTGGGCCAAAATAAACTCAACTTTCTCTTCCCCAACTTCAAAAGTTAGTTTTCCTTTCTTAACATCGATGATGGCTCCGGCTGTTGCTAAAAACGGTCTTCCTAAAATAATGGGTATGTTTAAATCTTCCTTAATGTCCATTATCACAAAATCAGTAGGAATATAGAACTGACCTATACGAACAGGTACTTCTCTAGCATACCTACGGGATATTTAACAGAATGGTCCGCTAGTTGTAATGACATTTTTGTCGGCCTTAGTTCCCCTAAGTCGAGTTTCTTGCATGTGGATAAGGGCATTAAGCTAACACTGGATCCTAAATCGCATAGCGCTTTGTCTATGACAGACTTCCCGATTACGCAAGGTATGGAAAAACAGCCTGGATCTTTTAGTTTAGATGGCATGTTATTTTGAATTATAGCGCTATACTCAGCAGTGAGCATAATAGTTTCATTATCCTCGAGCATTTTCTTATTTGACAGAATCACTTTGGGAAATTTTGCATATGAAGGCATTTGCGTAATAGCTTCTGTGAAAGGTATGGTTATGTTCAGTTGTTTTAGAAGTTTTATGAATTTCTTAAACTGTCCTTCATTTTTGGATTTAGCTAGTCTTTGAGGATAAGGTACAAATGGTTTGTATGGTGGTGGAGGTACGTAGGGTGTTTCATTCTCTGTGGCCTCTTCACTTTTATCTTCCTTTTCGCCGGTTGGTTCTCTTACTTTTTCAGTTCCCTTAGAAGAATTTTGATGCATGGCTGAATTTTGGAATCTCGGGTCAACTGGTCCATCGTATTCTGTTCCACTTTGCAATGTGATAGCATTAGCGTGACCTTTTGGATTTGGTTGTGTTTGGCCAGGAAATGTTCCAGCGGGGGCTGCTACAGTTGATTGTTGTTGGGCTACTTGAGAAATTTGAGTTTCTAACATTTTGTTGTGAGTAGCCATAACATCAAGTTTACCTGACAATTGTTTCATCAATTCACTCGAATAAGCGTTTTGATTTGTGAATTCTTTGTTTTGTTGAACTTGAGCATTCATAAAGTTTTCCATCATGATTTCTAGATTTGATTTTCTAGGTGGTTGCGAAGCAGAGGGTGGTCCTTTTTGGTAACCAGGTGGAATAGCAGGTGCTGGGTTTGGTGGCTGTAAAGCATTGTTATTCTTGTATGAAAAATTCGGGTAATTTCTCTTGCCAGGATTATAAGTGTTTGAATATGGGTTTCCTTGAGCATAGTTCACTTGGTCGGTAGAAGTACCAGCCAATACCTGACATTCAGCATTAGTGTGCTCAGGGGTTCCGGATATTTCACAATTTGGTGTAACTACAGCTACGGTAGTTGTGGGTGGTGCTATTGCTAAACTTTCGATCTTTTGAGTAAGTGCATCCATTTTAGCATCGACGTGGTCTAAACCATAACTTCATACATTCCGCCTTTTGGGGTTGGATTCTCTACACCAGTGCGTTCACTTCCTCATTGGAAATGGTTTTGAGCCATAGTCTCGATAAGTTCGTAGGCTTCCTCATACGGTTTATCCATTAGATCACCGCCAGCTGCTGCGCTCAGATTCATTTTAGTATTGTACAACAGACCATTGTAGAAGGTATGGATGATCAGCCATTCTTCAAGTCCATGGTGTGGGCAAAGCCTCATCATGTCCTTGTGTCTCTCCCAAGCGTCGAAAAGAGATTCGTTATCTTTTTGCTTAAATTCGCTGATTTGAGCTCTTAACATAGCCGTCTTGCTTGGTGGGAAATATCGGGCTAAAAAGATTTTCTTCAACTCATCCCATGTGGTCACTGAGTTGGGCGGTAGAGACTGGAGCCAAACTCTAGCTCTATCTCTCAAGGAAAATGGGAAAAGTCTTAATCTTATCGCTTCAGGACTGACACCATTTGCTTTTACAGTGTCTGGGTATTGCACAAATATTGATAAATGTAAATTCGGATCGTCCGTAGCATTGCCTGAAAATTGGTTTTGTTAAACTGCTGATATTAGCGAAGGTTTCAGCTCGAAATCGTTTTGGTTAATAGCGGGGGCAGCAATGTTGTTATGTGGTTCTTCTTGTGATGGAACAACATAATACTTCAGAAGAAGGTTTCTCGGTCCTTCGGCCATGATTGATTTTGGTTCTGATTTGGGTTCCGAATCTGAGTAAGGAATTATAGGGCATGGAAGATTATATCTAATACAAAATTCGTTAATTCGGCGTCTTAAATTAATAAAACGCTTGATTTCGTCAATTGGTTGCTCCAACTCTTCGCCTTGTGAGCGAGTGCTTGGCATACAATCGACAGTTTAAAAAGAAAAATAGTTGCCTTAGTCTATACTGTGCAACAAAGGGATCACAATATTGACTAAATTAATTCCCGGCAACGGCGCCAAAAACTTGATCGCGATTTTACGTGTTGGTCAGATTACAACTGCAAGTATATAACTCATCGCGTAGTTTTAAAAGATTGTCGAACCCACAAGGACTAGTAATCAAACTAGAGTGCTCTATGGTTTCTATGCAAAGCTAAGGCTTAAGGTTTACGGTAAAGGAAACGGAAATAAAAACTGAATTCTAAAGGGGTTTAAAAACAATAAAAAAACATGCCCGAAGTATGATTTTCGCGCGCCCGAGAGACTTATAGATTACGGGTGCTAACTAAGATCACAACTAGATTCCATAGGAAATACCGACTTAAAGACTCCGTATCATACTCTCGCGCTATTGACAAGAGCCACGCTTAATAACCCCAAGATATTGCTCTCGCTCACTCGGTAATTGAAAAGCGTATTTTGAAAATCGATAGAGCCAAAACGATGCCTAAAGCGCTATCGCTGTTTTTAGGATCATTGTTTAGTTTCTACTATCCAATGCGTACCTCAAACTCCCACTCCATTGGCCGCACATTGGTTTACTCCTCACTCTCGTGACGAAATAATAAACTTGCAAAATTAGAAACAAAACCAAAATTTGGTAAGATCAGAATTTCGCACCTATGCTTTCTACAGAGTCCCGTTGGTAACGACGGTCCTCATACAACGGTCTTAAAATGTATTAGTCGGTCATTTTAAATCCTAAGTCTAACATGTTAAGGATTATGAATTTTAATAAAAGCATGTTAAGTTTAATTTTTGATACAATTATAATTTAGAAATAACAATAACAATTTGAAAACAATGGAAATAAAACACTGTAAAATTAAAAACCTGTAAATTAAACGGTAAATGAACTGGAACGAAATAAGAACGACAAGATTGTATTAATGATCCAAGTGTACAGCAACAAGTAATAATAATAATAATAATTGCGACAATCTCTTAGTATGAATAATTGTCGCTTTACAAACTGAATTTAGTGCCTAGGAATTCAAATGGTATTTCGACAGGGCTTCTGCACGACTTGGATGATTTGGAACAGGTGCAATGGTCCTATTTATAGAGAAATTTGGCTCTGAAAATTGCTCCCCACGCACTAAAGATGGAGGGAAATTCAAACTCCAAAAACTGCTGCAACTGCTGAAAATTTGCAAAAACTGCTGCTGCAAACCAATGGCGAACGCCATTAGGCCTTGGTGAACGCCATTGGCTTCTAAGGGATGGAGAATGCCATTCTCCTGTGGCGAACGCCATATCAGGAAAATCTGCAGAGTTACTATTTTGCTGTCCTTTTTGCCATCATTCCGCTCCTCTTCTCGAATGCTTCCACATCTGAGACGGCTTGACCTGTCAACTGCAAAACAAAGTAAAATGATTGAAATACGATAAAAACATAATTAAAATCAGACATAAAATGCGCTTATCGAGCCTAAATACATGATGCAATTTCTCGACATCACTCTCTCTCTCTCTCTCTCCCACTCTCTCTCTTTCTCTCTCTCTCTCTCTCTCTCTCTCTCTCTCTCTCTCTCTCTATGCTCGACATGAAATGTAAAAAAAACAAAGAAAATGTGTTCTCCTTTCTAGCTTTATTCATAGCAAATACAAAATAAAGAAAACTCTACCATTTCACTCATATTCACATAGCAAACAAAATCAATCCAAACATTTAAGAAAATCATAAGGAAAAAAAATGTTATTGACTAAAACTGCAACAAGGGTGTTGTTTGGCTGAAGGTCCGCGTCGTCGGCGAAACGTGTTGCGGTGGCTGAAGTAGATTGCAAGGATGTGTAGGTTGAGAAAAGGTTTCAAGAGTTATGCATCATGGAGGTTTATTGGTTGTTTTTTATGTTGATTTTTTTTTTACATGTATGGAGATTGTGTTTGGAAAGGGAGAGTTTATGGTGAAAGATAACTTTATGGTAATGAAAAGTTATTTGAGAGATTTTCATGGTTATTGTGGAATTTCAAGTGGAAAGCTGGTGAGAAAAGTTGCTATGTTTTTTGAAATAGTGAGATTTTGAATGAAAGTTATGGTTTTTATGAAGTTTTTATGGTGTTGTTTTTGTATGGAGATAAAGGTTTGTTACATGAAATATTGGGTTTTTACATGATGGAAGAAATGGTGTGGTGTTTCTTTGTTAATGAAGATGATGGAGTTTATGTGAGTTTTTTTGGTGTGGAGTTTTGTGTGTGTGTTTCATGGAGTTGAAGAGTAAGATGTTTGGAAGGAAATATGTAGTGTGTTGTGTGAAGTGTGAAAAGAAGTGAAGCATGTGATTATGAAGTTGGTTTTAGTGAAGATTGAAATGGTTGTTTTGAGAATGATGTTTATGATGTAAGGTGTTTATGATGTAAGGCGGTTAATGGTGTTATATGGAAATGGTGGAAAAAGTGTGATAAAGTAATAGTAAAGTTTTTGTGAGTGTTGTGAAGAAAGCGTTATGAAGTGATTATGTTGAGTGTAGGATTGTTTTATGGTGTGTTTATATTGAAATGAAGGTCGGGGAAGGTGAGAAATAACAAAAAAAAGTTACTAGTTTTATTAATGGCTTTTGAGAGATGATGAAGTGGTAAGGTAAACATGTTTTTATGGTAAGAAATATGTGAAGTGGTGGAGGGATTAATGTAGTAACATGGAAGATGAAGGAAGTTTACATGAATAGTGAAGAGAAAAGAAGATCCACACTTCTAATTTTCTACCTTTTGCTTCTTTTTTTTTTAAAATGAACTATGAATGAGAGAGAGTGCTTATTGGTGTGTAGCCACAGATGTGTATTGGTGTCTGCCTTCTCCGACATTTTCACACAAAATCAAGTGTATATATATATATATATATATATATATATATGTGTGTGTGTGTGTGTGTGTGTGTGTGTGTGTGTTACTACTAGGGTTACTTAATATTAAAAACCCTAAAATACCCTTTAGATATTTTTTTTGGAAGAAATAAACTTTATTAATCCAAAAACCACAATACACAAAGATATCTCAAAGGAGATCCAGCTAGACCTAGAGACTCAAGATACCAACAAAGGAACTACACAACATCAAGACACTAACAACCGACCTATGAAGACTCTAAGTTTAGGACACATCCAATAACGGTTCATAATAGCTTCTATAATGTGAGGACAAACTCTACTCAAGTTGGTATCTATGCCAAAGTAAATGTCATTTCTAAGATTCCACAATTCGTATATTGTTTTCGTAAAACCGTATTTGAGGATGCTGCTCTTAGAATTCTTCAAGTTACTTTTCTTCAGAATCCACTCCAAATTATCATTCCATTCTCCTGGAATATGATCTATTTGAAGTCAATCCAAGATTGCTTTCCAAACTGCACCTGTGATATTGCACTTGAAAAATAGATGATTGGGGCTTTCTTCCTCTTTGCAGAAACATCAAGTAACTTCCTATATCATACCAAACTTTTGAAATCTGTCTTTAGTAGCCAATTGAAAATGACAAGCCAACCAAAGGGTATTGAAGGCTCTAGGTCTAGCTGGGTTGCTGAAAAAAACTTTTCGCCACTGCACCTTTGGAGTGGAGTCCATACTGTCATAGATTTTTCTTGTGTTATATCTTCCCACCTGCACACAGAAATTCCAAGCATTTGTATTGAGAATAACGGACCTGGTTTTTAGAATGGCTTTAAGGATCCATGATGTGTTCCCCTTCAAGTCCATAGTTTGTATGTTCATCCGCATTACATAATAGCAGTGGATCCATTCGATCCACATGCTATCAACTTTTGAGCCAAGGTTCCATAACAATTTCGTCATACAAGCAGTATTCCAAAGAGTTAGGCTTATGATGTTCATACCACCTTTCTTCTTGGGAGAGCAGACTATTTTCCAAGCAATAGGAGATTTTCTAGTAATGGTATCTGTTCCAGACTAGAAAAAAGATCTACAAGCAACATCAATTTTTGCTATAACTTTTTTAGGCAATGGTAAACATTTGAGCCAGAAATTGGTTATAGAGAAAATGACACTGTTTATCAGTTGAGTTCTACCAACAAAAGTTAACGGCCTCGAGCTCCAGTGATGAATTTTGGCAAGAATTTTATCAATCAAAGGTATATAGTGGTTTATATTCAACTTCTTGCTGGTCAGGGGTATTCCAAGATATCTAAAAGGGAGTTGACCTTCATCAAAAGTTGTGATGTTATTTATATTGGTCTTGACCTCATCTATCACATTCCCAAAGAAAACCCTGCACTTAGCAGGATTAATCTTCAACCCAGTAGACTTAGAAAACACATTAAAATTGTCCATAAACATTTCCACTGATTTATGATCTCCCCTAGAGAAAAGCAACAGATCATCTTCAAAACTCAGGTTGATAATGGCCAGCTTCTCACACTTGGAATGATAATTGAAGTTTGGTTGCTCCTTGAGTTTTTGAAGAACTTTGTGAAGATATTCCATTAAAAGAACAAACAGAAGGGGAAACAAGGGATCACCTTGTCTGAGCCCTCTCTTAGATTCCAACAATTGAGAAAGGGAACCATTTATATGAAATCTATAGGATACTGTTTTGACAGTTAGCATAATCCATTGGATGAATTACTAAGGAAAACTGAACTCTTTTAGGATGAACTACAAGGAACTCCATTCAACAGTGTCATACGCTTTCTATAAATCCATCTGTAACATACACCTGAGAGCACCATTATTAGCAGAATATCCCCTAATGAGATCATAGGCCATGAGAATGTGGTCATGAATTCTCTTGCCTGGAACAAAAGCAACTTGGTTGCTATGGACTAAGCTACTAATGACATCCAAGCCTTTCGGTAAGAATCCTGGATATGAACTTGTAGACAATGGTGCAACAAGAGATAGGCATGTAATCCTTCATTCTGAAAGCAGAGTTGTGTTTAGGAATTAGGGTAACAATAGTGCAGTTAACAACTTTGTATATCCTATTCTTCTCAAAAAAATCCTTGATGGTACAAATGGTATCATGCTTAATAATTTCCCAAGTTGCCTTGTAGAACTTTGCATTATAACCATCCAAACCAGGAGCAGAATTATCTTTCAAACCTTTCAAACTCTTGAGAATTTCTTCCTCAGTAATGGGAGCTATCAGGTTTTCCCTCTGTATATAATTCAATTAAGGACCTTTCCTCATAGCTTCAATATCTATACCAGCCAGGTTCTGGTTAGAGGAACCAACAAGATCTTTATAATAATTCATAATTTCAACATTTATTTCATTTTGATGAGTTAGGATCTTATCTTTATTATCCTCTAATCTATCCAATTGATTTTGTCTTTGTCTAGCCTTGAGAGAGGCATGGAAATAGGAGTTATTACCATCTCCTAATCTCAACCACTCCACCTTAGCCTTTTGTTTGATGACGCTCTCCTCTATATTGCTAAGCCTCAAAACTTCAGTTGTCCACTCTTTCACTTTGTCAATCGCCGGCACATTCATTCTGTTTTTTATTAAGTGATCTTGGGCCTTTTAGAGCTCTTGTCTGGCCAGCATAAGCTGATTTGTAATTCCATAAAAGGCCTTGCTCAAACTCCTAATGACAGGTTGAAGTCTGATGAGTTTATTCCATAATCTGTACATTGGTCTTCCATTGAGAGGTTGGTCTCAATCTTTCCTAACAACTTCTTTAAAACCAACATTTTAGATGATGACATTTTGGAATTTGAAGGGAGTTCTAGCAGGTATGATGATCTTACTTGTCTGTAAACAAAGTAAGGCATGACCAGAGACTCCATGGTTCATAATTGAAAGCTTATGGTTCATAGCTGCCATTCCATATTCCCTATAATTCTGTCAATTCTTGAATATATCATGCTATCTCTTTGATTGTTGCACCAAGTATACTCATCACCACAACTCTCTTTTTCAAAAAGCCCCACTTGGTCCATCATGTCCACTAAATCCTTATATTCATTTTCCATGACCAAGTGAGCCCCAATTCTATCATTTGCTCTCAGAATATTGTTGAAATCACCAGCAATACACCAAGGGCCAACCACACTGTTTTGAAGACCTCTTATGTCCTGCCACAATTTCTTCCTTTGCTCAAGTAAATTGGAAGCATAGATTGCTGTCATCCAAGTCTCCAAAGTTCCATTAGGCCTAGAAAGATAGCAGTGGATATATTGATCACTAGAGCTGTGCACTGTCACTTTTATTTTAGTATCCTTCCAAATGATCCAAATCCTACCATTTGTGTGATTCAAGTAGTTGTCTACAAATTTCCAATTTCTGCCAAATTTCTTTTTTATTCTATCAGCATGCTAAGGCTTAATCCTAGTTTCTATCAGAATAACAATATCAGGGTCCATATGATTGAGGCGGGAAATAACCTCATGGCATTTACCTGCATTATTTATTCCCCTTACATTTCAGGAGAGCATCATGTTACCTCACCATTTGACCTTGAGGAATCCCTAATTCTCAAGGCTTCAAAACCATTTGTGCAATTGATGATATCATGATTGGTAGAAGGGTACATCATAACTTTTCCTTTGAATTTGCTTGTACTATCAACATTCTCCCATTTTGTTCCCACATCCTCTTCATGTGATTCTATTGGTTCCTCCTGAGCATTTTGTGAAGTCTTTTCCTCACTTTATTCCAGGCTTGCCACTACTTTAGTTGGGGCCTCTGTAGCTTGCTTTGGCTGCCATTTCTTATTGTTTTTAGGCTTACATTGGTGACCTACTTTTTGGCAAATTTCACAGAAACTAGGCTTCCATTCATAGTCTACCACTTGCTTCCTCAAGGTTCCTTCACTATCCTTTATCACGATGTATTCTTTCTGTTTTTGTGTGATATCAATTTCCACCAAGATTATAGCGTAAGATACTCTCAATTTGTTCGCAGTGCATTCGTCAGTGAAAAGGGGGATCAACTTTTGTTATAATGGGGATCAACTTTACTTTTGATCCTAATATTGAATAACATAAATTTATCGACCGTTGTATTCTCTCTTATAACATAATTGTCTTATTTGTTAAAAAAACTTAAACGATTAATTTATCTAATACAAGTTTCAATAATTTTTTTAATCATATTATTATTGATATTGTTGTTTACCTTTCATCTTCTACATGTATTAATATTTTACCATAAATTTACTATTATTCTTAATTTTTTTTTCTATTTTCAACTTTCAATTTTTATGACAGTCTGCAAACAAATGGGTGTCCAAAACTATATCTCACCTAAAAACGTACCCCGTGCGTAGGCACGGGTTTCTTACTAGTTTCTTTTAGAGACAAAATCAATTAAAACTAAATAAAAGTAAACACTTAAAATTAATCACAATAAAATCGAAACAAAACTACAATTAATTCTATTTAATTATCTCGAGCATGTTGACAAAAAATAAAAATAAAAGGCCTCAAAATAACTAAAAACCGGGTTAAAAAATGCTCAAAAAATTAAACTGAATGCACCAAAATGATCAACGCAAAATAAACTTCTCAGAAACATAGAACTTTTGATCAAATTTTAGAATAAAAATGATCGGTTAAAATGCTCAGACCGATCAAAATGCGACCAAAAAAGGAGTCAAATAAATAAAATGAGCATGCCAGGTTGAGCTATGCGAACCGTAGATTAAAAAATTGATGTTTGTAAGCTCAATTTTGAAGTTTTTCGCCCGATAATTTCTCGTACATTTGAGAATTAGGCCTGCCTATAAATCCCAAAATTTATTCTGGTTGACATTTTAGGTAGTATGCGGATGAGATGCATGTTATGCTATGCAGATGATGCTAAAGTTATGATGACTGTATTGATTTATTGAATGAGGGGAAATTTTGGGGTATGACAGTAGCATCAATGCATACCATCCATTCACATAACACATATTCCATAACAATTTTAATTGAATTAAACAAGAGTAAAACAAACTGCATGAAAAAAAAAGCAAGGGCACTGCAAACACGTGAATTTTCATCTCCATTCATCATCGATTACTAACGGCATACAACATACATCTACATCCATGTCTAAGTGGCATTTCCAATTGTGTAAACCGGTTGATGCTCATATATACTTATGGAAGCGGAATGCAAGAATTGTAATTTCAAATATTAATGGAACTATTACAAAGTAAGGCTATTAATAACGCTACAAAGAAGCCATTTGATTTTGAAGCTTTAAATAAAAGTGATTCTATGAAACACCTTTAGTTTTTTTTCCTGAAGTTATTATTGTAAACTTTTGAGAAAAAAATAGTTTTGAGATTAAAAATCAAATTTTTATTTTCCCTTCTTTTAGATATGATATTTTAGGACAATTCATGTCTTTGGTTGGTGAAGATTGGACATAATATGGGGTGGCAAAGCTTTTCTCTTCTATTAAAGTATGTATTTTTATTTATATAATGATATGTATTTTTTTAAATTAATGCATATATAACTTATGCAATTTAATTGGATTATAACAAACCCACCCGAGGTAATTTAACGTCGTCGGAACCTCACCGAATTTTAAAACCTCCAGCGAAGTATTTGATTCCTTTTATCACTCATATTTTATGCTTTATTATTGATACGCTGTTAGTATTGTACCTTGAATGCTTTCAATGTTTGGATTGTTGAAGTTTGAGACAGGTTTGATATGTAGGGTTCATTTGGGATAACTTTAATCAGAAGATTTATGTGTTTTTTTTTTTTTTTATGTTTTTAAGTGTATATTCATACTCATGAGCATGTTTTAGGGCCGATTCATATTGAATTTTGTTGGTTTTCTTGGGTTTTGGCGAATTCTGGATTGTGGTGGATGAGCACCGCCATTGTGTTCATCACAACCACCAGGTTTGATTTACACGGGTGCCATTTTTTGTTTGTTTGTTTGTTTTTGTGGTGGCCGGTGGAATATATATATATATATATATATATATATAGAGAGAGAGAGAGAGAGAGAGAGATAGAGAGATAGATAGATAGATAGATAGATAGAGAGAGAGAGAGAGAGAGAGATAGAGAGGATAAGTGAGAAATGAGCTTCTCACGCAGGGGTTACCCACTCAAAAGCTCCCTCTGATCTTGCCCCTTGGCCAACACGTGGCGCTACGTGGCCCTATTCTTACCACTTAATCCTTTGACTTGGTATCGTTAAACAAGCTTGAGTATGAGTGCCTCATTTGTATTCTCATGCGCATGATCCTCACCCACCCCCTGATCTTGAAGTAACCACATAAAGGGGTTGAGGTTGAGTCAAGTTGACTCCCTTCTCTATCCTTGACTAGCGTGTAGGCCACCAGTTGGGCCTATTTTGCTGGGCGTGCCCTTTTTTTTTTATTATTTGTCCTACTTTAAGTTTTTTGTCCTTTATTTTGTTTGAGCCTTGGGCCATCTTTCTAATTAATTACTAATTCCATAGTACCATAGTGTTTTATTCCACCTCTTTGATTTTATTTAATTTCATTTATCATTTCATTTATTTTCTTTATTATTTTTATTAATTAAATAAATGAATGATAAATAAAATTAATATTTTCAATATATTTTAAAATCCTTGATTCAACGTCAAGCGGTATTTTCAAAATTCGTTTGTTCGATCAACTTTAAATTAACGCGAATCTAACTTTTAAAAATTAATTGTCTCAAAATGTTTTTCGCAATAATTACCTGCTTGAAAAAGGTTGGGTTGGATGTACTTGTCCCTCGTAACCTCGAATGTTTGTATTATGGTCGTAATTAGCCTACCATTCGAACATTGGTCAATCGCATTAAAACATTAAATAACCAAATTGAGTTTATTCTTTCGTGGATGAAAAAGATTGGGTTGGACGTACTTGTCCCTCGTAATCCCGAGTAATTGTGTGATAGTCGTAATTAGTATCTCGTGCGAATACTCGTCTTCCGTTAAATAAACATGACTTAATCCGTCGCACCAATTTCATAAATAACTCGATTTAAAAAGGTTGGGTTGGAAACACCTGTCCGTCGTAACCTCAAATATTCGTGTGATGGCCGTAATTACCCACCGTTCAAATATTTGTCAATCACCTAAAAACATTCTCAACAAATCAAACTATTTTCTCGCCCCCACGCGATCGAAGACCTCTTCAAAAAGAACATTGTTTAGTCCGTTCTACCGTGATACAAACAAAATCTTTAAGCCTCCAATTTCCAGCACAAGCAACATTTAACCACTGGAGTGTGATCTAAACATTCGTTCAATAAAATCAACCAACCAATACATAGTTTTTGCGTCCCCTTTTCTTTTCCTTTTAATCTTTGAATCACTCGAAGAAAGCAACTAATGTAAGCTAACATTATAATCGCAAATCTAACTAAATGGTTCCCTTTGAGTACAATGGATGTGAGGGATGCTAATACATTCCCCTCACATAATCGACTCCCAAAGCAGAATTTGGTTGCGATGACCATTTTCTTTTTCTTCGGTCGCGACTTTGTTCAATCATTTTGCGAGCGTGCGACGCGCTTGTAGGTCGTATTTTTCGCTATGCGACATATATGTGATGATAATGATTGGACACACACGTTTTTTGCACTTATTGAAATTTGTTCTATTTGAATTTAATCCAATTATTTTTTAATTCATTTCAAATTAATTTATAGATGTATGTATGGTATTTGTGTGTGTTGTGCCATGATGATGATGCTCAGTTGCTGCAACTCATGACTTTTTCTTTTTTCCCTTTTTGATTTTAACTTTTTAATTTATTTTGTATGATGATAAGCTATGATGAAATGTGGTGTTGTGTATGCTATGTTGGTGATGATATGTTTGGTATGCATATGCAAGGTTTGTATTGGTTTAGGGGTGATGGAAAGTGCACAGGACATGGTTTGTAGTGGCATGGTTAATGTTTATGGTATGAAGTAATGAAAAAGAAAACATGGGATGATGACATGTAAAGGTGCAAATGAAAAGAGGGCAACGCATGACGATGATGGATATAGCCAACATGAAATTTACGTGGGAGTCCAAAGTAGAATTGGCTTCTTTTTATTTATTTATTAATTCGCTCTTTATTGTATTATTGATTAATGTATGTAGTAAATGTGTGTAATGAAGTGTTAATAGGATGCAACCTATGTGACATTTGAGAATGTAATATAAAATGCTCTTGTTTTTCAATTGTGGAAATACTTTCAAAAAAATTTCCTTTGATTTGAATTGTTTTATTTATAAAAAAAAAATCCTTTTCATTACCTATATATGGTGTATATCCAAAAAGACATAGTGAATGCAGATGGCTCTGAAAACTGTACAAAACATGCATGAATGAAAGTGAGATAGGAATTCAAGTGAAACCATGAACTAAACACACAAACTATGTTCAAACTAGGGACTTGAAGAAATGTGTGCTTTTTAAGTTTGATTTTGAAAAAGCGTACGATTGCGTCAATTGGGATTTTCTTCGATCATTGTGGATTAAATTGGGATTTGGAAAGAATTGGATGAGGTGAATGAATGCTTGTATCTTTTTGGGTCACATGTCCATTCTAGTTAACGGTAGCCCTACGGAAGACTTTGAGGTCAAACGAGGTTTGCGTCAGGGAGATTCCCTTTCCCCCTTTTTGTTTGTCATTGTGACAGAGGCCTTAACTAGGTTAGTTAACAAGGCTTCTTCTTTAGGTGATTTTTCTGGTTTTAGAGTGGATGAAGATACTGTCGTGGATATTATTCAGTTTACAGACGACACTTTGCTAGTAGGAGGAGGGGGATGGAATAACATTTGGGCTATTAAAGCTATTTTGAGGGGTTTTGAACTTGTGTCTGGCCTTGGTGTGAACTTCCACAAGAGTAGAATTGTTGGTATTAATGTGAATCTTAACTTTATGCAGGCTATTGCTTCCTTTCTTAGGTGCAGAACAGATTCTGTTGGATTTTCGTTCCTCGGGATTTCAATAGGTTGTAATCCTAGAAGAGTTTCGACTTGGAAACCTTTTATAGAGAGGTTCAAATCTAAGTTGGCAGGTTGGAAAGGGCGACTGCTTTCAATGGTGGGCAGATTGGTGTTAATTAATTGTGTGCTTTCTAGCTTACCAACTTTTTTGTTTTCATTTTATAAGGCGCCTGTTGCGGTGTGGAAAGAGATCGATAAGTTACGTAGGAGTTTCTTGTGGGGTAGGTCGGAAGAGAAGGGTAAGATTTCTTGGTTAAGATGGGAAGTTGTTTATAGAGATAAGGCGTTGGGAGATCTTGGAGTTAGAAGCATTAAAGAGTTTAATTTAGCTTTGTTAACTAAGTGGAAGTGGCGTATCCTAACGGATTCTAAGGCTCTGTGGAGGAGGGTATTAAAAGCTAGACATGAAGTGCTAAATTCTCTAGTTTTCTGTTTTGATCACAGGTTTGCCTTCTCTTCTCCAAATTGGTGGAAAGATCTAATTAAAAGTGGAGCAATTTTTGTGGCAGGAGATTTCAACTTTTCTAATGTTGTTTCCTTTAAGCTTGGGAATGGTTTGAAGACTCCTTTTTGGTTGGCTAGCTGGTGTTCTGATATTCCATTAGTTATTTCTTTTCCTGTTCTGTATTCGGGTTGCAGATGGAAACTGGCTTTGGTAGACGATATGGGAGGGTGATCAGAGGAAGGCTGGAAATGAAAGGCGAAGGATTATCTTCTTCTTGATGAGGAACGCGCTAGAAACGAGTTTCTTGTTTTACAACAGAAGTTAGAGAGTATATCCCCTGTGATGGAAAACGAGTTCCTTGTTTTATAACAAAAGTTGGAGAGTATATCCCCTGTGATGGAAAAGGAGGATGAATTATTTTGGTTGAAGAATGATAAGTTCTCAAAGCATTTTTCGCTGTGAATGAGGTCTACCGTCGAATGGTATCAGTTGGGACATCATTGGTTTTGCAGGAAAACTATTTGAAGGCTTTTGGTTGGTTATGAAAAACTAGTATCCCGACGAAAATCAAACTTTTCGGTTGGAAATTGTTTTGGAATTGTTTGTCTACTAAGGCGGAGCTGCATAGAAGAGGGATGAATTTGGATGCTTTTTATTGTTTATGTGATGGTTTGGAAGAGGATTTACTCCACCTCTTTTTTACTTGCAGGATCTCAAATTTGGTTTG
This sequence comes from Lathyrus tuberosus, assembly GCA_022829125.1. NCBI lineage: Eukaryota > Viridiplantae > Streptophyta > Magnoliopsida > Fabales > Fabaceae > Lathyrus > Lathyrus tuberosus. The sequence goes on from JALAZF010000956.1 coordinate 287,095, forward strand.
GAATATTATTGAAAAGTGGTGTGGGATTAAGGTTTGCTTTAATGGGGAGGTGGTCAGATTTTGGTCGGATTGGAATGGCGTCGTCGCGTCAAAAGATCAAGCTTGCGTTAAAAGTGCGATTTGGTTCGCGATTCTTTGGTCGATTTGGAAGGAGCGTAATAATTTTATTTTAAATTTTGTTTTAGTTAGTGTTGATAATATTTGTTGGAATGTGAAATTTTTTGCTTGGAAATGAGGCTCTACTGGGGAGATTCCTTACTCCAACTCTTCTTTTTACGATTTTTGTAAGAATCCTTAGTAGGATTGGAGTGTTGGTTGAAAATTTTTTTTTCTGGTTTCTGTATTGCTTAATTTGTACTGATTTTGAATACCTTTAGTATTCATTTAATTCCATTGGCTTTTAAAGAAAAAATGATCATATGTACATTTTATTTGAAAGAAGAAAAACTAACCCTAAAAATCTCCAAATTTCCACTTAGAGGATAATGACAAGTAAAGTCAAATCATGAATGACAATGGCCAAAGGTCCCTAAAAAAATTATTTTGGACAATGCAATGCAAAATGGATGAAATTATTGGCCATGTCTAAGTGATCCTAAGCTCAATTTGACCTAGATCTAAAAATTTCAAAGATACAAATGTAAAATAAACTAAAAGACCAAATATAAAAATGGAATAAAATTAAGATATGACACTTTAAAATTTGGATAACATGTTGAGTTTTGCTGTAGCCACTTGAAAAAAAAAACAATTTGTTGTAGCTCCAAAACTTTCTTCACAAAATTTTTATTTTTTCCTAATTTCAAACCCAACTTTTTTCATATTAAAGAAACTATATAATATATTCCTGCCTGCGCCATTGAAGATGCACCAATAATTTCTCATAATCAGGAAGATTTTCTTTAATTAGAGGAACTTGCTTAAAGTTTTGAATCCATGCATGCAAGTAAGGAAATTTCTTTTCCTCAATTAATTTGATCCCAACAATTTCCTCCAACCCTTCTAACCAATGACTAAGACATCCATATACAATGTCTACCATTCCAATATTGTTGCCTCCGAAAAACTTCTTGTCCCCTAAGCCTTGCTCTTCCATTATTGTGATAGTTTCTTGTGCTTTTTCTATTGCCTCAACTCTTTCCTTTTCGTCTTTAGGGGGTCGCATAAACAAATGAGTTATAGAAGCAATCTAAAAAATAAACCAAACAAGATCAATCATACTAAGTTATAGAAGAGATTAAAAAATTCAATCATCAGTTCAAAGTCATAAGATGTTGAAAGTACAGTGTATTTGTGACTTTCAAACTTGTATTGATCAAAATTAAAATTAAAATAGATGAAATTACCGAATCTTCTCCGAATTTAATCCAGAATCGAGCTAAGGCTCTTTCATGGCAATCTTTTGGAAGCAATGGATTCTCCGGCCAGGTTTCTTCTATGTATTCTAGAATAACAAGTGACTCTACAATGGCTTTTCCTTGGTGAATAAGAACAGGCACTTTCTTGTAAATAGGATTGGATTGAAGGAGTAATTGGCTTTTGGTGTGTCTATCTTGTTCTATATATTCATATGTTATGCCTTTGAATTTTAGAGCCCATATCACTCTATGAACAAAAGGACTAGACCAAAATCCTAGTAGTTTCACGTCTGGCATAGTTTAACTTGTGCGTGTAATGAGTAGAGGTACAAAATGGAATTTTATACTTGTGTGTAATGTCTAACGGTGATTCCAAAGCTACCCAATTTTCAATTCAATGGATTGAAATTTGAACCTTGTGTTTTTGTCCTATCCTATCCTAGAGTATCATAAAAATTTCATGGTGTTGCTTCCTCGATCTTTCCTTTTCACATAGTTGGCTAGCCGCCTAGAAGATTCGCCCAATGTCAAATTCCTTTTCTCTTTCACATTTTGTTTTAAATCAAATTTTTGTCTTGATATTTGTCTTATTGCTATTTAAAGTCAAATTAACTTGAATGTTGAGTGGAATCCTACATTTTATTACTAGCTTTGTAGAAAATAGAAATACTACTTTTTTATATATAAATAAGACAACTTTGTTAGAAAAAGAAATGTATAAATATGGGCTACGTCTAACCCATGAAATGAAAACCAAAAGAAAAAAAAACCATCAAGAGAATAAATATGAAAAAAAAAAACTAAGTAAATCTAAATTAGGCAACCAAACGGTCTATGAAGAAATCACATTCGTCTTCACCCATCTTGTAATTTGCTTCATCCGTATGATCGTAGTGACTTTAGGAGCATTTCTAAGCTTAGGCACAATTTAGAGCATCTTCAATGGTGTAATCTACTTTTGCGTTCTGTATGAGCCTCACTAAAACACATCAACTTAAAACAACTTATTCAATTTTTCATTTCAATGGTACAATTCGAAAGAACCTATATTAGATCCCACAATTTTATCTTATATATTAATATTTTATTCATATAAATTTTATTTTAATTTAAAATAATAATTTAAATTATTTTGACTAATATTAATATAAAATAAATAAAAATCAATTAAACTTAAAAGTTAAAATAATAATTAAAATTAATCTCAAATACATGACATATAATTAAAAACAATAAAAATAAATAACATTACATAATTAATCAAATTTAAATTGCGTCAACCTCATGTCCAAAATGTTCCCAAATATATTCGACTAGATCTCCTTGAAGTTGACGATGAACTTGTTTTTCACGAAGACTTGCTCTTCTTTGTAGTCTTGTTGCAAGGTTCAGATAAGGACCATTAAATGTTTCAGTCGTTGAGTTGTTGTTATCTACATTATCATAAGATTAATCAAAATCACCTTCATATGTGTGTTGTTCGTCTTCAACAATCATGTTGTACAATATGATGCAAGCATATATGGTATGCTTGAGGGTTTCCATGTGCCAAGCACGCGCTGGACCACATATAATTGCAAATCGAGATTGAAGCACTCCAAATGTCCGTTCCACATCCTTTCTAGCTGATTCTTGATGTTGTGCAAATAGTTTTCTCTTTTCTCCTTGTGACATTGAAATGGTCTTGACAAATGTAGTCCACTAAGGATATATACCATCCGCTAAACATGTTGGATTGGTTTAACACATTAATGTCATTGTTTGGACCTGCAATACCAAAAAATGCATGCCAAATCCATAAGTCTTGTGATGCCACTGTTTCAAGCATGATCGTGGGTTTACCATGATCACCTCGACAAAATTGTCTTTTCCATGCAACAGGACAAGTTTTCCATTCCCAATGCATACAATTGATGCGTGTTTTCCGCAAGTATACGAAGTACGTCAGAGTAATATAAAAGATTATCGATCCCACAGAGTCCAGTGTCAATCTATCGATTACTATTGTTACGTTGTTTATCTACGGCTAATAGAAACAGTGTATAAAGTGCACATGCAACAGAGAATAATGAATAAAAATGAATTTAGATAAATGGTACTGGTATGTACTTCAAATCGATCAAACGATACTCTTATTGTTTAAGTAGAGACACTTACGGGGCAATATTTTCTTCCTTGGAAAGAGAGTTAATTAAAAAGGAACCGTCGCGTTAGCATGATCGGAACCGGACCTAACCTCTAATCTATACCAGCTGCTCACGCTGCACCGGTCGCGTATTGCGTTAAAGTGATGAAGTCCTTTTTTATATAATCACCTCTAAGACTCAGTTAAAAAGTGCTTTAGATTTGAAACTTTTAACATCAAAGAGTTTCCGGCATATGCTCGGCCAACCGGATCCTAAATCTATTAACGCGTCCGAAAATAGTTTTAAAATCACTTTCTAATAATATCAAATTTCCCTAATTAATTAACAAAGCGCTTTCGCTATTTTTATCAATTAAAAACTAACCAACTTTTATCTTAAATATCGGACGACTTTCGATCTTACCCGACATAGTCACAGTTATTACGTAAATAGAAACACGATCTCATTTACGTGATGGCCGATAAAGTTAAATTCAGAAAAGTTGTATTAAAACCAAAACAGCCCCTAAAGTATTTCTACAAACACAACATACGGAGTACTGTCGAAACGACGATCCTCACATCCTAGCACTGAGGATTTAGCTAGACATGACTATGGTAAACATGGCATGAAATAGATTTGCGGGATAAGTCATTTAGGAAAGAAAGACGTGTAAAGGGTGCAATTAATTTTCAAAAGTAAGAATAGAAGTGTCACACTTAAGTTCAGTTTGAAAATAATCTTTTTACGATAAAGAAATTAAAACGAGTAATGCGATAAAGTAAAGAATGTAAAGCGGAGCAATAATATATAAAATTTAAGGCAAGACAGAAAAGTAAACAAAGTAAAGCAGTGCAGAAAAATAAACAAAGTAAAGACGGTGCAAATGAATAAAAATTGCGAATGAATAATAAACCTGCTCCAAATAGGATACTTTAATCTGCTACAATGCTTGAAAGTAAATCTAACTTGAAAAGTAAAATGGCGGCAAGATTACTCTACTTCTAAAATGCTCCAATCTCGATTACAACAATGGTTCGATAACCCCTCGATGTGACAGATTATCACTTTAAACAAATTGAATTTATGCCTATGCTGCAACTAAGAGAGAATGCTCAACAATGGAAACTTATGGCCTATTTATAGTGTGAAAACCCTTGGAAGTTACACGAGCCGTTCAGAAATCGTGTGGAGATATTTCCTCTGGTCATGGCCACTTCCTTCAACTGCCTTTGACCAAGGCTCGTTTTAGGAAGATGGCGCCCGCCATCCCTCCATGGCACCCGCCGTGTGTGGAAAGAGTGTAAGACGTGGTCTTTTGACCGTTGAGACGTGGGTGAAACCCTACACGTCATGGCGTCCTCCTTGGCCAACGCCATGTGGAACGCTATGTGTGTATTTTTCACTGATTTCTTCTGATTCTCGCTCTTTTTGCTTCTTTTCTTCACGGAAGGCTCCATTAAGGCATTTTACCTGAAAACAACACAAAACATAAGCATAATACAAGAAAAATAGCAAATAAACTATAATAACCATGTGTAATCCGAGTCAAATACGTAGTGTATTTCAGTGTTATCAAATTCTCCCACACTTAAACCTTTTCTTGTCCTCAAGAAAACTCTTATAAGCACAAAAGATAAACAGCAACACACACAAGAATTAAATCTAGGCTAGAGACTTTAGTTTGATCAAAGCCGCTTCGATAGGTACAAGCTCATGAACTAAGGATATCGTGGTAATACTTTCCGCAGGTTGCGGTCATAAGTTTCTCTCATATATGAACGAATCCATATCATGACATTATACTTAGGCCTAATTTACTCATTCCTTTCTCATCACCTTTTCATTCAGGCGCAATCACATTAAGCCCGTTATCTAAAAATATTGTTAGTTCTGAAATTGGCAGCAATTTTGGTAAAACAAAGTGTTGCATCAAGATGTTCTACTTGATGTCTTGACATGCTGCCTCTAACATTCAGCAGGTGAAGTGTTGGTGGTGTTTGTTAGTATTGCAGACTGTGTGCATGATGTCAAACACGATGTTCTGACATCATTTGACAGAACTTCCAGTTCTGGTGTTATGTTTTATTTGCTTGCAATCTTCTGTATGTTTTTGTTAAGTGATTGCATGCAAAAATCATGGAGTGGAATTATTCTGAAGAAATAAATTTCTGTAATATGTTGCTATTTTAGGGCAAAAAGATTTGGAGTTTAAATCTGTTTTAATTGTGAATAAAATCTGAGACTTGCTAATACCCAAGCCCTGTGAGGAATGTTTCTGGGAATGAGTCTGTAATGGATTGGTTCGGCTAAACATGAAGAGGAGCTGTTGGGATGGAATGGAAATGTTTAGACCTGTTGTCGAACAACATGTTCTAACATTAATCAGACTGAAGTTCTCATCATCTGGTGCAACATGTCAGATAAGATGTCCTATGCTGTATCATTCGACATCGCGCCTGTGCTGAGCTGGACAATTGAATTCTGTTATGATTTAACAGATACAGAATATTCTGGGAATATTATGTTATCCTATGTGGCGCTGTTTTATAGGTCTGGAAGATTCAAGTCAGAATCAAGAAGAATATTGAAGAGTAATGACTTTCTAATTATGGAGATAAATTAGGAAGGATGTGATTGAAGACCTATTTTGTAGGAGAATCTTTTGCAGATTTGTAGCAGCTGATATGCTGTGATTTAAAGCCCAAATCCAGTTGGGAATATGTTATAAATAGAATGCTTGTAACCTAGAAAATTGACGAGTCCAAGATGTAGATCATTAGGGTTTTGTCTAAGTGAACCACTCGGGTTGTGAGATGGTCACTGTGTTCTAACTCAGAAACCTGTAGGTAATGAGTTTTGTATTGTTCTTGGGGGAAGCTTTGAAGCAACTCCAAGGTGTGTCTTTGAAGTGTGTCTTCTACTTTTCTTTGATTGAAGAGTTGTTGGAAATCAAGTTGTTGATGCAGTGGCTGAGGTGTTGACTGCTAGACATCATTGCGATGATTAGAAGTGAGATGGAGTCTCTTATCTAGGGTGGACTTAGGTAGAAGGGTCATTGGGTAATGATTAAGTGAGTAGATCATCAACGGGTGTGTTGATTGTAGGGTCTATGAATTGATACTGCTGATAGTGAACTTCCTTCCTGGCTTGGTATGCCCCCAGATGTAGGTTGTTAGACCGAACTGGGTGAACAATTCTTGTGTGCACTTTACTTTTCAACAACTTCTTTAATTGTCTATATCTTGTATATGTTGTTGATAACAACCAGATGTCTCGACATGTTATGTGACATCTGGGTCTGTCATACCAGAATTTCAATTGGTATCAGAGCAGGCATCCTGTCTATTTCTGGATGAGATCTAGGGAAGATACTTTCTGGTTCATGTGCAAGGAAGATAGTTTTGCTGAGTTGAATGGACTTGGTCAGTTCATATATTGTTTGAATGGTCCCTTGAAGTGGAGGATGGACTATTCATGATAGGGTGTGTATTGGCTCTGTTTGAAGTTGCCAGACGTGTAGCTTTGGTGGTGAGCTGCTTTGTGGGGTGATGTATTTTCAACCTATGCTGACCTATTGCACCTGGTGTGTGGTGTTTGTGCAAAGGTTACTAAGTTTTGTCTGAAGGTTGTAGAGGGGTTTTCTTTATTTGTGTTCCGCTGCATATGTATCTGTCTGAAAACTCCTTGTGGTTGTGTGTGTTAAGGCTGCAACACTCTGTTCTCCTCTGAAGGTGTATCACATGGTGTTGTGATACTTAAGGATAATATTGACTGACTTGTTAAAGTGACCAAAGATACTTGAGGTTTGACCCAAGTTCACTCATAAAGGCATTTTCAATAAGTTTGTTGATGAGAGATCAGAAGGATGCAATTTATTTTTACTCTCTTCTCTGAAAGACCATCCACATGTCTAAATTGAAGGATCTCATGGTGTTGTTCTTGAATGATGTTCTACCAGTTGTTGTGACATCAAAGCAGCCAGATGTAGGCAATCTTGTTTATGGCCATGGAGAAAATTGTGTTTGAAAGGAGTTCTATGTGTGTACCAATCATAGGATGTGCGGCTATTGGAGGGGAGAATGAATAATTCCCTTAAGAGTTCTTAGCAGGGGGAGTCCTTCATCTGATGTTGGAAGAACTAGAAGAAATGTCAGCATAATTTCTTGACATCTTTGTAGTGAGAATTTATTTTTCTCAATATTTCTGGTGGTGTTTCTCAAAACAGGATGGAGGTTGTTTACTCAAACTTGATATCACTATCAAGTCTATGAGAGCATGGAACTCCTGTTCTAGTGGAAGAGAAAATCAAAGGGCTATGCCTAGAGGAGGTGTATTAACCTAACTGGTTGACTGGTGTCTTCATTGTTGGAATGTCATCCAAACCATCTAGGATGAGCATGTCAGATTTGTGTTTGGAGCAAGGAGGAGTTGGGTATTTTTTTGGGACCAAAGGATTATGGTTTCCTGGTATTTGCATGAGAAGTTTCTTCTTAAGATGGAGTTTAGTTATATGGTGTCCTCACATAATGGAACATGTTTTTTTTTCAAGGATTGAAGAGCATCCTTGTAGGTTGAAGTGTTGAGAGAAGCATTTTTTTAATATTCTGTTTGTGATGACCAGTCAATGTTTTTTTTGTATGCTCCAGAAACCTGTTAGAGGGAATCTCCTCTTTAGGTGCAGAAGGATGGCATCCAACATCTCAAAGTCAGACAGGAGGTCTGAACATTAGAAATGTGAGAAGAAGATTCTTGAGATGTAGAGTATGCATGTTCCTGCATGTGTGTATGATCTGGTTTTGAAGGTTGATCAGCTACTGATGGTTGATCCTCTTGTGTCCCTTGCAAGATATGTATGTGGATTACTATGGTTGCTGTCTTCAAAGCCATAGTAAAATCCATGTGATTTAGATTGATGTCGGAACTGATGTTGAAACATCATTTTAGCCAAGGAAGTTTGTTTAGCTCAGGATAGAGTGAAAGGTCAAGACACTGATCTAATCTGGAATGCTATTGTGGTGTGAATGCTTTTGTTTGAATGCTTTTGTGGTATGAATGGTTTTCATGATGGGTTGTCATGAAGAAGAATCAGCAGATGCCTGATGTGTGCGAAAGAAGAATGTCAGACCAATTGTCATACCTTGTGTGAGAAGGTAGTCTTATCTGAATAATGATAAATACTTTGACGGGAGCTAAGTATTTGTCGGATGTGAGTATGCAAGTCTGCAGTCTGAATTCTTTGCTTTAGAGAGGGTGTGCAAGCTTATTTCTCTCTATGGTGTTTAGGTGTTTATGTTAACCAGAATAAGCTGTTGTGGAAGTGTTTTATTGGGAGCTTCTTGAAGGACTTCTATGCGCAATGAGTCCTTTGAATGGTGATGGGAAGTTGATGTCCCAAATGATGTTGTAAAATCATGTTTATTGATGGTTATATTTAGAAGATGATTGCTCAAGCATTATTGTCAGAAGAGGTGGGTCTGACTATGTGGATTAGAATGTGGAGACTCTGATCTTGTTTTTAGTAGTATGTTCTGGCAAAGCATGACTACTATTTTTGAAGACCTCACTAGTATCAACAACTACTAGTGGATGTAATGGTAGAGGAATTGTGTCAGATGAGGTGATTTGATCAGAAAGTTTTTTTTGGAGCTGTTCTTTCTCTTGAAGAGATTGGATCTCAGTAAAGCTTTTAAGTAAGCTGAGAATTCGTGGAGTTTGTGAGCAGTGTCAAACCAGTCTGGATAATTGGATGTGTTCTCTAGGAGTGAGAGTAAAGTATGTGAATGTGCTCAGCAAGTGTGTGAAGATCTGGTGCTCAAATGTTAATCTCCATCTAGAGCATTGGTTATCCATGACAGGGGGAGTACGTGTCTATGGATTTTGCTGCAAAGGTGCATACATTGTGAAGCTTGCATGCTGATCAAGCTTGTGGAGATTGGTTGTCTCTTATGATGATATAATGTCAGATAACATGATATGACATTAGACTGCTGGATGGCGTGTTGGTGTGTTCTTAATAGGACATGTATGTTTCTAGCCAATGTGAAGCTCATTGTTTGTATCATGTGCGCACATGCTTCTGAGGAGGAGTTTGAAGGACAGTTTTGTTTGTGTCTGGGAGAATTTATTTTTCTCTGCAGTTTTTGGAAGAACTCTGTGGGGGTCTTTCTGGATGAGAGAGATCAATGGTGATTTTGGTCTCAATCCAAGAGTTTGTTGGTTGTAGTACAAGGATGTGATCCTGGTACTTTCTTACTATATGATTATGGGATATCATTGGTGATTTTGTGGTGTTTCTTGTTGAAGGAGCAACTTCTGTCAGTTAAATGTACTAGCGTTGTTAGAGGATCAAGCATTAAGTGAATGCGTTCAGTAGGTGTGTTGAACAGAGGGTGCGCTCTTGAAGACATGAAGATGAGTCTTATGTTTTCCATTCATTTAAGGTGTTCTTCTTGTAAATGAGCACTGGTTATCTTAGATAGGGGGAGTTGAACTAGTGCAGTTGTTTATCAAGATTGTTTATCGCTCTAGTGAGGGAGTTATGTCAGACAAGATGTCGTGACATTGTGTTCTGGTGAAGTTCATGGCTGAAGATGGCAATACTGAGGAAGTTGGTGAAGACCATACCTCTAGTGAGAGGACTGTTGATAATCAAGGTCATGATTCTGGGTCTGCTACTGGTGCTGGAATGAGAGTGGATGGTGATTGTTGCTGGTGATGGTGTTCTTTGGTTTTCTTTTTGTTCTTTTGGTTGGATGATTCAGAGTTTGCTTTTGTAACTTTTGGTGCTTGGTCTGCATTAATGTACTCTTTACTCTATGGATTTGTTATGGACAGTTCTTAGTGAAGTTTGTCCAATTATGGCTAAAAAGGGGGAGAGTACTTTGGCTTTGCTGTAGTTCTGATGTTGGTTTTTGGTTGAAGTAGTTGGGTTTTTGGTTGTTGCTGGTCTCTTGACTTGAGGGGGAGCTTCAATTCGTTTGGAGTGAATGTTAGTGTGGTCTTTAGATATGTTGTGTTTCTGCTGCAGGTTCTCTGATATGTGTTTCTACTGTTGTTTCTCTGTTGTGTGCTGATATTGTTTTAGCCAAAATTTGCCAAAGGGGGAGATTGTTAGTTCTGAAATTGGCAGCAATTTTGGTAAAACAAAGTGTTGCATCAAGATGTTCTACTTGATGTCTTAACATGCTGTCTCTAACATTCAGCAGGTGAAGTGTCGGTGGTGTTTGTTAGTATTGCAGACTGTGTGCATGATGTCAAACATGATGTTCTGACATCATTTGACAGAACTTCCAGTTCTGGTGTTATGTTTTATTTGCTTGCAATCTTCTGTGTGTTTTTTTTAAGTGATTGCATGCGAAAATCATGGAGTGGAATTATTCTGAAGAAATAAATTGCTGTAATAGTTTGTTGCTATTTTAGGGCAAAAAGATTTGGAGTTTAAATCTATTTTAATTGTGAATAAAATCTGAGACTTGCTAATACCCAAGCCCTGTGAGGAATGTTTCTGGGAATGAGTCTGTAATGGATTGGTTCGGCTGAACATGAAGAGGAGCTGTTGGGATGGAATGGAAATGTTTAGACCTGTTGTCGAACAACATGTTCTAACATTAATCAGACTGAAGTTCTCATCATCTGGTGCAACATGTCAGATAAGATGTCCTATGCTGTATCATTCGACATCGCGCATGTGCTGAGCTGGACAATTGAATTCTGTTATGATTTAACAGATACAGAATATTCTGGGAATATTATGTTATCCTATGTGGCGCTGTTTTATAGGTCTGGAAGATTCAAGTCAGAATCAAGAAGAATTTTGAAGAGTAATGACTTTCTAATTATGGAGATAAATTAGGAAGGATGTGATTGAAGACCTATTTTGTAGGAGAATCTTTTGCAGATTTGTAGCAGCTGATATGTTGTGATTTGAAGCCCAAATCCAGTTGGGAATATGTTATAAATAGAATGCTTGTAACCTAGAAAATTGACAAGTCCAAGATGTAGATCATTAGGGTTTTGTCTAAGTGAACCACTCGGGTTGTGAGATGGTCATTGTGTTATAACTCATAAACCTGTAGGTAATGAGTTTTGTATTGTTCTTGGAGGAAGCTTTGAAGCAACTCTAAGGTGTGTCTTTGAAGTGTGTCTTCTACTTTTCTATGATTGAAGAGTTGTTGGAAATTAAGCTGTTGATGCAGTGGCTGAGGTGTTGACTGCTAGACATTATTGCGATGATTGGAAGTAAGATGGAGTCTCTTATCTAGGGTGGACTTAGGTAGAAGGGTCATTGGGTAGTGATTAAGTGAGTAGATCATCAACGGGTGTGTTGATTGTAGGGTCTATGAATTGATACTGCTGATAGTGAACTTCCTTCCTGGCTTGGTATGCCCCCAGATGTAGGTTGTTAGACCGAACTGGGTGAACAATTCTTGTGTGCACTTTACTTTTCAACAACTTCTTTAATTGTCTATATCTTGTATATGTTGTTGATAACAGACCAGATGTCTCGACATGTTATGTGACATCTGGGTCTGTCATACCAGAATTTCAAATATAGTAAATAATTCCTCCCACTCTTAAACCGAACATTGTCCCCAATGCTTCAATAAAAGGTGAAAAAGAGATAGGTAGAACCAGGATGATGCTACTGGTGACCACTAGTGTCCTCTCCTCCCTGCTCTGAGCGTTGAGGGTGACGGCTCCTACTGCGGTGTCAGGCACTCTGTGAAAGCTCAAGCTGCTAAATCCTCACTGCTAATGAGGCATTAGACTCTCGGATTTCGCGGAGGTTTCCCAGTTTGGAACCTTGAGTAGCCTCCACTAGCCTGAATCGTCTGTCAAGGTGGGCTTGCTGGCGCTGCTGCTGAGACGCTACGGCGAGCTGAGATTCCATCACAGAACACATAGATCGCTCAGTGTGCCGCTATGAATTACGCATGAATTCCATCATGTCCTATTGCTGCTCATACATGGCATATAACAGGCCATCATGTTCTTCTTCGCGAGCTTGTTGTGCTCTCCACATCTCTTTAGTAATATAAAATCCCGTAGGTGTACCTGTAGAAGGGTTAGTAAAAAGTAGAGTATGTGCAGGTGATGCATGTGGAGGAGGTGCATTATGAACATGAGATTGTTTTGTTCGCTCATATTCGTCATCGGTCCCGTCGTCCTCGTCCTATGGGACGTTTGGTGGTAACGGACGGAGAAAAGGTATAGCTTGTAAATCATAAATCCAGTTTCTTCTAGGTCGCACATCGGTACGACGGAAACAGGGTAAAACAACACTCGGGATAGCTACATTATGGAACATAAGGGTGTAGCCTTTTTCTTTCCTCACCATGCACAATCTCACATCTCTTAAAAAATTTAAATTTATTGTGCGCGGTGGGAGTGGTTCCAATGTAGTTAGCTCGGTGTCCAGCTCAAGAGCACGTGCAAAGGAGGTAATCAATCCTCTAAATGCAATACTTCTGTCCCTTTTCTCAATAGCACAGATGTGTGCTATCATGAAAGGAACGACATTTAATCTGCTCTGTAATAGGGCAGCCTGTAAAAATATAAATTTTTTAGAATTTAATTTATTTGGATTTTCTCGGGCAAAAACAGTGGATGCCAACAAAAGTCTAAAAACACATATGGTCGAGTTGTGGATATCCGAGGCCAAGTTACCTTCGAAAGTGTTTGTGGTTCGACCTGTCAGATCATTCCACAGTTGGAATGCCTCAGCCTGCCAATTAGTGTCCAAAGGTGTCTCGTAAATAGCACCTTCCCCGTGAGGGAGTCCTAACAAACCTGCAAGGTGTGAAAACTTGGCTTCTCAAAGGTTTTGACGACGACACTTATTCTCGGATCAAGGATGGATAAAGAATTTTCAAGCATCAAGATCAAGAACAAATACCAAAATTTTCAAAGTAATATATCAAGTCTTGATGAATTATGAAGATGGTTTAGCACAAAGGAAAGGTATAACATCCAACCTCTATATAGTTTATGCAAGTGTTCAAAACACTTTTTCATACTTTGCATATCCATTAGGATGAACTTTGTGCATTTTTGAAACCATCTTGCCTCTGTTTTTTTAAGTATTTTTGCAAGTTTTACTCAGAGTAATCGGTTACTCAAACTTGGTAATCGATTACCCTGAAGAATTTTTTGAAATTTTTTTTAAACGTTGAGAGCATGTAATCGATAACCCACTTTAGGTAACTGATTACCACTAGCGCAGTAGGCCAAAAACTTGCATCTTTTGGCAGAAACTTTTGAAATATTTTCTTCTTGAACCATGGCATCTTTTGGACAATAACACTCATTTGAAGAGGTGTTTAGAGGCTATATAAACCTCATAATCTTAGGTTTTGAAACTCACCTTCTTGCAAACAATTTTAAAAACATTCTCATCATCATTAAACTTTCAAATTTCTCAAGTGTTAAAATCAAATTTTTCAAAGACTGAAACTTGTGCATTAAACTTTCATCCAAATCATTCTAGTTTCATTCTTTCATCTAAGAACACTTGTATATTCTGTATAAGAGTTGTTTGTTCAAGAAGAAGATCAATCTTTAGATTGATAATTGAAGATCAATTTCAAATACTTATACAAAATTCAGAATTATTCTTTACTTGTTACATCTTATCTTCAGGATTGTTGAATTTAAGATTGTAAGGTTGTAATCCTTATTGTCCAGGATTATTGGAAGCAGGAGAGTGATTAAGAGAGGATTGTTCTTTTAACTCACTTATTGAAAATCCAAGAGGCTTGTTCTTGGTGTGCTTGTTAGAGTCTGTATAGAAAGGCTAGGATAGTCTTGTCTTAGGAACTAACATTATTAAAAATCTCTTTCATGTTGAAAGGGGACTAGAGTAATCTCTGACTGTGAGGGGAACCAGGATATATCGCCGTGTCATTTACTTTAAGCATTTATCGCTTTCATCACATAGTAATCACTTAGGAAAGTAAAACTTGAAACTGTCAAAAATTTGGAAAATTTTCTAAGTACTTAATTCACCCCCCTCTTAGGTGCAACTCTAACTTACAATTGGCATCAGAGAAGGTTATAGGTTACTAGTTCCTACAAATCCAGTATGGCTTCCACAAGCGCAAATCCGATTTTCAAAGATGGAGGTAGTAGTAACAAGCCCCCTCTATTTTCTGGAGAGTATTTTGACTTTTGGAAAATCAGAATGAGAGCACACTTAGAAGCACAAGGAGATGAAATATGGGAAACTGTTGAAAATTGTCCACATCAACCAATGAGTTTTGAAAATGGTGTCGAAGCTCCAAAGATTAAAAGTTCTTATAATGAAGATGATAAAAAGAGAGTTCTTGATGAAAATAAAGTCGTTAACATATTACAAAGTGCATTAAGTATGGATGAATTCTTCCGCATTTCACAATGTAAATCCGCGAAAGAAATTTGGGACACTTTAATGGAAACTCATGAAGGAACCACTGAAGTTAAACGATCAAGATTGAACACATTAAGTCAAGAATATGAGATGTTCTGAATACAGCCCGAAGAATCCATCGTTGCTTTACAGAAAAGATTTGTACACTTGACTAATCACTTAATTGCACTTGGTGAGACATTTTCTAATGATGAATTAAATCTCAAAGTTCTAAGATCCTTGACTAGAGAATGGTAACCAAAAGTTACGGCAATATAAGAGAAGAAAAGTCTTTCTACAATGACTTCCACATCACTATTTGGAAAACTCCAAGAACACTAATTGGAACTTGGACGACTTGAAAAACATGAACATTAAGAAAAGAAATCCAAGGGTATAACATTGAAAGTAGATTTAAAAGATAATCAAGATGATGATGCACCAGAGGAATATGAAAATTTTATGCTCTTAATTAGTAAAAAGACTCGGTAAATTTCTTGGTAAAAATGACAAGTACTTTAATTATGCTAAAAGAAAGAAACACTTCAAGAAAATGGAAGCTTCCACTTCAACACAAGATGTTACATGTTACGAATGTGGAAAGCAAGGTCATATAAAGCCCGATTGTCCAAAACTCACAAAGAAAGGAGGATTCAAAGGCAAGAAGGAAACAAAGAATAAAAAGGCATATATTGCATGGGACGATAATGACATAAGTTCATCATCCGATTCGGAGAGCGACGAAATCATAAATTTGGCACTAATGGCAATACACAACTCCGATGATGAAAATGATGAGGTTAGTAATGAATTTTCTCTTTATGATAATGATGCACAATATGCCATTAATGAACTCTTAAATGAATGCAAAGTATTGTATAAAACAATATCTTCACAAAAGAAACAAATTACATCTTTAGAAGAAAAAGTTGATATTATGGAAAAAGAAGCAAAAGATGAAAAACAAAAGAAAATTAGTGAAGAAAAACAAGAGTTGGTATGTAAAAATTGTGAATCACTTTCTTTCTCAATCTCTCTCAATTTCTATTCATCTATCTTAAATCTCTTCCCTCTTGCGAAGTTCTCTCTCAATTCGTGTTTCATTCATACTCACAAATCTCAAACTCGTTCTCTCTATTCTCATGGCGGCTTATCTCTCTCACCTGCTTCTCAATCGAAACGCTGCAAAACTGAATAATGAAAGTTGAAAAGAACAAAACACCAATGTTGCCTTCTCATTCTTCATCTCGTTCTTCTCGTCCTGGCTTACGGCCCTCACGATCATGTTTTCCACTCCAATTTGGTTCCGCGTGTGTGAGTTTGAAGGTGCGTGGTTTATTTCTCAATTCGTGTGATTTTGAAACCTGGAAGGTAAGGTGTTGAGGTTGGCTAACGGTGGGTGTCGCTCCCGAGGATTTGCATCCATGGTACAAACGCGAAAGTGGCGCGGAAAAACAGAGTCGCCAGCAATGTGTATTTATCCCAAGAGAGGGAAAGGAAACACTGCGTAAACCTGAAGGGAAGGGAAAGAGCATGGTCTCACGACCAAGAGAAACGGGTAAGGGAGTTGGTTACGCGAAAGGAAGGTGTTAGCACCCCACGCGTCCATCGTACTCGACGGGATCCACGCTTGCTGTCTGCATCAAAAGGTGTCGTCATGTGGAGCTCCACTGCTACTGGAAAGGAAAAGAAACAGGAACGGAAAGGAACGAAGAAACGAAGAAGAAAAGAAAAAAAGAAGTGACTCGATAGGACATCCTCGGAGTCCTAGGCCTACGTATTCCCTCGTGCAATAGGAAAGTCAGAGTCAACGTAGTTTAGACACGAACTAAAGGGGGAGGTTGCTCGCCAAGACATCACCGTCTTGTGCCTACGTATCCTCAATCGGACGAGAAAGAGGAAATCAGAGCAGTCGTAGTTCGACCTACGGGTCAAAAAGATCTCGATCGCATCGGGGGCGAGAGAAAAGGCTCGACTAACAGGTTGGTCTCGATCGCAAGGGTACGAGAGAAGAGGGGAGTTAGTTGTTAGTGTGCTTGCCAAGGATAGGGATCGTCGTGCCTACGTATCTCATCAGAAATGAGAATCAGAGCATCCGTAGTTCGCAGCTACGGAAGAAAGGAATGATGGAAGGGTCTCAATCACATGGGTGCGAGAGAAGGGTGCTCGCCAAGGATAGGGATCCTCGTGCCTACGTATCCTCAATCTATCCAGAGAGGAAGTCAGAGCGTCCGTAGTTCGTGGCACTACGGGAAAAAGGAAAGGTGGAAGGGTCTCAATCGCATGGGTGCGAGAGAAGGGTGCTCGCCAAGGATAGGGATCCTTGTGCCTACGTATCCTCAATCTATCCAGAGAGAGGAAGTCAGAGCATCCGTAGTTCATGGTAACGACCACGGATTGGGAAAGCGGGATCAGTCTCGATCGCACGGGTGCGAGAGAAAAGAGCCAGGACTAACGGAAAGTCTAAAGGGAACAATGAATCCTACAAGTTATCATACAAAATGGCCCTAAAGTCGGGATTATGAGGGAAATCTACCTAATGTTATCATGCTTGGATTGAGAGCCTAATGTCTATCCTACTCCGAGCTTAATCAGAAATTAAGTCGGACTAGGAGCCTTAAGGGAGCATGTGAATACAGAGGTAATCAACAAGTAAACACTAGACAGCTCAATCACAAGAGTAAGTCAAGCAAGAGGAAAATCAAGTATTTAATCAGAAATTAGTCTAAGTCAAAATTAGAATTAAAAGCAAGATCAAGAATATCCAAGATAAAATAAAGTGCAAATTAACAAAGATTAAATTCTAACAAAAAGAGTTAATCTAAAACTAATTCGAAAATTAAGCCTAAAATTTATTCAAGATAATTTCTAATTAAAATCTAATTCTAAAAATAATCTTTAAATCTAAAAATTAAATTCTAAACATTAAAATCTAACTTCTAATTCTAATTCTAAAATTATGTTTAATTCTAAAAATTGACACTAAATTCAAGGTTATAATCTAATTATCTAATTAAAAAGTTAGAATTAATTAATTAGCAAAAACAATTAACAAAACATTTAAAAACAAAAAAGAACTAAACCAAAATGCCCAAATAAGGTGCAGTCAACAGATGAGGGTGAGATTAGAAAAAACAGGCGAATGGGCTCACTATGCTAGGCCCAAATGATTTTTCTTCAGCCAAGAGGGGGTTCAGACAGTGATAGCAGTGTGTGAGAGAGGTATCAAGCGCCTGGGCTTTATGATTAATGGCCCAATGATCCACCTCTTTGCAGCCAGGGGTGCGGAGTGAACGATGGTGTACGAATAAGAAAAACAAGAATGGGCTCTGAAACTCGGTCCAGTTTCACAATGACTTAACCTAAAAAAACCAAGACCTCCTCTCCTTGCAACAGATCCCTCAGCCACCGTTCACCATCACCTTCCCTTCTAATCCGTTCAACCTCCTCCAACCTTCAGCGTTCTTCTATGATCCTCTACATCCAACTCCTTCGCCTTCACAAAATTGCCGTCTGCACTCTCCTCTCCATCTCAACATTCTCCTCGACCTCATTCTCTTCCGCTCGCCCTCTCACATCGAGCCATCCATTCTCAACACTTTCCTTCGTTCTCGTCATCTCCTACATCTTAACGCTCTTCGGATCTCACAAACCACTTTAGGAAACAATGACGCGCACCAAAAACTCGCTCGTCTCACCCTTTCTCAACGCTCCAGAAAAAGTTGCGGCACAATCGGAACACGGAGCACAACACTCAGAGGTTATACACAACAAAAACACCAGAGCAACAAAAATCGGAAGTGTGCACGAACAACAAATCCAAGATCAACAATAACATGAATCATATAAGAGCAAATGACATAGTACAATGCGAATGGAAAAAAAATGGAGAAGACGTAACAGATAGAAACACTTACCTATCGAAGTCACTCGGATGGCTCTTCAATCCACGAATTCAGGTATGCGCTTTACGTTCTCACTTCACGTTCTCGCTTTTGCTTTCGATTCAATCCGCTTCTTCTTATGAGTTCTTGAGTTTTTGAATGTCGTTGTTGTTCATTCACTTGCAGATTTTGTATCGATGAAAAATTGATGAGAATAGGAACTGATGAGGTGATGGTGTTTGTTGCAGGTTTAGAGTAGAGATGGAATATATCCAAAAATTTGAAAATGAAGAATCCTCCTCCTTTATGTAATAATTCTTCTAGCTGATTTTTTTGGAGTTTGTTGGGGAGTGGTCCGTGCAGAGAATGATGAGGAATTCCGTGCCTTTTTCCAGAGCAATGGAAATGCTGAATTTATAGCTTGATTCAGAGGGTAGAATAGGTATTTGGAATGAAATTATGTTTTGGTGAAATCGGTCACGATTCGTACACCTTTCCTCTTGTAATTTCTGTTAAGTGTGGACCCTCAATGAATTTCCTGCGTCACCTTATTTGTCTGTGAATTTTCTGTGTGAAATTAGTCATGAATATTCCACTGCTATGGACCTGGTTACGTGTGTGTTTTTGTCGTGTGTGAATTCGTTACCATGTGCTTTTCCTGTTGATTTACACGCCTTGGAATCTCACGTGTGTAGCTTGTGGCCTTGGCTTGAAAGGCTTTTCCTTGGCATATTGAAGTTGGCTTGTAGTATTGGCTGAAGTGTGTTGTTCATGGCTTGATGCTCACACGGCTTGAAAAAGATTGTAGCTGGAATGGGAAAAAAGAAGGTGGGTTGTGGTGTGTTGCTTCAAGTGGATGGGAATACTTGTTTCTTCATTTTTTTTATTTTATGTAATGGGTTTTGGAATTTGCAATATTATGCAATGGTTTGGATTAATAAAGGGATAAAATGGTTATTTAGATACTAATGGATGAGTTTGTGGTTTATAAAATGGAAATGGATTAAAAGAAATAGTTATGGAAATTGGACCTAAATTGGATATGGATACAAAGAATGAAGTGGATCATTGAAACATAATGGATATTTTTTGTGATATTTTTTTGAATAAAATGGATAGTGTGTAATGGGTATGAAAATGGGTTTGGAAATTGAAATGGGAATGGATAAAGAATATGGTTTAAAAAATGGATATGATGGATTAGATATAAGTTTAGAAAAATGGATAAGAATGTATAATGGTTTTGAAATTGGAATTTGAATGTGAATAGAAAAAGGTGTATTAAGAAAGAATGGATCTTGAAAGTGAAAAACAAAATGATAAAAAAGAAGAAAAAGAATGGATTTGGTTTAGAAAAAGAAATGGTTTAAGAAATGGAAATGAATTGATTTTTATGAAATGAATCGGCTACCATAAACCCATACACAACCATGAACGAACTTGCCTTATTTCCCACAATCTCTGATAAAATGAACACAGTTACCATTGAACAATTTGCAATTGAAGCAACAGCCGTCTGAAACCATGATCAAGTGAATCCTCACATGAATATGTCTGAATAAATCTCTGGGAAAATAAATCCACAGATCCTGACTTTTAAATCAACCCCACATGAACCAATGCTTGATAACTTGACCTCCCGCACATAACAAACTGACCCTTGATGCGCACTTCCTGAGAAATAAACCAATAACACGGATAACTTGCACTTGAAGCAAAACTCCTGATGATTTGACCAAGATGAAGTCAAACTTTCACCTGATCATAACTAAATAAGCACTTAACCTGGAACCAATTCTCTTGAGATATTAAGAAGGATCCAAACCCTGATTCACACCAATGAAACCCTGACTCAAAGCCTTTTATAAATCCTCTGAATAAGAAAACCTCAGAACTTGACGCCCCTCTGAATAGGAAACTACTGATAATAAGAAAACCCTTCGATCCTATGTCTTAGAAGACCAATGCAATGAAATGATTATGAGTTATGACCTAATAATGCAAATGAAGAGAAAACATAAGCCAGTTAAGGTTAGAAAAAGGTAGGGCAAATTTTGGGGTGCTACAGTGGGCGAGGTGTGGTATGCTGTTGTTGTGATAGAAAAATGAAGGAAGTTGTTGTTGTTTGGTCGAAGAATGTGTAGGCTGTGCGATCTCTAATGATGACAGTTGTTTGTGAAGAAAAGGTCACAGTGATAATGTTGTAGAGGGATTTCGGTGGCTATTGCGCTGTAGGGAGGAAAAGGGGTTATAGTGTGTGTTACAGGGTGTTTGTGAATGGAAGAAAGGTGGAATATTGAAGGGAGTATTTTCTGTAGAAAATATAATGAAGGTTGGTTGGCACAGTGTGGATGAAGCTGAAGGAATATCAGGTGTGCAAAGGGAGTGAATCAGTTGCAGAAGAAATTGAGAGCATGGCTTTAACAAAAGGTATGTGTTAAGTTTTTATTTTTCTATTGTCCCCCTCCTGTTCTTATTGTGGTTTTTCTGATTTTAAATCGATTTTTCAGTTTTCAAGTTTGTCATGTTGTGTCTGATGCATCCCTTTCACTGCAGGTTGTGGCAGTTGTTTGCTGGTTGGTGTTGTCAAGTTGTTTTCATGGCAGTCGTTACCGTGTTGATGCAGAGTGTAGAGTGCAGGTTGTTTTATGGTTTTGGAGTGTAGCAGAGAAGCAGCGGGTAGTATCTTGGTCGTACGAGTTGAAGGGTACGGTTTGGACGTGTTGATTTTGTTTTGGTGATGAGTTTTGATGCTTTGATGGGCTTTACTGTTAGTGAATTTAGATAGAAGGCTTTGTGGCTTATTGTATATGGGCTTACTTTATTTTTTTAGACATTTTTTTGTATGAATATGAATATTAAATAGAAAATTGAAAAAAACAAAAAGAATATGATTTGAATGGATATATAAAAATATGGACATTAGATTTTAAAAGGATAATAAATTTTTGGGTCATGAGAAATGATGAATTTGAAATAATGTGGACCTGATGAACATGCCTTGAAATTGTGAGCTCCAATGCACTAACTTGAATGTTCCTCAACCTGAATCCACCTGATGAACTTGGATTGACACCAAAAACCCTAATCGACTGATCTTTATACATAAGGTACTGATTCATGACAAGATCCATCCTGAGAATGGAACAATCTCCTCTTTCTTGACCAAGATCAAATCACATCACTTAAACTGAGTCATACTGCACACACATTTAACCTTCCAGCCTCAAGTAAACCTGAAGTGAATGACACATGCCCATCTTGAACACAAAGGAGTAAGAAAACCTAATTCCCATGCTTTGAGTGCATACTGACGATGAAAACAACCTGAGATGTTGACAACCAACAAAAACCCTAGTTCCTCAGTCTCCATTAGAACCATGATGAAACCTTAATCACTTGATCCCTTTTGAGAAATCCTGAAGTAGATAAACTTGATACTTGATGAATCTTTGGATGAATTTTGATAGAAATATGCTCATGATGATGAGAAATTAACCCTTGCTTCGAGCTTGAATAAAGGTACCTCAAAGCAAATAGCAACCCTGATTCAAAGAAACTCTCGATCATGTGCCTTAGGAGCTCAATGCAAGCGAATGAATGCAAATTTAAGAGTTAATGGAATGCAAATGATATGATATGCAAGGCTAGGGTTAGGATGAAAATGAGGATGTGACAGTTCACTTTCTCTTTAGAAGATTGGTCACTAGCCTTAACAAAGATTGTTTTACTAGAACTTGGTTTGGAAAACTTTGAGTAACCAAGTCCACTTTTATCATTTGAATATCTTTGTTTACTAAGGACCGCTTCTAATCCAATTTGTCCTTTCTCCTATCTTTCAAGGACTCTTTTTAATTGAGCAAGTTGGAAAGAAAGTGATTCACAATTTTTACATACCAACTCTTGTTTTTCTTCACTAATTTTCTTTTGTTTCTCATCTTTTGCTTCTTTTTCCATAATATCAACTTTTTCTTCTAAAGATGTAATTTGTTTCTTTTGTTAAGATATTGTTTTATACAATACTTTGCATTCATTTAAGAGTTCATTAATGTCATATTGTGCATCATTATCATAAAGAGAAAATTCATTACTAACCTCATCATTTTCATCATCGGAGTTGTGTGTTGCCATTAGTGCCAAATTTGCGGGAGATATAGACAAATTTGGGAGAAATAAACAATTTGGGAGATATGATACATTTGTAGGTATCTTGATAGTGGTTGTTCGAAGCATATGACGGGAGATATAGACAAATTTTCAAATCTCGTGCTTAAGGCCAAGGGTTATGTTACTTATGGAGATAATAATAAAGGAAATATTCTTGGCATGGGCAAAGTTGGAGCACCACCTTTCACATCCATTGAATATGTACTTTATGTTGAAAGACTAAAGCACAATCTTCTTAGCATAAGCCAACTTTGTGATAAAGGCTTCAAGATCAAGTTCACCAATGATGAATGCTTGATAGAAGATGAAGTCACACTTGAGGTAAAACTCAAAGGTAAAAGAATTAACAATATATATTTATGATTTCCCTTGATGACTTGTCTTTGAAGGTAAAATGTCTCATGGCGAACAACAATGATTCATGGCTATGGAACAAAAGGATTGCTCACATTCATATGGAACATTTGAATAAATTAGTCAAGCATGATCTAGTCATTGTATTGTCAAAGAAAAAGTTTATCAAAGATAAGTTGTGTGATGCATGTCAAAAGGGGAAACAAACCAAGTCAACTTTCAAATCTAAGAATGTGGTGTCCACTACAAGGCCACTACAATTGTTGCATATGGACTTATTTGGTCCATCAAGAACACGAAGCTTCAGAGGTAATGTATATGCTTTAGTTATTGTTGATGATTTCTATAGATATACTTAGACATTCTTTTTAGTGCAGAAAAGTGATGCATTTAAGGCGTTCAAGAAATATGCGAAGCAAATCCAAAATGAGAAGTCACTAACAATTGCCTCCATATGAAGCGATCTTGGTGGAGAATTCCAAAATGCTCCTTTCGAAGAATTTTGTGAACATGGAATCTCTCACAACTTCTAGGCACCAAGGACTCCTCAACAAAATGGTGTTGTAGAAAGAAAGAATAGGTCATTGGTGGAACTTGCAAGGACAATGCTTAGCGACTCAAATCTTCCAAAGTATTTTTGGGTGGATGCGGTAAGCACGACATGTTTTGTAAGTAATAGAGTAAATATTAGACCTATCCTTAATAAGACTCCTTATGAACTTTTCAATGGGAGGAAACCAAACATGGCTTACTTTCACATATTTGGATGCAAGTGCTTTATTTTAAATAATGACAAAGACAATATTGGTAAGTTCGATGAAAAATCGGATGAAGTTATATTTCTTGGTTATTCTCTTTCAAGTAAAGCTTATAGAATTTATAATAAACGAACTTTAACAATTGAAGAATCTATGCATGTAAAGTTTGATGAATCTAACTCCTCCAAGGAGGATATTGTTTTGTGTGATGATGATGATGGTATTATAGATGTTCCTAAAGAAGATACTTCCAAGGGCATGGTATGATCGACTTAGCAACTTTCTTTGCAAAAGAGGATTTGAAAAAGGTAAATTAGATAAGACCTTGTTCATTAAGAGAATTAAGGACAACACTTTATTGGTTCAAGTCTACGTTGACGACATCATATTTGGATCAATAAACAAAGATCTTTGTGAGGAATTCTCATGGATGATGCAAGGTGAATTCGAAATGTCTATGATGGGAAATATGAATTACTTCCTTGGATTACAAATTAAGCAGTTAAAGGATGGCATCTTCATCAACCAATCCAAGTACTGCAAGGAGTTGTTGAAGAGATTCAATATGGATGGTTGCAAGGTTATGTCTACTCCAATGGGATCCGGAACCTACATTGATCAAGACGAATCGGGTATTTCAGTTGATGTTACAATGTATTGAGGTATGATTGTTTCTTTATTGTATTTGACGGCAAGTCGTCCTGACATAATATTTAGTGTGTGTTTATGTGCCCGTTTTCAAGCAAATCCAAAGGAGTCACATCTCACCGCTGTTAAAAGAATCATGAAGTATCTCAAGGGAACGACAAATGTTGGTCTATGGTATCCGAAAGGTAGTGTGTGTAATTTAGTAGGTTATTCTGACTCAGACTATGTAGGTTGTAAAACTGATCGCAAGAGCACAAGTGGTACATGCCACATACTAGGGAATGCGTTACTATCATTGTAACACCCCCAAAATAATTAGAATAATTATTTAATCGATTTATTATAGATATTCGTGATTTTCGATGAATTTTGGTGAAATATATGAGGCTTTGTGTGATTATGCGGTGGGATAGTGTGGATTAAGATGTTAATCACTATTATTTAGAATTAAATAATTATGGTTATATTATTTAAAGTTATAATAATTATTTATTTGGAAATTATTATGAATTAATAATAATTATTTAGAGTTATTCTAATAATTAAATTAGAATAAAAATGTGTAGAGATTTTAAGGGCAAGGTGGTAATATTGAGAGGAGTAAGTGAGGACAAAGTAGGAATGCCATAATAGGGGTCCTAAGGGCATGTTTGTCAAAAGGGAATTAAGAAGGGAGAAGTTGAGTTTTAATCGATCGGGTTTTTAGAGAAAAGCTCTGAAGAAAGGAAGTGAAGACGTGAGGGCTCAGAGCAATTTCGGTGAGAACTCAAGAGGAAGATCAGAAATTGAATCCCGAGGTATGGGGGATAATATGGTTTATTATATTTGATA
Organism: Lathyrus tuberosus; assembly: GCA_022829125.1. Classification (NCBI taxonomy): domain Eukaryota; kingdom Viridiplantae; phylum Streptophyta; class Magnoliopsida; order Fabales; family Fabaceae; genus Lathyrus; species Lathyrus tuberosus. The sequence continues at coordinate 312,607 of JALAZF010000956.1, forward strand.
TGGGGTTTAAGGTAGATGTAGGTTTTGTGTGTTATGTGTTTGAATGATGATTTCGTGAAAGTATGATGAAATACCATGATGTAATTGTTGATAATAATGTGGTGATTGATGATTGAAGGGTAAATTGTGTGAATTGTTGTTAAAATTATGTATTTGATGGATTTGTTGATGGTGGATGTTGTATTGTTGTGTACGGTTGCGTGTCAGAGTCGAAACTGAGTTAGGAGTGTTTTTGGTGAAAAATAATTGGGGGTTTCGGAACCTTTGAAAGGTGGTTTTCGTGTTAAAATGTGTTCTAAACGATTTGTGGGAAAACGGGGATTTCGGATGATGAAAAAAATGTTTTTTCGTGTAAAAATATAGCAGAAAAATGCTTCTGCAGCATGGTTAATCGATTAACCAAAATGGGTTAATCGGTTAGCACTGGAATAGTTTAAAACGTGAAGCATCTGATTTTTAGTGTGGTTAATCGGTTAACCATATAGCGTTAATCGATTAACCCTGGACTGATTTGTCTAGAAACTTCGAAAATTCATATCTTGAGCTTCGGGTGTCTGTTTGACACGCCGTTCAAACGTGTGGAAAGCTAATACAGTGTACCTTCTTGTAAAAATCGTTTCAAGTCCTAAAATTAAAATTAACTAGTGTGTAATGAGGCTTTATGGTGTCACTGTAAGATGTCAATGTCGGAGTTTGATGAAAAACTTTGGAAATTCATAACTTTAGTTTAGGAAGTCCGATTTGCGCGCTGTTCAAAGCTGCCTGAAGCTGAGATAATGTAATTTCATTTAAGAATAGTCTCATGTTGTTGGAAATAATTTAAATGATATGAATTGATGTTGGAAGGTGTGTAATTGTATGTTGAGCTAATGATGTTTTGCTATAAATGACGAAACTTACGTGTTGTTGCTACGATGTTACTGTGATGTTATTGATGATGCTGATGTAATGTTATTGATGAAGCTATGATGATGTTTAAATGATATATATATATATATATATATATATATATATATATATATATATATATATATACATGCTATGTGATGATGATTAGGTGATGACGATTATGTGTTGATGATCCTATAATGATGATTGTTGTCCTATTTTATATCTTTGCCTCATATCTCGTATAATGAATTGTGATTACACACCGTGCCTCTTTGAATGTTGCCTCCACGTGGGTAACGTGCAGATACTTCGGAGTAGCTTATAGGAGCTTTGAATATCATTTGGGAGTATTCTTATAGTTTTTGTTTATTTTGAGGTGTCTTGCTCTGATATGTAACATCAGGATGAGAACGCTTTTTGTTTGAAATATTGTGTTACTTAGATTAACATGTTTCATGATGATTTTGAAGATGTTGAGTTATTTTAAATTCCAATTTTTATGAGATTAAATTATTATGAGTTATTTTATAAAGGATATTTTTTTGACGATAATTCCGCTGCGACTTTTTTGTTTACAAGAGGTGTTGATCCAAAATAAGTTGTTATTTCTATATGTTGTAACTCGTGTTACGGAGTAGGACAATAATTATGATGTTTTTATGAAGTGTGATACCCTCGAGCGGTGATTTTATTTGATTTAATTTCCATACGTTATTTGATTTAACTCATGTACTTCAAAAGGATGTCGAAGTCACCTTTGTGGATACGCATATTCAAATCGCGGACATATTCACAAAAACGCTCGCAAAAGAAGCATTTTACAAAATTCGGAGAGAACTGGGCATTTTAAATGAAGGTGGTGTTTGAATCTTCAATAATTATTCATTATTTGCTAAAATAATGCCAAGGTACACAAATTTTTAATCACTTTAATTTTTGCAATATTTGTCTAAATATGTATTTTGTGAAAATTTTGCATATCTTAATTTTACATAAGCATAATTTAATTTCTATGACTTGTTTGGTCCACTCAAAGTTGCATTATAATATGATATAACATGACAAAGTGGAAAAATAAGAAAATAACATGTATTTTTCAAATTACATCATTGCTGTTTTTTTGTGTATGATAATCGATTACTATAAGTGGGTAATCGATTACCCTGTTGAAATTTTCACTTCTTCACACATTTTACACTAGGTAACCGATTAACTATATACGGTAATTGAGCAGTTGTCGCCCACAGATCAAAAACGAGTGATTTTAAGAAAAATATAGTTACGGTAACGATAACTCGTTTATCGTTCTAACAAGGATTCTTGTATTATTTCAACCAACAAAAGAAAAGGTTTGTGGGAGGGGTTTTTGGTTTTGATTAAAAGAAAAATAGTGCAAATAAGTGATTATAAAAATAAGCTGAAACGGTTAATATGTTGTTTTAGTTTCCCAACTTATCATCGATCCAAATAATTTCCAATTCATAAGCGGACTCTATCCCCTTTTCGATTATAATAACAATCAAACAAGCGCTATTGATATTATATGATACATATTCCTAATTTCCAAATTAAGCAAACAGATGAGATAAAGTAACAGTGAATTAAGCAAACACGAGAAACATACACGGATTAAGCAAACACGATTAAAGTATAAGAACATGCAATCATCAAAATTAATCAATCAACCCTAAGATAAATCGAATTAAGCAAACCATATATCACAGAGAAGAATTGAAAGGAAATAGATTTTATTGGAAATTAAAAGAACCTCAAAGTGTTGGCCAAAACCGATTACAGCAGATTAATCTGAAGAAGTTAATTCTCCATAAGATTCGTACAAAGCAAAAACCAAAATTGTGAATAGTGAAAAAATGTTATGAACAGTAGCACGGATGGTGCTAGGTATAGGGAAGCACACAAAATCCGGTTTTAACCCAACTGGGTCGAAAAACATAAGAAACCCGGCCCAAAACTAAATAATCCTAAAGGCAGAATTCGGGTCCTGACTTCAACGAATTATTCAAGCCTGCTACACTCCGAATCAGCTTATTTGTACAACATAAAAGTTGTAGCTCTTTGTCTTAGCTTTCCAACGCCTAGTAGAACGCATAAATTAGATTCTCGTAGCTCCAGTTACGATCCAAACACTGTACATGTATCAAATAACCGCTAAAGCTGAAAAATAAGCTGCGAAAATAGATTAACGACAAACAAAAACTTTATTCTAAAAACATAATAAAATAGTAAAATAAACAAAAAAAACTAAGGAAATGTCTAAGTACAAACATAATATAATGTACATTAAAATGCACCGATCAAATTCCCCCACACTTGAACTTTTGCACTCCGAGCAAAATAGTATCAAGACTCATGAAAAACAATAGCATTCGGAAACTCATTCTAGGCTACAAACTTTTCTTCGGCCAAGATTGTATTGATAGGTACTAATTTTGCACACTAAGGATATCGTAAGAACACAAATCCACATTTGTGCGTTCATAAATCCCCCTCCTATACAAACCAATCCGAATCATGTTATTATGCTTTTAAGCCTAACTTACTCATCCTCCTTTTTGCTCTCTTTCATTCTAATGCAATCACATTAAGCCTGTTATCTATTCACACACATGGTAAATAAGCCTGTTAGTGACTATGATCCATATCTTGTCAACAATTCAAAATTAACTACTTTAGCAACAACAATATTTTTTTTCTTTTTTTTTGAAGGTTTCACAACCGTTAGACTAAGTGACCGGGTGAGGGTCACCTAACATAAAAGGTGGATTCCTATTTATATTTCTTATTAAGCACGAGATCATTCACTTATTTGCATCAACTTAATTACTTAGTGTGTGATTTCTAGATGGTGTTGACTGCTAGATAAACTACTTAAGAGCTATTAAAGGATGAGAACACAAGGCTATGTCACAACAAGTATTTAAATCGATTTCCATATTTGGAAGACTTAAGGTGTTAAAACGGTACCGATCTTATGAATTTTTCCCAAGTCTCCACAATCTAACCTCAAATTAATCTATAGCCTAAAAATTTCAAAAGATGCATTGTGTTTCTAAATACAAAAAAAATTTAAATTTTTTTTTCACTTAAAGAAAACATAACAAAACAAAGAAAATTGAAAGAAAAGAAAACAAAGAAATGATTCCCTCCTGTCGCTCCCGGGATTTTCATCCAAGTACAAACGCGAAAGTGGCACCGAAACAGAGTCGCCAGCAATGTGTATTTATCCCAAGAGAGGGAAAGGAAACACTGCATAAACCTGAGGGAAAGGTTACAGCATGGTCTTGCGACCAAGAGAACTGGGTTCGGGAGTCGGTTACGCGAGAGGAAGGTATTAGCACCCCCTCGTGTCCATCGTACCCGATGGGATCCGCGCTTGCTGCTTCAATAAAAGGGTGTGAGGAAAGGATACTAGAAAAGGAACTGCTAGCTGGAGAACTGGAAAACGAATTGCTAGCTGGAGAACTGGAAAAGGAAAGGAGAGAGAAAGAGAAACAAATGTAGGGAAAATAAAAGGAGTGCTCGAATGGGCCCTACCCCACTGCCTACGTATCTCATCGGGAGCATGAGAATCAGAGCGACGTAGTTCCCCTCAGCTAAGGGAAAGTTGTTTGTGTTTTTTAGTGGAAACGTCAACATTCACGTCCTAGCAGTTTAGGTGTTGCAGCTCGCTGTATGGAGACTTAGGAGTTACCTGTTTGCCGTAGAACGGACGTGACGAGTCCTTAAGAGATGAATGGATGAGATGAGAAGAGACTTGCTTGTTTGTTTTTGTCTTTTAAGAAAGAAGTGTTTTGATTGTTTTTCATGTTTTGTAACACATATTGTATTTAAGTCCCTCATGTAAGATCGAATGTCTCGCATATCGACCCAAGACGGGACGTAGGCTAAACATTCTAAGAAAGTGAGAGAAGACCCCTCACCTCCTTATTCTCACATGAAAGGCTCAAATACAATATTTGTTATGCCTTTATTAAGTGTTTTTTTACTTTTGTTTTGAGATGAGAAGAAGAGACTCAAATGGGAGCAAAATGTGAAATCTGATGAGGGAGACTAAGACTCAAACCCTAAAGTTATCATACATGGAGATCCTAAGGGTTAAGTGTGGTATGAGAACTCTAAGACTAAAAGAGAAAGAGGGATAGCACTACCTAATGCTTATCCTACCTCACTTCAATCAAAGATTAAAGTTGAGCTAGGATCCCAAAGGGATGTGAGAAAATTCTACACATAGCATTATATCATGCTATTCATAAAAGAGAAATCAGAAATTAATCAACAATGAACAATTGAAATTATGGTCAACAACTAATCAACAATAACCAAGTTAGAATTAAAATGCTAAGTAAAAATCAAGATTAAATTCTAACAAGAAAAGTTAATTTGTCTAATTCTAAAATTAATCCTAAAATTAGTTCAAGATAATTCTAATCCTAAATATAAAAAACATTAATCCTAACGTTAATTCTAGTATTAAAACTACTATTAATCCTAAAAGTAATTCCAATTGATTCCTAATTAAAAATATAATTCTAACTAGTCAAATTCTAAAGTTGAATCTAACTACTAAAAGTGAGTTAGCCAAAATTAGGATTAAGAATTACAACCAAAACCAAGATTAAATTCTAATTCTCTAATAAAAAATCTAATTTCTAAATTCTAATTGAAGTCTAATTCTAATTAAACAAGAGAAAAGTCCAATTAAAGAAAGAATTAACCAACACCAAATTAAAAGTTAACTTCCAATTAGAAAAATCTAACTTCAAAAATACTAAAACTTAATTCTAAAACCAAGATATTATCTAGTTATTATCTATATTAAAAAGTTAAAATTGATTTTGAAAACAAACCAAATTAAACTAAAAGAAGGGTGCAGGATCAGCCCAGGGTGGTGTAAATAGAGAGTCAGGCGAGTGGGCTGACTGCCAGGCCAAAAAGTTTCAAAAAGAGGATGGAGGGTGCGATGAGTGATTCTCGTGGTGTGTGAAGAAAAATGGGCGAGTGGTCTGAAGTTTAAGGCCCAAAGTCTTTTATCAATTCAAGGGGGGTACAGAGTGATAAACGGAGGTGTGCAAAGAAAAACTGTGGGCTTAGGGAACAACGTTCAAACTTAAAACCTAGAAGAGTTCAGTAGCACCAATTCTCACTCTCTCCATGCGCCCTCAATGGCTTTTCCACCCTCAACATTCTTCTACCTCAGCCGTCTCCCTTCTTCCCCTTCAATCTTTTCTTCAACGTACATCATCGCCAGAAAACATCATCGCGTCCTCTTCTCCATATCTCCTTCGTCATTTCCCAATCCTCTCTCCGTCGCGCCTTCTCTTATCTCCTTCTTCGTCCTCCGCCGGTGACAACACCATCTTCCGCTAACAACCTCACTCTCTCTCATGATGACGCTTCAACCATGCCTCCGCCGTCATCTTTTCAAGTTCGCCGTCCTTCAACATCATCGTCATCAATGTCTCCGCCGTCTTCTAAACTCCACGATCTAAACCACGCCGCACGCTCGTCTCAACTCTATCCTCACGCGAACTGTCAACCTAAACTACGCATCACAAGAAGTCACGATCTGGACAAAAACGCGATTCGAACTACGTATCACATCCAAGAATCGCCAAGGCTACAGAAAATTCAACTTCAATTAAAACGTGAAATTCAACGGAAAATCCACATACCTACCGGAGAACCGTCCAGTGCGTCTTCAGATCGGAGAATATGAAGAGAATACCAGAGGTAAATTTAATTCTGCTTTGCTTCTGATTCTGCTCTTTCTCGCTCACCTTGTGCTTCCTTCCGTTGTTGCTGTGGTTTACTCGTTGAATTCTCCTTCTACACCTTCTTACTTATGCGATTCATTTTGTAGTGATTGCAAATCGAACTTCTGAGTTGAGATCATGATTTGCTGAAGTTGTTGATTCCGTGAGACACTGAATTTGTTGCAGGTCATTGCGTTGATGTTTTTGCAGTTCTTTTCTCGCGAGAAGAATATTGAAAGTGATGAAAAGGTTGCGGATGAATTTGATTTTGCAGTTATTGATGATGAATTGCAAAAGATCGTTGATGTTGTTCTTGATTTTTACAGGAGATTAGTGATATATTGAAGATGAAAGTTGCAGAGAATCGGTTAGAATCGGTTAGGGGATGAAGAAGAAGAATGGAAGTGAAGCGAAGAAAATCGGTTATGGTTGTTAGAGGAATTGGTTAGTGAAATTGTGTTATGAGGTTCAGAATTGATGTTGAGCTTTTAATTTATGTTGAGTTTTTCTACATGTTCTGATTTGAAGATGATGAATGGAGGAAGTAGCAGAAGGTTGGAGAAGATGAAGGTGAAGAGTGGAAGAATCGTGAAGGTGAATTTGTGCAGAATGAAGAAGAGAGACCCAAATTCTGTTGCAGCTTCCTCTTTATACTGGGATTGAGTGAGGGTATTATAGGTTTTTTCATCTGAAATTCAGTTAGGAATTTGTTACAGTTGAATCTTTTGTTAGAAGTTTTAGGAGTTTTAACTGTTAGAGAAAATGTGAATTGGAATCAGAACTCTGTTATATATTTTCTGCGGTAACCTTCAATTTCCATTTTCTGTCAATAATTTCCCTTTGAGCTGCTATGATTTCTGGTGTTAAAATTTGGTTTAATAAGGCTGTGAATCGCGTAAGGCCGAGCAGCATTTCGTATGGCAAGTAGTAACATCTCAAGCATGTAGCATTTTTTTATTGGATAATGGATGGATGTTAAAAAAAGATGGACACTCAAGAACGGATGAACTAAAATGGTTATTAAAAAAAATGAATTATGAAAATGGGTTTAATGGATTAAAAATGGATGAATGGGTTAGATGTGAAAAAGGATAAGATAAAAATGATTTGGATAAAAAATAGAACTGGATATTTGGTTGGAAACAAAATGGATATGGACACTTGGATGTAGATTTAAAATGAATATGGATTTGGTTATTTATGATATAAATGGATATTGGATATAAAATTTGGATATGAATCTAAGAGTGGACTGTAAATGGACTTGAAATGTGAATGTGGGTTTTTTTATTTTGAATATGGATGATGAAATTGGATAGAACTAGATTTGGAAAATGGCTATTGGGTAATTGGATTTACAAATGAAATTTAGGAAAAGGTGATTAAATGGATAAGGACGGACAGAAAATGGATTATGGATAAAAACCAATCTTGACTCTTTCACCCATGCCACTGAAATAAAACATCTGAATCAAACATCCTCTGCATTTTTGACCAATGGAAACCTGACTTTCTGAACCTACACCTCACATGGCCCACTGTTTGTTGACCGGAGGACTTCCACCCACAACAACTTGACCTTATACACCGCTTGAGAAATAACCACTTTGGATGCACACTGATAATCTTATGAATACGGAAAGCTCAAACCAAAGGAAGATGCCTTGATCACACGTCTTAGGAACCCAATGCAAATGAATGAATGAGTTATGACCTAATGGATATGCAGATGAGTAAAGCATAGACCAATTTATTGAGAAAACAATAGGGCAAATTTTGAGGTATTACACCTCCCCAACACTTAAAACATACATTGTCCTCAATGAAATAACATAAATATAAAATAAGAGTGAGAGAAAGGAAAGGACACACCCGAGGAGTCAAGGCGGATAGGTGATCACATAAGCAGGCTTTCCCAAAGAGAGCTCTTCTACAGTCTCTTCTTCCAAAGTGGGAATCTCATACAGTAGCTTTGGGTAGCATCCATTGAACTTGAAATTATTATTAGTGCCTTCACCTTTTATTCCAGGATCAAAGAAGAATCGTCGATAAGTAAAAGTGTCAAATGGGCACGAGAAAGTGATCTTCTTTTCCACAGCATTAGAGATTAAAGGATTAAGGGGATGCCTCACTACTTTTCTTCCATCTTCAATTGAAGTCCATCCAATTCCCTTCTTATGTTTCATCAAAACCTGCAAAAGCTTATTTTCTTGGTCGAAATCAAGGTTAGAAGATATTATAACTGGAATATTTTCATCCATCTCTAAATAAGCATCTTTCAGATTATTATGAAACGCTTTAAACTCTATGGGAGGAGATTGTTCAATGGATAGTGAAGTTGGGGCAGCCGTGATGTCAAAAGCTTTAGCTACATGAACAACTTCATCTATAACTTCATCTACATGAAAAACATTACCCTGCAGGAGAATATTAATCTCAGCACAAATAGAGCAAATGTTAGTGTCGGTACATGAATCACAAGAGTAAGTATCATCAAAATCTGCTAATGATGGAAAATCAGAACACAATTCAGAATAAGTATCATCAAATAAATCAGAAAGCAACTCTTTTGGATTCACTACTGTTTGGGCAGGTAGTTGGTTTGATTCTTGAGCTTGCTTCACGGCATTCACTAAAGTGGCAAGTTGTCCAATCTGTGTCTGCAAAGCCTGAATAGTAGAATCTGTTTGTTGCTGAAACTGGAGATCATTTATAGCCATTTGCTTGACAAGGTCCTCTAGTGAAGGTCCGGAAGGTGTAGAGCACACAATCTGGAATTCCCTCAGATTCTTATTCGGATCCTCACCTGCAAGACCATTAAACCTTGGCAACAAGTGTATTAAACCAGAATTCCATTTGAAAGGAACAGAAGCATCAGTATATTTAATACTTAAATCATTGTAATGAACATCAACAGTAGCAAGCTCTCTTAATGTTCTTTGTTCAGCCATGTTATCAAAAGGGAAAAAAAATTAACAAAGAATGAGAAAGCACAAAACTAATTCAGCAATTCAACAAATGCATAAATACCAACAATGTCCCTATTGAGAAAAAGAGTGGAAAAATAGGAAAGCGGTTAAAATAAAATCTAAAAATTATAAAAATCTGACTAAAAATCAAATCAAATCAGAATAAATCTCTACAAAAAATTTCAGATTTTTTTAAAAATATGAAAATAAAAAATAAATCAAATAAAATAAAACAATAAGGAATTTGTGATTTTCAGGGTCAAAATCTTTTAGAAATCTATTCTAAATGTGTATTGTTCAGCGATTTTTTTTCTTCTGATTTTTTGAAAAAAATTCGGACCAAATCGAAACAGTGGCTTCCAAACGTACCTGTTAGGCTGAAACGCTTACCACTACACTGCACCCTGAAAATCAACAAGCAAAAAACAAAAAAACAAAAAACAAAAAAATCTAACAAAACTCAACTAAAATCCTAAAATTGGCTAACATCAACAAGAATCCCCGGCAACGGCGCCAATTTGATCCGCTGTGTCCCACAGATAAAAAACGAGTGATTTTAAGAAAAATATAGTTACGGTAACGACAACTTGAGTATCGTTCTCACAAGGATTCTTGTATTATTTCAACCAACTAAAGAAAAGGTTTATGGGAGGGGCTTTTGGTTTTGATTAAAAGAAAAATAGTGCAAATAAGTGATTAAAATAAGTGATTATAAAAATAAGCTGAAACGGTTAATCTGTTGATTTAGTTTCCCAACTTATCATCGATCCAAATAATTCCCAATTCCTAAGCGGACTCTATCCCATTTTTGATTATAATAACAATCAAACAAGCCCAATTGATATTATATGATACATATTCCTAATTTTCGAATTAAGCAAACAGATGAGATATAGTAACCGTAAATTAAGCAAACGAGAAACATACGCGGATAAAGCAAACGTGATTAAAGTATAAGAACATGCAATCATCGAAATAAATCAATCAACCCTAAGATAAATCCAATTAAGCAAACAATATATCACAGAGAAGAATTAAAATGAAATAGATTTTATTGGAAATTAAAAGAACCTCAACCGGCGGAAACCAATTATAGCAATTTAATCTGAAGAAGTTAGTTCTTTATAAGATTCGTACAAAGCAAAAACCAAAATGGTGAATAGTGAAACAAACGTTATGAACAGTAGCATGGCCGGTGCTAGGTATAAGGAAGAACACAAAATCCGGTTCTAACCCAAATGGGTCAAAAAACATAAAAAACCCGACCCAAAACTAAATAATCCTAAAGGCAGAATTCGGGTCCTGACTTGAACGAATTATTCGAGCTTGCTACACTCCGAATCAGCTTCTTTGTACAACATGAAAGTTGTAGCTCTTTGTCTTATCTTTCCAACACCTGATAGAACGCGCAAATTTGATTTTCGTAGCTCCAGTTATGATCCAAACAGTGGACAGGTATCAAATAATCGCTAAAGCTGAAAATAAGCTGCGAAAATAGATTAACGGCAAACAATGGCTTTATTCTAAAAACATAATAAAATAGTAAAATAAACAAAAAAACTAAGGAAATTTATAAGTACAAACATAATAGAATGTACATTAAAATGCATCGATCAGTAATCGATTACCACTGCTGCTGTTGCAAAATTTTTAACGAAAAAAAATCAGATTGAAGGGTTGCTTTTAATTCTTTCATTTATCCTTTAATAAGTGCTTATTTTTCTGATATTAAGAGAATACATTGGTACTCTTCACTCTCCCATTCTCATTCACTTCAATCTTCTAACTTCCTCTTCCACCTCTAATTTAATTCAATTCAACCCCAAAATTAAAACCCACTCTCATATTCACTCCATATAATCTCTCCACATCTCATCTTCAAACCACTCACATACCCAAATTCGAAAATTTTCTTCCAAACCCTAAAAACCTTCAAAAGCTTCCATGGCTCCTAAACCCCAAAACAAAGGCAAGAAGAAGATGGGTGAAAGCAGCTCAGATCCTATAGAGGAAGAACACATGGAACCTGTCAAAGCTAGGAGGCTCACCTTTGGTATTCGGAATTGCCCACTTATGCCGGTAAAATACGTGAATCTCAAATATGAAGAAGAAGAAGATGGTGAAGAAGATGGAGATGATGAAGATGAAACCAATGACATGTCCGAAAGTGACTAATTGTATTATCTTTGTTTATGTTTCGATGAACTATGTTTAAGTGTTGTTGTTGTCAACTTAAATTCTACTTTATGTTTAAGTTGTTTAAGATTATGTCTTGTTGGTTTTGTTTCAAGTACCTTATGTTATGTCTTCCGTACCGTTCAGTACAATGTGTTTCGTACTATTGTATTATCAATTTCATTGTTCTATGTTTTTGTTATGTACTCGTTGTATACTATATGTTTTATGGTTAATATCATGTGAGTTATGTTTATGTGCATACATGTTTTTTTCAAATATCTTTTCCCATCCTTTTTGTTAATGACAAAGGGGGAGAAGATTTGTGTGGTGTTATTTGCTTCTCTAACAAAAAGTGCATATTTCAAAAACTCTCTAAAATCTTGGATTAAGGGGGAGCATCATCAAAGGGAGAGCAATCTGTTATAGTAGCTCAAAAGAAACAAATTTTCAAGAAATAGTTGTCATCATAAAAAAGGGGGAGAATGTGAAGACATGGCTTCTCAAAGGTTTTGATGACGACACATATTCTACGGCTCAAGGATGGACAAAGAATTTTCAAGCATCAAGATCAAGAACAAAGACCAAAATTGTCAAAGTAATATATCAAGTCTTGATGAATTATGAAGATGGTTTAGCACAAAAGAAAGGTATAACATTCAACCTCTATATAGTTTATGCAAGTGTTCAAAAATCTTTTTCATACTTTGCATATCCATTAGGATGAACTTTGTGCATTTTTGAAACCATTCTGCCTCTGTTTTTGAAGTATTTTTGCAAGTTTTGCTCAGAGTAATCGGTTACTCAAACCTGGTAATCGATTACCCTGAAGAATTTTTTGAAATTTTTTTTAAACATTGAGAGCATGTAATCGATTACCCACTTTAGGTAACCGATTACCACTGGCACAGTAGGCCAAAAACTTGCATCTTTTGGCAGAAACTTTTGAAATATTTTCTTCTTGAACCATGGCATCTTTTGGACAATAACACTCATTTGAAGAGGTGTTAGAGGCTATATAAACCTCATAATCTCAGTTTTTGAAACTCACCTTCTTGCAAACAATTTTAAAAATATTCTCATCATCATTAAACTTTAAAATTTCTCAAGTGTTAAAATCAGAATTTTTCAAAGACTGGAACTTGTGCATTAAACTTTCATCCAAATCATTCTAGTTTCATTCTTTCATCTAAGAACACTTGTATATTCTGTATAAGAGTTATTTGTTCAAGAAGAAGATCAATCTGTAGATTGATAATTGAAGATCAATTTCAAATACTTATACAAAATTCAGAATTATTATTTACTTGTTACATCTTATCTTCAGGATTGTTGAATTTAAGATTGTAAGGTTGTAATCCTTGCTGTCCAGGATTGTTGGAAGCAAGAGAGTGATTAAGGGAGGATTGTTCTCTTAACTCACTTATTGTAAAATCCAAGAGGATCATTCTTGGTGTACTTGTTAGAGTCTGTATAGAAAGGCTAGGATTGTCTTGTCTTAGGATCTAACATTATTAAAAATCTCTTTCATGTTGAAAGGGGACTGGAGTACTCTCGGACTGTGAGGCGAACCAGGATATATCGCCGTGTCATTTACTTTCCACATTTATCGCTTTTATCAAATAGTAATCACTTAGGAAAGTAAAACTTGAAACTGTCAAAAATCCAGAAAATTTTCTAAGTACCTAATTGACCCCCCCCCTCTTAGGTGCAACTCTAACTTACACAAGGTGGTGACCTCATATTCTACATTAAACATCCAGAATTTCACTGTACCGGCGGTGCTAGCGATATTAGGACTAACATTATAAATTAGGGAACTTAAAAATTCTCAGGTCAGCTTCTCAAAGGTAGGTTCTCTACGAGTAAAAATGTCATGTAATCCTAAATTATCAAGCATATAAAAAACACTATGGTAAATCCCTAGACTATACAGGCAGTCAGTATCGATGTACCTCGTCGCGAAAATTTCGCGTGTTAGCAATGCTTCAAATTTCTTCCTCTGCCTATCCCCCGATTTTCCATCTCGAAAAATAATTCCTCCATACTCCATTTCTGCCATTGATGCTTTTTTAAGGTAAATGGGGGTTTTGGTGAAAAATTTTCAAATTAGATTTTGTGGATTTTTTTATGAAAAGTTGTATTTTTATGGGTGGAAAGTGAATGGGGTAGTGGAAATGGTAGTGGATTTGATGATTGAATGAGTGGTTAATGGGATTTGGTGGATTTTTAAGTGGGTCAAAAATGGAGATAATGGGGAAGGAGATGAGTTGAATGTGAAAAATTGTGGTTTTTCACATTTTGTCCCGTGTTAAGGTCCCAGACCCCATGGCGCCCGCCATGTAGGAGATTGCGCCCGCCATCTTTGTCTTTTGGGCTGGCATCCCTTATACGGGTTTGTGGGCCTTGACTTAATTTGTATCTTTGTTTAGGGGTGTATGTAGCGCCTTCTGAGTTTTTTCTTAGTATTTGTACATGCAAGAGACATAAAGGATATTTTTACAAGATATAAATGATAAAAATGGGGGTATGCAACATAAATAAATGATAAAAAAATAGGATATGCACTATAAATAATATTTTGCAAATTTTTAAATTTCACTGATAAAATATAGTATGGTGATAATTGCATATAGTAAGTGAATGCAATATATCAAGATACTTGAGATAATAGATGAGCATAATAGTAATAAGTCTGGTAACGGAAATAAAGTGTGGAAATAAATAAAACGACTAAAAATAAGAGAATGTCTGATAAAGGTGAATCAAATAATAATAATAATAATAATAATAATAATAATAATAATAATGATGCTGTAAATCTCCCCCACACGTAGTGTGAGCAATGTCCAGAAAGGTCTTCTATAATGATTGGCGACGGACACCCAGATTCATATGCAGACAGGATGCCTTCGCCTCTACAAGCTGGCGTCGGAGACTTAAGACTTCCTGATACAGGCAATCAATCTCGGCGACATGAGTGGCATCAGAATCCTCCTTGAGAATGGTGAATTCGGTAAGCTCTTCGCGAAGAGAAATTATCTCCTTGTGCATAGTGTCGAACTCAGAATAAATGTCGCGTCTCTGCATATTAACATTAGAAGAGTACACTGTGGTCCTTTCTGGGAGAGGTGTAGGATAGTATTCAGGAACAGGTGGGGATTTGGGTCTATTAGGTGTCTCATCTTGTGCCTTTAAAGGGTATGACCAGTTCTCTTTATTGTAGACATTGGTTCGGGTAGGATGTGGTAGTTCAAAGTAATGGATGGCCTCATCGTCGATTAGGAGCTTATAATGTTCGGGGCTGAAATAGACTCTCCTAATTAGGCCACGGTCCAAGCAATGGTCTAGGTCAATCAGGGTACAACCACAATAGGCGGTTAGGTGAGATATTTTGCTAATGAGACCTAGGGCATAAGTAGTGTGTGTCACTGTTCCTCCTTCGTGGATGAGTCCTTGGGAGGATCTGGCAATCGTGTTAAGGTGATTTATTAGGAAATTTCTGCTGGTTACAGGGCGTGATTGGGTGGTGCAAAAGAGCATAAGGATTTCTTCAGTACTTACATGGTTATCGGTTTCCCTCTTTCCAAAGAAGGTTTGGGCCAAAATCATCTGAAAGTATCTAAAAGTTGGGTTATGGATCTTGTTTGACAGCTGGGTGGAGGGATCAGGGCCTCCTCCACCGGTGATTTCACTCCAGAACTTATCTAACTCATCCTGCATGATGTCACACTCAGGGAATTCATGTACAGCATCAAGGCCACACTGAAAACCTAGCAGGTTAGCAAAATCTTTGTGGGTAAAAGTGTATTCATTTCCAAACAATCTGAAGTTAATGCAGCCTCTTTTGAAACCTCTACCAACGTAGGGTTCATAGATAAGTGAGTTGAGGAATTCTAGGGTGAAGTGTCTGTAAGTCACATTCATTGCATCAGAGTATTCATCCCATTAGAGTTTGTGGCAAAGATATCTCACACTAGCTTCGAGACCTAAGGCTTCTAGGCACCTAGGGTCAGGATACCTGGTCGGAAGCATTGGTCACTCAGAAAGAACCACAAATCGTTTCTTCTGAATGTCATCTCTGAACACAACATGCATATCGTCGAAGTACTGCATCCTGAAAAATAAGGTTATTGGAGAATGCTATCGAAGGCGATGAATATCACACAAGTCAGTCCTGTTAAGCAGATAAAAATAAATAATTCACCCTTTGAGAATAATACATAAATAAAAATGAGAAAGCAATAAATATAAAATGGTCATGGGTTGCCTCTCACGCAGCACTTGTTTAATGTCATTAGCTCGACGATTATGGAACTCACTTAGTAGATGTAGCAATGGGTGGCTCGATCAAAGTATGACCGAAGAAATAGGTAAGGATATCACCACCGTAATAGTGTTTCAATCGTTGTCCGTTTACCATGAAAGGACTACATGAATCATCTCGTATTTCTACTGCCCCAGACTTCAGGACTTTAGTGACCTCATAGGGGCCAGTCCATCTAGAGCGTAACTTACCAGGAAACAACCGTAATCTAGAATTGAAGAGAAGTACAGGGTCGCCTATGTTAAATTCTTTCTTGACATTCATTTTGTCATGCCATGCTTTAGTTCTCTCTTTATATATGATGGCATTTTCATAAGCATCGTGATGTATTTCTTCTAATTTATGAATATCTAGAATGCGTTTGTTACCGGATGCTAACTAATCCATATTAAGGGCTTTAATGGCCCAATAGGCTTGATGATCCAGCTCAAAGGGTAAGTGATAAGACTTTCCGTAAACCAATTGGTATGGGGTTGTTCCTATAGGGGTTTTGAAAGCGGTCCTATAAGCCCACAACGCTTCTTGTAGTCTTAAGGACCAATCCTTTCTGGATAATGAGACAGTTTTTTCTAAGATTTTCTTAATCTCCCTATTCGACACCTCTACGTGTCCGCTAGTTTGTGGATGATAGGTGTTGAATGCAGAATAGGGCAAGCAGCAAAAATATTTATTTTCGAAAAGAATTCCCTCTGGGATTTATGTCGTGTCCACAGAGATCGGTTCAAGGGAAAGAATGTCGTTCGACAGTCTCTCGCGTTTATGAGTTTGGATTAAAATGGTTTAAAATAAGAAAATAGAAAAGTAAACATTAAAACATAAAACAAATTCATTCTTCAGCAAGAAAAACTTATCCGGCATGCACATAATCGACTGCTCACAAACTTAAACTTACCGATCAGTTATACTCCACCTATAATACTCCTCAATATCACCCAGCATCGCTCACAACAAGGTTATGTCTAACGCAAAGTTGAGAGAACAGCCGTGTTACCCTCGCCGACACACTCGCACGCGACTCAGGGCACAGAGGCATTAAGCTTCGACGCCTATTGAAGATTGTTAGCTCTTAAATCTATCTCTAAAATCCAGAAACTAACAGATAATCATCCCTAATCGAAGTTTGCAATGATTATCTCTAACGCAACTCAAACCCCGTGCATAAAGCAAAAATCAGAGACAATCACCAATAAAGATTTGTAAAGCAAGTTTTATACAACGCCATGGGCGACAAATATACATGAGATCATAGTCAATACATATACAAAACCCAACAAAGAAGAAAAACACAAAGAATAAAAGAAATGAACCAAACATCTCGCGGTTTTTCAGAGCCGATCGATGATCAATCCACCCCGGTTCATCCGTATGCAAGCTTCCATGTTGTTTTCTAAGCTAATCTACTGAAAAATGAAGTTCGATGGAGTTGGGAGCAAAAAACCCCAAAACCATACCCTAAAAATGCTGAAAAGTGACTTAAATAGGGGCTGAAAAGACGCAAAGCGTACTATGAGGGCGCTTAGCGCCATCAGCAAAGTCACAAATCTTATTTCCTTCACAACTTTCGAACGGCAACTCCGATTGACGCGCCGTCGGAAGCGTTGGAAGGATTATTCAATGCTCTATATGAATATGAATAGAAATCAAGGCTTGAATACCTACAAAAATGAGATAAATTAAAATTAGAAAGAGTGAAATTTATTAAAATCGTGTTAAGCGGCCTCGGAGCGCGCTCAGCGCGATCTCATTTAAAATACACGTTAAACCGAATTAAAGCGCGCTAGGCGCGGTCCTGCCCGCGCTAAGCGCGGTCAAGGAACCTTAGCTACTGCCTTTGGCAGAAAATTCACGCTGAAACCGCGCCAGAAAGAGCGCTTAGCGCGAGTTACCGACACGACTTCTAAAAAATCAACGTTTAGGCCTTCTCTCCTTCACCAATTGTTCCTATCATCAAATATATGCAAGAAGACCTGTCAAAAAACATCAAAATGATCAATATTCACAATATTTCCAATAAAATTGGAAACTTACATATTTACACTAAAACATATGTATTTACAACTAAAACACCAAAGAAACAATTGAAAAGGGCCAGAAAATACTATATAAAATATGCACAATTTGGCACTTAACAACAGGTGTTGCTACTCTATGTTTAACTCCATATTTATTTAAAAGATTATCAAATATCCTTGATATGAAGTGCGATCCGCCATCGCTTATAACGAGGCGAGGTACTCCAAATCTAGGGAATATGTTGTTTTTTAATAATTTAATGACCACACGAGTGTCGTTGGTAGGTGAAGCTACAACCTCAATCCACTTAGACACGTAGTCAACGGCCACTAAGATATTCTTGTTTCCCATCGAAAATGGAAAGGGTCCCATAAAACCTACTCCCCATACATTGAAGAG
Source organism: Lathyrus tuberosus (assembly GCA_022829125.1). NCBI lineage: Eukaryota > Viridiplantae > Streptophyta > Magnoliopsida > Fabales > Fabaceae > Lathyrus > Lathyrus tuberosus. Next base: position 331,155 of record JALAZF010000956.1, read on the forward strand.
TTCCACTTCTTGGATATTTTTCAAGGGCATTTCGTCACGTCTTGAGACATTCCCGGTGCGTTAACACCGGTCACATCTGACAATGTAGGCATAGTCTTGGCCAATAACCTGCTTGGAGTATTTTAGCGCAAGTCTTAGATGTTCCTTCATGTCCACCATATGGTGCAGAGTGACAATGTTTAATTATGTTTTCTAACTTCTCTTCAGGGACGCAGCGACGAAATAAACTGTCTGCGCCTCTCTTGAATAGAAGGGGTTCGTCCCAGTAAAAGTGTTTCACATCGTGAAATAACTTCTTCTTTTGTTGGTTGTTGAGGCCAGGGGGTATGATATCGGCGGCTAGGTAATTTACAAAGTCGGCGTGCCACTGTACGTTTGTGACTACTAAGGCTTTTTCAAGGTGTCGCTCCCAGGATTTTCATCCAAGTACAAACGCGAAAGTGGCACCGAAACAGAGTCGCCAACAATGTGTATTTATCCCAAGAGAGGGAAAGGAAATACCGCATAAACCCGAAGGAAAGGAAAGAGTATGGTCTTGCGACCAAAAGAACTGGGTTCGGGAGTCGGTTACGCGCAGGGAAGGTATTAGCACCCCTACGCGTCCATCGTACCCGATGGGATCCACGCTTGCTTGTCTCGATCACAGGGTGCGAAGAACTAAAAAGAATTACTGCAAAGGAAACTGTACAAAAACAACTGAAAGGAAAGAAAGAAATGACTCAATTAGGACATATTTGATGCCCTAAGCCTACGTATCTCAACAGGAATGAGAATCAGAGTCAACGTAGTTCGACTGAACTATTGGGAAAGTTGTTCGTCGAGATATCGCATCTCGTGCCTACGTATCTTCAATCTAGACAGAAAGAAGAATCAGAGCAGCTGTAGTTCAGCTCAACGGTTGTTGTTTTGTTTGTATTTTTTAGTGGAAACGTCACAATGCGTGTCCCAGCAGTTTAGGTGTTGCGGCTCGCTGTATGGAGACTTAGGCATTACCTGTTTGCGGTAGAACGGACGTGACGAGTCCTTAAGACTGGAATGAAAGAGATGAGAAAAGAATTGTTTGTTTGTTTTTTGTCTTAAAGAAATTTTGTTATTTGTTTGCATATGATAGTGTATCTAAATCTTAGTCATTGGAGTGTATACATTCTCACATCCCAAGATGGAATGAGTAAGAAAGTAAACTAAATGTGAAGAAGACCCTCGCACTTAGTTCCAATTATTAAGGTTCAAACACACTAGCATACTTGTATTTATTAAGTGTTTTTGTTGATTATGAAATGAAGAAGTGTTTTTTATTTATTTGTATTTTCAACAAGTATTGCATATAAGTCCCTCATATAAGATCAAATGTTTAACACATTGACCCAAGATGGGCCATATGCTACACATTCTAAGATTATAAGAGAATACCCCTTATAATCTTTTCTTTATATGAAAGGCCTAAATGCAATAAGTGCCTACCTTTATTAGATATTTTGAATTTTCTTTGAGATGAGGAGATGAAAGACTCAAATGGGTGAGAAAGGTAAAAATCTATGTGAACTAAGACTCAATCCTAATTGATTAGTCAAGGGAGTGATCCTAATGGTTTGTGAGGTTGCAAAACCTAAAGTCTAAAGAAGGAATGAGTTAAACAATTCACTTCTAAAGTAGAATATGAATCGTAACTCAAAAGGGAAAATAATGAGTTAATCAAAGAAAGCACCTAAGTACTTAACAAAACACAAGATTGAATTGTAAAAGATGAAAGGAAAGAAATTTGAATGTGGATTCCTTATCCACACTCAATTTCAACTTACCAAAGCCCCTACATGGTTAGTAAACATGGAAACATGTATAAGAAGTAAAAAACACTCAATGCACAATAAAGTTCAAAAGAATAAGATGAAGAATCAAATCTTAATATCACAACCAGAATGTGAATCACATTGACAACAAGTGAATATCATCATACAAGTTCAAATGAATAAGCAACAATCATCATCCATAGCATTTAAACATGTTATCATAAGAATGGATAGATGAAATATACAAAGAAATGAAAGGAACATGCATAAATGTAACATGTAAATCCAAAAATCAGAATTGAAACTAAATGAAAAATGGTTTATAAACATCTCAAAAGTGTTCATGAATCAACATTCAAGACATTCAAGAAGTAATAGAAGAAGAAGTGAGGTGAAAGTTCAAAAGGAATGTGCAAATAATACATGTTAAGGATGCACAAAGTTCAAGTTGAAATGAATATGTAAAGATGACCTATAATGTGTACCAAGGACCTATAATATCACATGAATGGCTCATAAAATATGCAAATGCTCATACAAATATGCACAAAAGAATTCATGCAAACATGCACTAAAGTTAGAATGATATGACATGGATTATGCTTCAAATGTAATGCATCAAACAAAAATCAAATGGACTTATGAAAATTATACAAGCATGGTATTTGATTGTCTAAGTCATAAGTAAATCATACATCAAGCTAGCATGTCAAAATTCAAAGCAAAATGACTTCAAACAATGCATTAGGTCAAGTTGAAACATCATGCAAAATGGTGCAAAGACAAGCATCACACGTGTCATAAATTGACCTAAAAAATCAAACAAAAATCACCTAACATGGTTCAATGTATTAGTGAATCAATACAAAAAGAATCAGGTCAAAACAGTTTGTAATGAGCAAGATCAAAATTCTACAAATTCATGCATCATATTTGGAATGCCTACAAATGGAAATTCAAAGAAAAATATGAAACAATGGTAAAAATGTGATAAAATCATGAAATAAAAATATCAAAACTTTCCTAAATGTCTTGATAATACTCATGAATTTTTCCAGAATTTTCTGATGTTGTTTTGTAATTTTAACAATTAAACATGAAACGTGTATGAAATGAAGAAAATAAAAAGAAATTGAAATAAGAAAGGGGTGTATGCAGAGTAAACAACCAGTTCGAATTGTTTGGGCTTTAAAAACGTGAGGTGTAAATAGCAATGATCCCATGTCCATTTACGCGCCGTCCACATCAACAATTGTGCACTCTCAGTCAAAATAATGTCAAAACAATGAACACCACTGGATCAAGTCCAGTCAACAAACCAGTCAAAGTAACCATATCCAATACACACGCGTGAAGGAACACACTCACTAACATGTACTGCACCACAAATTGTTTAAATGAAATCAGCAATTGAACACGTGAGATGCACGTTTATTTTAATGTGCTGGCAATGTTGTGGCCATCAGATCATGAACATCCAACGGTCACGTTTTAAAATTGGAGCAAAACCCTAGCAATTCAGACCACCGGCCGGAGAAGACCTTCGGTCATCTTCTCCGGCCAACCTCCGGTGACTATGATTTACAGGCAAGCACAAATAATCAAAATATACATCATTGGAAAGCTGAAGTGATGAGGAACATGAATCTAGTGATGAAATGCGCAGAAGGTTCTTGAAATAAGAGAATCGAACAGAAGAAGTTTTGCCCTAATTTCTCAACTATGCCTCTAAAGGCCTATCAACTAGCTAGACAGGTTCTTGAGCTTATAAGAAACTTCAAGAACCTGATAACACCTTCAAAGCATGTCTATAATGGCTGAAATCCGTACCTCAAGATTTGTGACTTTGATATGTTCTTCAGAAAACCAGATATTCCAAGCTGCTCTTTGATTTACCCTTGGCCAAATAAAGGCTTAGATGAAGTAGTTACTTATGATTCAATGGAGAGAAGTTGAAATCAGGCTTCAAAAACCAGTTGCAATGTTGAGAGATTGAGAGAGAAAGAAGAGAAGTTTTGGAGAGAAACTAAACAAAATGAGCACTACCCCGAGGTTTGTGAGTGAAGTTTGCTTTTATATGAGAGCTTAACTATGGTTAACATGAGTTGGTTAATTTAGTTGAGATGGTTTAGGTGAGTCCATCCTAACTAACTGAGTCAAGTTAGTTAGGGGACGATTTTGAGGAGTTTTGGTATGGTGCAGGGGGTTTAGGATAAGCTCTAGTGTGGTTTGCTGCAACAACTTCTTTGGCAAGTTTCTTCCTTCCACTTATATGCTACACTCGAGCCGGTGTGTATGTAAAGGTGTGTGTGTGTTTGGCAGAAAGAGGAAAGCTGATGTGATGAAGTGTTTGTGGTGTGTGTGAACCAAGAAATGCAAATTCTGATGTGAAGCATATGATGAAATCAGTTGGAAATGGTGACATTTAAGCATGAATATCTCTCTCTTCAGGACATGGAAATGGATGATTCTGGTATCATCACAAAGTGTGTACATGATACAACAACTTTGATGTTGAAAAGAAATGAAAATGAGGCTTGTAACATATTGGAAATGTGCTTCAAACATAGGAACTCAAAACTGGTTTGAAATGTTGCATAATGCGCGCGTGTGTGGCATGACTTGGTTATGACTTAGTCAAATTTTCAGTTGCATTGACCCTACTTTGAGCCATCATAACTTCTTATCCTTTGATCAAATGAAAAATCATGAACATCAATTTTGAAGATCCCACATAGAGGAACAACTTTCATGTTGAAAGATTTTTCATTTGAAGCCTTTAACCATGAGTAATTGATCAAAACATTTGGCCCACCACATGTTTGTGAAAATGACTGCGCATGACTTAAGATTTGCCCAAGCTGACTTGCATTTTGCCCAAGTTTTTCTCAACTTTGATCATCCATAACTCTCTCAATTTTGATCCAATGGAGGTGTTCTACACATGGATTTGAAGCTTAAGATGAGATCTTTTGTTGTGGCTGAGTGGAATTTTTATTTGATGTCTCAATTTTGAATGGCATTGGTTCAAAGTTTGGTGCAAAATGGCCAAAACTTTCCTTATTTAGAAGCCCTACTTCTTCCAAAAATGGCAACTTTTCAAATCTTGATTTTTCATGATCCTTTTGGAGTTTCTTGATCAAATTTTGTACATTGGTCACATATAACATGAATTTCATGAATTTGGCCTCAAAAAGTCAAGAGTTGACTTTTTCTCTGATTATTTGACTTAGCCCCAATTTTCCTGATTTTTGATCTTTCTTCCAATTGAACCACTTCTAAAACCAATTGAGAGGCAATTTTCCACACACATACACTTAAGGACATGTAGAATACCATGACATCAAGTTTTGTCCAAAAATCAGAGATAACCTGATTTAATTGGAATCCCTAGTTTCGATACCCACCTACTAAGGGGAAAAATGTGCAGTCTTCAATTTCAAATTCCTCAGAGTATGTTGTGTATCCTCTTAAAGGATGATGAGATATGCCACTGGAGGGTGATTTTGAACCAATGAACTATCTCTTTTGAGGGTTTTCCTTAAGTTTTTTGGACCTCTTGCATAGTGAAGGATGTAATGCTTCAATCTCCTATTGAATCTCACTTTCTTAAGGTTTTGGATGATCAATTGAAATAGTATGAGACATGAAAGACCTCTTGGCTTGCCTTGAGGCAACTTGTTTGACCTTTTGTGCCTTGAATGATTCCTTGATTGTCCATCTTTCCCCTGATCACATGCCTTGATGGTAAGAGGGATGCTATGCTTCATTTTTCTATGTTAAAGATGCAATGCAAGGCTAATGAGATGGATATGATATGATATATGATAATGCTATGCTATGATGACAAAAGAGAGAGAAAATTTTGGGGTATTACAACTGCCCCTATTCGAACGCTGTAGACCTGAATGCCTGAAAGCGATTGCTTTCAGACTTTCAAGGTATATAGTGATTGAATACCAAATATAACCAAAAATTTGCTCTGGATGACGAAGAATAAAAGGGGTATAAACCCAATGAGACTGCTGGATTGAATCTTCAATGAAACGTTGTCGGAGAGATCTGTCTTTTGAACGACGCCAGACGACTACTGGCTTGCCATACTATAGATGGACTTTCAACAATGTCTTTTTGAACGACGCCAGACGACTACTGGCTTGCCACTCAATTGGTGGACTTTAGCTGCTCTGCCATTCTAAACAATGGACTTTTACCAATTCGTGTTGGATTTCTGCCAATCTATCGTTGGACTTCAATGATTACCAAACCGGCTTTGGAATCTCAAACTTGCCATCCTCAGATGGACTTTTGCAGCTTTGCCAATCTAACATTGGACTTCGATGCTTACCAAACCGACTTTGGAAGCTTTGCCAAACCAACGTTGGACTTTGTTGAGAATATAGTTGTTTATCATCATCCCACCTGCTAGAACAATATAAACTACTGTTTGTATGATCATTCCACCTACTGGAAAAAACCATCTGCAATATTATCCCACCTGCTGAAATAATATGAACGACTATCTGCATGATCACCCCACCTGCTGGAGCAACCATCTGCAATACTATCCCACCTGCTGGAATAATATGAACAACTATCTGTATGATCACCCCACCTGCTGGAACAACCATCTGCAATACTATCCCACCTGCTGGAATAATATGAACGATTATCTGTATGATCACCCCACCTGCTGGAACAACCATCTGCAATACTATCCCACCTGCTGGAATAATATGAACAACTATCTGTATGATCACCCCACCTGCTGGAACAACCATCTGCAATACTATCCCACCTGCTGGAATAATATGAACAACTATCTGTATGCCAAAATAAATTGGACTTTGAGTTGTAAATGAGCAATGCTGAGAATTACACCACCTCCTGGGTAATATCATATGCTGACACTTTACTGAAGAAGAGGGTCCGTCGATCTATTTAGACCCTGCTGGGGAAATTACTGTCAAAATGTTGAACTCTGTGGGGAGATAAAACAATTCAGCTGGGAATTATTCTTTGACAAATTTCACATGCTGAAACCTGCGGGAAATATACCTTGTTGACACTACCACTTGCTGGTAAATCCTGCTGAGAATAAACTCCACAGGGGATGTTACTGCGAGAAGCTTCGTCTCTTAAGACGATTTTATAGAAAACCAAGCATTTTCAAACTCTTAGACGAACACCCTGTCTTCAACTTCCGAACATTCGCTCTTGAACTATCCTTCACATCGTCTGCGAGGTACCAGAGGATTTGCACTCGTTGTTGACATGGAATGCTCACTTCGTGCTGCTGGGATCGATCGTACTCATTACCTGCAGCAGAAAAAGTATATGCACATGCCCCAGGATATTGCGTGGTTTTTTTTTTTGAGTCCACCATCAAAGGTTGTCCAACAAGCAAAGTAATTTTAATTGTCTTTTTTGTGCATGTTTTTTCAAGGCCATGATATTTTCAAAGCAATGTTTTATTATAAAAAATTGGACGTTTTTGCAAACAAAGCAGTAAAATGAAAATAAAACCTTGTGACTGAATATTCAATTTTATTGATAAAATGCCAAAATCGACGAATTTACAATTGGAAGCAAACCCCTGAAAAAGTTGATTACCATAAAATTGAGAAAAGAAATCTATCCTAATGACAATGCGAAAATTGGATTCCAACTGATTTCTAATTCTGTTATAGCCAGTATGTATTCCAACTCTCTTGATTATCTTCGCCTTAGGAAGTTCGTGGTCGGAACAATTCCTCCTTCGGAAAGTTTGCTATTTTGCTGAAGAGTAGAGAGCGTACAGATTAAGTCAGACTGCAATCATTCGCTTGAATCCCTCTTTTGCGTGGATCGCCTTTTCAGGTTTTCAATCCACCAGGATACCTATTTTTGCCTAAGTTGCCCTTTCGGGTTTTCAACTTACCGGGTGTACAATTTTTTCAATTATATCCTTAATTTTTGCCCGAACCTTTATTCTATTTTTGGTTCGCCGGGATGCCCTTTTTTGCCTGGATTTTTTTTTTAGCCAGCGGGTATATTTATGCGAAGTATTTTTTAACTGCATCTGAATTAACAGGGGATGAAAAGTCTTCACCATCCATGGTTGTCAGCAATAAGGCTCCACCTGAGAAAACCTTTTTAACCACGAATGGACCTTCATAATTAGGAGTCCATTTGCCCCTGTGATCTGTACTCGGAGGAAGTATTCTCTTGATTACCACATCTCCGACCTTGTAAACTTGAGGTCGAACCTTTTGATCGAATGCCCTCTTCATTCTGCGCTGATATAGCTGGCCATGACATACTGCCGCTAATCGCTTCTCCTCAATAAGGCTCAGCTGATCAAATCTGGCTCGTACCCATTAAACTTCATCTAGCTTAACGTCCATCAATACTCGGAGAGAGGGAATCTCAACTTCGACCGGTAGAACTGCTTCCATACCGTATACAAGTGAGTATGGTGTTGCCCCAGTGGACGTGCGGACTGATGTTCGATAGCCATGCAAAGCAAATGGTAACATCTCATGCCAATCTTTGTACGTGACAACCATCTTCTGCACAATCTTCTTGATATTTTTGTTGGCCGCTTCGACCGCGCCATTCATCTTTGGGCGGTACGGAGAAGAATTGTGATGTTTGATTTTGAAGTCCCGGCATAGCTCAGCCATCATCTTATTATTCAAATTAGAACCATTATCAGTAATGATTCTCTCGGGCACTCCATAGCGACAAATGATATCTCATTTTAAGAAACGAGCTACCACTTGCTTAGTTTCATTGGCATAAGATGCTGCTTCAACCCATTTAGTGAAGTAATCAATGGCGACCAAGATGAAACGATGGCCGTTTGAAGCAGTAGGCTCAATTCTCCCGATCATATCAATGCCCCACATTGCAAAGGGCCACGGAGAGGACATGACACTCAACGAATTTGGAGGAACGTGTATTTTGTCTGCATAGATCTGGCATTTGTGACATTTGCGGGCATACTTGCAGCAATCTGACTCCATTGTCAACCAATAATACCCCGATCTCAACAATTTCTTAGCCATCGCATGTCCTCCGGCATGGGTATCGAAAGAGCCTTCGTGCACTTTAATCATCAACAGGTCTGCTTCGTGTCTATCCACGCATCTGAGCAGAACCATGTCAAAATTTCTTTTATACAGCACGCCATCTTTGTTCAGGAAGAAACTATCGGCTAGCCTTCTTAATGTCTTCTTGTCTTTGGAAGGTGCCCCAGGCGGGTATTCTAGATTTTCCAAGAAGCATTTAATGTCATGGTACCAAGGCTTGTCTTCAGACACTGCATCAACATCAAACACAAAAACAGGTCTATCAAGACGTAATACATCAATCCTGGGTACAAAGTTCCAACCATGCACTTTGATCATCGAAGATATAGTGGCCGAGGCGTCTGCAAACTTATTTTCATCTCTAGGAACATGGTATAACTTGACAGATGTAAAGAATGTCAGCAATCTCCTCGTATAATCTCTATAATGAATCAAATTCCGCTGATGTGTGTGCCACGTTCCCTTTACTTGATTGATTACCAGTGCTGAATCACCAAAGATATCGAGGGTCTTGATTCGTAAATCAATAGCCTCCTCAATCCCTAGTATGCAAGCTTCGTATTCTGCTTCATTGTTGGTACACCCGAAAGTTACTCGGGCAGTGAAGGGCATGTGAACGCCTTCTGGCGTAATGAGAACTGCACCAACTCCGCACCCATTCATATTAACTGCCCCGTCAAACATCAAACTCCATTTGGATTCAGGGTCAGGCCCCTCCTCCAGAAGTAGTTCCTCGCAGTCTTTCGCTTTGAGAAACATGATGTCCTCATCAGGGAAATCAAACTTCATGGGCTGGTAATCATCAAGAGGCTGTTGTGCAAGATAATCTAACAGTATACTTCCTTTGATTGCTTTTTACGAAGTATATTGAATATCATACTCTGTCAGTACCATCTGCCACCTTGCAACTCTGCCTGTAAGTGCTGGTTTCTCAAAAATATACTTGACCGGATCCATTTTTGAGATCAACAGGGTTGTATATGTGAGCATATATTGTCTCAATCGCTTTGCGGCCCATGCGAGTGCACAGTATGTTTTCTCAAGCATTGAATAACGCGATTCATAATCTGTAAACTTCTTGCTCAGGTGGTAGATAGCATGTTCTTTCCTACCTGTCTCGTCGTGTTGACCGAGAACACAACCCATGGATCCTTCGAGCACGGTCAAGTACATAATCAGTGGTCTCCCTAGAACTGGAGGTATAAGAATATGAGGTTCCTGCAAATATCTTTTTATTTTATCGAATGCGTTTTGACAATCATCATTCCACCTGACCGTTTGATTTTTTCTTAGCATTTTGAATATCGGTTCGCAGGTGGCAGTTAGGTGAGATATGAAACTTGAAATGTAGTTCAATCTCCCTAGAAAGCCACGAACTTCTTTCTCAGTTCTCGGTACAGGCATATATTGTATAACTTTCACTTTAGCAGGATCAACCTCTATTCCTTTTTCACTGACAATGAAACCAAGCAATTTTCTGGACCGCACGCCGAAAGTAAACTTGTTAGGATTCAGTCTCAACCTGAATTTCCTCAACCTCTCAAACAACTTCTTCAAGTTGATCATATGTTCCTCTTCTGTCTTTGATTTAGCAATCATGGCATCCACATAGCACTCGATCTCTTTATGAATTAGATCGTGGAATAACGTCACCATTGCTCTTTGATAAGTTGCCCCTACGTTCTTCAACCCAAAAGGCATTACTTTGTAACAGAAGGTACCCCACGGGGTAATGAATGTCGTCTTCTCCATGTCTTTAGGCGCCATCTTTATCTGATTGTACCCGGAGAATCCATCCATAAATGAGAACACTGAAAACTGAGCAGTATTGTCAACCAGCACATCAATATGAGGGAGTGGAAAGTCATCTTTAGGGCTCGCCTTGTTGAGATCTCTGTAATCCACACACATTCTGACTTTGCCATCTTTCTTCGGCACCGGTACTATGTTGGCCACCCAGGGAGGATAGTTGGTTACTGCCAGAAAACCTGCATCCAACTGTTTCTGTACTTCTTCCTTGATCTTCAAAGCCATTTCTGGTTTTGTTCTGCGCAGCTTTTGCTTGACCGGTGGAAAGGCCTCTTTCAATGGTAGTCTATGCATAACTATGTCTGTATTTAAACCTGGCATATCTTGATATGACCAAGCAAAGATGTCAACGTATTCACGTAGCATGACTATCAGCTCTTGCTTTACATCAGCCCGCAGACTTGCACCGATCTTGATCTCTTTCTTACTTTCTTCTGAACCAATATTGATAACCTCAAGAGCTTCCTGATGAGGCTGAATGGTCTTTTCTTCCTGTTTCAACAATCTAGCCAACTCTTCCGGGAGTTCATAGTCTTCATCACTTTCCTCCTCAGCTTGATAGATCGGATTGTCGAAATCATACATGGGCATAACAGAATCATTTTCAGAGGAATCCACAAAATCAAGTCTGCATGATTGGATTGATGCTTTATTTTAGATTATTTTTGCTTGAAAACAAAAGAAAAGAAGGTGCATTGTCATTTTTTAATTTTCTTTGTGCAAAAATAAAAATAAAGAAGGAATAAAGGAACACAGATTTGTAAACAAAAACGTCCTTTTTATTGATGTTTGAACATTAAATGAGAAAATATGGTGGCCCTACAAATGGATCCACACACCTTGGGCAGATCGTGGGATTTATGCATTATGAAAGACAAGAATTATTACTCTGAATGGTGTACAACATGAATGACTTTTTCACTAGACCAGTTTTGCAATGCCTCGCCCGGAGCCAGTGAATACACCCATCTGTCCAGATAATATGAGCTTTCAGCGTCATCTTCTATTGTTGAGCAGGACTGATTAGGGTTGATAATTCCTCCACTGTTAAAATTGATTGGCCTACTGAATCGGGGAACTGGCATCTGGCCCGGTTGGTATCCAATGCCGAACTTATCTTCCTTCACGAACACGTCGATAACTTTACCCCAACCTTGGGCATTTCCGCTTTCAACCACTTCTCTGGCCTGCTTGTAGGACACAATTGATGCACTCGGCCCAACTGGCACATTTGACACCACTGATTTTGAAGTAGGTTCTGGGAATTTGTTGATATTCAGGGCTTCAAAAGACTGGCACAGGGTTTCATGAATCTCTCCATCCATTTCCACATATTTGAAAGTGGACAGATGACTCACAAATATATCTTCTTCATCGCAAACGGTGACCACTTGACCCTCGAACACGTATTTGAGCTTCTGATGTAATGTGGAGGTAACTGCGTCTGCTGCGTGAATCCACGGTCGGCCTAACAAACAACTGTAAGCAGGCTGAATGTCCATAACGTGAAAGATTGTCTTGAATATCTGTGGACCAACCTGTATTGGTAATTCTACCTCTCCAAACACCGATCTTTGGGATCCATCGAAAGCTCTCACAATCAGATCGCTGGGTCTAAGAATCAATCCATCTACTTCAATTTTCATCAGGGCCTTTTTGGGTAACACATTCAAGGAAGAACCAGTGTCAACTAGCACATGCGACAAAACAACTCCTTTGCATTCAAGTGTGATGTGCAACGCTTTGTTGTGATTACGTCCATCTGGAGTCAAATCCCTATTCGTAAACCCCAACCCGTGGCTCACATTGACATTAGAAATTACTCCCTCCAACTGATTCACAGTAATCTCTTGGGGAACATAGGCCATATTCAAAACCTTCAACAAAGCAGCCCGGTGTGCATCTGAACTCATTAACAGGGATAATATTGAGATTTTAGAGGGTGTCTGATTGAGCTGATCAATGATCTTATAATCACTCTTTTTGATAATCCTCATAAATTCCTCAACATCACTATCAAAATTGACTTTAGGGTCCTCTTCCTGACCAGGCACCTTGTCACCAACAACCTGTTTTCCTTTTGTTCTTGCAGCGGCTTCAACTTCTTTATCACTCCTTAGAGTCTGGGGAGCAAACAGTCGACCACTTCTGGTGAAACCACTTGGTCCACTGACATTCTCAACACTGGTACCAACAGCAGCCTCTGCTTTCTGTTGACTTCCTCCTTGATGAGTGTTAGTTCCATATTGCCATGGAACTGCCCGATTATACACATAAGAAGCAGATTCAGGAACTATAATCGTAACTGGTCTCGGCCTCTCGGGCATGATGATAGCAACAGGAGCTTCAACAGGCACCTGTATTTCAACTGGATTATAATAAATGGTAACGGCAGAAACATCTTTTTCCTTCTCTACCTTATCAAACTGAAGGCTTCCTTCGTCCATAAGCTCCTGCAGTCCAACTTTCAACTTACTGCAGCCATTAACCTGTCTTGAACAATCCTCATAATCAGAGCCACATCCAGGAAATAACTTTCCTTTTAACAAACGCTCTTTTACAATCAACAGCGGAGTCTTTACCAAATTAACATCGGTAATCAGATTCAATTTCTCGCCATCAGAAATAGCATTCATGCCTGCACCTCCATGATGAGGCATTGGATTATCACGAACATTCGGCGGCTTAGAGAAATTAATAGCTTTTGCGTTAATCAGATCCTGAACCTTATGTTGAAAAGCCCAGCACTTTTCTATCGAGTGACCTGGCGCACCAGAATGAAATTCACATCGAACATTAGCATCATAATTTTGCGGCAATTTTCCAGTATCTGACAGCCTCATAGTCCGAAGTTCAACCAACTTCTCTTTGAGCAATTGTGGTAACAAAGCAGCATATGTCATAGGCAAGGGATCAAACTTACGGTCCCTTTGTATATTAGTCTGGAATTGGGGTCTAGCTTGCTGATCTGGAGCTTGCGGTCTTGCTGGAACCGGAATGGTTACAGCATCCACCTGATGATAGGATTGAGTCCTGCCTCTGCCCTTTCCTCTATGCACAGCACTGAACTCCCCTTCTCTTTTCCTTGGTCCATTAGCAAAGGGTTTCCTCGAACTCGAAGCACCAGTCCCACTGACGTCCTGAATCTTACCCAACTTCAGCAGACTCTCTATTCGTTCCCCAACAATAACAATGTCGGCAAACCCTGTTGAAGGACACGCAGCCAATTTATCCAAATACGGCCCTTGGAGTGTGCTCATGAACATATCAGCCATCTCACGATCAGCCAAAGGTGGTTGAACTCGAGCAACCAATTCTCTCCATCTCTGTGCGTACTGCTTAAAGCCCTCCTTATGATCCTGAGTCATGCTCTGCAGCTGAGTACGATTGGGTGCCATGTCCAAATTATATTGATACTGCTTCAGAAACGCTGCGCACAAATCTTTCCAGCTCTTTATATGAACCCTATCCATCTTAATGTACCATTCCAGGGAGGCGCCTGACAGGCTGTCCTGGAAAAAATACATCCAGAGCTTTTGGTCTTCAGTATAAGCGGCAATCTTGCGATTGTAAGCTTGCAAATGTGTTTTGGGACAGGTACTGCCATTGTACTTATCCAATGTAGGGAGCTTGAACTTGGGAGGGATTCTCATACCTTACACGAGACCCATGTCCTCTACGTTAATTCCCAGAGGATTTTGGCTCTCAATAGCCTTGAGTCTTTCATTTAACCCTTCGTACTTCCGGTCTTCATTGTAGAAACCCATGTCGTGGTTGAATGCGGTAAACTGGTCATCTTGACCATCCTCTAAACCATCATTATCAAATCCCAGATGTACCCCACCAGTGGGGATGTTGCCAACAGGGGGAGTGCACACATTGTGATTTGGGATTTTAGTCTCCAGCCTCTGAATAGTGGCTCTCATGGCATCTTGACCAACCCTCATGGTTTCCTGAACGGCCCTCAGCTCCTGCTGACCTTGAGCAATCCCCTGCATAAGGTTTATGAACTGCTCCATTCTCCCCCTCAAATCAGCTAATTCAATCTGATCTTGTTCCATGACTCTGGCTTGATTGCGTCGGGTAGAGTATCGGTGGACTGGGGTATCAGCTATCGTGCCTGAAGACCAAATAAAGGTTAGCAGGCGCCTGCAAAAAGAAAACTTGTAATGTAAAAATGATATGCTATGCAAATGCAAATGCACAGTTATGTTTGTCATTTCAAGATACTTTTCATATCCTGATTCCAATCGTAACCACGGATTCCTGACGACCAGAAATCATGATTATTGAGTTTTGCCTTGAAGAGATATTCATATACACCAATCACAAATATCTGATGATCAGAAATAGTGATTTTGTAGTGTGCCAGTGTGCAGATATCTTATCACGTCACATATATCTGAAAACCAGAAATTGTGAACAGAAATAGCTCATTTCATACAAATTCCCAAAAGTTTTCAAGCACATTTGTCATAGTTTCAGCAACAGAATAAGAAACAAGCAGTCAAATGGATCCATCAACAATTCTGATGGTAACCATTGCAAATTACAAAGAAATGACAAAAATCATTAATCTGATAGCTCTACGTCTTTCAGCTTCTGGCTGGAATACTTAATCTCTTCGAACAGGATGCGGGTACGCTGATGATGTGGCTTCTTAATCAGCTCTTTAATTACGACGTCCCTTTTTTCCAATGCATCAGCTAATGAACCCATGTGCATCAGCAAGGCTTTATCTTCATCGACTCCTTTGCGCCTCTTAATTCCAGCTTGAATTTTAACCAGCTTCAGATCTGTCGTGACATCTTCAAGCTCTTTGTTGGCAATTTTCAGCTTATCTTCAGCATTCCTTACCTGTTCTTGACTTTTGCCAAGGTCCTCTCGATACCTTCTTCTTGCTACATGTGCTTTCTTCAGCTCTTCATCTTTATCTTTTAACTGGGTCAGCAATTCAGAGTTTTCAATTCTGACCTCATCCCAAGCTTGACGAAGTTTAGCTAATGAATCCCTGCTTCGGGCTAACGCCTGCTTTGTAGTCTTGTGAGCCTGACTAGTATCATCTGCTGCCAAAGTAAGTTTCTGGAAGTACCGAGCTCTATCATCAAAATCTTCTTCTTTGTCTGCCAAGATTTTCTTCGCTTTCAATGCTCTCTTCTCCAAATCTTTGTTGTCAGCCAAAGCTTTCTGAAGACATCTGCTCATTCCAGAGTTCTCTATCTGCGACTCCCTAACCATTTTCTTCCATTTCTCGCACTCTTCAGCCGGTACCATGGAGTGTTGATTTGGACATAAGAGAATCTCTCTTGAAAAGGGTAGCAACAACTCTTTAACCTTCATCTCAATCCAAGCATCGTAGTCAGGGTATGATCTCCAGTCTCCTTTGCCAAAAATTAACTTTCCCTCTCCTTGCCTAAATTTCCAGGCATTTATTACTTCTGGCACTCTTTCATTCTTGGTTCCCACAAAAAACAGAGAAGCACTGATCTCTTCATCAGCAGGAGGATTTCTCGAAGCATAACCAAATTGTCTAACAGCCAACACCGGGTTGTAATTAATCCCACCTCTTCTTCCAAGTAGAGGCACATTCGGAAAACTTCCACATTTAACAGTAAGCTCTATTTTCAGTAATTTGGGATCAAACCAAATGATGTTATTGGCAGTCAAACCTATCAATCTCTTGGACCATTTCATTGTCTCAGTAGTTTCTACGAAAGCACCAGTTCGAGGTAAATGTTTGAAGAGCCAATGACATAACAATTGGGTACAGCAACTAACCAGACTTCCTCTTCCCTTCTCATTCTTGTAGTGTACTGAGTAATAAAAATCCACTAGCAGGGTAGGAATCGGATTCTTCGAAACGAACACTTTCATCGCCTGCATATCAACAAAATCAGGTTGACCGGGGAAAAGCACCAAGCTATAGATACAAAGAGCTAACACAACATTGTGAGTAGTCCAGTTTTTAGCCTTGGCAGCTTCCTGAGCTTGTTGGAAAAGAAACTCCAAATGAAATCCTTCGTCTTCTTTAAGTTTACCCAGGCCACTTTTCACAACAGACAGGTCTAGATGTAGAACAGCAGCAATTACTTTGGGGGTAAGAGCATCTTCAGAAAAATACGGTATAGAAGACGTGACTGGAATTCCCAAAATAAATGAGAATTCCTCCAAAATGGGCATCAAAATGTAATCAGGGAACAGGAAACATCTCATTGATGGTTCATAGAACTGTAAGAAAGTGTGCAACCCATCCTTCTCATACTTTGTGAATGCACATACCATTTTAATCAGCTCTCCATATTCCTTCTGAAAAGTGCTGAGAACACCCGAACCAGCCATGTCTATCATCTTGTTCAATGAATCCAGCTTAGGATCAGGGAATTTATATGACACATTATTCTTCCTTTTAACTTCAACTTCTTGGAAACTCATGATTGGAATCAGACAATATGGTAGGTACCTGAAAATGACAAACATAACCTGTTATGATATAAGTATGCAAATGCAAAAGGTATGTGATCAAGTATTCAGGTGTCTGTGTCTGTGTTGAACTGTGTGCACTGTGTCTCTGTACTGAATCTGGCAATATATCTGAGATGGATACTCAAACTACTGTAATAGGATACACTGTCTGTAACAATCATAAAATCACAAGTAAGGTATGTAGGAGGTTGGGTTACCTGCAAACCTGTAAACATCCCACCCATACTCACATGTGGTTCCTAGAAAACAAGGCTTGTCAGCTTCGGAGGTTTGAGAAGCGGTAACACATTCAGCCCGTAGGATGCAATGCTATGCCAATCAAAGAAGTCGTCCACTGACTCACCTTAGAAAATAAAGGCCATCCTATGCAAGTTCCAAAGTGGGCCCTCGGGTGCGAATGGGTTTGCCACAGAATGTGGTCTGCCACTGTCACCACTAAAGAGAGATGTTTCCACTAAGGTCCTCATGATCGGTCACTAGAGTCAACAGCTCTCTAGATCAACATCCTGGAATACACAAGATGCGCACGCCATGATGGGTCCCAAGATAGCCTTGTCTAGCTGTGAATTTCGTGATTACCCAATGTACACAGATGGTACGTAGGTCCCACTACTCTCCACTCTAAATCTAAGTGTGCACTCAAGCCTTGGTAATGGGCTCCTCTCTCAGAAATCTCATCCCGCCAAACAGACAAAACAGTGCAACACAGTATAATATATGAAATGTAAATGCTAACATGCTGTAAATATGGTACAAGTAATAAAATACAGTAAACAACAAATACAAGATAACAGTAAACACCTAATGAAAGAAAAGCAAACAAGCGCTAGGATTGACTCGCTTAGGATGGACCAGCAATAGGTCAACCTGTCCCCAGCAGAGTCGCCAGCTGTTGCTCCCGGGATTTTCATCCAAGTACAAACGCAAAAGTGGCACCTAAACAGAGTCGCCAGCAATGTGTATTTATCCCAAGAGAGGGAAAGGAAACACCGCATAAACCCGAAGGAAAGGAAAGAGTATGGTCTTGCGACCAAGAGAACTGGGTTCGGGAGTCGGTTACGCGCAGGGAAGGTACTAGCACCCCTACGCGTCCATCGTACCCAATGGGATCCACGCTTGCTTGTCTCAATCACAGGGTGCGAAGAACTGAAAAGAATTACTGCAAAGGAAACTGTACAAAAACAACTGAAAGGAAAGAAAGAAATGACTCGATTAGGACATATTTGATGCCCTAAGCCTACGTATCTCAACAGGAATGAGAATCAGAGTCAACGTAGTTCGACTGAACTATTGGGAAAGTTGCTCGTCGAGATATCGCATCTCGTGCCTGCGTATCTTCAATCTAGACAGAAAGAAGAATCAGAGCAGCCGTAGTTCGGCTCAACGATTATTGTTTTGTTTGTATTTTTTAGTGGAAACGTCACAATGCGCGTCCCAGCAGTTTAGGTGTTGCGGCTCGCTGTATGGAGACTTAGGCGTTACCTGTTTGCGGTAGAACGGACGTGACGAGTCCTTAAGACTGGAATGAAAGAGATGAGAAAAGAATTGTTTGTTTGTTTTTTGTCTTAAAGAAATTTTGTTATTTGTTTGCATATGATAGTGTATCTAAATCTTAGTCATTGGAGTGTATACATTCTCACATCCCAAGATGGAATGAGTAAGAAAGCACACTAAATGTGAAGAAGACCCTCGCACTTAGTTCCAATTATTAAGGTTCAAACACACTAGCATACTTGTATTTATTAAGTGTTTTTGTTGATTATGAAATGAAGAAGTGTTTTTTTTATTTGTATTTTCAACAAGTATTGCATATAAGTCCCTCATATAAGATCAAATGTTTAACACATTGACCCAACATGGGCGCAAAGCGTGCTATGAGGGCGCTTAGCGCCATCAGCAAAGTCACAAATCTTATTTCCTTCATACCTTTCGAACGACAACTCCGATTGACGCGCCGTCGGAAGCGTTGGAAGGCTTATTCAATGCTCTATATGAATATGAATAGAAATCAAGGCTTGAATACCTACAAAAATGAGATAAATTAAAATTAGAAAGAGTGAAATTTATTAAAACCGTGTTAAGCGGCCTCGGAGCGCGCTCAGCGCGATCTCATTTAAAATACACGTTAAACCGAATTAAAGCGCGCTAGGCGCGGTCCTGCCTGCTCTAAGCGCGGTCAAGGAACCTTAGCTACTACCTTTGGCAGAAAATTCACGCTGAAACCGCGCCAGAAAGAGCGCTTAGCGCGAGTTACCGACACGACTTCTCAAAAATCAACGTTTAGGCCTTCTCTCCTTCACCAATTGTTCCTATCATCAAATATATGCAAGAAGATCTGTCAAAAAACATCAAAATGATCAATATTCACAATATTTACAATAAAATTGGAAACTTACATATTTACACTAAAACATATGTATTTACAACTAAAACACCAAAGAAACAATTGAAAAGGGCCAGAAAATACTATATAAAATATGCACAATTTGGCACTTAACAACAGGTGTTGCTACTCTATGTTTAACTCCATATTTATTTAAAAGATTATCAAATATCCTTGATATGAAGTGCGATCCGCCATCGCTTATAACGAGGCGAGGTACTCCAAATCTAGGGAATATGTTGTTTTTGAATAATTTAATGACCACACGAGTGTCGTTGGTAGGTGAAGCTACAACCTCAATCCACTTAGACACGTAGTCAACGACCACTAAGATATACTTGTTTCCCATCGAAAATGGAAAGGGTCCCATAAAACCTACTCCCCATACATTGAAGAGTTCCACTTCTTGGATATTTTTCAAGGGCATTTCGTCACGTCTTGAGACATTCCCGGTGCGTTGACACCGGTCACATCTGACAATGTAGGCATAGTGTTGGCCAATAAAGGCCTGCTTGGAGTATTTTAGCGCAAGTCTTAGATGTTCCTTCATGTCCACCATATGGTGCAGAGTGACAATGTTTAATTATGTTTTCTAACTTCTCTTCAGGGACGCAACGACGAAATAAACTGTCTGCGCCTCTCTTGAATAGAAGGGGTTCGTCCCAGTAAAAGTGTTTCACATCGTGAAATAACTTCTTCTTTTGTTGGTTGTTGAGGTCATGGGGTATGATATCGGCGGCTAGGTAATTTACAAAGTCGGCGTGCCACTGTACGTTTGTGACTACTAAGGCTTTTTCAAGGTGTCGCTCCCAGGATTTTCATCCAAGTACAAACGCGAAAGTGGCACCGAAACAGAGTCGCCATCAATGTGTATTTATCCCAAGAGAGGAAAGGAAATACCGCATAAACCCGAAGGAAAGGAAAGAGTATGGTCTTGCGACCAAAAGAACTGGGTTCGGGAGTCGGTTACGCGCAGGGAAGGTATTAGCACCCCTACGCGTCCATCGTACCCGATGGGATCCACGCTTGCTTGTCTCGATCACAGGGTGCGAAGAACTAAAAAGAATTACTGCAAAGGAAACTGTACAAAAACAACTGAAAGGAAAGAAAGAAATGACTCGATTAGGACATATTTGATGCCCTAAGCCTACGTATCTCAACAGGAATGAGAATCGGAGTCAACGTAGTTCGACTGAACTATTGGGAAAGTTGCTCGTCGAGATATCGCATCTCGTGCCTACGTATCTTCAATCTAGACAGAAAGAAGAATCAGAGCAGCCGTAGTTCAGCTCAACGGTTGTTGTTTTGTTTGTATTTTTTAGTGGAAACGTCACAATGCGCGTCCCAGCAGTTTAGGTGTTGCGGCTCGCTGTATGGAGACTTAGGCGTTACCTGTTTGCGGTAGAACGGACGTGACGAGTCCTTAAGACTGGAATGAAAGAGATGAGAAAAGAATTGTTTGTTTGTTTTTTGTCTTAAAGAAATTTTGTTATTTGTTTGCATATGATAGTGTATCTAAATCTTAGTCATTGGAGTGTATACATTCTCACATCCCAAGATGGAATGAGTAAGAAAGTACACTAAATGTGAAGAAGACCCTCGCACTTAGTTCCAATTATTAAGGTTCAAACACACTAGCATACTTGTATTTATTAAGTGTTTTTGTTGATTATGAAATGAAGAAGTATTTTTTTTTTATTTGTATTTTCAACAAGTATTGCATATAAGTCCCTCATATAAGATCAAATGTTTAACACATTGACCCAAGATGGGCCATATGCTACACATTCTAAGATTATAAGAGAAGACCCCTTATAATCTTTTCTTTATATGAAAGGCCTAAATGCAATAAGTGCCTACCTTTATTAGATATTTTGAATTTTCTTTGAGATGAGGAGATGAAAGACTCAAATGGGTGAGAAAGGTAAAAATCTATGTGTACTAAGACTCAATCCTAATTGATTAGTCAAGGGAGTGATCCTAATGGTTTGTGAGGTTGCAAAACCTAAAGTCTACAGAAGGAATGAGTTAAACAATTCACTTCTAAAGTAGAATATGAATCGTAACTCAAAAGGGAAAATAATGAGTTAATCAAAGAAAGCACCTAAGTACTTAACAAAACACAAGATTGAATTGTAAAAGATGAAAGGAAAGAAATTTGAATGTGGATTCCTTATCCACACTCAATTTCAACTTACCAAAGCCCCTACATGGTTAGTAAACATGGAAACATGTATAAGAAGTAAAAAACACTCAATGCACAATAAAGTTCAAAAGAATAAGATGAAGAATCAAATCTTAATATCACAACCAGAATGTGAATCATATTGACAACAAGTGAATATCATCATACAAGTTCAAATGAATAAGCAACAATCATCATCCATAGCATTTAAACATGTTATCATAAGAATGGATAGATGAAATATACAAAGAAATGAAAGGAACATGCATAAATGTAACATGTAAATCCAAAAATCAGAATTGAAACTAAATGAAAAATGGTTTATAAACATCTCAAAAGTGTTCATGAATCAACATTCAAGACATTCAAGAAGTAATAGAAGAAGAAGTGAGATGAAAGTTCAAAAGGAAAGTGCAAATAATACATGTTAAGGATGCACAAAGTTCAAGTTGAAATGAATATGTAAAGATGACCTATAATGTGTACCAAGGACCTATAATATCACATGAATGGCTCATAAAATATGCAAATGCTCATACAAATATGCACAAAAGAATTCATGCAAACATGCACTAAAGTTAGAATGATATGACATGGATTATGCTTCAAATGTAATGCATCAAACAAAAATCAAATGGACTTATGAAAATTATGCAAGCATGGTATTTGATTGTCTAAGTCATAAGTAAATCATACATCAAGCTAGCATGTCAAAATTCAAAGCAAAATGACTTCAAACAATGCATTAGGTCAAGTTGAAACATCATGCAAAATGGTGCAAAGACAAGCATCACACGTGTCATAAAGTGACCTAAAAAATCAAACAAAAATCACCTAACATGCTTCAATGTATTAGTGAATCAATGCAAAAAGAATCAGGTCAAAACAGTTTGTAATGAGCAAGATCAAAATTCTACAAATTCATGCATCATATTTGGAATGCCTACAAATGGAAATTCAAAGAAAAATATGAAACAATGGTAAAAATGTGATAAAATCATGAAATAAAAATATCAAAACTTTCCTAATGTCTTGATAATACTCATGAATTTTTCCAGAATTTTCTGATGTTGTTTTGTAATTTTAACAATTAAACATGAAACGTGTATGAAATGAAGAAAATAAAAAGAAATTGAAATAAGAAAGGGGTGTATGCAGAGTAAACAACCAGTTCGAATTGTTTGGGCTTTAAAAACGTGAGGTGTAAATAGCAATGATCCCATGTCCATTTACGCGCCGTCCACATCAACAATTGTGCACTCTCAGTCAAAATAATGTCAAAACAATGAACACCACTGGATCAAGTCCAGTCAACAAACCTGTCAAAGTAACCATATCCAATACACACGCGTGAAGGAACACACTCACTAACATGTACTGCACCACAAATTGTTTAAATGAAATCAGCAATTGAACACGTGAGATGCACGTTTATTTTAATGTGCTGGCAATGTTGTGGCCATCAGATCATGAACATCCAACGGTCACGTTTTAAAATTGGAGCAAAACCCTAGCAATTCAGACCACCGGCCGGAGAAGACCTTCGGTCATCTTCTCCAGCCAACCTCCGGTGACGATGATTTACAGGCAAGCACAAATAATCAAAATATACATCATTGGAAAGCTGAAGTGATGAGGAACATGAATCTAGTGATGAAATGCGCAGAAGGTTCATGAAATAAGAGAATCGAACAGAAGAAGTTTTGCCCTAATTTCTCAACTATGCCTCTAAAGGCCTATCAACTAGCCAGACAGGTTCTTGAGCTTATAAGAAACTTCAAGAACCTGCTAACACCTTCAAATCATGTCTATAATGGTTGAAATCGGTACCTGAAGATTTGTGACTTTGATATGTTCTTCAGAAAACCAGAGATTCCAAGCTGCTCTTTGATTCACCCTTGGCCAAATAAAGGCTTAGATGAAGTAGTTGCTTATGATTCAATGGAGAGAAGTTGAAATCAGGCTTCAAAAACCAGTTGCAATGTTGAGAGATTGAGAGAGAAAGAAGAGAAGTTTTGGAGAGAAACTGAACAAAATGAGCACTACCCCGAGGTTTGTGAGTGAAGTTTGCTTTTATATGAGAGCTTAACTATGGTTAACATGGATTTGAAGCTTAAGATGAGATCTTTTGTTGTGGCCGAGTGGAATTTTTATTTGATGTCTCAATTTTGAATGGCCTTGGTTTAAAGTTTGGTGCAAAATGGCCAAAACTTTCCTTATTTAGAAGCCCTACTTCTTCCAAAAATGGCAACTTTTCAAATCTTGATTTTTCATGATCCTTTTGGAGTTTCTTGATCAAATTTTGTATATTGGTCACATATAACATGAATTTCATAAATTTGGCCTCAAAAAGTCAAGAGTTGCCTTTTTCCTCTGATTATTTGACTTAGCCCCAATTTTCCTGAGTTTTGATCTTTCTTCCAATTGAACCACTTCTAAAACCAATTGAGAGGCAATTTTCCACACACATACACTTAAGGACATGTAGAATACCATGACATCAAGTTTTGTCCAAAAAATCAGAGATAACCTGATTTAATTGGAAACCCTAGTTTCGATACCCACCTACTAAGGGGAAAAATGTGCAGTCTTCAATTTCAAATTCCTCATAGTATGTTGTGTATCCTCTTAAAGGATGATGAGATATGCCACTGGAGGGTGATTTTGAACCAATGAACTATCTCCTTTGAGGGTTTTCCTTCAGTTTTTTGGACCTCTTGCATAGTGAAGGATGTAATGCTTCAATCTCCTATTGAATCTCACTTTCTTGAGGTTTTGGATGATCAATTGAGATAGTATGAGACATGAAAGACCTCTTGGCTTGCCTTGAGGCAACTTGTTTGACCTTTTGTGCCTTTAATGATTCCTTGATTGTCCATCTTTCCCCTGATCACATGCCTTGATGGTAAGAGGGATGCTATGCTTCATTTTTCTATGTTAAAGATGCAATGCAAGGCTAATGAGATGGATATGATATGATATATGATACTGCTATGCTATGATGACAAAAGAGAGAGCAAATTTTGGGGTATTACACAAGGTCTGATTCTACATAAGGGTCAGGGTCATCACTGTGATTGGTTCTAATTGTGGTTATAAGTTTATCATAAGCAAAGTCATCGTTTATTAAAACTAGATCTGGTTTTAGGTATTCTAGCCTCGAAAGGTGATCAGCAACCACGTTTTCGATGCCTTTCTTATCACGAATCTCTAAATCGAACTCTTTTAGCAAAAGGATCCAGCGAAGTAATCTAGACTTAGCGTCCTTTTTGCTTAAAAGATATCGGATTGCAGCGTGATCGTTGTAAATTATAATTTTGGCTCTGACTAAATAAGATCGGAATTTGTCAATAGCGAAAACTACGACGAGGAGTTCTTTTTCGGTTGTGGCATAATTAAGCTGAGTGGCATCTAATGTTCTAGTTGCGTAATATATTACGTGCAGTTTCTTATCCTTCATTTGTCCTAAAACAGCACCAACAGCGTAGTCGCTTGCATTGCATATAATTTTGAAAGGTTGGTTCCAATCGTGAGGTTGTATAATAGGTGCGAAGATTAATGCTTGTTTAAGGAGTTTAAAGGCTTCGAGACATTTATCGTCGAAATTGAATTCAACGTCTTTCATTAGAAGGCCAGTCAAAGGTTTGGTTATCTTAGAGAAATCGTTGATGAAGCGTCGGTAGAAACCGGCGTGTCCAAGAAAACTTTGGATTTCCTTAACTGTCTTCGGTGGTTGGAGGTTTTCTATAACCTCTATTTTAGCTTTATCAACCTCAATTCCTCTTTCAGATACTATGTGTCCTAGCACTATTCCTTTGATAACCATAAAATGACATTTCTCCCAATTTAGGACAAGGTTGACTTCCATGCATCATTCCAGAATTCTCTCAAGGTTAGTCAGGCAGTTTACAAAACTGGATCCACATATCGAGAAATCATCCATGAAAACTTCCATGGTCTCGTCAAGGAAATCTGCGAAGATTGACATCATACAGCGTTGACAGGTGGTTGGGGCGTTGCATAGTCCAAATGGCATTCGTCGATAGGCAAATGTTCCATATGGGCATTCGTCGATATGGAAAGTCAGTAGTCGTCTAACTCCATTTAAAAAGAAATTCTCCAAGTCCATCTGCAGTATGGCAAGCCAGTAGTCGTTTGGCTTTGTACAAAAGACATTATTAAAGTCCACCAGCAGCGTGGCGACCCAGTAGTCGTTTGGCGTCGTGCAAAAAGACATTATTAAAGTCCACCAGCAGCGTGGCGAGCCAGTAGTCATCTGGCATCGTGCAAAAAGACATTATTAAAATCCACCAGCAACGTGGCGAGCCAGTAGTCGTCTGGCGTCGTGCAAAAAGACATTATTAAAGTCCACCAGCAGCGTGGCGAGCCAGTAGTCATTTGGCGTCGTGCAAAAAGACATTATTAAAGTCCACCAGCAGCGTGGCGAGCCAGTAGTCATCTGGCGTCGTGCAAAAAGACGTTACTAAAGTCCACCAGCAGCGTGGCAAACCAGTAGTCATCTGACGTTGTTCCAAAAGACGTTATTAAAGTCCACCAGCAGCGTGGCAAGCCAGTAGTCGTCTGGCGTCGTTCCAAAAGGCAGCTCTTCAGTATTATTCTTTTCATCAGATTTTTATACAAGCAGAATTCATTTGGTGGGGTTTATATCCCTTTTCTTCTTCTCCACAGAGTGCAAATTTTTGGGTTATTCTTCGGTATTCAATCCCTCCATACCTTGAACGTCTGAAAGCAATTGCTATCATCCATTCAGGTCTACAGTGATTGAATAGGGGCAGCTATCATACCCCAAAATTTGCCCTCTCATTTCTTCATATCATTTAGCATGAGCTTTCTTTTCATTGCATTGCATTCAAGCATAGAAAAATAAAACATAGAGCATTGCATTGCATCTTGCATAAGGGCATGAGATCAGTGATTCTCAAAGGTGTTGATCATCCAAAGCAAGGGAACAAGAACCAAGCGTCTTCAAACGAGCTTCAAAGGTCTCTTACATCATATGTCATCTCAATTGGTCCCACAAGGCATGAGAAGAGGAGAATTCATCAAGAAAATTGGACAGTGCATCATTTCCTACACAAGGCAGTCTGAAATTGGGATTTGACACCCAAATGGGCAAGCTCTTTGAGTTTTTATCATCTCCAAATGGCATATTTCATCTTTGGTTGAGAGGATACACATCATATTCAGAGGAATTTGGATTTGGAGGATGTGATATTTCCTCCTAACTAGAGGGTACCAAAATTAGGGTTTGACCTAAAATCAGTTTATCTATGATTTTTTGGGCAAGGCTTGATCTCATGGTATTCCTTATGTTCTTAAGTGTATATGGATGGAAAATTGCTCATCAAGTGGTTTCAGAAGGGTTTCAATTGATCAGTTGCTTGATAATCAAGAAATTGGGGAAAAAGTCAACTATGCAGTGAAAAAGTCAACTCCTGACTTTTTAAGGTCAAATTCATGAAATTCATGTTATATATGTTCATTGGACAAGATTTGATCAAGAGATGATGGAGGAATAATGAAAAATCAAGAAATTACAAAACTGCCAAAAATAGAAACTTTAGGGTTTCCAAAAATGGCAAGTTTGGACCATTTTGCACCACACTTTGAGGCTCTCTTTCTTCAAGATAAAAGCTTCAAACCTCAGGCCCAAGTTGAGCCAATTAAAGTTCATGTTCTAAGCTTCAAATCCATATAAAGAACTCTTCCATCGGATCAAAATTGAGGGAGTTACGATCAATCAAAGTTTGGTAATATCAAGGCAAATCTCAAGTCATGGCAAGGCAAGCGCAGGCCCATAGGCCATAAATTCATCGAACAGTTGGCGTGCCAAATGTCAAGCCGATTTTCTCCTTCAAGAAGGCTTCAAATGAAAAATTGTTTAACATCAAAGTTGTTCATCTCCATGTCCTCTTCAACTTTGATGTTGGACATTTTTTCATTTGAATAAGTTATGAAGGTCATATGAGGGCTCGAACATGGGGGTTTCATGCTGAAAGTTCACAAGTCACAAGGCCTTGCTTGTAGCCTAAGTCACATATCCATACACTAGTTGTGGTTCCTTGTTTTACAAGTAACCGAGTTGATCCTAACTAACCGAGTTAACTAACTTGACTCGGTGAGTTGAGTCTAACTAACTTCGACCCTAGCTCCAAACCCAAACCTCATTCCAAACCTCACTCCGAACCTCTTATACTCCAAACCTAAAATCTATTTAAGAGATGATTCAATCATTTTCAAGGACCTTCAACCATTTTCTCAAATTTCTCACATTTCACTCTCAATTCTCTCTCATTTCTCTCTTCACTTTGCTACAACTTCTACTTCTCTCTTCCAAAACCACACACAAAAGCTCTTATTTCTTGAAGAATAATCACTTTTTACATTGAAAAGTGATTAATTCTTGAGCTAAACTTCATCTCTTGGTTTGCTTTGGTTGGATTTTCTGGAATTTCAGCTTGTTCTTCTTCAATCCAAAGGTTTCTCACCATTTTTCTTGGTTCAAGTCGGATTTTGGTGGATTTTCGGCATTTCGTTCGGTTTCGACGCGTTTCGGTTATTGATTGAAGAATCTCTGGTTTTCTTTCATCTTCTGCATCAAGATTACTTTGCAACAATTACCAAAGCAAGTCCCCGCTTTGTAGGTTGGTTTTCCCTAAATCTACACTGTTTTTAACTTATTCGCAACGTATTCGATGTAGATTTTTGTGGATTTTCGATTTGGATTCATGTGCTTGAATATGATTCTTGATGTGGTTGTTAATTGAATCCAATTGATGTTTGTTGACTGTAATTCAATGTAATTTCATGCCTAATTAATTACATGTTCGTTTGGAAGTTTGAAGAAGTGATTTGCTGCTGAAGAGTGCTTTTGAAACTGGTTTTTTTGGCCACTGTCCCAGAGTAACCGGTTACTCACCGTTTGTTAACCGGTTACTCTGTGTATTTTTGCGTAAATTGTCTGATTTTCAACTAAGTAACCGGTTACTCACCTTTTGTTAACCGGTTACTCTGGGACAGAATGTGTATTTTTGTGCATTTTCTTGCTTGTTTGACATCCTTAACTTGTTTAAACTTCATGGATCAATGCATTGATGATTGGTGGATTATTTTTTAGATATCTTAACTCACACCACAATGCGAACTTGATTTTATGACACGCGTGCCTTTGTTTTTCATTATTGAGCATAATGTTTGCATTGTAGAGTAATTGATGTGATGAACACACGATGCACACACCTTAAGCTTATTAATTGCTAATTGATGTTATGTTGCTGGAATTATCATGCGCATGTTCATTTGCTTTCCGTTTCAAGAGATGTATACTTGTTTTTGACTTGCTCATATTCTTGACAATGTGTACTCTTTTGTAATGTGCATCATAACATGTTTGATTTCAAGGATTTCACCATGATTTATAATGTGATTGTGATCGTGTTTGTTTGATGAATGTACAAGGCTTAATGCATGATAATGGTCGTTCATGATTGAAATTGTTTGTTAATGCATGTTGTCTCTAATCTTCCACCGCTGCCTATACACATATATGCTGTAGTATGTGCTGCCAAATGCTTGTTACACCCATTTTTGTATGCTGAACATGAGCTGTTGTTTGCTGTTTGGTATATGAAGCTGAATTTACTGGTGTTCTGTTGCATGTGGGTTATAATAGCTGCTGCTTTCATTATTTCCTTCCATTGGCTTGTTTGACCAAATTCTTTTACTTAGGATTTCTTGTGAATAATTTTTGAACTAACCTTTTCATGTAGGTGCAAATGGTAAGTAAGTGTGTGGATATGCTTCCACATGCACTTCTTTCTTTCATCCTCGCTTATTTCTTTTAATAATTCAAATTGTGATTTTGATAAGCATAGACATGCTTTCTTTGAATAACTTCTTCTTCATCCCTCTTAAAGATCAACTTAACTTCCACCTTGGAAGTAAGTTGCTTTTTTTGCTCTTCTTCTCCTTTCTTTTGGGTAGGTTTCTTAAACCACATTAACCTTAGGATCACCATGTATGATAACATTAAGATTGAGTCTTAGTTCCCATTAGATTTTCACCTTTGATCCGCTTTTGAGTCTTTCTTTTCTCATCTCAAAACAAAAAAGTAAAAACATACTTAATAAAGGCATGACTAATATTGTATTTGAGCCTTTCATGGGAGAATAAGATAGTGATGGTTCTTCTCTCACTTTCTTAGAATGTTTAGCATACGTCCCGTCTGGGGATGATGTGCGAGGCATTCGATCTTACATGAAGGACTCAAATACAATGTGAGTTACTAAACATCAGTAAACAAAACACTTCTTTCTTAAAAGACAAAACCAAACAATAACGTCTTTCCTTCAGGAATTCTTTTCTCATCTCACCCATGCTCAACGTATGAACGTGCTTCTCCTCGTTCTCTCGCAAGACGGTAACTCCTAAGTCTCCATACAGCGAGCTGCAACACCTGAGCTAGAACATTAGTTGTTCCCTAAAAAAACGCAAACAATCCATCCCTAGTGAGGGGAACTACGTCGCTCTAATTCTCATGTTCCCGATGAGATACGTAGGCAGTGGGGTAGGGCCCATTCGAGCCCTCCTTTTATTTTCCCTACATTTGTTTCTCTTTCTCTCTCCTTTCCTTTTCCAGTTCTCCAGCTAGCAGTTCCTTTTCCAGTATCCTTTTCTTACACCCTTTGATTGAAGCAACAAGCATGGATCCCATCGGGTACGATGGACGCGTGGGGGTGCTAATACCTTCCTCACACGTAACCGACTCCCGAACCCAGTTCTCTTGGTCACAAGACCATGCTTTTCCTTCCCCCCAGGTTTATGCAGTGTTTCCTTTCCCTCTCTTGGGATAAATACACATTGCTGGCGACTCTGTTTCGGTGCCACTTTCGCGTTTGTACTTGGATTAAAATCCCGGGAGCGACAGCTGGCGACTCTGCTGGGGACCTAAGAGACCAGAATCTCTAGTTTCCTTAGCGAGTCAATCCTAGCGCTTATTTGCTTTTCTTTTATTAGGTGTTTATTTTGGAGCTGTGTTTTGCTGTGTTTACTGTTGTACTGTATTGTTATTTAACGTATTACTGCTTTACGGCACTTTACCGTATTTATCGCATTTACTGCATTACATATCATTATTATACTGTGTTGTGCTGGACTTTTCTGTTTAGTGGGCAGAGTGTTCTGAGAGATGCCCACTACCCAGGCTTGAGTACACACATAGGTTTTAGAGCGTATAGTCATGACGCTTGCGTGGTGGTGACCACGTATTGTTGTTCATGAGACCCACAACCAGACGAGGTTCTATCAGGAGCTTTCTGCTACTGCATGTTATGCAGGCCAGTAGTTATTCTCTTGAGGAACTGTCGACTCTGGTGACCATTCCCGAGGACTCAGTTGCGGCACTCCTCCCGAGAGGTGATAGTGGCAGACCACATTATGTGGCAAACCCATTGCACATTCTCGATCCGAGGACCCAATGCTGGGAACTTGCTATAGGATATCCCTTTTGAAAGAGAATCAGTTGAGGCCTCCTCGATTGATGATGATGCCAAACTAGAAATGGTGAACGTATCATCATTTCTCAACTTGAGAGCTCGGGATACTGAGGATCTTAGTACCCACATGTGAGAGGGGTGGGTTGTTTACAGGTTTGCAGGTAACCTTGACCTTCATCCTACCTGGTACTTTGGTTTTCCTATCAGTATAGATTTATCAGCCCGGTGTTCTGGTTATTCTGGTTGTTCCGGTATTCTCTTCAGAATAGACTCATGAACTTATTCAGTTATCAGCACAGCAACTATTCAGGATTTATGGATACCTTGATCCTGTGTCTTTGCATTTGCATTGCATGACATTTTGCATTCTCATACTCATATGCATAGCAGGTATTCTCAGAAGGGGATTCTTATTCTGACTTAGTATTGACTCCAAAACTGCAAGCTTGACTTCTCACCACTACGCAACTTGAAGCAATCAGAGAAGGATCATGGATCAGATGCGAGCAGAGTTGTCGGAATTCCAGACTCGTATGGCTCAGTGCTTTGAGATGATGTAGGGCATGGCTCAACGACAGGAGGAATTAAGGGCAGTTATTCAAAGGACTTCTGTTGTTATCCCAGAGGCTGGTAATGGGAATGTTGTTGGTAATACTCCGGGCGGAGTTGTGAATTCTCCACATGTTGATCTTCCTCCACCCTCTCCTATGAGTCAATCTAGAGGAAGTGCTGCTAGGATTCATGTTCCTCGTCAGAAGGTGGATAATCAGGAAGAACAATTTTACGATGCTGAGATGAATTTCCCTACTGAGGCGGACAAGAGGCTTCGTATGCTCGAAGAGAGATTGAAGGCTATTAAAGGCCATAATGATTTGGGTATGGACATGTATGACTTAGGGTTGGTCCCAGGTGTGAAAGTTCCTCCGAAGTTCAAGGCGCCTACTTTCGAAAAGTACAACGGAAGCACCTGCCCTAAGCTTCACATCAGGGCATATTCCAGCAAAATGTTTGCCTATACGGATGATGAGAAGCTGCTGATGTATTTCTTTCAGGACAGCTTAACTGGGGCATCTTTAGACTGCTATATGAGCTTGGAGAGAACGCATATTAAAAGCTGGAGAGATTTGGTAGAGGCTTTCATCAAGCACTACCAATACAACACGGACATGGCTCCCAATAGAATACAATTGCAGAGTCTTTCTCAGGGACAAAACGAAAGCTTCAAAGAATACGCCCAGAGGTGGCGTGAATTGGCTTCCCAAGTTCAATCTCCGATGTTGGAAAGAGAGCTCGTTGATATGTTCATGGATACGCTTTAGGGGCATTATTATGAGAAATTGGTTGGATGTTTGTCAGCTGGATTTTCGGGTCTTGTATTGGCAGGAGAAAGAGTCGAAAACGGCATCAAAACGGGAAAGATTCGAATTGCTGCATAAGATGCAAAGAAACCTTATGCTGGGTCCTCCAAAGGAAAGGAAGGAGAAACTAGTGCTGTGTATTTTCCTTCTGTTGTTCAACGGCTTGTTCAGTATCAGCGACCTTATGCTCCTCAGCCACAGAGACAACAAAGATCACGGAGGCCTGCGAGAAGGTTCGATCCACTCCCTATTCCTCACAGTGATGTTCTTGCCCGTCTACTTGAGATTTCTCTGGTTGAACTAAGGAATGCCAAGCCTATCCCTGACCCCATTCCTCCTGATTATGATCTGGATGCTAGATACGAGTATCACTCAGACACACCGGGTCATGCCATTGAAAATTGCAACGTGTTCAAGCACAAGGTGCAAGACCTGGTGGACTCAGAGATCATTGCATTCACTAAAGATGATATATACATCAATTGAAGCCTCCTGTCTCAAGTGAGCACTCAGTTTGCAAGGACGTCTAGACAGAATCAAGCCTCCTCAGCGATGGCAATCTTCAGCTTCTTTACTGCATTTTCATTTGTAGTTTTTCATTTCTTGTTAAAGCATTGTATGCCTAAAAAACTTGTTTGTGTTCTGAATGATGTTTTAATGCAATGAATATGTTTTTTTCTTGAAGTAATTCATTTTTATTCATTCATATAATGTTTATGCGCATTGCAATACCAATTTTCTTGCTTAAACTCTTGGAGGGAGGATGATGAGGTAAAAACGCAAAATCTTTGGTTGTGTGCTTTTGGATAAAACCCTGTTGAGGATGTACAGGTGTAATACCCCAAATTTTGACCACTAATATTTCCCATCATTGTGCAAATCATCATCACAATATGGAGGAACCATCATACTTCATCAGTCTCCCCAAAGATGGGTGAGCATCCACTACAATCAAAATTAGGGTTTTAAGCCCTCTCAGAGCCTTAGACAAAGGATCAGTCAAGGAATGACTTGATCTTCAACTTGTCTAACCTCTCAAACATACACAAAGGATCAAAAAGGACTCCCACTTTAAGGATTAAGCACAAGGCTGCTCCCTTCTAGGTGGATCAAGTCTCAAGATCGCTAGTATCACCAAATTAGGGTTTTGGTCGACCAGGGCCTCTAGATGGAAAGTTTCATCTGGACACAAGCCAAGGATCCAAAACATAACCTAATGTACTCCATGGAACCTCATGGACCCATTCATCAAGTCAATTTTGCCTCAGGGGATGCATACATCAAAATCAGGAATTAGGGTTTCTTGACCTAATTCACCCATAAGTTGACTTTTGGGGCAAATCATGAACCAAGACCTCAAGAGAGGGTTTGAGGGTCTCTAATGAACTATATTGATCCATTTGGAACAATGGATTAATCCAAGAAGTTTGAGCAACAAGCCTCAATTCCATCTGCACCATAATTAGGGTTTCGCTAGGAAAGTCAACTGTAACTTTGACTTTTGACCAGGACATGCTCCCAAACCCTAGGACATGCCTCAATATACCCTATGACACCCATGGAACATGTCCATCAAGTTTGATTTAGGTCAAGGACATGATTTCCTGAAGAATTGCACAGTTTGGAATTCATCTGCAAAAAAGTCAACTGTGCACAAAAGTCAACTTTGACTTTTTGAGATTTTTCACCAAAATGGATTTTTAACCCTAAAATGATGTTAATGTATGATTTGAATCATCATTCATCAAGAAAAATCAAAGAAAGTGGGATAACTTGTAAAAGGGGTAACCATAAAACTTAGAAATTTTTCTAAGTTATGGAAAAAGTACCACTAATGCACCAACTTTGGAGGACCATAACTCCTAAACCACAAGGCCAATTTTTTTCATCCAAAGATGGATTTGTAGCCCTCATTACCCTCTACAAAAACTTCAACTAGACCTAAGTCCAATTCATTAAGGATTTTGAGTTATGGACTGATCAAAATCAAGAAATCACACTTTGTTCCAACACTTAGTGAAAATTTCACTAAGTCAGATTTTGCTTCACATTTTGCCAAATGTAGAGGGATTTTTCACTTGGAATCAGAAGAGATCAAAATCAAACATGTTCAAACAGTTGTTGTATCATGTAAGGGCTTTCCAAAATGGCCAAGAACATTGCCAAATTCAACTTACACCATGAGATATGACATTGTCAAGTTACCTTGCTGAAATCTGTCAAGGGCAAGGCAGATTTTGCATTTTGGCTCGATTTGCCAAAATCAGCCAAATTCAAATGCTCATATCCACTTGGACACATCTGAGGATTGAATCTAAAGGGGACAATCACTGAGCCAAGCCTCCAAAGTCCATGGAACAAGAAATAGCATGTTGAACCTAGAATGGCCAAAATAGGGGCAAGACTCCAAATTTGGATTGAAGCATTCAATGGAAGCATCAAGGTGGCATGGACTGAGCCATTCTTATCTGAAATCAGTCAAGACTTATCCAAGACCAAGGGAACCACAGCTCTGTGCCCTAACCTCTAGTCAATGGCTAGAGGAGACTTGGATTTCCATTGGACAACATTGGCCAAACCTACTTACCAGCTGCCATTCACTATTCCTTGCAAAACAAACTTGCTCTACTATAAATAGAGCTCAATTGTGATCAGTTTGAGTACACCAAAGCCATCTAACAGATGCTTTCCTCAAAATCTCTTTCTCTTGGCAAAAATGCCTTTCTTAGCAAGGTAGCTATTGGGTTTTGAGTTTGAGAGCTTTTCCAATCAAACCAATCACACACACACCTCATATACATCACATATGAGCTGATCAAACACTTAAATCACTTCTGAAACACCAATTTCACAAAATCACCAGCTGGTTGCTCAAATTTTCAATCAAGTTGCAGTTGAGGTGCCATCTTCAACTCCAAACCATTTCAATCAGGTCCAAGCATTCAAACACACTCCATAGGGTGTAGGGAAGCTGTTCAGATCATCACCACTCATTTGTAACACCTCCAAATCAAAAATCACATTGCACTTGCTGGTACGGCTTAGAGGTAAGCATATACTTGGTCATCTCTCAATCTATGCATATTTCCTCGCACAATAATTTGGCCATATGTTCATAATCATGCATGGAATGTTTTCCCTCAATTAATTGCATTGTTTGAATCGTGTATAAAAAATCCTAGCCTTCATGCAGAAATTAGGGTTCTTGAGGATTTTTCATGATTTCTTGTTATATGTTTAATTTAAATGAAATTAATGGACATAGACATGATCGTGAGGTTGAGACGAGCATAATGATATGTGGATTGCATGTTATAATCAAGTATTCAGTGAGATTGAGGAGAAAATGCAAATCAGCCAAACCCAGAACACGCGTGTGTTCTTGGTGTGTTCTTGGCGCCATTTTTGAATAATTCAAATATTTGAATTTTGTGATTTTGTTTAATTGATTCAAAAATTAATTTCTCTTTGAGTTTTAATGATTTTGAGTTGATTCTTTTTTTAATAATTCACAAAAATGTTAAAATATTTTATTTTATCAAAAAATCCCAAAAATATTATTTATTTCATATACTTGATATTTTTGCAAAGAATTAATATTTTAATTGTTTTTGACATTTTAAATATTTTTTCTACATTGATTTTGCAACTTTTAATGCTTTCTAATTATTTTGTAGGTCAATACTTAATTTTTGAAGCATTAATCCAAAGTCACAATTTGTTTTTCATATGTTAAACAATTTTGATCATTTTAATTGAATTTTTATTCAATTAAATACATTTTTGAAAACAAATTAGGGTTCTTGGATTCATTCAACCCTCATAAAGCATTTTCAAAACTTTTTGGGTCTCTTGAGAGAGTGTAAGACCCAACCCACTTGTACAGAAATATTTTTGGGCCCATTCGTTGTATAAATCCCTCTGTACATTTTCAAATAAACGGCACAAACATCGCCTTTTGAAAAATAACCTTGGGCCTCTCCTTGAGCTATAAGACCCATTCGAAAACACTTTGGGCCTCTAATAGAGTGTAAGACCCAATCCCCTTTTAACCAAACCATTTTGGGCCTCACTTATTGTATAAGTCCCTCCGCGTTAAAAGAAAACCTCGGCGCGATCGCCATTTCAAACGGAAAAATCATCTGGGCCTACCCTCGAGTAGTAAGACCCATTTCATTTCTAAAACTTTTTGGGCCTCTTGAGAGAGTGTAAGACCCATCCCTTTGTACAGAAAACCTTTTGGGCCTCAGTCACTTGTATAAGTCCCTCTGTGCAAATTCAACAGTGCGCTCACTGATAAAACCTTGGGCCTCTCCTTGAGCTGTAAGCCCCAAATCTTTCTTTTTCAAAGCACTTTCTCCTTTGATTTTGAATATACTGTTGTTTTCAATCTTTCTTTGTTGAACAACTAACCAAACAGCATGGAAGCTCTACAACCGAGTAAGTGTTTATCCGCTTTTATTTACCGCTTTCATATACATATAACTGTATTGTGGGGCTGTTTCACTGTAAGTCTTCTTTCATAAACTCATATCAACTGTGTAATAATAGTATAGATATTTAGAGTTTCCCCGGCAACTACGTCTAGCATTAAACCCGTTGATCACTCTTAGAAATAGTCTAAACTAGATCCCCCATAGGATTACCAGACACAGTTTTCCCTCTTCTTGGGGTTAAATAATATGGAGATATGAAAGGCAGCATTCCATGTGAACCCTTTCATAGACTGTCACTCCTAGAAGTTGTCAAAGAAACTCTATTCCCCAGAGATGATCTTTTCTCTATGAATGGCATCTCTTGAGTTTCTTCCAAATTCTCGGACTTTCCTGACTTTGATCTATTCTCGGTGAATAGCATTGCCTTGAACTTCTCGGGGTTTGGGGACCCACAGGCTTCTTAAAAGCACTTGTCAAGAAACTCTACTCCCCAGAGATGATCTTTTCTCCATGAATGGCATCTCTTGAGTTTCTTCCAAATTCTCGGACTTTCCTGACTTGATCTATTCCTTGTGGATAGCTTGCCTTGAATTTCTCGGGGTTTGGGGACCCATCGGCTTCTTAAAAGCATCGGCCTCCTCTTGGGCATCGTACAAGGACCCACGGGCTTCCTAAAAGCAACCCCGCCTCCTCTTGGGCTTAGTACAAGGACCCTACGGCTTCTTAGAAGTATTCACAGCCTCCTCTTAGGCTTCGTATAATGATCTCTTCCTCCGGGAATTATAGCCTCCTCTTGGGCTTAGTACAAGGACCCGTCGGCTTCTTAAAAGTTTCCAGCCTCCTGTTGGGCTTCATACAAATTGTCCCGACGACCTCCTAGAGGTATAGGAACATAACTTAGTCATTTGCATAGAACAGTCCTTTCATAGAGTCTACTACTGTTTCTCAAAGCATAGTACAAAAGATAAAACCCTAGACTTGGACAGTCTAATTTCCTTGAGTCTCAAAGACATTCTCAAGTGACCCCTTCGTTAAATAGGAAGGAAACCCGTAGACTTGGACAGTCTCAATACCCTTCGGATTTCCCGCTTCCTTAAAGAACAGGAATAACCCGGATCCTTGAATCAAATCCATGAGTATAGCATTACTCATATAAGAACTGATTTTCTCTTTCAAAATCAGTATACTGGACCTGTCACTTAACTGAAATAGTAACCATAGCCTCCTCTTGGGCTTTGTACAATGATCCTCCCCAGCGGAGTCAAACAACGTTTAGCCTCTCTCTCGGGCTTTGTACGAGACACATAAGAGACTCCCTCGTTGAGTCAATAACCCCTTTCGCCTCCATCTCGGGCTTTATACGAGATACAAAAAGGTTCTTATTGAGCCAAATAAACAACAGCCTCCATCTCGGGCTTCATACGAGATACAAAAAACTCCCTTGTTGAGTCAAATAGCCTTCATCTCGGGCTTTATACGAGATACCAAAAGACTCCATCGTCGAGTCAAAACCTTTTAGCCTCTCTCTCGGGCTTTGTACGAGACACATAATAGCCTCCTCTTAGGCTTTGTATAAGAAAACCACTGGTTAATCCAATTAACCTTTTAGCATCAAAGTTGTGCCTCGTTCACAGTACACAAACATCAACAACTCCTTCCCTTTCATCTAATCGCTGTAAGTGGCAAGCCTCTGGATCATCTACATCCATGCCACTGTCCCTCTTTTAGCATGAGAAATTCCTAAGGAAAGATGGCATTGCTCTACACTGAGTTAAAGTCTTCTCCTTTAGGTTAAAACCCCTTCTTAGGAAATTATGGCATTGTTAGGATCCGCGTATCCCGGTTAAAGTAATTCTCCTTTACCCTTCTTTAGAGACGACAAATTCTCTCTAAAGTCGAGACCTTCAGCTTCACATCTTGGGCTTTGAAAAAGATACAAACCACCTTTAGCTTCACATCTTGGGCTTTGAACAAGATACAAATCACCTTTCGCTTCACGTCTTGGGCTTTGAACAAGACACCAAAAACCAATTTCGGAGGAACTACGAACGCTCTGATTTCCCTGTTTCGGTAAACGGGAATACGTAGGCATAAGATTGAAAGAAAAATCTTAGCGAGCACAATCAACAAAAAACCCAAATCCCATACTCTCACATACCTATCAAAAAGCATCAGTCCTAACATCCTAATCCTTGTTCCCCGCCAGAAACCTTCTGCCAAGATAAAAAGAAAGAAAACTGTATTGGCGAAAATACAAATAACCAGTACAAAGGCCCCCCACATTGATAGCATCCGTAACCTAACAGACCACTGTTTAAACTCAGTATGTAAAGCAGGGTTAATTGGAGACATGTATTTCCCTTCCTTATTCAGCTCACAATAGGGTAAAAAATGAATCGACCTGTAGTTTAAGCTCAACCGCAGAGAGCGACCAACGCTTAAGAACCACGTCCAAAATCGCTCGCTACAGAAAAATGGCGCCCACCGTGGGGCCTAATTCTGATTTCCTTTTTTACCTCTTGTGTAATACCACAGATTGGGGCTTCCACCGGGGAACCCATTTTCTGTCAGGAACTTAGGATTCATAGCTTTAAAGGTCTAGGATGATTAGGACAAATATATATACTGCTTTTCCTAATTGCTATACATGTTTATTTTTCTGCTAATGGGAATGCGGGTGATGTCGTATGTGGAAAGATTGAGTATACACTTAAGATAAGTGATGGCGACGGGGTCGACCATCAACCTCAGTGGAGGCTGACCAACGCAACCCATTCTCTCACCTAGACAATGGGCCGGTTGTTAAGTCTGAGAAGCTGAGGAGCCAAACCCTTTCGTAGTGCGGAAACTATCGGAAATAGTTGTTACGCGATACTACCCTCATTTGAGGCTGGTGATCTATTCTCGGTGAATGGCACTTACTCTAAGATTGCTTTACAACTCGCTGGCGATCCGCTTGTTGTTTTGCTTTCCTGGGAGGAGCTGATGATAATGAGTACAGGTACAAAAATCACCCTAGTATAAACCTTTAGGGATGGGTAGAGCCTTGACTTCATGACAACGACCCTTTGACCCCATGTTTTTTCTATGTTTTTGTGTGCTGCATTCATGCATTCATCTAAAAAACATTAAAACATTCAAAAAAAAAATCTTCTCTTCTAGTCTCTCTATTTTTTTCAAATTAAACTAAGACTGTGATTGCAAATATCAGAGAAAAAGATTGCACTAATGGATTTCGGTAGAAGGAGAACTCACCAGTATACCTTCAAGGTTCCAAAGCTAGAGGATTTGAGAAGGTTAGCGAGGATGATCACTAACCCTGAGGCTTTCAGAGCTAAGCACGGAGGTTTGCTACCACTGTTAAGAGTCCATGTGATTGAGGGAATCATGGATGCACTCATTCAATTCTACGATCCGGTTTATCACTGTTTCACATTCCTGGATTACCAGCTCGCACCAACGCTGGAGGAGTATTCTCATTTGACTGATCTACACATTACAGATCGAGCTCCATTTTCTGGACTGGAAGAAATTCCAAAGAATCAGACCATTGCGAGAGCAATTTATTTGGACGAGTCTGAGGTCAGGACTCACATGACCGCTAAGGGTGGCATCCAAGGTTTGTCGGCCCAGTTCTTGACAAAGAAAGCCCTGTATTTTGCCAGTATAGGAAACATAACTGCTTTTGAAAGAATCTTTGTCTTGCTCACCTACGGGTTATTTTTGTTTCCCAACATTAATAATTTCGTCGATATCAACGCTATTAAGGATTTTCTCATTGGAAATCCTGTGCCGACTTTGCTCGTAGATGCGTATCATTCTGTACACTTAGGGAATTTGTACAGCGGAGGGGAGATCACATGCTGTGTACCTTTGCATTACAAATGGTTTATCTCTCACTTGCCCAAGTCTGCTGCTTTTTGGGATTGTAAAAGTGCCCTACGCTGGTCGCAGAAGATCATGTCTCTTACCAACTCTGATATAGATTGGTGTAATAGGATCTATGATGGAATCAGGATCATTGATCATTGTGGAAGCTTCCCCAACATACCCCTCATAGGAACTAAAAGAGGAATCAACTACCATCCGGTATTGGTTCGCCGTCAATTTGGATACCCGATGAGGCACATCCCACTGGGTGTTCATCTGGAAGGTCTTTTCTTCAAAGAAGGAGAAAATGACAGAGCACTGAAAATGGAAATAGTGCACGCTTGGAAACAGGTTCATAAGAAAGGACGAGAGTCTCTAGGAAAACTGGACTGTGTCTCGGTGGAGCCTTATCTCCATTGGGTACAAACTAGAGCTCTCAAGCTAAAAATTCCTTATCTTGGTTACAGAATTCTTCCGCCAAGGGAATCTGTCATGTACTTCATGACGGAAACTGAAAAGCTTCAGGTTACTCTCAACAAAATTCAAAAGGAGAGAAGGTATTGGAAGAACAAGTACCACACCCTCGACATAGAGTGCATCAAAATACAGCAATTACTGAAAGAGAAAGACGCTCTGATCGAAATTTTGGAACAACATGCTGTAGATAATCAGGATGACCAAAGGAATTTGCTCGCTCCTTTCACCTGGCAAAGGAATGACAACCCGACAACGGCCCAAGAGCCCCGGTCAAAGAAAAGGAAGATACCAGAATTAGCACCGGATTTCTCTTCAGAGAGAACTCAGGACCCATTAGTTTAGGTTTCTGTTTCTGCACTTTGTAATTTACTGTATTTCCACTTCTGTAATCCTTTGAATTTCAATAAAAAGGGGTTTCCCCACCATTTGATATTTGCAATCTAATTGTCGAAGTTTATTTTGATTAAACCTTAAACAATTAATATAACCATTGCATTCATCATTCTCACGTAACGCATTCTTCTTACCTACGAATCTCACTTTTGTGTCTCGATTCTAGAGTCAAACTGTCTCATTCGTACAATACTCGGGTCAATCGTCAGAAAATGATGGATGATCTTGAGGAAGAAAACAGAGAGTTGAAAGAATAGATCGACGCTCTGAGAGAGGATATGAGAAAGCTTCGTAACGACATGCAAGCCATGGCAGAAGCTCAGCTACAACGAACTGTGATCTCAGAGATCACCTCAACGCCCATAGTGGAGAGGTATGATCCTAGGTATCAGATACCGAAAGATCGTCCTTGGGGCATGCCTGTTAATTATATCCCGGAAGGATATGTTCCGCCGATCACTGAAGATCAGGGAATCACAACAAAAGCCGCTGGGCCTGAAGGTTACAAACTTCGGGAAAGCGAAGATGCCAGGGGCATGTTGAAGACTCCTGAAGGTTACAAACTTCGGGAAACGTCAAGACTCACTGCCGTAGTCACGGTACCACCCCCTGTGGTGCACACTGTCCAGAAGGACAGATTCCACCAACACCTTCTGGTAAGAAGGAAACTATGTTCGATAGAATGGATGAATTCCAGGAGCAATTCTTGGAAATGCAGAAGGAGCTGCAAGCCATTCGCGGTCAGGATCTATTTGGAAAAGACGCCGTAGATCTCTGCTTGGTCCCAAATGTGAAAGTTCCGCACAAGTTTCAAGTGCCCTACTTTGAAAAATACAAGGGTAAATCTTGCCCTCAGAGCCATCTGGTGATATACGCTCGGCGGATGTCAGCTCAGACAGAGAATCAGGACCTACTGATTCACTACTTCCAGGATAGTTTAACCGGTGCCGCACTCAAATGGTACATGGGTTTAAACCGTGCTACGATTAGCACATTCAGAGATCTTGGTACTGCCTTCGTCCAACAATACAAATACAATTTGGACATGGCACCCGACAGAGATCAACTCAGATCAATGTCACAAAAGGACAAGGAAACCTTTAAGGAGTACGCTCAAAGGTGGCGTGAAGTTGCCGCTCAAATTTGTCCACCTCTTGAGGAAAAAGAGATGACAAAGATCTTCTTAAAGACCTTAAGCTCATTTTACTATGACCGAATGGTTGCCAGTGCGCCCAGTGATTTCACCGAAATGGTCGGCATGGGCGTACGTCTTGAGGAAGCCATCCGAGAAGGACGTTTGGTAAAAGACACTGGATCGACGAGCGGTACTAAAAAATACGGTAGTGCTCTCCCTAAGAAAAAAGAGCAAGATATTGGGAATATCTCTCTCGGAAAGCAAAGGCGACGTTATCAACTGGTAGCAGCTGTGACTCCTGCTATCAACCCTGTGTCTATTCCTACGTATCAGCCTCAGGTTGCGCAGAGCCAACCTGATCAGCAAAGGACACAATAGCCTCTTCAGCAGGCTCGTCCTCCATATAACAACAACCGTACAACACGGCCACCAGGATTTGATCCTATACCCGTAACGTATGCAGAACTGTTTCCATTACTACTGGCTAAGGGGCACATTCAGACTAA
Source organism: Lathyrus tuberosus (assembly GCA_022829125.1). NCBI lineage: Eukaryota > Viridiplantae > Streptophyta > Magnoliopsida > Fabales > Fabaceae > Lathyrus > Lathyrus tuberosus. The sequence continues at coordinate 374,565 of JALAZF010000956.1, forward strand.
ATCTCCTCTTACAGTATCGGAAAATCCGCCTTTTTGGTTTAAGGTGGATCAAACTTGCCCTTATCATCAAGGAGGTTCAGGGTATAACATAGAGACTTGTCTCAATTTCAAGTATGACGTGCAAAAACTTGTTAGGAGCGGGGTCTTATCCTTCAAGGATACAAATCCTAATGTTCTCACAAATCCGCTGCCTCAACACGAGAAGGCCGCAGTCAATTTGATAGAAGGAGAATTTAACAATGTCTATCAAATTCACGATGTACTCTTGTTGAAAACCAATTTGGTCAAGATGCATTGTAGACAAAGTAGATATGGCCACGTGCCACCTCATAACTATCATCAGTGTGGTATCTGCTCTAAAGACAATCAAGGATGTTCTGTAGTGCAAGTAGCTCTACAGGAACAGATGGATCTTGGATGGATCCAAGAGTACCGAGTTCGTGGAGTTAACATGGTTTACACGAATTCTAACGTCATTCAAAACCACGACATCCGTGCAATGAATGTCAACTTGGTGGCGATGCACTCAAGGAAAAGCCAGTATCATAATCTACCGCGGCACGATTACGGTTCTTGTCTAATTTGCTCGGTAAACAAATAGGGATGCTATTTCATACAAGAGGACCTCCAGCGTCAGATGGATCTTGGATGGATCCAAGACTACCATAATAAGAACCCTTATTAGATCAATATGGTTCAGATCTTCGATATTCGCGTGATGAATACCAACCTGGTAGAGTTACATGCTGAGCAGGTCCGACTCGGATTCTTAATATCACACGACTATCAAAGCTGTAAGGCAGGTTGCGAAAATGATCGAGGTTGTACCCTTGTCCAGGAGGCACTTCAGCACTTGTTAAATCATTGGTGGATGCGAATCTACATGGATGAAGATACTCAGCAGATTAGTATCAATAACAGGAATCCCACTCGGCGTCAAAGTCAGGATGTCCGATCAGTGGAAGCTAACCTAGTAAGGTTACATTGTATTCAAAGTAGGCGTGGTCAGGTGCCACCACACAACTATGACAGTTGTAGCGTCTGTTCAGAAAATAACCAAGGGTGTTACCTTGTGAGAGCAGCTCTTCAGGGTCAGGTCGATCGTGGAGAAATTCGTCCATATCCGGGTTCTGGACCCATCAACTGGACGCCGAACTACCTTGCCGAGCAAGTTGAGGATGTTGTCACGATCTCTGGTCATCACAGGACCAGGGATGTTTTTGCCATCATCCCTCTACTTGACGAATCTAAAGTTCCCAACTGGGAACGGATCGAGATTACTTATGATGGTCAGAAAAATCATAAGGCTCCTGTAGTCATCTATCTACCAGGACCGCTACCGTATGAATCAGCTAAGGCGATCCCTTACAAATACGGTGTAACGATAATTGAAAATGGAAAGGAAATTCCATTACCCTCCGTTGTGAACATTGCAGACATCAGTCGAGTAACACGAAGTGGTAGAATCTTCAACCGAGGGGTTGGGGAAGTTAACAAAGAAAAAGAATTTCAGACGGAAGCTCCTGATCCACCAATCGATCAATCCAGTAACTCCAACCTTTCAAAAAATAATGATGAGATGCTGAAGCTCATCCAAAGGAGTGAATACAACATTGTCGATCAACTGTTACAGACTCCTTCAAAGATTTCGGCGTTATCACTATTACTCAGTTCAGAAGCCCACAGGGAGGCTCTACAGAAAGTCTTGGAGCAAGCCTTTGTGGAACAGGATATAACAATCAGACAGTTTGATAGTATTGTCTCTAACATCACTTCCTGCAACAACTTGGGATTTAGTGATGAGGAATTAACTGAAGAGGGTCGTCGTCATAACATGGCGCTCAACATTACAGTTAAATGCCAGGACGATGCTTTAGCCAGCGTACTGGTAGACACAGGGTCAGCCCTGAATGTTATGCCGAAGTCCACTTTGATGCAATTATCATTCAAAGGCCCTCCGATGAGAGTCAGCGAGGTCGTAGTCAAAGCGTTCGACGGATCCAGAAAAATAGTTATCGGCGAAGTTGATCTTCCCATAACTATTGGTCCTCACACTTTCCAAGTCACTTTCCAGGTCATGGACATCCGGGCAACATACAGTTGTTTATTAGGAAGACCTTGGATACATCAGGCTAGAGCGGTCACTTTGACCCTCCACCAAAGGCTAAAGTTCGTCAAGAACGATCAACTTGTCACGGTTTGTGGGGAACAAGCCTTGCTTGTAAGCAACTTGTCATCATCTACTGGTATAAAACCCGAGGAGGTTATTGGAACTTAGTTCCAAGCACTGTCGGTGAGCAAGAACAATCAGTTCAGAGGAGAAACCTCGATTTCCTCATACAAAGATGCTATCAAAGCGGTCGAGAGTACCGATACAACAGGATGGGGACAGCTTGTCATTCCTATTGACAATAAAACAAAGAAGGGTCTTGGTTTTTTTGCAACCTGTACCCAGACAGCTGCCAGTGATGAAAGTCTTCATCCCCTTCAAAAATTATTCCACAGTGGAGGTTTCCTTCACCCAGTGTCTCAGATAGTTCATGCTATCAATGAGGAAGATCCCTCTGACACGGATGAAGAATGGAAGTCCTACCTTAACCAGGACGGTTATATGTCTCAGGAAGAGGTGCCTACGCCATTTTACTATCCCGCACAGAGTCCGAGATTTATACCAATGTCAGACGTCGAAATGATATATGGAGATTGTGATCCGAAAGGATGTCGTCCTCCGCCAAATTCATTAGAGGAGGACACTCTGATGAAAGACAACTTTGACCACGATTACTATGGCCCAATGGATGGTCTGCCAATGTGGCAACCTCATCCAGGAAACTTAGGGCAAGAAATTCGGCCGAGTAATGAAACTCAGCTGACCATCATTGAACAGAATACATGTGTCCCCACCATGTCATGGGATCAACACTCAGGTCATTCGAAAACTACTCAACATGAAGATGAATTCGCAACGATTGCAGGACTTGAATTCATCAACTATGCTTTTCCCGAGGTCAACGTCATCGAGAGGGATGACTCCTCCAGTTCCAAAGAAGTGTGGGACACCTTGGGACAACCAAGTGGAAAATACGACTTCATGGTCAAGTACACTGCGCCCGAAAGCTCTCGTATCAGGATCGAAGATATCCAGCCAACTGGATGGGGAGATGCAGCTGAGAGCACAAATACTATGCAAAATACAACTGAGGAATCCTCCTATGACAACTCTGCCTGGGAGACAGATTCCAATGATCCTGCTCCACCAGAAATCAGCATTATTTCTGAGGACAAATCAAGGAAGGTGCCAGACTTTGTGATTCACCGAGGAGTTCACCGACAATGGGTTGCTGTCGAGATTCCAAAGGTCGTTCATCAGTCAAAGTAATTGCCGTCTTTAGCCTTTCACCCTGCCCAGGTGAAACGGATGTTTTGATAGGGTTCGCTTTCTGTAAATTTCCCTCTTCGCTTTGCCCGAAGCGACAGAGTTTTGTTTTATAGGGCTGTAGTTTCAAGGATCGACTTGTTCATTAATAAAATAACGTCGTTCTGTAATTTCCGCACTAATTGTTGTTTTCTCTTTTTGCTTTTCCAAAAAATGGTAATCCTAAAAAACAAAAAAAATAATACAAACAAGCAGTAAAACAAATACACTGCACGCACTTGCATTTTTCTCTATCTCTTCTAAACACGAATCATCACGTCATGCAGATTGCTTGTTTTAAACCCAGTTGAAACATACGATCCGATGCCTTCTCCCAACTTTGAGTTCCCGGTATTCGAGGCTGAAGAAGAAAATGACAACGAAATTCCAAAAGAGATCTCTCAACTACTCAGACAAGAGGAAAGGTCCATTGAACCTCACAAAGAACCTTTGGAAACGGTAAACTTGGGTTCAGAGCAAGAGAGAAAAGAAATCAGGATTGGGGCACTGCTCAGTCCAACTGCTAGAGAGGGTTTGATACAGCTTCTCAAAGAATTCCCCGATGTATTTGCTTGGTCCTATCAGGATATGCCAGGGTTGGATACCAGCATCGTGGAACATCACTTACCGTTAAGATCGGAATGTCCGCCAGTAAAGCAAAGGTTGAGACGGACTCACCCGGACATGGCCATCAAAATCAAAGAGGAGGTGCAAAAACAGATTGACGCGGGTTTCCTCGCTACATCTGAATATCCTCAATGGTTAGCCAACATCGTACCTGTTCCGAAAAAGGACGGAAAGGTCACAATGTGTGTCGACTACCGAGATCTGAACAAGGCTAGTCCAAAGGACGACTTTCCTTTACCACACATTGATATACTGGTTGACAGTACAACAAAGTTCAAAGTTTTCTCCTTCATGGATGCATTCTCGGGCTATAATCAAATCAAACTGGCGCCGAAAGACATGGAGAAAACTTCATTCATTACCCCATGGGGTACCTTTTGTTACAAGGTAATGCCGTTCGGTTTGAAAAATGCCGGGGCAACCTATCAAAGGGCCATGACTACTCTGTTTCATGACATGATACACAAAGAAATCGAGGTATATGTCGATGATATGATTGCTAAATCTAGAACAGAAGAGGAGCATGTGACCCACCTGTCAAAACTATTCGAGCGGTTGAGAAAGTACAAACTCCGCTTGAATCCCAACAAATGCACCTTCGGTGTCCGTTCAGGGAAACTACTAGGGTTCATCGTCAACCAGAAAGGAATTGAGGTTGATCCTGACAAGGTCAAGGCCATTCAAGAAATGCCTTCTCCGAAAACTAAAAAACAAGTCAGAGGATTCCTGTTAGTTAACATATCTTTTAGGAATTTGGCATAAGATGGTATTTGGTTAATAACTTCGGTGAATGGATCTCAACGTGGAGCTTCTCAATCAGTTTTACAAACTTCTTATATTGGTTGTCTAATTTGGTTTGTTCAAGTCTTTATGGATATGGGATTGGTGGTTTGTAAGGTGGGGGTGGTACATATATTTCATTATCTTTTTCTTCCTCCTTATCCTTAACCTCTTCATCCTTTTGTTTCTCAGGCTCTACTGGTTCCTCCACTTGTTTCTCAAGTGTGGTCACAACATTTTTCTTGGGTGTGTCGTAACCCAAAATTTGACCTCTCTTTTTTCTTTTGCATGAGCTTGTGCATTCGCATCGTCGGCATACACATTCGCATTTTTCTTTATGTGTTTCTTGTTGCAGGATTTTCAGGCTTAAGCTCGATTAATCGCATCCTTCACAAGATTGTCTCATCATTAACACAAGCACAAAACAAGGGTTTCAATTCCTATTCATAGGGTAAATTTTTCCTAGAGTAACCGGTTACTCAATATAGGGTAACCGGTTACTTAGTGCAAATTTGCAATTCCCGCTGCATTTTGGGACAGCAACTCCGCACTCTCTTTGTTTTGGGATTCTACTTGATTCTAGCAGTGTGTGGAACATTCTAGATATTTCTAGATAACTCAAGACTATTCAAGACAGTCCACTTACATTTATTCCAATGCCCCACTTTAAATTAAGTGCACCATGTTCCTTGATTTCCAAGCATGTCAACCTTTGATTTGAAGCTTACATTGGGATTGTTACCGAGTTAACTTCCTAACTAACCGAGTTAACCGCTTGACTCGGTGAATCAAGTGTAACTAACTCCTAGCCTAATTCCAAACGACCCTAAGCTAGTTCCTAGCCTAATTCCAAACTTCTCACACTCCAAACCAAAACTCTATATAAACAAGCCTTCACTCACTTTTCAAAGGATCAACCATTTTTCACACAAATTTCTAACACTTCACTTTCAATTCTCTCACATTCTCTCTGAATTCTTCTGCTACTTCTTCTTCTTCATCTACATTTTCTTCCTAAAACCTCACTATAGCTCTTCACCATTGAAGAATAATCACTTTTCTCATTGAAAGTGATTATTTCTTGAGCTTAACCTTCATCATTTTGCTATTATACTTGAGTTTCTGGAGTTCTATTAGCTTTCGGATTTATCTCAAGTGTTTGCTTCAAGATTCTACGGTTCGAATTCGTATTTCGGAGTTTTGTCGCAACTTGCTCGGTTTCGATGCGATTCGGTTCTAATTGAAGATTCCTCTGGTTTTCTTTGATTATCTTCATCAAGATCTCCTTGCAACAATTACAAGCCAAATCTTCGTCTTGTAGGTTGGTAGATCTCACTCATTTTACTGTTTCGTACGTTTTCGTATCATTCACGATGTAGCTTCAACGCTTTTGTGTGTGAATTGATTTTGCATTGTTTGATCCATGATCTTGATGTGTTAATTGATTCCATCACTGCTTATTTGCTATTTTCAAGCTTGATTTTCGTGCACTTATTCATACCCTAGCATGTGTTGATTTAAACAAGTGATTTAGATGATTTAAGTGATTTTTCAAAAGATGTTTTTGCCACTATTATAGTGGTAACCGGTTACTCAATATAAGGTAACCGGTTACCCTGCCCAAATTTCACCAGATTTGCTTTTTTCAAGCAAGTAACCAGTTATCCACTTTAAAGTAACCGGTTACCACTGTAACAGAGTGCCATTTTTGGTATTTTTCAAGCTTGTTTGGCCATGCTATCTCCCTCTAACTTCCATGGATTGATATGCTTGATTTTTATGAATGTTTTAGGTGTCATTTAACTTCTGTTTGAAGCATGCTCAAGAATTTTTGATGCACGATTTCGATTATTCCATTTGTTCACATTTTTGGCATTGTATGAACATGAATATTTTGCACATTTTTATTCACATGATAGCATGATTTGTGAAGCATTAAGTGTCATTTGGTACTATTTTGCACTTTCATTCATGTTGAATTAAGTTCATTCCTCAAAGGATAAGCTTAATCTTGTACCATCAACAATACACCTTTTGCTTTAATGATTTTTCATTCATTTGGAAAATTATTAGCATGTGCCCCTCCCTTTGGTTAATTAATTGAAACTTCATTTCGATTATTAATCTTCCCTTTGGAGTTTCTCTTTAGGCCTCCTTTAGAGCTTTCTCTCTCTTTCCTTCCCCACGGAGTCAGATCTTTCACACGACACGGGAGCACTGTACAACTTGGAGATGTTGTGCTGTCTGTTTCAACTTTTACACTACACCCTGTGTGTTAGAGAAGGAATAAGAATGGAGAATTCTTACTCTCATTATGACCACTTCAAGTAGGGGACGAATGACCCTGTGCCTGGCTTAGTCACCTCTATCCTCAGGTGGTAGTGTATCTCCTTCCCCAGTCGAGTCGATCCTTGATCACTTTTATCTCCTTCAATTCCTCTTGTGGTCAATCACCATTCTTGGTTAAAGATCTTTGTCTTTGGGTTAGCAAACTATCTTTGTTTTGATACCTTACTTCTTATCTTGTGGTCAATCATCATATTTTGATTCCCCAGAAGAACCTCAATTCCTTTTTCTTCGATTAAACACAATTCTCCTGTTAAGCACCGAAACCCTAGCGGAGTTCGCATCCTTCTCTTGGTTCTTCTCCCTTTGATTGGTTAACCACAGCCTGTCAGTTAAAATACCATTTTGCACTCCTTCTCGGTTAACCATAGTCTACACACTGAGTTCCTCTTGGGTTAATCACCTTCTCTTGGTTAATCACCCATTTTTTCAATTAACCATAGCCTGTCTGTTAAAATACTGAGCCTTTTCGAGTTAATCACCTTCTCTTGGTTAATCACTAGTTTTCTCTTCGGTTAATCACAGTTTCTCTGTTAATACTGAATCCTCAGTGGTTAGCAACCTCTTTTGGTTCAACACCCTTTTGTTGGTCAAGTACTGTTTGTTTAGTCAATACCAACACCTGTCCTTTGGGTCATAACCTCTACTTGGTTCCACACCCTTTTCCTTGGTTAACCACTGTTTATCAGTTAATATATCCAAACCCCTTCAGAGTCAAAGACCTTCCCTTGGTTCAGTACTCTCTCTTCTGGTTAATCACAGTTTATCTGTTAAAACCTTTATCCCCACTAGAGTTCTTATCTCTTTTTCTTCGGTTAACCACTGCCAGTCAGTTAATATACCAAACTTTTTTTCTCTTGGTTTTGACACCATCCTTTTGCTTGTTCCCCAGTAGGGTCGCTACCTTTTGGTCCCTAACACCTTTCTTTGTTCTCTTACTCCCAGTGGAGTCTCTTGTATTCCTTTTGCTCTGTATCTTTTTGGTTTCTATACCATTTTTTGCACGTTATCCTCAGTACAGTCTCTTTTCTTTTCCTTTGCATTGCTTTCTTGGTTTTGACACCAATTCTTGGGAATCCCCAGCGAAGTTTCCTTCTTTCTTTTGTTCCTGGTTTTGACACCACTTTCTTTTCCTTTTCCTTTTCCGTCTTAGTTCCCTAAACTACGGAAGCTCTGATTCTGCATTCATTCGAATGTATGATACGTAGGCACGAGATCGCGATGATCTTGGCGAGCACACTTCCACATTTCCTTCTTCCTTTTCTCTTTTTCCTTGGTTCCATGAACTACGGCGCTCTAATTTCCTCATTGCACTATGAGGGTACGTAGGCACGAGGGCCCCAATCCTCCATGAGCACCCTCTTTCTTTTCTTTTCTCTTCTCTCTCTCCTTTTCTTTTAGTTAGAAGCCTTTAGATAGATAACCCATCCAAGCCTAGAATCAAGCAAATTGGTTCCCGTCGAGTACGACGGATGCGTAAGGTGCTAGTACCTTCCTTTCGCATAACCGGCCCTCGTTCCCGTTTCTCTTCCCCTGGGTTTTAACGATATTTTCCCCGGCGACTCTGCTGGGGAGACCTTGCTCTTGCGAGTTGGGGTCTCGCCTAGTTTTGTTTGCTTTTCTTGATTGTTTGGATGTTTATCTTTTGCGCTTTACTTGCTTTATCTTTATGCTTTAGCTTTATGTTTATTTACTGCATTTCTTTACTGCTTTCAATATTCATATGCTGTATATTCTGGATATCTGTTGTATATTCTATTGTTGTTGGGATGGGTAGATATTATTGGAGAGAAAAGTCCTAACACTGGGCTTAGCATACACATAGGCTAGAATGTGGATAGTCGTGAGGCCTGTGTTTTGCGCATTGGGTTACCACGAGAGCCACATCCCAGATCGTGATTCGCTTGAGAATACTTCCGTCCTGTGAGAATTCACTACGGCGGAGTGTTTTCATTCTGAGTCCTATGGTTTGGGCGACCTTTCTAGGGACCAGCTTGCTGTGTCTAGATCACACCTGTGAAGGGGATGGGTTTTTGCAGGAAACCAAGCCACTTCATACCATTGTTCTCTCACACATGTCAGATTGTGCACACACATCAGACTATGTTGCAGTGACACATAATTATTTGTAGATATCCGGATTATTCAGATTTGATTATTCAGACAGTTCTGGCTTCCTGTTGCTTGTGTTGCATATCATATCATCATGTAAATTAATTTTTTGCATGTACATTTCCAGGTATTCGAAGACTTATCCTTTGTTGACATTATCATAGAGATGAGTACTGGTTGTCGAGGCATCTTCAGTTATAAGTTTGTGGAGCCTAATTTAGGTACTTTGAGAGGTCTAGCATCCCATGTGATTGAAGATAACAGAGGGGTTTTCAGAGACAGTTATGGTAATCTGTTGTCCATCCTCAATACTGAAGTGAACATCACCGCCATTCAGACTCTGGTTCAGTTCTATGATCCACCACTGAGGTGCTTCACATTTCAGGACTATCAGTTAGCACCTACACTCGAGGAGTATGCTTATATTCTGGGGGTTGAGATCAAGAAGCAGGTTCCTTTTGTCTACACTAGTGGTTGTCTGAAGTTTCCCCTTATTGCTGATGCACTTTGCATTAGTAAGAAGGATGTGGAGGATAATCTCAGGTTTGCTTCGAAGTTCTTGGTTGACAAGGCAACTTCTTTGGCTACGGATGGAAACTGGAAGGCTTTCAACACCGTTCTTGCTTTGCTAATATATGGGATTGTCTTGTTTCCGAACATGGAGGATTTCATAAATCAGGCTGCCATCAGTATTTTCTTGTCCAAGAACCCTATTCCGACACTTCCTGCTGACACTTTCTTGGCAACCATAAGGGTAATCTCAAGTGGTCTCAACGAATCATGTCTCTTACTGTTGATGACATTTCTTGGTATTCTCGAGTCTTCGATGATACTATGATCATTCTTCATCGTGGGAAATTCTCCAATGTGCTTCTCTTGGGCACAAAGGGTGGAATTAACTACAATTCGAGACTTGCACTCCTACAGTAGGGATACCCTATGGTTGCCAAGCCCGATCCTGAGGTAGTGGAAGACTTCATCTTTCATGAAGGGGTTGATGACATGGGATTGCTGAAGAGGTTTAGAGCCGCTTGGACACAGATTCACTCCAAAGGAAGAGCCGATTTGGGTAAGAAGAATTGCATAGCCAAGGAAGCTTACACAATTTGGGTCAAGGAGCGCGTCAAAAAGATCTTGTTGCCATTTTCTTTCGAGCCTTCCATGAAAGCCAAGCCTCCTGAACTTGCCATTGTTCCTCCATCTGAAATCGATCAACTCAAGCTGACTATTGAAAAGTTGAAGAAGGAGAATGTCGATCTTCGTCTCAACCTTGTTAGAGTCACTTCCGAGAAGGATTGTCTACAGATTAAGCTCCATCAGAAGCGTGAGCGCATGCTCAAAGAGGTGGAGGTTGAACAGAACAAGCGAAGGAAAGTGGGTGATGCTTTGAAGAGCACCTATGATGGACTTCCTTCAAAGAAGAGACAACTCGCCGATACCCAGTATCAAGCCAACAAGGATGAGTTGAGCTACAAAAAGCAACTTGAAGAGCTTCGAGGGAAGTTATCCGAGTTCAAGACAAAGTAGCAAAGTGAGCAAGACCGTGCTAATCAGTTGGCAAAGGACTTTTCTCAATGTCAAGCTAAGTTCGACAAAGTCTTCGGCGAGATTCAGAAGCTGCAGGATCAAGCACATCAGAGCCGAGAGCAGATTAGCCATCTCAACACAGAGAGCACTCATTGGGAACATCAAAGCTGTCATCTGCAAAACCTCCTGGATCAGAAAGAGGCCTTTCTTCAGAATATGCTTCAGGGACCCAACCATTCTTTGCTACGCAACCTTATGAAGGATGCGAAGTATTGGAGTGAGAGGCATGGCCGTCTAGCCAAATTTACTGAGCATGCACTGGAGGACTTACCTGGGTTATTGAGAGATGCATACGCTGATGTATTGCCGCACCAGCTTCCTTGGACTATTTTTCACTTCTTGTCTGTTTGTAGGGTGGTATTTGTACTTGACTTGTACTTCTTTCCATTATTGTTGAATGAATGAATGAAGTTTCTTGCCAATCTTATCTTTCGTACCTTTACTTGAATGCTTTATGATTATTGTTAACAAAGATAAGTCTAAGAATTCCTGGAATTTAAAACTTTATTTTTGCATGCATAACATACGGTTGAAGTGCCAGTTGAGCCTGTGAATCAGATTGGTGTTCATCCATCAAATTCTCAATCTGGGTTGAACAAAATGCCTGCTGGTTTTCCTTGGGGCATGCCTCCGAATTACACTCCTCAAATTGCAAATAATGGTAGTGCCTTCATACCATATCAGCCTTTTGTTGCGCCCATGCCTAATGGGAATGCTGCTGCATATCCCTGGGGTATGCCTACTCTGGTTCCACCTCCGGTGGGAAATAACGATCATGAGAATGTTCAGGTTCAGACTCGTCAAACTCCCGGGTTGGATGACATTGAAACTCCTGATGAAGAAGAGCATATGTATAGGGGTCCGCCTTTTCAGATTCCGGTTTCATCTCAAGCTGCTCAAACCGCTGTCCAAAATGTTCATCCCATAATGTTCTATCCTGGGGCATCTTCAGCCGTTGTGGTACCTCCTTCGAATTATCCGTTTGGTGTTTAGATGGGTCTGAATGCTGGTCAGATGGTTAATCAGGGATTGATGTATCCTTCTCAGTTTTCTACTCCGCAAGTGCACGCTCCAGCCGCATCTCAGCTGCCAAATCCTTAGATTCTTGTCAGGCCTGCTAATCAAAGTAGACCTGCTGACTACAAGTTGTTGGAAGACCGTATCAGAGCTATTGAAGGGTTTTCTGCTTTCGGCATGGAGGCTAAGGACTTGTGTTTGGTTCCGAATGTTGTATTGCCACGGAAATTCAAGATACCTGAGCTACCAAAGTATAAAGGTTTGAGTTGCCTGCGTAGTCATATCACTATGTACTGCAGGAAGATGGCATCCTATATTGATAATGATGAATTGATGGTTCATTGTTTTCAAGATAGCTTGTCCGGTGCTTCATTGGATTGGTACATGGGCCTAAAACGTAGCTAAATCCCTACTTGGAGGGATCTGTCTGAAGCATTCTTGAAACAATACAAATACAATCTTGATCTGACGCCTACTAGATTGCAGTTGCAGAATCAATCTCAACGCTCAACTGAAACATTCAAAGAGTCTGCGCAAAGATGGCGTGAGATGGCATCTCGTATGAGGCCGACTCTCTCTAACAATGAGTTGGTTGACATCTTTATGGGTATATTGCAAGGATTCTACTATGAGAAAATGGTGGATAGTTCATCATGAAACTTTGCTGACATTGTAGCAATTGGTGAACGGATTGAGAACGGTTTGAAGACTGGAAAGATTTCTGGAGCTGCTTCCCAGCAGCCGGCCACTAGAAAGTCTCAGAATAGTCAGTCAAAGAAGAAGGAAGGTGAAGCTAACCCTGTGACAGCTCAAGTTTCTCCTCAGTATCAAGCTCATATGGCTCCCATGCCCTACTATCCATATCCGTACATTGCTGCTGCACAATACCAACAACCTCTATATCAGTATCATCCGCAACAACTAGTTCAGAATGCTCAGAATAAGCAACAACCGCAATGTCAGCGACAGACTCAACAGAACAACAAAAATCAGCTGAATCAAAACCTTCAAAACGACAACAATCAAGGAAATCACAAGCGTCCGAAATTTGACAGAATTCTGGTGTCATACACTGAGTTGTTTCCTAATTTGGTCCACCAAGGGGCAATTGTTCCTAAGGAGATCGCGCCTGCAATTCCTCCATTTGGCCCGAAGCATAATCCAAACGCATATTGTGCCTATCACGCTGGATACATAGGACATGCAACAGAGGACTGTTTTGTTTTCAAAACCAAGGTTCAGGAACTCATTGATCGGGAGATTCTGACTTTTGCTGAGGAAGGTCCTAACATTCAGCATAATCCATTGCCCAATCACGGTGGACCTGCGGTGAACATGATTGAGGATAATTCAAGGGCTGCACTGATCATGGATGTTGACGAAGTAAAGACCCCGATGACTGTGGTTATCAAGAGATTGAATGAACATGGACTTTTGAAAGAGTTACATGGTAAGTGTCAGATTTGCGATGATAATCGCAATCAATGTCGAAGGCTGAAAGGTTGTGTCTAGATTTTGATGAACCGAGGTGAAGTTCAATTTTCCAGATCTAAACCTGTTGAGGAAGTTGCTACCATCGAGCCATTCACCATCGTCTATAGGAAGGTTCCTGTTGAATCTCCCAAGAAGAAGATACAACCTATTATTGTTTTCCCGCCAAAGTCATTTCGATGAGTCTGAGATTGTGAATGTTACAGCCGCTGGAGGTATGACTCGTAGTGGACGAGTGTTCTCTCCGAAGGTCACTACAAAGTCTGTTCAAGTTCCAAATGTTGTTCCTCCCAAGGAGGCGCCTGCATCTGCAACCCCTGTTGTTCAACAAGGGGCATCTACTGTTATACCAGTGCCGACTATCCCGTCTGAGGATGTTTCAAAGAGCAAAGAGACACTTGATGATCAAGAGTTCCTTAAGTTGATTAAGAAAAGTGACTTTAAAATTATGGATCAGTTAGGGCAGACTCCCTTAAGGATCTCAATCTTGTCCTTACTCATGAGCTCCCCCGCGCACAAATCAGCTTTGTTGAAAGTCTTGAACACTGCTTATGTTACGCACGATATATCCGTTGTCGAGTTCGATGACGTAGTGGCCAACATAACTGCAAGCAGATACCTGGGTTTTAATGAATCACAATTACCTCCTGAAGGAGCTGCCCACAACAAAGCACTACACATATCCGTAACCTATACAGACATCCTCTTATCTCGTGTTCTTGTGGATACTGATTCTTCTCTTAATGTGATGCCTAAGGGCATATTGAGTCAATTACTGGTAGAAGGGAGTGAGATGAGGCCGAACGCCTTGGTTGTCAGAGCCTTTGACGGTTCACGAAGGCAACTTATTGGAGAAGTGGATTTACCCATCAAGGTTGGACCACATTTGTTCACCATTACTTTCCAAGTAATGGATATCGATCCCACTTACAATTGCTTATTGGGTCGTCCGTGGATTCACGCTGCATGGGCAGTTACATCCACTTTACATCAGAAATTGAAATTTATGTTTGACGATCAGCTGGTCATAGTCTGTGGTGAAGAAGATCTGATTGTGAGCGAGTTATCGTCTTTTCGATACGTCGAGACCGATGAAGGCATAGCTGAGGTGCCGTTGCAGTGTCTCGAATTCGAAGATGTCAACTCTACTTCAACTAGTCAAAGTAGATCACCGCAAATGACCTTAGCATCTGCTAAGAGTGCTAAAGAGACCATCAATAAAGGAGCCTTGTCGGGCTGGGAGAATGTGATTGATGTGGTTGAAAAGCATAATCGTTTTGGATTGGGTTATCGTCCTGGTCAACAATCTAGCTCACATGGTCCGAAGCAGGGCAATTTGATCAAGTTCAGTAGCGCGGTTTTTTAGGTGGGTGACATCATGGCAGCCCTTGATGATTCTGGTCCTAGTAACCAGATTTCAAGCTTTGTGCGCAAGTGTCCGCCGGGTTTTAAGCTCAACAACTAGACATCTACCGTGATTCCTGTGGTTTTTCCATATAACTTGTAATGTATTTTGCTTTCTCATTCCCTCGTCCTCGCCCGATACGAGTGGATAGCTTGTAAAGGGCCTCACGCTTTTGCAATATTATGTGATCAATAAATAAATTTTTTTTTGCATTCAAAATCATGCTCTATTTTCTTTCTTTATTTTACTCACAAAATAAATGGCAAAAGTTTCTTTTATTTTCACTTTCAAAATAGCTCATTCTAAAGATATTAATAAACATGCAGAACTAATAAACGCATTGATAACAACATGGAAAACATTCATTGTAATTCTGGAATTCCAATTAACCAAGTCGAAGAAGATGGTGAGGAAGATTGTGAATTACCGGCTGAACTCGCAAGGCTCCTTGAGCACGAGCATAAAGAGATTCAGCCACACAAAGAGCCAGTGGAAGTTGTCAATCTTCGTACTGATGAGTTCAGAAGAGAAGTCAAGGTTGGCGCGTCTCTCACAGAGCATGTACACTCCGAGGTGGTCAAGTTATTGAAAGAGTATGTTGATATCTTCGCCAAGTCTTATCAAGATATGCCTGGGTTGGATACCAACATCGTTGAACATCACTTGCCACTCAAGCCCGGACGTCCTCCTGTCAAGCAGAAACTCAGGAAGACTAGACCCGACATGGCACTCAAAATCAGAGAAGAGGTAAAGAAACCGTTTGATGCTAGGTTCCTCGCCAATTCTGAATATCCTGAGTGGATTGCCAACATCGTCCCGGTTCCAAAGAAAGATGGGAAGGTTAGAATGTGTGTGGATTATCAAGATCTCAACAAGGCAAGCCCGAAAGATGATTTTCCTTTGCCTCATATTGATGTCTTGGTAGACAACACGGCACAGTTCTCTGTCTTTTCGTTCATGGACGGGTTTTTAGGGTATAATCAGATCAAAATGTCCCCAGTTGATATGGAAAAGACTACTTTCATCACGCCGTGGGGTACATATTGTTACAAAGTTATGCCATTCGGTTTGAAGAATGCAGGGGCAACATACCAACGTACCATGACAACTCTCTTTCACGATATAATTCATAGAGAGATTGAGGTTTATGTGGACGATATGATTGCCAAGTCCAAAACTGAAGATGATCACTTGGTTCATCTGAAGAAACTGTTTGACAGACTCCAAAAGTTTAGATTGCGGTGAAATCCTACGAAGTGTACATTCAGAGTTCGATCTGGTAAGCTGTTGGGCTTTATTGTGAGTCAGAAGGGCATTGAAGTTGATCCTAATAAGGTTAGGGCAATTCAGAATATGCCGCCTCCCAAAACAGAAAAAGAAGTTTGTGGCTTTCTGGGCAGACTTAATTACATCTCAAGATTCATTTTGTTAGTTCTGCAGCTATGCAGTATGTATGTTGGCTAAATTTTGTTAAAACCTTTATGTTAGCTCTTGTGTCACTGAAGGTGTTTTAACATGCTGTATGTGTATCTGCCATAACAGATTAGTTGCAGGTTGTGAAATGTCAAGTAGGATGTCTTGACATGTTGTTCTGCACTAACTGGTTATGTTCAGTTTCTGTCATATTCGTTATATGTCAATTGTGATGTCTTGACATGTTGTGCTGCACCTACCTAGTATGAGTGCATGGTTGTAATGGTGTGACAGAGATGTCATGAGCACTTCACTGAACCTGAATGTTTAAGGTTATGTGACGTGGCTGTCTTTGGAATGTCATGATAGAACATCTTGATCTGGTACAACAGGTACTGCTGCTCTGTGATGGTTAATCAAGATGTTAAAGGAGATGTCACAACAACATTGTCTATTACAGCAGGATGTTAGGTAAGATGTCCTGACATGGTTAATCAGACATCAGTACAGATATGGCAGTTTTACTGTCATGACAGTATGTCATAACATCTTGGTTCTGGCACAGCAGTTGCTGTTGTTATGTGACAGATGTTGAAGGAGATGTCATGACATCTTAGTCTGGTATAGCAGGTGTTACTGTTTTACTGTCATGTGATTTTTAATCAAGATGTTAAAGGAGATGTCACAACATCTTTGTCTGGGACAACAAGTACTGCTGTTGTATATCTCTTGACAGATTTGATTTGATTTGATGAGATCTGTTTGGATATACCTCATCATTATACGCAGGTCAAGGAGATTTATTAGGAACAAAGTGAAGACTTAATTGGATTTCATAAAAAGGATCTTGGAGACTTTTTAGGAAACTATTTGGAGATTTGTTCCTATTTTTATGGAGAAGATCTTGCAGCTGAATTAAAAAGTGAAGATTTAAAACATACATAAGATCCTGGAAATATTATGGAGCTGATTTATAGGTCTGGAAGATTCAAGTCAGAATCTAGAAGAATATTGAAGAATAATGAGTTTCTAATTATGGATATAAATTAGGAAGGATTTGATTGAAGACCTATTTTGTAGGAGAATATTTTGCAGAATTGTAGCAGCTGTTATGCTGTGATTTGAAGCCCAAATCCAGTTGGGAATAAGTTATAAATAGAATGCTTGTAACCTAGAATAGGCACGGGTCCAAAATGTAGATCATTAGGGTTTGTGTGAAATTGTGAGCCACTTTGGTACTATTTCGTACTTAGAGTTGGATTGTTTTGTTGAGTTGTACTTGTCAATCATCTATGAGCTTTTAAGCAATGATGATTGTGTTTCTTTGAAGTGTGTCTTCTACTTTTCTATGATTGAAGAGTTGTTGGAAATCAAGTTGTTGATGCAGTGGCTGAGGTGTTGACTGCTAGACATTATTGCGATGATTAGAAGTGAGATGAAGTCTCTTATCTAGGGTGGACTTAGGTAGAAGGGCCATTGGGTAGTGATTAAGTGAGTAGATCATCAACGGGTGTGTTGATTGTAGGGTCTATGAATTGATACTGCTGATAGTGAACTTCCTTCCAGGCTTGGTATGCCCCCAGATGTAGGTTGTTAGACCCAACTGAGTGAACAATTCTTGTGTGCACTTTACTTTTCAGCAACTTCTTTAATTGTCTATATCTTGTATATGTTTTTGATAACAGACTAGATGTCTCGACATGTTATGTGACATCTGGATCTGTCATACCAGAATTTCAATTGGTATCAGAGCAGGCATCCTGTTCGTTTTTCTGGGTGAGATCCTAGGGAAAATACTTTCTGGTTCATGTACAAGGAAGATAGCTGTGCTGAAAAGTTGTTTGGACTTGGTCAGTTCATATGTTGTTTGAATGGTCCCTTGAAGTGGAGGATGGACTATTCATGATAGGGTGTGTATTGGCTCTGTTTGAAGTTGGCAGGCGTGTAGCTTTGGTGGTGAGCTGCTTTGTGGGGTGATTTATTTTCAACCTATGCTGACCTATTGCACCTGGAGCGTGGTGTTTGTGCAAAGGTTATTAAGTTCTGTCTGAAGGTTGTCGAGGGGTTTTCTTTATCTGTGTTCCGCTGTATATGTATATGTCAGAAAACTCCTGGTGGTCTTGTGTGTTAAGGCTGCAACACTCTGTTCACCTGTGAAGGTGTATCACATGGTGTGGTGATACTTGATGATATCTTCAACTAGCTTATCAGAGTTGCCAAAGATACTTAAGGTTTGACCCAAGTCCACTCATAAAGGAATTTTCAATAAGTTTGTTAATGAAAGATCAAAAGGAAGCAATTTTTTTTTCTCTCTTCTCTGAAAGACCATCCTCAAGCCTTTATTGAAGGATCCCTTGGTGCAGTTCTTGAATGATTTCCTACCAGATGTTAAACCAGCAGATTGTGCAGAAGCTTGTTGGATAAAGGTATGGCATAGCAGATGCTTGGGGGCTAAACAAATGTGTATTGATCACATCTGTTTGGAACCTACTCCTGGCTTGGAAGAGGAGGCATTTGGGTTATGTGTCTAAGAAGTTTCTATCAAGAAACATGTCTTAGATAAGTGTGTGAGTAGGAGTACAAAGGCTGTTTTTTTGTGGAGGTCAAGCTCAAATGTTAAGGACATTCTCTTTGAAGTCTGGAAGTTCCTTCTAATCAAATGAGCTAGATGTTTGGAATCTTGTTTATGGCTATGGAGCAGATTTTTTTTTAAAGGAGTTATATGTGTGTACCAACCATGGGATGTGCAGCTATTGGATGGGAGAATGAATATTTCCCTTATGAGTTCTTAGCAATTAATAAGGGAGAGTCCTTAATCTGATGCTGGAAGAACTCGAAGAAATGTCAGACATAATGTCTTGACATCTTTGTATAGAGAATTTATTTTTCTCAATTTGTCTGGTGGTGTTTCTCAAAAACAGGATGGAGGTTGTTTACTCAAACTTGATATCACTGTTAAGTCTATGAGAGCATGGAACTCTTGTTCTAGTGGAAAAGAAACTCAAAGGGTTGTGCGCAGAGGAGATGTATTAACCTAACTTGTTGACTGGTGTCTTCATTATTGGAATGTCATCCAAACCATCTAGGATAAGTATTTCAGATTTGTTTTTGGAACAAGGAGGAGTTGGTATTTTTTTTTGGGACCAAAGGATTATGGTTCCTTGGTATTTGCATGAGAAGTTTCTTCTTAAGATGGAGTTCAGTTATGTGGTGTCCTCACATAATGGAACATTTTTTTTGCAAGGATTGAAGAGCATCCTTATAGGTTGAAGTGTTGGGAGAAATATATATTTTTTAAACAATCTGTTTGTTATGACCAGTCAATGTTTTTTTTGTATGCTCCAGAAACCTGTTAGAGGGAATTTCCTCTTTAGGTGCAGAAGGATGGTATCCAACATCTCAAAGTCAGACAAGAGGTCTGAATAGTTGAAGTTTGAGAAGAAGATTCTTGAGATGTAGAGTATGCAGGTTCCTACTTGTGTGTATGGTCTAGGTTTGAAGGTTGATCAGATACTGATGGTCGATCCTCTTGTGCCCCTTGCTAGAGATGTGTGTGGATTTCTGTTGTCTCCAAAGCCATAGTAGATGGTTAATGTGATTTAGACTGATGTCGGAACTGATTTCATTTCATTGCTTCCTCAACCAAGGGAGTTAGTTGTGCTCATGGTGAAGTATCAGGTCAAGCCACTTACCTAATCTGAAATGATTAGTGGTGTGGATTAATAAAAGAGGGATCATCTAGTGCCACAAGTGTGCAGGAAAAGAATGTCGTACCTTGTGTGAGAAGGTTACCTTATCACATATGATAAATACCTTAACAGGTGTTGAGTATTTGTCTGCTTTTGATAAGGATGTGTGAAATTCTGGTATCAGATGTGTGATGTCATAACAACACACTCTGCTGTATGAACAAGGTAAAAACAACAGTAAATAACACAAAGAACTGTTCACCCAGTTCGGTCTAACTACCTACGTCTGGGGGCTACCAAGCCAGGGAGGAAATTCGCTAATAGTAGTATTAAATTACAAACTCAACAATCCCAGTTGACATCTACTAATCTTAATCACTACCCAATGACACTTCTACCTAAGAAACCACTTAGGTATGAGAAACCACTCACTCCCTAAATCACCACAGTGATACAATCCAATGATTTCAAATTAACCACACTACTTGATTCTGCTAAATAGCTTTGATCAAGAACAATTAACAACTCAAAAATAGTAACACCAATTCACACACGAATGGTTTACAAAACACACACGAAGACACAAATGACACTAAGTCTTTAGCTCTCTTTCTTCGTTATTTACCAACAAGGGTTGAGGCTGCTTTTATAGAATTCTGACTTGGGCTTGGACCTCTTCCAAAAATATCTGATTTGATTTGTTTTAAAACCAGAATTTAAAACAGATTTGATCTTCAAATCTTTTTAAATCTCTTCAAATCAGCCCTAATGTTAGTTACATGATCTGCTCCATAATCTGCAAATTTTCTGATTGAAAATATCTTCTCCAAGATCTTCGCATCCAATCTCTCTAACAGATCTCCTCAAAGCACACTAACACGTGCAGCCCTAAAACATCACAACCTGATGTTCTGATGTTCTGATAAACTGATGTCAAGACATCAATTATAACATCAGCAGATAAAACTTCAAACCTGCAACAACTAATGTTAGGACCCAATGTTATGACATCAGACATCTGACATCAACATTGCTCAACTTTGTTTTACCAAAATTCCAGCCAATACTAGAACTAACAATGTGCATCTAACCAATAGTGAATACTCTGACGGGAGATGTGCGTGTATCTAAGGTGTTGTGCTTTCAACTAATGACAAAATACATTGACGGGAGACTATGTATATGTCTGATGTAAAAGTGCATGACTGCAGAAGTGTTGAGAATTTACTTTTCTCTTTTTGGCTGTTTATTTCTTTTCATGGTGTGTGGTGTATGTGATGTGTCAAGAATGTCCTAACAGATGTTAGAACATTTTCGGGGTTAGTTTTCCTTGGAGTAGGACTTTGAGTTCACATCTTATCTAAGAAGTATTTATCTTGTCATACGGGAGAATGATGGGTAAAGGATTGTCTTGGAAGCCTGATGTGAATGGGACATGCTAGAAGTGGATAAGTTTAGTGCCTATGGAACAGTTGGGCTGGAAATTCCTGGAACTTTGATCTCAAGTCTGTTGGTTGTGGTACACGGATGGGTTCTGGGTATCCACACACTATATGATCATGAAGCTGTCATAGGATATCATGTAGTGGTTTTGGGATGTTTCTTGCTGAAGAAGCATATGTTGAGAAAGATAGGGGGAGAGTAGAGAGTGTTGCAGTGTAGAATTCTGTGTGTTGTGGTGGTTGTTGGTTTTTTGGTTTTTTGGTTCCTTGGCTTAAGGGGGGGCTTGGAGATTCTGTTTTTATTTGGAATGTGGTGTTTTTCTTAGTGCAGCTGGATTCTGATCATGATGTCAAGACTGATGTCTTAACATCTGCTGACAGAACATTTTGTTCAGAATGTTATGGTTTTTGTCTCCAGAGAACACAAGCTTCTATCTGATTTATGTACTGTTGTGGTACATGGTTTGCTTGAGGGTCAAGCAGTAGGTGAATGTGTTCGGCAGGTGTGTTGAACAGAGGGTGCGCTCTTGAAGACATGAAGATGCGTCTTGTGTTTTCCATTCATTTTGGGTGTTCTTCTTGCAATGGAGCATTGGTTATCCATGACAGGGAGAGTACTGTATCCTATCAGATTATACAAGCTTCGGATTTGGATGTGTTCTGCTACTGACTTGCTTGCTTTTGGTTGATTGTCCTTAGATGCATAATTGCTTGGTTTGGTATATTATGGCTAAAAAGGGGGAGAAGTAAGTAGTAGTAGTGTTCCTTGGTTGTTTCCTTGAGGGGGAGCTGGTTGTGTTATCCAAAGGTTGTATGGATATTGCTCTGGTGTGTTATTGCTTTGTCAAATATGGCTAAAAAGGGGGAGAGTGTGCGATTGCATGATGTGCTAATATCTGATGCCACTAACTGATGATTTGCTAACTGGTGAGCTAGTGTGAGTGGCTGTGTGAGGTTGTAGTTGAGTGTTGTTGAGTGTTGATCTGTTGATCCATTATTGTGAAGTTTCTGTTATTGTGTGTGTGACTGTGCTAACAATCTGTGTTGGTCTTCTGATGCTGGTATCTCTGATTGTTGGTTTTAGCCAAAATTTACCAAAGGGGGAGTTTGTTAGTTCTGCAGCTATGCAGTATGTATATTGGCTAAATTTTGTTAAAACCTTTATGCCAGCTCTTGTGTCACTGAAGGTGTTTTAACATGTTGTATGTGTATCTGCCATAACAGATTAGTTACAGGTTGTGAAATGTCAAGTAGGATATCTTGACATGTTGTTCTGCACTAACTGGTTATGTTCAGTTTCTGTCATATTAGTTATATGTCAAGTGTGATATCTTGACATGTTGTGCTGCACCTACCTAGTATGAGTGCATGGTTGTAATGGTGTGACAGAGATGTCATGAGCACTTCACTGAACCTGAATGTTTAAGGTAATGTGACGTGGCTGTCTTTGGAATGTCATGACAGAACATCTTTATCTGGTACAACAGGTACTGTTGCTCTGTGATGGTTAATCAAGATGCTAAAGGATATGTCACAACATCATTGTCTGTTACAGCAGGATGTTAGGTAAGATGTCCTGACATGGTTAATCAGACATCAGTACAAATATGACAGTTTTACTGTCATGACAGTATGTCATAACATCTTGGTTCTGGCTGCTTAACCCCAAATTTTTCCCTTAGATCCATTGATCTTCTGCATATCATAATAGGTCAATCATGCTGCATGACTAACCCTTTTTATTAGGTTTTTGTTTGTGTTTGTTTCATTTCTATTAGGTTTTATCTTGAGGAGATTCAAGGAGTGATTGATCAAGATATTTGGATGGAATCTTGAATCAAGCAAGTCTCTAAGAGATGTCTCCATAACCCTAACCCCTACATAACCAAATTTCTACCCACTTTACCTGCCCTCAATTGTCACCTTCATTTTCTAAACCTATTTCATTAACCTTTTCATTTAACCAATATTATTCAATTTAATTCTCCTAAACCACATCTAATCCTAATCTATTGCCAAATCATCCATTATTATTTATTTTTCCTAATCACCTTTGTTTACAACAAGAATACAAAAAAACCATTCTTAATTTCCTAAGCCCAATTTGGTGAGCCCATCGTGACCAAAAGGAGAGGAATATGTTGCAAACTATGTGGATTTTAATTTCATTGCCAATGACCAATAGGAGTCAAGCATTAGTGGTGTTGACTTTTCAACCTAATTAGCAACCAACGGAGAAACGACATGTGGCACCAAGGAAACCAAAGTGAACCAAATTGTTCTTCTCCCTCATCTTGCTCGTGAAATTCAGATTGGAAAGGAAGAATTTAACACATTTGAATCCATTTGTTCAAGAACCCATTTCAATTCAATCCTTGGCGTGAATCACATTTTGAATTCACCAAGAGCGTTGCCTGTTTGAGCTTCGTTTTATTTGCTTTAGTAAAAGCGTTTTGATCGCGACTTTATGAGTTGAATGAGGGTTACTGCAAGTATACAGTTGTATCGTGTAGTTTTAAAAGATTATCGATCCCACAGAGACTAGAAATCGAACGCACCGTTATCTATCGTTACTATGTTTATCTAAGGCTAATCAGAATTTGGGTTTTTTGTTCAAACGGGAAATTAAAGGGAAATTAAAATTTGGGAATACTAGTTATGACTAAGTTATCGGTATATAATTCGGTAACCTACGTAGAATTAATTAAACCTAAGCCTATAGAGATTTATCACCCTATTCATCTGTAGGAGAAACCAGTTTAAAAGCCCTCAACTCATACTCCCGTGGTTCTTGCTTCAGACTATACTTCTAAGTCAATACGTCTGCTCTCGCTAGCCCGTATGAGGTTAAAAATACTTTTTGAAAACTAATTAAACCTAATTAACTTGAAAGCGCTTTTGCTGTTTTTAAAACTAATGCCCGATTTCAGCTATCCGGGTAAAGTCTCACACTCCCGTGGTCTCGACTTTAACCTATGTTACCTTTTTACTCTCGTAATAAAAGTTGGGGTTTATATTAAGAAATCGAAGCCAGAAGAAGGATTGATTATTGATTTTAGCTTAGAGAAAATTAATTCATTTTAGTTACTTCATTATACACCGATAATATCGGTTTAGCTCGACATAATTAAGAAATTAAACGCAAAAGCAAGGGAATAAATAAACACATACATAATTAATGAATAAATAAACAATGCTTGAATTAAATAACGAAACCTGGAATTCAGTAATAATGGTAACAACAATCCCTCCACAAGCTGGTAGGTTCTTGCTTGAATGTAATAAATTGCAAGGTTGAAGGCAATGAAACAAAGAAAACTAAAGCTAAGTTGTAACAGTTCCTCAGTGTGAGAAACTGTCACTTTTGTTCAGTAATGGCTAACAAGGAAATGGAAATGTAAAGTAAAAGAAATGACTAAAGTTCTGAAAATAAATTGGCAGTAAGACGGTACACTTTGAAAGCAAAATTGGCCACCCTTTGTTCTTCGTGAATGCCTCTATTTATAGGCTCAGCTGGGGTAGAAGTTGGAGAAAATTCAGCCACTCATGCTGACGGTTATACCACGTTGGACCTAGAAAACTTCGGAGGAAAATGGCATCGTGTGAAACTGCTTCTCTGAGAATTCGTAGTTAAGTCTCTGCATCCAACGTGCAAATTAAGCGCATGACGATCGTGGTGATATGTGACGGTCGTGGTGTACTTTGGAGCTGCCACGGTCGTGGCACTCCCATTACGATCGTGATATCAGCAGAAAATGGATTTATTCAATTTTTCTTCTCTTTTCTGCTCTTTTCTTGCATGTTTTGGTTCTTTTCCATATTTAGCATACTTTGACTTGTAAAATATGATTACCTGCAAAAACACTTAAATAATCTCGAGAAAATCGGATATTTGACGAAAAATGGAATAAGAACTAACATAAATCGAAGTAAAAATATGATAACAATTCGTGTTATCAAACTCTCCCACACTTGAATCTTTGCTTGTCCTCAAGCAATCAATCTATTAAAACGGACAAACTTTATCAAATGCACATACCTGGCATACCAATGGTGTTGAAAAAGAGTTTCTTGTTAGTCAGACGGGTAGTAGTGCAAAACACTAAGGATACAATAACGACACAAAGCAACAAGCTTGTCATAGACCTCTCTTTTGTACAATCCAGTCCAAATCATTATATTATAGTTCAACCATAAGTTTTCGTATCCGTTTCACCCGGTTTCATTCTAGCGCAATCACATTAAGCCCGTTGCCTTATTCACGCACGTAGTGGAGTAACCGGTTAGTGACTTTGATCCCATTTTCTCGCACGGGGCCTGATACACAAATGTAGTAACCCTTTATACATCCCATTCGTAGATTGCGGGGGATCGAACAGTAGTTCACCCTACCAAGTTTAGAATCAGGTACCTCTGAACCAATCAACAACGGATTTTCTTTCTTTATTTTCTTGCACATTTTCACAACTGTGAGAGTTGTTGCATATTCTATTTATTTTTTTCTCGGCATATAGATAAGAAAGATTTTTTTCTTTTTCTTGATTTGGCATCAAACACTTATATTCATCGGTTCCCCACGTGGTTTGTGATATAGACGGTGCTGACTGCTAATATAAACTACTAAGGGTTATTTTAGGACTGAACTCAAGGTATCGTATAATAAGTGTCGAAACTGGTATCGCATACGCAAGAGGTCTAAGGTGTCAAGACGGTATCGATCTTGTTAGCACTTCCCCAGCTTCCTAACATAGTTTAAAGCTTGGTATGTCACAGACGAGCATTAATCGTAAAAAAAATTTCGTTATGGCAGAATAAAGTGAGGAAATCGGATAACTGAACGAAAATATTCATATATTACTTTGATAAGGAAAAAGAAAGTACAAGAAAAGGAAATAAACGGAAATAAATCTAACTCTCCCACACTATATCGGACATTGTCCTCAATGTTGCGATATAAAGGGGAAATGGAAAACTAAAAATACAAAAAGCAAAATAAAATCAAGGTGGACCACGTCCTCTGCCTCTAGGGCGTCCTCTTCCATGCTGTGCGACGTGATCAGGAATGCCCACGTGATGGATGTACTCGTGTAAGCCCTGCACTCGCAGTGTCAATGCACCCATCTCCTCGATGACACCGTCAAGTCTTTGTCCTTGGTTAACTTGCCCTTGCTGGATTTGACGCATAAGTGTCATCATTTCATTCTGTTACTGGGTTTGTTGCCATATAGCCCTCAGGATTTCATCATTAGTAACTGGCTCTTGGTCAGGACGGCGACGACGTCTGGAGGTCGAAGGAGCATCATTGGCTGGCGGTGGTTGGTTCTCAGGGGCGTTGTCCATTTCTTGCTCCATCTCATCAACAGGTCCCTGTGCTTGATCATCTGGAGCAGGTGCATTTTGCTCAGGAGCATTAAGATCAAAAAGCCAATTGGCCATATTCTGAGGGTCAATGCAACTCCTGCAAGGCATGATGATACTTCTTACGGTTTTGGCTCGGACCATAGGATGGTATTTTCTATCTCGTCGTAACTTGATGAGTTGTGAGTTTCTGCAGTAATCTATATCAAGGAAGACTGGAGGCAAGGAGGGTAGTCTAGCAAGGTCGTTTTCCAAATTCAAACTGAGTGCAATAGAGGTGACAATCCCTCCAAAGTAGAAGGGTTTGGAGCCTCTAGCACAGTTTGACTGTATGTGTGCTAGTAAAAATGGTGCGGCATTGATTAGCTCTGGATGAAAAATACAATGAAGGAAAAATAACTCTTTAGAATTCACCTTATGGTTACTATCTCGTGCAAAGGTGGTGCTTCCAAATGCGCGGTGGACGTATTTGATGGCTGGGTTATGGATAAATGTAGCGTTAAGGCTATCCCAACTGTCAACTGTGGTTCCTGTTAAATGATTCCATAGTTGGAACACTACTTGGTAAAAAGTTTCCTGCGGTACTCGGCGATGGACATTCTTGCCATGTTTGAAACCAAGCATCTCGGCAAAACGATCTTGTTCGATTGAGTACTCTTTGCCAAACATGCAGAACTTTGTGACTCCGGATAATTGGTTTGTTTCCCCCGGAGGGGTTATGTAGGTAAAGGAACTGAGGAACTCTAAAGTGAGGTCTTCGTAAGTGGGCCGGCTCTGAGTGCAAAGCTGCCAAAGACCGGTATTCTGTAACATCCATTGAACTCCCTTAAGCATTCCGAGTTCTTCTAAGCATGCAATGTCGACATAGCGGGTCGGTTGAACGGAACGGCGGTAGAAGTCGATATACCGAGCTCTTTGGCGTTCTCCTGCCTCTCCATCACGGAAGTTTAATGTGGATAAGTCTGGAATTTCACGTGCCATTGTTTTGTTAGAGAGGGTTTTGGGAAGAAAGTGGGTTATGGAATTTTTGAGGGTTTGTGAAGAGAGAATTTGCGTATGATGTGATTATATAGTGTAATGGGAAGTTGAATGGTTATTGAAATGAGTAATGCGGTTCAAATGATAATGGGACGGTTTGGGATTTCAGAAGGTAGTGGACGGCTGGGGTTTGAATGGAGGAAGAAGAGGGAACGAACGAAACAATTTTGTTTTTACGCAGAATTCGTTTCAAACCCGCGTGACGGTCGTCACGGGGTCGTCACGATCGTGACGTCTGAAATTCTGGTACAGATGTGTGATGTCTTGTGCAATGTCACAACATCGCAATCTGCTGAACAAGGCAATAATAGAAACAGTAAATGAACACAATCAATTGTTCACCCAGTTCAGTTCAACCAACCTACATCTGGGGGCATACCAAGCCAGGAAGGAAGTCCACTATTAGTAGTATCAAATTACAGACTCAACACACCAGTTGACAATCTACCTAATTCAATCACTACCCAATGACCCTTCTACCTAAGTCCTCCCTAGGTAAGAGACTCCATCTCACTTCCAATCATCTCGATGATGTCTAGCAGTCAACTACACCGTCACTGCATCAACAGCTTGACTCCTTAAACTTTTCTATTACATAGACTTTGGAAGACACACTTCCATGACAATACCTAGACATGACCCTCATGACTAATACCAATACTTAGAGTTGCTTAACAGCTTCCTCCAAGAACAATACATCTCTTACCTACTGGCTTCGAGATAAACACGATGACCATCCCACAAACCGGGTGGTTCATCAACCAACATAGTCCTTATAATCTACATGATGGCTGGCTTACCAAAACTAGGTTACAATGCTTCTATTTATAACCTATTTCCCAACTGGATTTGGGCCTTCAAATCATATCAAATCTTCTGTTCCAAATCTCCAACAGATTCTGCTATTAATTGGATCTTCAATCAAATCTTCAATTTAAATCTTCAATAATTAACTCTAAATATTCTCCATATCTTTATGCATTAAATTCAGCTCCACATAATATTTCCAGGATATTATGTATCTTTTAAATCTTCTCTTTAAATCAGCTGCAAGATCTTCTCCACACAAATAGGAACAATCTTCTCCGCACAAATAGGAACAATTCTCCATGTCTATTTGCACAAAAATAGTAACAAACTATTCTCCACAAGATATGCAGAATTAATTGTATCAGAATAAATCTTCTCCAATAAATTCGCATCCAATCTAACTAACAGATCTCCTCAAATCAAACTAATGCGTGCAGCCCTAAAAACATCACAACCTGATGTTTTAAGTTTCTGGTATAGTGATGTCAAGACATCGCATGTGACATCACTCTTCAGCACTTTAACTCTTCAACACCTTAATATTCTGCAATACAAAAACCACAACAGATGGTTTTCTGATGTTCTGTCAACTGATGTTATGACATCGGGTTTGACATCAGCACAAAACTGCAACCCTTAAACACTTAACATAACCAGAATGTTAACTAAACATAACAAGGCTGTTAAAAACTCATGTTGAAACATCAACCATGACATCAACATTGTTTTACCAAAATTCTAGCCAACTCCAAGAATTAACAACGTCCACAAAATCTGGGTGGTGAATTAGTTTAATGACAGACACGGTTCCAAACACATTAATTCAATAATAGGTTATAAAAAGCACATGGAAATAGCAGTAATTTCATACACATAGACAAGTAACATTATAATACAAATTAATATAGAATGAAAACAATAGGGATGGAATTTGAAATCACAATGATTGAATAGCAGCAGCAAATGGAATTATTATTTAAAACCAGAAAGTGTCAGTTAAACTACTAGCACTATATCAAAAATGTATGAAATCAAATTATTCCCAATATGAAAAAAAAAATGAAAACAGAATTAATGTAAATTGTTCTGAAATAGAATGTATAAAAAGTAAGTCTTGAAAATAAGGTGCTTCATAAATCTAGCCAAGGCGTTTCTTCAAAGATGCGATGGCTTGATTTAAATGATCAAACTGTTCAACGGTCATGTCCATAATTCCAACAATATTTTGACGCACAGTGTTAAGCTCATCCTTCACTGAATTGATTTGTTTATGATATTCATCCATAGTCTTTAAAATAGAATTCAGATTAGAAGCATAATCAGTGGCATCTACTTTAGGAATGTCAATATTCTCTTGGAAATCCATATAGTCAAGATCAAGGTAATGAGGGGGTGTTTTTGGGTCAATCTCAGGTTCAGGAAAGGTTTCTTCTGGTTCAGGCACGGGTTCATCAAGGTTATACAACCAGTTATGTTGATCATGCACACTTGTGCGTTCATGATTTGGAAGTGTAAAGTGTGGTACGACAACATTGTTAACTAAAAGCTGGAAGTGGTTCGGACCTTGGTCCCTAATCATAGCCCTATTGAAGCAAAAGGTGATATTCATTTGTCTAAATTCTCCAAAGGGGTTAATCTTAGAGAGTCGGGTTCTAAATCCCATAACATCAGCTATCTTAGTAACCAGGCCACCTATCAAAATTGGACTGTTATCATTATTGATAAGTTTGCAAAAGTTATTCAGCATAAAAGTGAGTCCATTAACCACTCTAGACTGAGAAGCACAAAACATAATAAAAAGCTCATCCCTCGAAACAGTGTTATCATTTTCAGGTTTACCAACCAGGGTATAGGCCAGGATCATATGAAAGTATCGGAAAGCGGGGTTATGTATCTCGGTTGAAAGCATAGGGTCCATGTCAAAATCAGGTTTCCCTGAAATTCTACCCCAAAAGTCACTCAGCTCTCTAACTAACTCTAAGTCCTCTTGAACCACAGAGAAAACATGGGGTCCTTCAGGAAATCCCAAAAGATCCGACAGTTCCTTTATGGTGAACTGGCAGCTGTATCCAAATAATCTAAATGTAATTCTTCCCCTGGTTAAACCTTTTCCACAGTGAGGGTTATAACTTAAAGAACTCAGGAATTCTAAAGTCAGCCTACGGTAACACTTTGTTTCTCATTGGCAAAACCCTCCCAACCTAACTGGCTAAACAGAAAGTCTATGCTCTCACCTACACCTAAGGCGGTCATGGTGGGTCTGTGGGAGAATTTTGTCAAAGCAAAAGGTCTAAGAGACAACGCCTCATAGCGATGCCACTGTGTTCCATCTCTGAATTCTACTGGCATGTTATCCTCGTTTGCCATTAGTTAGTACTTTTTGCAAAAATGAAAGCAGAAGAGGAGAACAGAGAGAGTAGAAAGACTTTATAATCCTGTAGTTTTTTCAATTTTTAAGATCAGCACAATATTTCCAAATTAAATTTAAAACGATATAAAAGAAACTGAAAATTTGCAAAATAAAAACAAAACATAGAAAGCATAAAGAAATAACAAATATAAAGCATGAAAAACGGAAATCATGGGTTGCCTCCCATTAAGCGCTGTTTTTAACGTCGAAAGCCTGACGAATTCAATTTTATGCTTAGTTAGGAGGTTCGGTGGGCAACTCTAAAAATCTTAGGCAGTTCAAATAATCTCTATTTTCAATGTTGTGATAGTGTTTTAGACGTTGTCCATTGACTAAAAATGGATTACTATTCCTCCCCTTTATTTCTACCGCTCCACTTTGTAGAATTTTTGTAATTTCAAAAGGACCGGACCATCTAGACCTTAATTTACCAGGAAAGAGTTTTAATCTTGAGTTAAAGAGGAGTACAACGTCTCCCACACTAAATTCTTTTCTAGATAGGCGCTTATCGTGCCATCTTTTAGTTCTTTCTTTATATATCTTAGCGTTCTCGTAAGCGTCTAATCTTAACTCTTCTAGTTCATGCAGATCTAGGATACGTTTTTCACCTGCGGAATCATACCTTAAGTTCAATGTTTTGATAGCCCAATAGGCTTTATGTTCTAATTCCACTGGCAAATGGGAAGATTTACCATAGACAAGCTTGAAAGGTGTAGTTCCGATTGGTGTTTTATAGGCCGTCCTATATGCCCATAAAGCTTCGTTGAGTTTTGATGACCAGTCTTTCCTAGAGGTGGCTACGGTCTTTTCTAGAATTTTTTTTATTTCTCAGTTCGAGACCTCAACCTGTCCACTTGTTTGTGGGTGATATGGTGTTGCTACGTGGTGTCTTACTCCATATTTCGATAGTAATTTGTCAAATATTTTTTATATGAAATGAGAACCACCGTCACTTATGACAAGTCTCGGCACACCAAATCTGGGAAAGATTGTGTTTTTAAAGAGCTTTATGACTACCCGTGCGTCATTTGTAGGAGAAGCTATTGCCTCAATCCATTTTGAAACATAATCGACAGCTACGAGTATATATTTATTTCCAAAGGATGATGGAAAGGGTCCCATAAAGTCAATCCCCCATACATCAAAGACTTCTACTTCTAATATACCTTTTTTAGGCATCTCATCGCGTCTTGATATGTTACCAGTGCGTTGGCACCGGTCGCAGTTTAGTATTACGATGTGGACATCCCTCCAAAGGTTGGGCCAGAATAGGCCGGATTGCAGGATCTTAGCGCATGTCTTTGAGGTACTAGCATGTCCTCCATAAGGAGCAGAATGACATTGAGAGATGATGTTTTCTATTTCTTCTTCTGGGACGTAACGACGGAAGATACCGTCGGCTCCTCTCTTAAACAGCAAAGGTTCATCCCAATAGTAATGTTTTAGATCATGAAAGAATTTTTTCTTTTGTTGATAAGATAAGTCTGGTGGAAGTACTCCCGCTGCTAAGTAGTTGACTATGTCAGCATACCATGGCAGGGTTGTGTGAATGTTAATTTCTTCCACGGCTTCTTCCATCTTTGGGTCATTTAACTGTAGAGTAGACATATCACTTTCTAGTTGGGCTATGAGCCGTTCATATGGGAAATCCTCATTAATGGGTACTGGCTCTGGTTTAATGCCTTCTAATCTGGATAAGTGGTCTGCTACTACGTTTTCGGTTCCTTTCTTATCTTTGATCTCTAAATCGAATTCTTGTAGAAGTAGGATCCACCTTAGCAGTCTAGGTTTTGCATCCTTCTTGTTAAGTAAATATCTAATAGTTGCGTGATCTGTATAAATGATGATCTTAGCTACCACTAGGTAGGAACGAAATTTGTCAAGGGCAAAGATCACGGCTAAAAGTTCTTTTTCTGTGGTAGCGTAGTTCATTTGGGCGGAGTCTAAAGTTCTACTTGCGTAGTAAATGGCATGAAGTTTTCTATCCCTCCTTTGTCCTAAGACTGCACCTACAGCATAATCACTTGCATCACACATGATTTCGAAAGGTAATCTCCAATCTGGTGGTTGCATGATAGGTGCGGTAATAAGAGCTGTTTTCAGCTGTTCAAATGCTTTTAGGCATTTCTCATCAAAGATGAATTCAGCATCTTTCATTAATAGGCCGGTAAGAGGTTTAGTGATTTTCGAGAAATCCTTTATGAATCGTCGGTAGAAACCGGCGTGTCCTAAGAAACTTCGTATTTCTCGTACGGTTTTCGGAGGTTGAAGATCTTTTATAATTTCTATCTTGGCTTTGTCAACTTCAATTCCTCTATCGGACACAACGTGTCCAAGTACAATTCCTTCATTTACCATAAAATGGCATTTCTCCCAGTTTAATACAAGATTAACTTTTACGCATCTTTCCAATACCATTTCTAGGTTCGATAGACATCCTTCGAAGCTCTGCCCACATACGGAGAAATCATCCATAAACACTTCCATAATGTCATCTATAAAGTCAGCAAAGATTGACATCATGCATCTTTGGAATGTGGCAGGTGCATTACATAGTCCAAACGGCATTCGCCGATAAGCAAATGTACCATAGGGACATGTGAAGGTCATCTTTTCTTGGTCGTCAGGATGAATAGGAATTTGAAAGAATCCTGAGTAACCGTCTAAATAGCAGAAGTATGAGTGTTTAGCCAATCTTTCCAACATTTGGTCAATGAAAGGCAATGGGAAATGGTCTTTACGAGTGGCTTTATTTAGCTTCCTATAGTCGATGCACATTCTACTTCCAGTTACAACCCTTTTTGTTATAGATTCGCTTTTTTCGTTCTTAACAACTGTAACACCTCCCTTCTTTGGAACGACATGTACTGGGCTAACCCATTGACTGTCTGATATCGGGTATATGATTCCTGCTTCTAAAAGTTTTTTCACTTCGTCCTTGACTATAGTGCTCAAGATCGGGTTAATCCTTCTCTGATGTTCCCTAGAGAATTTACAGTCTTCCTCCAGCATAATGCGGTGCATACAAATAGAAGGGCTTATTCCTTTAAGATCAGCGATGTTATAGCCTAACGCAGTTGGGTACTTTCTTAAGACGTCTAATAGTTTCTTTGTTTCGGTCTGTCCTAAGTCTGCATTGACTATTACAGGTCGTTCGAGAGCTTCGTCTAGGAATTCATACCTTAGATTTTTGGGTAATGTTTTCAGTTCTAGGGCTGAGATCTTTGGGCAAGGTAGATGATCTGGTGTAAGTGCTAAGCATTCACTTAGGCTATCATCTTGATAAGGTTCACGCCAGTTATCATCTTCGAAAATCGGAGGTATAGGAATTTTTAGAATATCTGAATATATGGTCGGTTCCATCTTGATTTCTCTTACGCACTCGTCTATGGCATCTAGTAAATAACATGTGTCATCTATGGCTGGGGCTTGTAAGAATTGTGTCAAGATAAATTCAACTTTCTCTTCACCAATTTCAAAAGTTAGTCTGCCTTTCTTTACATCTATAATTGCTCCAACAGTAGCTAGGAATGGCCTTCCTAATATGATAGGAGTAGTAGAGTCTTCTGTAATATCCATGATTATGAAATCAGTAGGGATATAGAATTGTCCTATATGAACTGGGACATTCTCTAGTACACCAACTGGGTATTTAACAGAGCGGTCAGCTAATTGCACAGACATCTTAGTTGGTCTTAATTCTCCCATATCAAGCTTCTTACAAATGGATAAGGGCATAACACTGATACTGGCTCCTAAGTCGCATAGAGTTTTGTCTATGACGAACTTCCCAATTACACAAGGTATTGAGAAACTACCTGGGTCTTTAGCTTAGGAGGCATTTTGTTTTGAATTATTGCGCTACACTCAGCAGTAAGCGTAACTGTTTCGTTTTCCTCAATCTTTTTCTTATTGGATAGGATTTCTTTTAGGAACTTAGCGTATGAGGGCATCTGGGTGATGGCTTATTTAAAAGGTATCGTGATGTTTAATTGTTTCAGAAGTTCAACAAATTTCTTAAATTGCCCTGCGGTTTTAGAATTTTTCAATCTTTGAGGGTACGGAATAGGTGGCTTATAAGGTGGTGGAGGCACATAAGGTTTTTCTTTGTCTACATCCTCTTGGTTATTATCTTCCTTTTCCTTGGGTTCACTCTCCTTCTTAGTTGTTTGGTCGTTAGCAGACTTTTGGTACATGGCTGGATTTTGAAGTCTTGGGTCAATGGGTCCATATAATTCTTTTCCACTTCTCAGTATAACGGCGTTTGCGTGTCCTTTAGGATTAGGTTGTGGCTGTCCAGGAAATGTTCTAGCAGGAGCAGCAGTAGGTGTTTGTTGTTAAGCCACTTGGGAAATTTGTGTTTCAAGCATATTGTTATGAGTGGCCAAAGCGTCTACCTTGTTTGCTAACTGCTTTATCTGTTCGCTAGTGTGTACGTTTTGATTTAGGAACTCTTTGTTTGTTTGAGTCTGGGTAGCTATGAAGTTCTCTATCATCAGTTCGAGGTTAGACTTCTTAGGAACATTTGGAGCAGTTGTTGCAGCCTTTTGATAACCTGGTGGTGCAGCAGGTGCTTGACCAGGTGCATACAGTGCATTATTGTTTTTGTAAGAGAAGTTGGGGTGATTCTTCCAACCAGGATTGTAGGTATTTGCATAAGGGTTTGCTTGAGCATAATTCACTTGATCTGTAGAGGCTCCTGCTAAAACTTGGCATTCAGGGGCAGCGTGTCCAGCTGTTCCACATAATTCGCAGTTTGGCGCTACAGCAGCCACGGTGGCTGTGGGTGTCATGGTCAAGTTGTCTATCTTTTAAGCGATTGCATCTACCTTAGCACGGACGGCATCTAGGCTAGATACTTCGTACATTCCTCATTTCGGTTGGGATTTCTCCACTTGAATTCTTTCACCTCCCCATTGGTAGTGATTTTGAGCCATGCTCTTGATGAGTTGTTGGGCTTCATCATAGGGTTTATCCATGAGTGTACCACCTGCGGCGGCATCTATTGTCAATCTTGTGTTGTACAAGAGACCATTGTAAAACGTGTGGATAATTAACCAATCCTCAAGACCATGATGCGGGCATATCCTCCTCATATCTTTGTATCTTTCCCATGCATCATATAAAGACTCGTTGTCTTTTTGTCTGAAGTTGTTTATTTGGGCTCTCAGCATAGCTGTTTTGCTTGGCGGAAAATATCGTGCCAGAAAGACCTTCTTTAAATCTTCCCAAGAAGTAATAGAATTTGATGGCAAGGATTGCAACCAAGCCCAAGCTCTATCTCTTAATGAGAAAGGGAAAAGACGTAGTCTTCTGGCGTCTGCGGTTACACCATTCGCTTTCACTGTGTCTGCATACTGCACAAACTTGGTTAGATGTTCGTTCGGGTCTTCTGTTGGGTTTCCAGAAAATTGATTTTGTTGTACAATAGATAACAGCGAAGGTTTCAACTCGAAATCATTTTGGTTGATAGCTGGAGCGACAATGCTATTGTGAGGTTCTTGTTGAGATGCGGCAGCATAATACTTAAGAGGTCGGTTCTGTGGTGGATCTTCCATGTCTGGTTCTGATTCGGAATCTGATTCGGATTCGAGTTCAGGATCTGATTGGGATTCAGGTTCTGATAAAGGAAAAGGGATATCGTGAGCTAAGCAGTATTCTTGGATACGTCTTTTTACAGAAGAACGAGTACTTGGCATACAATCAATAGAAAGGGAATTTTGGTTTTTTTGCCTTAGTCTATACAACGTAACAAAGGAATTACGATGTCGACTTAATTAGTCCCCCGGCAACAGCGCCAAAAACTTGATCACGACTTTATGAGTCGAATGAGGGTTACTGCAAGTATACAGTTGTATCGCGTAGTTTTAAAAGATTATCGATCCCACGGAGACTTGAAATCGAACGCACCGTTATCTATCATTACTATGTTTATCTAAGGCTAATCAGAATTTGGGTTTTTTGTTCAAACGGGAAATTAAAGGGAAATTAAAATTTGGGAATACTAGTTATGACTAAGTTATCGGTATATAATTCGGTAACCTACGTAGAATTAATTAAACCTAAGCCTATAGAGATTTATCACCTTATTCATCTGTAGGAGAAACCGGTTTAAAAGCCCTCAACTCACACTCCCGTGGTTCTTGCTTCGGACTATACTTCTAAGTCAATACGTCTGCTCTTGCTAGCCCGTATGAGGTTAAAAATACTTTTTGAAAACTAATTAAACCTAATTAACTTTAAAGCGCTTCCGCTGTTTTTAAAACTAATGCCCGATTTCAGCTATCCGGGTAAAGCCTCACACTCCCGTGGTCTCGACTTTAACCTATGTTACTTTTCTACTCTCGTAATAAAAGTTGGGTTTTATATTAAGAAATCGAAGCCAGAAGAAGGATTGATTATTGATTTTAGCTTAGAGAAAATTAATTCATTTTAGTTACTTCATTATACACCGATAATATTGGTTTAGCTCGACATAATTAAGAAATTAAACGCAAAAGCAAGGGAATAAATAAACACATACATAATTAATGAATAAATAAACAATGCTTGAATTAAATAACGAAACCTGGAATTCAGTAATAATGGTAACAACAATCCCTCCACAAGCTGGTAGGTTCTTGCTTGAATGTAATAAATTGCAAGGTTGAAGGCAATGAAACAAAGAAAACTAAAGCTAAGTTGTAATAGTTCCTCAGTGTGAGAAACTATCACTTTTGTTCGATAATGGCTAACAAGGAAATGGAAATGCAAAGTAAAAGAAATGACTAAAGTTCTGAAAATAAATTGGCAGCAAGACGGTACACTTTGAAAGCAAAATTGGCCACCCTTTGTTCTTCGTGAATGCCTCTATTTATAGGCTCATCTGGGGTAGAAGTTGGAGAAAATTCAGCCACTCATGCTGACAGTTATACCACGTTGGACCTAGAAAACTTCGGAGGAAAATGGCATCGTGTGAAACTGCTTCTCTGAGAATTCGTAGTTAAGTCTCTGCATCCAACGTGCAAATTAAGCGCATGACGATCGTGGTGATATGTGACGGTCGTGGTGTACTTTGGAGCTGCCACGGTCGTGGTACTCCCATTACGATCGTGATATCTGCAGAAAATGGATTTCTTCAATTTTTCTTCTCTTTTCTGCTCTTTTCTTGCATGTTTTGGTTCTTTTCCATATTTAACATACTTTGACTTGTGAAATATGATTACAAGCAAAAACACTTAAATAATCTCGAGAAAATCAGATATTAGACGAAAAATGGAATAAGAACTAACATAAATCGAAGTAAAAATATGATATAAATTCGTGTTATCACGTTTCTGAAGCATTACCATATTCATCATTCACTCTGATAAAACCTGCTTTCGCCTGAAAAATGCCTTGGTGCTATCCCATCATTACTTCTTTTAATACCTGCGCGGTGTGACATCAAATAAGGAGCTTTTGAAACAATTCACGAGTTGGTGAAATTGGCCCTGCATCTCTGAGGATTTATGCAGCATGAGGAGCGTATGTGTCTCCAGGGAGTAGACCAACATTTGAATTCTGGGAGGAGAGACGTTGTAACCCTAGCACACCAAGTGTTTGTCCTTTGGATTCAATCACCCAAGCCCATTTGGACAAGCCTATATAAAGGGGTAGCTTCTACACTTCAATTCACCAAGAATCTCTCATAAAAATCTCTAAGAGCATTTGTGTGCACGAGCAAGAGAGAGGGATTTGTCTTTTGGAAGTTTTGGCTTAAGAAGAGACAATGGATATCACTCCACTTGGTAACCATCTTCTTCCTTTTATATTTATTCTGTTTAAAATCTCATCCTCCATCATGGCTTTACATGCGTTCTTGTATTCTCATATTGTTGATAATGTGTTGAACTGCTTGCTCATGATCTGAGATCGTCTGTAGAATGAATTTGAGTACTTTACTGATACACATGTTGCATTTTGTTTAATGTCGCTATGTTGAGGAGTCACCCTGTTATTTGTGTTTGTGATGGCCGAGTTGTGGGCTTTGGTGTCTATGTTTATATCAAGATGATTGTGTTTGTGTCTAGTTTTGATCTGTAGTTTGACATGTTTCTAAACCATAAATATCTGTTAGACTTTGGCTTATGGTGTACTAACCTGCTCTGAATTTTAATCCTTACATGTGTTATTGAAATTATGGTACCAGATATGTGATGTTACGTGTGATGTCACAACAACACACTCTGTAATGGACAGAGTAAAACAACAGAAGAGTACACAAAGAATTGTTCACTCAGTTCGGTCTAACTACCTACGTCTGGGGGCTACCAAGCCAGGGATGAATTTCACTATCAGTAGAATCAATTTACAGACTCAACAACCCAGTTGACATCTCCTAAGCTTAATCACTACTTAATGAACCTTCTACCTAAGAGACCAGTTAAGTATGAGAACACTACTCAATCCCTAAATCACTTCAATGATATAATTCAAAGATCACACATTTTGAAAAACACAACTTGATTCTGCTTCACAGCTTTGATCAAGGACAACTCAAAACAACAACACCAATTCACACTAGAATGGTTTACAATACAAACACGAAGACTCAAACGACTCTCAGTCTTTAGCTCTCTTTCTTCATTACTTTCTTCAAAGGATTGATGTGCTTTATATAGCTATTTGATCTGGTCTTGGACCTGCTACAAAATCTGACCTGATTTGTTATTTAAAACTGAATCTTCAACAGATTTTCTCTCTCAAAATCTTCTTAAATCTTTAGCCTTTAAACACTCCTACAAATCTGCATCAAATCTGTTTGTAACAGAAAATATCTCCTCCAAGATATTCACATCCAATTACTCTACCAGCTCTCCCAAATTCCAGCAAAAACGCTTAACCCTAAAAACATCTCAAACCTGATGTTTTACTGATCTGCATATCTGATGTCATGACATCGCATGTGACATCAGACTATACAACTTCAACAAGCTAAACACTTAACATAAACCAATGTTAAGACTCAATGTTAAGACATCACCCGTGTGACATCAACATTGAACACTTTGTTTTACCAAAATTCTAGCCAATCCAAGAACTAACAATCTCCCCCTTTGGCTAATTTTGGCTAAAACAATCTCTGCAACATCAGAAACTTCAGCAGCAGATAAAAATGAAAAAAGTTAAAGACTCCTAGCAGTTAGCAGCACTCCTTCAAAACAGTTCCTACTTCAAAATGCTGCACATACTTCATCAGCTCAGCAAAGGGTCAAGCTCCCCCTCAAAACCAGAATCATCTTCCAACTGCACACAGATGCACAAACAAACTCCCCCTCAACTTCTGTAGCACATATCAACTGCTGCACACAGTTGACAATATTTCATTCCACTATGCTTGCAGTGCACCTATGTGGAAATTTATCTGTCAGAGGAGACTAGCACTGGAGAGAGAACTTGGTGGATATGCCTTGGATCTTAAGGAAGTCATTAAATTGATTAGAT
The DNA here is from genome assembly GCA_022829125.1 of Lathyrus tuberosus. Classification (NCBI taxonomy): domain Eukaryota; kingdom Viridiplantae; phylum Streptophyta; class Magnoliopsida; order Fabales; family Fabaceae; genus Lathyrus; species Lathyrus tuberosus. The sequence goes on from JALAZF010000956.1 coordinate 414,970, forward strand.
TTGCTGGGTTAATGAAGACTGTGTCTGGACTGTCCAAGTGCTATGATGGATTAGTCAAGGAATTTATTGTCAACATTCCTATGGCTATTAATGACAGCAGAAATATGGATTTTAGGAAGGTTTATGTGAGAGGCCAATGTGTAAACTTTTCTCCTGAGGTAATTAACACTTATCTAGGAAGGGATGAGCAGGAGTATAGAGAGTTAGAAGAAACAAACAATATTGTGTGCAAGCAAATCACAGCAGGGCAAGTGAAAGTCTGGCCTCTGAAAGGAAAATTGTCTGCCAGTTTGTTAAGTGTCAATATGCTATTCTGCACAGAATAGGAGCAGCTAATTGGGTCCCTACCAATCACAAGACAACTATCTCTGCTGGATTGGGAAAATTCATTTATGTTGTTGGGACAAAGAGGTTGTTTGATTATGGGGCTTATATATATGATCAGACTATCAAGCATGCTGCTACAAATGCAGTGAAGATGCATATTGCCTTTCCCTCTCTCATTTGTGGGATCATCTTGTCACAACATCCTGAGATTCTTCATCAATCTGATGTGGTGTGTAAGAGAGAACCTGCCTTGTCAATCCACTATAAGCTGTTTGAAGGGAAGCATGTCCCTGACATTGTCAAGACATCAGCTTCAACATCACAACAGCCACCTGCCAAAACTGGGTTGATTTCAGAATTGGAAGAGGCTTGCAAGGAGTTGGATGAAGTCATCAGAGTGAGTACTGAAAGAAAGCTAAAATTTGAAAAACTTCTCATGACTCTGAGATTGGCAGAAAAAGAAGATGAAGCAGTCAATGCTAGCTAAAATGATGATGATGTTGAAGGACCAGGTTCTGAAGAAGGTGGCCCTAGCACTGATGGTGAAGATGGGTCTAGCTCAGATGAAGATTAAATTTCTTTAGCTGTTTCTGCTAGACAGTAGTTTTTTTTGCTTATGTTGTTTTGTTCGCACTTGATGTGCTTAATTATGTAATTTGAATATTGTGGCTTTTTAAGCACTTTTTATGTTCTATGATTTGTCTTGTCTTGAATGCTGACTTTAGACTGACAATGAGAGCTAGCTTAGGACTAACTGGTAGTTAGTAGGTGGTTGTCCAATTATGGCTAAAAAGGGGGAGAGTTAGCCAAGCCAATATGTGTTGCAGAAGTTTAGGGGAGTTTGTTTGTGCAGCTGTGTGAAGCTGGAAGATGATTCTGGTTTTGAGGGGGAGCTTGGCCCTTTGCTGAGCTGATGAAGTATGTGCAGCATTTTGAAGTAGGAACTGTTTTGAAGGAGTGCTGCTAACTGCTAGGAGTCTTCAACTTTTTTTATTTTTATCCGCTGCTGAAGTTTCTGATGTTGCAGAGATTGTTTTAGCCAAAATTAGCCAAAGGGGGAGATTGTTAGTTCTTGGATTGGCTAGAATTTTGGTAAAACAAAGTGTTCAATGTTGATGTCACATGGGTGATGTCTTAACATTGAGTCTTAACATTGGTTTATGTTAAGTGTTTAGCTTGTTGAAGTTGTATAGTCTGATGTTACATGCGATGTCATGACATCAGATATGCAGATCAGTAAAACATCAGGTTTGAGATGTTTTTAGGGTTAACCATTTTTGCTGGAATTTGGGAGAGCTGGTAGAGTAATTGGATGCGAATATCTTGGAGGAGATATTTTCTGTTACAAACAGATTTGATGCAGATTTGTAGGAGAGTTTAAAGGCTGAAGATTTAAGAAGATTTTAAGAGAGAAAATCTGTTGAAGATTCAGTTTTAAATAACAAATCAGGTCATATTTTGTAGCAGGTCCAAGACCAGATCAAATAACTATATAAAGCGCATCAATCCTTTGAAGAAAGTAACGAAGAAAGAGAGCTAAAGACTGAGAGTCATTTGAGTCTTTGTGTTTGTATTGTAAACCATTCTAGTGTGAATTGGTGTTGTTTTTTTGAGTTGTCCTTGATCAAAGTTGTGAAGCAGAATCAAGTTGTGTTTTTCAAAGTGTGTGATCTTTGAATTATATCACTGAAGTGATTTAGGGATTGAGTAGTCTTCTCATACTTAAGTGGTCTCTTAGGTAGTAGGTTCATTAAGTAGTGATTAAGTTTAGGAGATGTCAACTGGGTTGTTGAGTCTGTAAATTAATTCTACTGATAGTGAAATTCATCCCTGGGTTGGTAGCCACCAGACGTAGGTAGTTAGACCGAACTGGGTGAACAATTCTTTGTGTACTCTTCTGTTGTTTTACTATGTCCATTGCAGAGTGTGTTGTTGTGACATCACACGTAACATCACATATCTGGTACTAGAATTTCAATGAAATATTATCAACAGCGATATCAGGGATCTTGTCAGCAATTCTTTTTAATATAGACCTTCTCACAGGTGTGATGTCTTGAACATCATCCTCAACATCAAATTCAGACTCTGAATCCTCCCTCACCTTTCTCTTTTTGGATTTCACATCCACTTTGCTCCATGACTTGGTTGGACCAACCACAGAAGCCTTTTTCTTCTTCCCTTCAGCTGACTTTTTAGGAGAAGCTTCCACATTCTTTCCTTTCCTTATTTTCAATCTATTGGCAATCCCAGGGACACCTCTTCCAATCACTTCATTATCAGACATATCAATTACATCCACCTTATCAGTATTCTTCTTTTCACTAGGGCTAGCTCCAACATTCCTGTCAGGCAATGTTCTGACATTTGTTTCAACATCAGCTTCCTCCTGAACCCCTTCTTCTTCACCACCCACTTCAGCATCTTCAATAACAGACATAGCCAGTCTGTGAAGATTTGTAGCAGCACTTTGCATGTCTTCCTTTTCAGCAGGCATTTGTCTAAGGGGAATAGAAATTCCTTTTATAGATAAACCCTTATCCAAAATCTTGGTGGCAATATGATTAAGACTGCGATCAACATCAAACCTCTCCTCAACAGCTTGAGAGGTGGAAGAGCTAGATGCAGATTTATCGCTAAAGAGTACACTAGTGACTAGCCTCTTAGTTTCATTATCATTAAATTTTGTTCCAGCCCTTTTTGGTTGAAGTTTGGAAGGTCTTGACTTACCAGATTCAGGAACCATCATGGAGATGGGTGCTATATTTAAAGCTTCTTCTGCAGAGCACTCTTCTATAGAAACCCTAGCTTTATCTCGCGACGAACTTTGTGAAGCAGATTTCTTAGATGGAGATGATATATGTTTTGACATTGTTCCTGTGAAGCACTTGAGGATCAGGGAAGGATTGCTACTTCTGTTGATGGAGAAGGAGACGAACAATCTAGGGGTATGATTTTTGATGAAGCGTGTGATAGCTACAATAGGAAATGATGACCTAAAGTGTGGAGCCTGATTTTGTGGATCACTTAAACGCCCATCAATGAGTTTCTCCCTCCAAAATAACTTTCCTTTTAAATTTTTAAAAGAATTCATACCATAAGTTATTACCCCTAATTGACCTTTCACCATGTTCAGACTTTCACACTCAATGTTACAGTATGATGTCACAACATCAACCTTAACATCATTAGATGAGCAGACCTCTTGAGGTATCCATTGATAACAATTATCTCTAGATCTGACTCCTTTCATAACTACCTCATTTTCCTCATTAGTTATCAAACACTCATCTTTAGTGTAGCTGACCTTATATCCATCATCACAGAGCTGACTTATGCTAATCAAGTTAGCACTCAAACCTTAGACAAGAAGCACATTGTCAAGATCAGGTCCATCATGACAATTCACTTTTCCAACACCTTTTACCACCCCGTTCTCTCCATTTCCAAAAGTAACATCAATTAAGGAGCAAGAATTGACGTCCACCAATTGGTTTTTGAATCCAGTCATGTGCTTTGAATAGACACTGTTAAAGTACCATCCATCCTTAGCAGAGTGTCTATCTGAAAAGTGAGCCAATAGACATTTAACCTCATCTTTAGGAACCCACTGCTTAACAACCTTGGGTCTGTTATCCTTCTGTCTAGGTTGAGGGATAGACTTTGGATAACCATGAAGCTTGAAGCAAGAAAATTGCATATGGCCAAATCTTCCACAATAGAAGCACCTTACTCTTTCTTCTCTGAAGATGTTAAACTTCCTGCCACCTTGATGATGAAACTGCTGTTGCTGCCATTCATAGTACTGGTGCTGTTTTCTTCCATAGTTTACTTGTCTCCTGTAGTGAGGATTATGTCTCTTATGCTGTCTTCTATGGTGATGTGGCTTCCTTCTTCCATAATAATGAGGCACAACATTATTATATTCAAATCCATACATGTTCCCCTGATGTTGAGACATCTAATGGAACATGTTGAACCTAGGAACCTGCATACTCCTATGGTATTGAGGAGGCATATACTGCCTAGCTCCATAAGTGTGTACCTTCCCTTGATGAGGACCATGAGCATCCCTTATCCCAACATTCTGAGGCTGTTGGTGAGCAACCTGCTTGGGTTTAGGATTATGTCTCTTTTTGTTATGTTGAGACATTGGTTGAGACATGTCCTTTTTGGTTCCTAAAGTACTAGCTTCAGCAAAAACCTTATCCTCAACAAATCCTAAGCCAGATTTGTCTCCTACTACTTTTTCTGCCTGAAGGATCTTATCAAGAGTATCAGATCCACTGTTCAACATTCTAACAGATTTTTTCATTTGATCAAGTTGAGATTTAACCAACACGACTTCATTTTCAAGATCAGCTTTGACAGTCTCAAGCTGAACAATTTGTTTCTTTTGTTTCTCACTTTCTTGACATACCTCTGTACTCTTCAGACATAACTCATGATAGGAGGCTGCTAACTCCTCAAAAGTCAGTTCCTCATCACTTGATTCTCCATTAGAAACACATGTCTCTGTCAAAGCTCTGACATGCTTGGCTGACTCTTCTTCACTTTCACTGTCAGTATCAGACCAGGAAACTATCATGCCCTTCTTCTGCTTCTTAAGGAATGTAGGACATTCTTTTTTGACATGTCCATATCCTTCACACTCAAAGCATTGAATCCCTTTGTCTTGAGCAGTCTTCTCTTCATCCTTCTCTTTTGACTTGCTGATGTCAGAGGAGATGTTCTTAACATTAGGTTTGTAGTTCTTATTCATCCTCTTGAAAACCTTGTTAAACTGTCTTCCCAGCATAGCAATGGCCTGAGACAGCTCCTCCTGAGATTCAGCACCATTCCCTTTCTTCTCTTCTTGAGTATTAGATACCAAGGCTATACTCTTGGGCTTCTTTTCAAGTTCCTCTTCATTCAACCCTAACTCAAAGGTTTGAAGAGATCCAATTAGCTCATCAACTCTCATTTTGCTGATGTCTTGAGCTTCCTCAATAGCAGTCACCTTCATCTTATATCTCTTGGGAAGGGACCTAAGGATTTTCCTCACCAGCTTTTCTTCAGTCATCTTTTCTCCAAGAGCACTAGAGGCATTAGACAGCTCAAGCATGCTCATATGAAAGTCATGAATAGTTTCATCTTCCTTCATCTTTAGACTTTCAAACTTTGATGTCAGAAGTTGAAGTCTTGACATCTTAACCTTTGAAGTTCCTTCATGAGTAGTCTTCAATATGTCCCAAGCTTCCTTAGCAACTTCACAGGTATTGATCAACCTGAATATGTTCTTATCCACTCCATTGAAAATAACATTTAAAGCTTTGGAATTACCAAGGGCAAGCTCATCTTCTTCCTTGGTCCATTCTTCTTCAGGTTTCAGTTTTGAGCTGCCTTCTTTTTCTTCCCCAGCATCATCTTTCTCAACAACAACAGGTGTTTTCCATTCTTTTATAATAGCCTTCAAAGCCCTGCTGTCCAAGGATTTCAAAAAGGTAATCATCCTTGGCTTTCAATAATCATAATTAGAGCCATCCAAAATAGGGGGTCTATTCACAAATCCACCAACCTCCTTGTCCATCTTTACCAGAAAGTATCAGCCCTAGATCTCACCCAGATTCAGAGCAGGATGCTTGCTCTGATACTAATTGAAATTCTGGTACCAGATATGTGATGTTACATGTAATGTCACAACAACACACTCTGCAATGGACAGAGTAAAACAACAGAAGAGTACATAAAGAATTGTTCACCCAGTTCGGTCTAACTACCTACGTCTGGGGGCTTCCAATCCAGGGATGAATATCACTATCAGTAGAATTAATTTACAGACTCAACAACCCAGTTGACATCTCCTAAACTTAATCACTACTTAATGAACCTTCTACCTAAGAGACCACTTAAGTACGAGAACACTACCCAATCCCTAAATCACTTCAGTGATATAATTCAAAGATCACACACTTTGAAAAACACAACTTGATTCTGCTTCACAGCTTTGATCAAGGATAACTCAAAACAACAACACCAATTCACACTAGAATGGTTTACAATACAAACACGAAGACTCAAACAACTCTCAGTCTTTAGCTCTCTTTCTTCGTTACTTTCTTCAAAGGATTGATGCGCTTTATGCTATTTGATCTGGTCTTGGACCTGCTACAAAATCTGACCTGATTTGTTATTTAAAACTGAATCTTCAACAGATTTTCTCTCTCAAAATCTTCTTAAATCTTCAGCCTTTAAACACTCCTACAAATCTGCATCAAATCTGTTTGTAACAGAAAATATCTCCTCCAAGATATTCGCATCCAATTACTCTACCAGCTCTCCCAAATTCCAGCAAAAACGCTTAACCCTAAAAACATCTCAAACCTGATGTTTTACTAATCTGCATATCTGATGTCATGACATCGCATGTGACATCAGACTATACAACTTCAATAAGCTAAACACTTAACATAAACCAATGTTAAGACTAAATGTTAAGACATCACCCATGTGACATCAACATTGAACACTTCGTTTTACCAAAATTCTAGCCAATCCAAGAGCTAACAGTTATGAATGTCCCTTCATGATTATGTTCCTAAGTTTTTTTAAATGTTGATATTGTTGAGGTTTGTAGAGTTAGGATTGAATTTATATGTATGAATTTGCCCTTTTTGTTAAGCATGAATTTGATTCTAAGTTAAATTGATCTTTATGTTCGGTTTCAAGTATCTGAATTGTTAAAGCATATGCATAAGTCTGGAATAATTCATTAGCTTCTGGTCACCTCTTAAGTTGAAGCCTTTAAATGCCATCTCACTTGATGAATTTCATACTATACCCTGTTTTGGCTTAGATGATGTATGCTCAAATGTAGTGTGTCAAGAGCTGATGTTTAAGCTAATATAATGAATGTACATGATCTGTCTGCCAATTATGTACATACACGGCATTGACTTTCAAGCATGGTTATCTTAGACTTCACAAACTCTATCTTAGACATGCCTTGTTCATCTGTTGTTAAGTGCATGAATTTGTTGTCTTCAACATATGTTAGTGTGTCTTCAATGTATGTCAAAATGTCCCAAGCTTTGCTAAATGTTGATATTTGTCTGTCTATGCACCCACTTGCGATTTTGACTTTAGCATGAACTTAGTCTTAAGCCAAGGTGATCGCTGTACTAAAAGTTTAATGTTGAAGCACATATGCATGATAAGCTTGAGTTTTGAGTTATTAACTTGTTGTTATCTGTTAAGTTGAGCCTTGATGTTTATAACCACATGCTGGTATTTGCCTTTTCACTAAATGAACTTCAAATATTATATCTTGTTCTGTCTGGCTGAATGTATGCTATATGTGTGCTGGTTGTGTACAACCTACTGCCTTATGTTTTGAACTGGTGTGGTCCTTGCTTTCTGTCTTGCCATGCTTCCTTGATGCTTACCTTGACAATATGCCATTTACTTTTTTCCTACCTATTCAGCTTTTGATGTATATGGTTCTGTTTGGATTTAGTTTGAATTATCACCTGATTGGTTGCTGTCCATTTTAGAGTTGTGTATGCTGCCTTGTTATTTATGATTTAGGATCTTTTTTTACTTGATATGCTATCTTTAGTAAATGTATTTGGTTCTTATACTTATTATGGCCCGATGCTACTATAACTGATATTATGTTGGCTTGTTTTGATGTTTTGTTCCTTCTATTTCATTTTGTTGCCACTATCTTGATTCAAACTGATTTCAAACCGTAGAAAACTAACTGCATTGCTTTGACTTATTGTTCTGCTTCTTTGTATTTTGAACAATCATACGATTTGCTCCCAAAACAACCTGTCTTGATTTGTCTTTAAGTTGGTATTGATGCTTGATTGAGGGATGTTTGCGAATTCAAAAAAAAACTATTGATGATCTGTTATGTCATAAGAGTGATCTTTGAATATCCATGTTTTATCTCTATCCTTATATGTGACAAGGCATGATTTGTGTTTGATGAACGATTGACTGAATTTGAGCAGAACTTGGTTTGGTTTGTTGATTTGCTGTTTTTAGAATATTCATGTGCGCAGGGTTATGTATTCCTTGAATCCGTTTAATAACCGGATGTACCGGCCACCCCAGTGGCAAGGCCATATACTAGCGTGCGCCTTTGACCTAGAGGACTGGGGTTCGAATCCCCCTCGCCCCAGTCCTTTTATTTTAATTTTTTCCAAATGGCATGGCTTCATATTTATCAGTGTTTCACTATACTTGGTTATCACGCGCGCATTTGGTTCAGCTGGCTATGGTTTTAGGCTGTATGTGAAAGGTCTTGGGTTCAATCCCTAGGAGTGTCCTTTCCTTTGTTTTTTTAATACTTGATTGGTTGGATTTTATTTTTAAGTTTATGCTTCATTTTCAAAATGTCATAACTTACTTGATTTTTATCCTTTTTCTTCCCTTCTTTTTGCCATATTCTCCTTATTGAATCTATTATTCAAATATAAAAAGAAATTAGTGAAAATATTAATTTTTGAGGCCTTTATGCATGATTAGATCATAAATGTTTATTAGGGTTTTTATTGTATCTTCTTAGTCATCTTTTCATGTTATGTCTATCTATCATGTTTGATCATTGCCTAATATGTATGATTCTACTTTGTATGATTTCATAAACTTTATTTCATATCATTATCTTGTCCATATTTTCTTGCATCATCATGCTTGAATTATTAACTTGTTATCTTTTAGTACCTTTATAACTGTTATCTTTCCCCTCATTCCAAAGGGAGATCCTTCTTAAATTGACTCATGAAGTCACTAAACAACCACCCTACCTTATCCTTCTAGGGTTACCCTTATTTCTTGGCTATCATGAGCCAATGAAATCATAACTTAGAAGTAGATTGGAGTTCCTAAACTCCATGTGATTCTCATCATCATGAGAACTCACTTTCCCCTATAACGTAGATTTAGAGAGTTATCGTGAACTCTAGAATAAGCTCATACTCATTTTCCCCTTGGAACTTTGGCCATAGTCAATGGTTCCTCTTCCTTCACCCTTAGATCGGTGAACTACGGATACTCTGATTCCACTCCCGTAAGGATACGTAGGCGCAAAGTGCGATGCTTTGTCGAGTATGCTTAGAAATAAACCCCTACGGTTTCAACCTTTAGCATAGAACCCTTAGCAAGCGAGTAAGAAATAACAAGTTAAAACAAGAGGTTCCCGTAGAGTACTACGGACGTTTAGGGTGCTAATACCTTCCCTAGGCGTAACCAACCCCCGAACCTTAGATCTCCCCCTTTAGGTTTTTCTCGATCTTGAACCTTTCCTTTGGATAAATCAAAGTCGGTTGTGAATTCAAAGAAATGCGATGCAAGTTAATTAATAGCTTGTTATCTAATTCTCACCGCAACAGAAATGGTGACTTCACTGGGGATGAATTTCTTATTTTTTAGGGTTAAGCCCACCTTTGTTTTACTTGTTTTATTTATGCTTGCTTGTTATATTTATGTATATCTGTTTGATTGCCTGTATATATGCTTTGCTTGATTATCTTTTGTTGGCTTGGTTCTTGAGTGGTGAGATAAATCCTATACCCGGATTTGAGTGCAATTAGGATAGGATGATGGTATTCAAGGAGGCTTTGAGGGAGTCGAATCCTGAAAAGTTGAATTGAGAACACCATCACTCAGTTGAGGCCCTCTTGAGAGTCTAGTTATGTTGAACGAATCTGTTCGTGAAAGCGTGCTACTCTCGACCTAGGAGTCTGTGATATTGAAAACCGTAGTTACCAGACCCCACTTAAGCCTTTTAGGATGTAGTGCGGTGACCATGATGGAGTCTATTTCTGAATTGGTTGTCACGCGATACTACACTCAGACGAGGTCCTCTTGAGAATTTTATTGATTACCAAGTCATCTGGGAAATCGTTAAAATCTGAAAGATGGGTTGTCGACTCTGGGAACTTCTTAGAACCCCGTTCAGTAGGTGAAAACCAATAGAACATACCAATGGGAAGGGTGAACCCTTGGCTCCATGCTCAACTATCCCCCTTTGCCTTTGTTTGTCTGTGCTTTGTGTGTGCTTTTGCATTCATACATCATAAGCATTCATGTTACATCTGTTTCATGGAACTCAAACTTCTTTTCTTATATCAGAGGGATATCATGGATAACTCAAGAAGAAACACCATCAAATACACTTTCAAGAGTCCCAAATTGGATGACCTAAGGAAATTGGGAGATTTGCTAACAGACCCTGAAGGATTCATAAACAGATATGGGAAGTTGTGGGTGTTGTTGAAGAAGACCATTGATGAAGGACTCCTCTCAACCTTGCTTTAGTTTTATGATCCAAAGTATCACTGCTTCACGTTCCCTGACTATCAGCTATTGCCCACCCTTGAAGAATACTCTCAGATAATTGGTTTGCCTATCAAGGATGAGTCTCCATTTCCTATCTTCGAGAAGGATCCTAAAGAGGAGGAAATAGCCAAGGAAACCCATCTGGAGTTAGTTGACATCAAAAGTAATTTAATCTCTAAAGGGGGAATTTTTGGGTTAACAGCTAAGTTCTTGTTTGAAAAGGCTCGTTACTTCGCTAAAAACTCCAACAGGGATGCCTTTGAAGCTGTTTTTGCATTACTTATCTATGGACTTTTTTTGTTTCCAAACATTGACAACTTTGTGGATTTAAATGCAATCAAAATCTTCTTGAAACGAAATCCAGTACCTACCCTGCTTGCTGAAGCCTACCACTCAGTCCATACGAGAAACGCTCATAGAAATGGACAGATTACCTGCTGTGTCCTCATACTGTATAGATGGTTTATTTCACATCTACCAAAGGCAGGTGCATTCTGGGATTCCAAGAAAGGATGGTGGTCTCAGAAAGTTATGGCACTCTCCCATGCAGACATTGACTGGTATAATCGGGTGTATGATGGAATCCTGATTATAGATAGTTATGGAAATTATGGCAATGTGCCTCTTCTTGGCATTAAAGGAGGTATCAGTTATAATCCCATATTGGCACGACGCCAATTAGGGTATCCTTTGGAAGATAAACCTCTCAGTGTTCATGTGGAAAGTATTTACTTTGAAACATATGACAAGAACGAAGAACAGAAGAAGTTGATTTTGGACGCTTGGGGTAGCAAGCGCAAAAGAGGAAGAAGTTCTTTAGGAAGACCTAACCGTGTGTCCTTGGAGCCCTATCTCAAATGGGTTAGAAGAAGAGCTATAGAGCTAAAGATGCCCTACAAAAGGCAGGAACCAATTAGTTTAAAGAAAGAGCCTGTTTTGTACTTCATGTCAAGAGAAGAAGAGCTGGAGATTTCTTTAAGGAAAGCACAAAGGTCAGAAGAAGCCTGGAAGCTCAAGTATCAAGTGGTTGTTGAAGAGAATCTGGAACTCCAGAAGCAGCTACAGACCAAGAATGAAGAGTTACTCTCATGCAAGAAGAGAAAAGCCCTAGAAGATCCAAGTTCCTCTAACAGTCAGCCTCCTGCTTGGAAATCTATTCTTGACAACCTCGTCGCAGAAAGGGATCAGATGGAGAAAGAAATCAGAAGACTCAACACAAGGCTCTTAGGATAATTTCCTTAGGACTTTCTAGCTTTTATTTAGCATCATGTTTAGGGCTTTTGAAAGTGTATCAACTATTGTAATTCACCTTTTATGAAAATGAGGTCTTTTGATATCTCTTGATATTTTGCAAATGTCTGAATTCCATAAAACTTTGCATTGCATTTTGCATTCCTGCTAAACTATCAAGTTACTAATCTTGTTTTGCAGATTTTGTAGAAATGGATGCTACAGGGAAGAGTGTCTAGCCTTATTTCTTTGAACCACCGGAGGTGGAGCGTCTGTTGTTGTTAGAAGAGATGATTAAAGATCAGTCAGCCTTCGCTGACAGATATGGATGCGTCATTCCACTGATGAAGACACCAGTAACTGTAGGGCCTCTTGAAGTTTTGGTCCAGCTGTATCATTTGGCGTACCGCTGTTTCGTATTCCCTGAATTCCAGTTGGTGCCAACCCTGGAGGAGTTCTCAGCCATGATAGGAATTCTAGTCAGAAAAGCTCCTATCTTTTATGGGATTGAAGAAATGCCTTCTGCCAGAGACATTGCCAGAGTAACCAGAATCAGACTATCTGACATCCAGGCCAACCTGACTAACAGGGGAGGGAAGCGTGGACTGCCTGCCCAGTTCTTGATGGAAAAAGCTCTGTACTTCAAAAACAGAGGAAATGAAGCTTTGTTTGAATCAACCCTAGCTCTGATGATCTATGGTTTGTTTCTGTTCCCAAATGCCAAGAACTTTGTGGACACCCAAGCCATTCAACTTTTTGCAGTCAACAATCCAGTCCCAACGCTGCTGGATGACCTTTACCATTCCATACAGACCAGATACACAAGAGGCTGTGGGCCAATTGCTTGCTGCGTAGCCCTCTTTTACAAGTGGTTCGTTTCTTATCTGCCGAAGACTCCGACTTTCTGAGAGGTTGAAGACTGTAAGATTTGGTCCAAAAAGCTGATGGAGTTGAAGCATACCGACATCGAATGGTATGATTCAACTAAAGAAGGAATCATCATAATCCATAGCTGTGGGGATTACCCCAATGTGTCTCTCATGGGAAGAAACGGTTGTATCAATTACAACCCTGTCCTTGTACGCCGTCAGTTGGGCCATCTGAAGGAAGGAATTCCAGATAACGAAGATATGCTGATGATGTTTTACGATGAAAGCGGAGGTTTTGAAATGAAGATTCAATTGGAGCGTGCTTGGCGCCAGGTTAATAGAGAATTATGGAAGGTTGAATGCCCAGTCATAGAGGCTCACTTGCAATAGTCTCGTGACATAGCTCGTGTAATGATGAAGCCATATCCTTACCATGAATCACCTACCAAGACAAAGCAGAAGATGATGGAAGAGTTAGGAGAATTGGTTCTCGGAAAGGAGGAAACAAAGGAGCATATCATCAAAATAATGAGAGTAATCAATGGAGAAGAAGGATCATCAACCGGTGGATTTAATCTCTAGTGTTACTGTTGACATTTTTGTTATCATTGTTTCTTTTCATTTTAATGTATTTCTACTTATGTACTTGGAGTATGGGATGCACCACTCCTGATGTAATGTTCACCAGACTCTTGAATGAAGAAGTTTGTTTTATCAAGAATCTATTATCTATATTATTTGCGAAATCTCTTTGGTTTCTTGATAGTTTAGCTTGCATTTGCATGTGCATTCTTTCATTTTCATCTTCATGTGCATTTTCTTTCTTTGTCTTTGTCTTATGTCACCGTGTTCTCTTCAGAATCGTCACACTGAATCCCCGCCACAACTACAACACTCGGGCCCGAGCTCGATTCAGGATGTCAGAGGCTTATGGAGAAATGGACAGAGTCAACAACGAGCTGAATGAGATAAGAGGAGGAATGGTACAATTCCTCGAGGCAATTAATGTTATGAAAGCAAAGATGGACACTCAGGCCACTGTGGTCTCTGAAATTGTCACCACAACGGTAGAACCTCCTATCATCCCTGTCATCCCTACTCTGGGCATGCCAGAAGATTTTATCCGTGCTACAGCTCCTTTGACAACACAACAAGCAGTTCCTTTGGTCAATGAGGCTTTTCAGGCTATTCCTACCTATGCTCCACCAGCAGTGCAAACGCAAGTGCATCCGGTTTTCCATAACCACCAGCCCTACGACTATGTTGATGTGTCGGAAGAAGGAGATGATAAACACGAGAAATTGAGAGAAAGTGTTGAAACGATGCAGAGGAAAATGAAGGCAATGGAGATGAGTAATACTTTCAGTACTGACATCAAAGACATGTGTTTGGTTTCAGATTTGGTTATTCCACACAAGTTTAAGTTACCAAGTTTTGAGTTGTATTCAGGGGCCACATGTCCCAAATTTCACTTGATTATGTACTACCGAAGAATGGCCGCGCACGTGCGCAATGACAAGCTGATGATCCACTGTTTCCAGGACAGTTTGAAAGGGGCTGCTGCTATGTGGTATTTAAGTCTGGACCAGTCCCAGATCCGTTGTTTTCAGGATGTAACCGATGCTTTTGTGAAACACTATAAGTATAATATGGATTTGGCTCCTGACCGTAGACAATTACTGAGTATGGCCCAGCAAGGTACTGAGACTTTCAAAGAATACGCACAACGTTGGAGAGAGACTGCTTCTCAGGTCGAACCACCATTGACTGAGAAAGAGTTGGCTGATTGGTTTGTAGACACAGTAAAGCCTGAATTTTATGAGAGAATGATTATGAAGAGGTTTATTAATCAACAAAATCTATTCCTCAGCAGAGTGTTATTATATTCTCTCTCCAGCCGGGTTAGAAGGTTGATTCTCCCCGCAAAAGATCCAGGGTTTGATAGATCCTCAAGCAGAGTTCTAATGACTTTTCTTCCCTAGCATGACGACATGCAAAGAAATTCTCATCCTCAGCGGAGTTACTGTGACCAGAATCCAGCCCCAAGCAGATGAAGTAATTCCTGGTAGAATTCTCATATTTCAAAGTCCAATTTATTTTTGGCAAATTTGACAGTTCGAAGCAGATGGATTGTCCTTTCATTCTCCAGCAGAGATATTATCCTTTCAGGAGTCTCCAAGGTCAAATCATTGATCATTGTTCCTCAGCAGAGTCGGGAGAGATGTTTGACACGTATGCAGAGAGTAATCCAATTTTGGAATTCTTAAAGTCCAACCGTAGATTGGCGAAAGGTCCATCCAAGGGTGGCAAATCATTGGAAAGTCCAACCGTAGATTGGCCAAAGACCATCCAAGGGTGGCAAATCGTTGGAAAATCCAACCGTAGATTGGCAAAAGTCCCCCGTAGTGTGGCATCTCAGTTAAGTCCAACCGTAGATTGGCAAAAGTCCCCCGTAGTGTGGCATCGCAGCTAAGTCCAACCGTAGATTGGCAAAAGTCCCCCGTAGTGTGGCATCCCAGCAAGTCCAACCGTAGATTGGCAAAAGTCCCCCGTAGTGTGGCATCTCAGCAAGTCCAACCGTAGATTGGCAAAAGTCCCCCGTAGTGTGGCATCTCAGCAAGTCAACCGTAGCTTGGCAAAAGTCCACCTGTAGTGTGGCAGGCCAGTAGTCGTCTGGCATTGTACAAAAGACATTTCTAAAAAAGACATCCCTTCAGTGTTATTCTTCCCATCAGTGTTTTATTCAGCGAGATTTCATTACCGTACAGGATAAAAGTGTTGTGAGTATTGGATTTGTGCTTCCTCAGTTTGCTGTAAAGTTTTTTGTCTCCCCAACAGAATAAGGGTAGAAGGTAAATTTCCAGCAGAGGAGTAAGTCTGATCTTGTCCCCTAGCAGAGCTGATATCATCAACCATTATCCCCAAGCATATTTTTGGGTGGTGGTTAGCGTTCCCCAGCAAGTCAAAGGTTGAGTGTCGTTGGCACTTTTCTTCAGCAAGATTCCTGGGATGTTTCCTCCAACAGAAGTTTGTTACTCATACCTTCCTGCAGAGTGGAGGTTTAGTTGAGATCTCGAGCAGTTTATGACACTGAAGGCGGTTCAGTTTGTTATCCTCAGCGGAGTTGGCCTCTTCTCTTCAGCATTTATTTTGCTGGAGGGGTCCTTTTGCATATAGTAAGCATATTTGCGTTTCATCCTCAAACGCGTAGCATTTCCATTTCGTATGGAGCATTACGCCATAGAAAGAAAATTCAAACATATGCATGCGAAGCATAAGCCAGATTTGGTACCTCGCGCGAAAGCCCGAATCAATTTCCAGTCAAGACGGTGACGTATCCCCAGCAGACATTATAATCAGTCCCTCTGCTTACCTTTCTTTTGGGTCGTAGATCATACGTCGATCTTACCCTCGACCAGTCATTGTCCATCACCCCCTTGATGACGACATTTCGGTCAGGTCTCCTTTCTGTCATCCCCATGAAAATGTGTCTTCTTTGTTCAGGTCTTCTTTCCGTCAAACCCCTTTGACGACGTGTTTCCCTCGGTCAGGTTTTCTTTTCGTCAACCCTTTGATGATGTGTTTCCTTCAGTTGAGTCTTCTTGCCGTCAAACCCCTTTGACGATGTGCTTCCTTCGGACGAGTCTTCTTTCTGTCAAACCCCTTTGACGACGTGTTCCCTTTCGGTCGGGTTTCCATTTTTTCTTCCCGTCAAACCCCTTTGACGATGTGGTTCTCCAGGTTTAGTCTTTCCTTCAAATCCCTTTGACGAGGTGTGACTGAGATCCAACATTATTTTCTCTCCTCGCGGTTTGCAAATTTTGCGGTTCTTTTTGTATTCAATCACCTTGTACCTTGAACGTCTGAAAGCCGTTGCTATCATCCATTCAGGTCTAAGTCGATTGAATAGGGGCAGCTGTAGCACCCCAAAATTTGCCCTACTTTTTTTTTCTGGCTTATGTTTCTTTCTCATTTTGCATCTTTAGGTCATAACTTCATAATCTTTCATTTGCATTGGATTCCTAAGACATGTGATCAAGGCATCTTCCTTTGGTTGGAGTTTTCCGTATTCAGAAGATCCAACAAGCATCATGTTCATCCGCTTCAAGATTTCTCAAGAAGCATCAAGAGATTAGAGTTTCATTTTGGTTTTAATTGGGCAAGCTGTGAATTAGGGTTTGAATTCTTCTCAGCATCTCAAGAGCATTGGTTCCAGTGGTTGACTTCTCGGGCAGCGTGTTTCCAGGGTTGAGTTGTGGACTTCATCAGGTTGTCAAGCAAGGGTTCATGTGAGAATTCATTTGATCAAAGAGTCAGAGGATGTGTGATTTAGGCGTTTCGCTTCAGTGGTAGTTGTGTGCCTTTAATCGGGTGTTGTGGAAAGTCGAGAGTTGGCATAATGTGGTTATCTTTTTTTAGAACCATTTCTCTTTGTCCATGTACAAATCCATAACCCATTTCCTATATCCATTTTCAAAAACTTTTTTAATCCATTTCCACCAAAAACCATATTATTCATTTAATCCTTTTTATCCATTTTTTTCTATCCATTACTAAACATTTTTTTACCATTATCCACTTATTAATCCATATCTATTTTTTTCAATCCATATTCCATAAATATCCATTTTGTTTAATGTCCATTTCATTATCCATTCCTAACCAAAATCCACAAACCAATTTCTATATCCACTTTTCCAAATCCAACTCCAATTTCATTATCCAATTTCAAATAAACACTTCCATATCCTTTTTCTTGTTCTTTTGTTTTATTGAAAGTGCCCCCACATATGGCTAAACAATTCAAGCTTGTGATGCTGCGCAATGTTATTCACGTGGTGCTGCGCGAGATGTCAATGATAGAGAGTCCACATGAGAAAGTTTCTAAAGAAGAGAATATGCATAATAGAAGAACTAATAGCAAAAAGGAATAAAGGGGGGCCCAATGTTATGAGGCAGTGGCAAGTCTCAACAAAGTTGCATAGCAAAATACAAGTGGTACACCTCCAGCTCAAAAGAAACTCACGCGCCCCCCACAAGCCATTACTCCAGCCAAACATCCCTGCTCCAAAACACGCAAAAACCGTACAAAAGGCATGATCTGCAGCAGGCTCACACTGCAAACCATAACACGTCTTGCAGCACAACAAAAGGTTACGACGCATCTGCAACACTCCCACACCAGACTAACCAACACAACCTGCTACAAATCAGATTTTTTCAGCAACAATACAAAAGGAAATTGTACCAAAAACTTAAGGAAGAAGTTTTGTTTTGTGAATAAAAAGGAGATAACAACAAGGTTGAGGGGACTCTCACTTTCAATCTTTGTAATCACTACAAAACACACCTCATTCACCATATAAGAAAGGGGCTGCAACAAATCTTCGGGGAGGGCTCATTTTTTTTTCTACATCAGTTCCGAAAGTTTGAGCTCTCCATATTAAAAAACGTGAAATTCTAAAACTCTGCATCAACTTCATTCTTCATAGTACCTTCATCTTGAATCCAGTTTATTCCAATTAAACTTCACCTCCAAACCATCTTCATGACCCATTGCAAACCATTGACAAACCTGCATAAACAAGCAATCGAATTCACACTCACAACATCAACAGCTTTCAACACAGAGCAGGAGAAAATTGAGAAGAAGATTGAGAAGAGGATTGAGAAATTGAAGACGAACTTATAACAACAACAACGACTTCAGAAGCGAACAAGGAAGAAAAATAGTTGTATCTGTGAAAGACCGCCATTCGGAGATCCTCCCTACTCCGCCCTGGTACGTACCTCATAGTCTCCGTGTAACTTTGTTGACGTATTCTGTTCTGAATATATGTTGCTCCATTATCGTTAGCGTCGTGTTGTGATTTCGAAAGCAATGTTCGAGATCGATGATTTTGATTTCAGTGAGGTCGAGCGAGCTACGTTAGATTCCGTGGAGAGAACTTTGAGGAGGCTTCGTACATACGTGGTTATTTTGAGGAGTTTCCTAGCCGCCGCTGGCTCTGAGGCACGGCGCGACGAAGTGGTGAGTTTCTGAGCCTTCTCTCATGTTGATTTTTGAGGTATAGATAAGGTTTTTTTGCTGGATGAGCGGCGATAATGTTGACGAAGGAGGGTTCTTTGAGCGTTGAGAAACAAGGAGGCATGGAGGTGATGCGTTGCCGGCGTGAAGGAGAAGGAGAGGATTGTTGGCTCGATGTGAGAAGGAGTCACCGCGTGAGGGCGTTGGCTGAAGAAGAGAGTTTTGGAGGATGAACAGGGAGAGAAGCGAAGAGAGGATCGATGTTCTGAGTGGAATGATGTTGAAGATGAGTTGGCGAAGGAGAAAGAGTGATGGAAGAAGCCATGAACGGCGTGAATTGAGAGGAACAGGGGAAGAAGAATTAAGAGCTGAGATTTGGTTTTAGTAATTAGGTTTTTCGTTTTGCCATTGGACCGGGTTGCATAAGCCCATTTGTCTTTTCTTTTCACACAACCAAACGCTTTCCGCACCCCCTCTCTCCCGGATGAACAACAGAAACTTGGGCCACTAACTCATAAAACCCAGCACCTGTATTTCCTCACCACACACCCAGTTTGCTCGTTGCACCCCCTGGATAAAGTCAGTGGGCCAAAGACCTTAAGCCCACATTTGTTTTCTCCACCCCTCTTTGAACTTGTTTTAGTTTTGAATTAATTCTTTAGGTTTAGATTTTAATTTTAGAATTAGAGTTTAATTTTAGAATTAATCTTGTTTCTAATTTTTTATAATTAGCTTTTAATTTTGGTTTTGATTAATTGTTTTTAATTAGAATTTTAATTTCGCTTTGGATTTTGATTCTTAAACTTTAATTTGTTTAATTTTGGATTAGATTAGAAATTAGCTTAGAATTAACTTAGGTTTAGAAATTACTCTTGCTTTTAGTTGATTTTCTTTTAGCATTGTTTAATTGTTGATATAAGTTTTAATTCTAGAATTAATCTTGTTTTAGCATTTTAATTTTAATTAGAAGTTGATTTTGATTTCTTCTTAATTAGAATAATTAGATAATTAGATAATTGTTTTAATTGGTTTTAATAAGTAATTTTGATTTTAGGATTTTATTTTGTTTAAATAGAATTAGTCTTAGATTAACTTTTCTTAGAATTTAATCTTTCTTTTAATTAGAATTTTAATTCTAACTTGGTTATTATTGACTAATTGGTGATCTTGATTTTAATTTGCACTTTATTTTATCTTGAATATTCTTGATCTTGATTTTTGATGCATGTTCTGATTAAATACTTGACTTGTCTCTTGTGTGATTCTCTCTTTGTGATTGAGCTGCTTGGTGTTTACTTGTTGATTTCCTTTGTATTCGCGTGCTCCCTTAAGGCTCCTAGCCCGACTTAGTTTCTGATTAAGCTCGGAGTAGGATAAACATTAGGCTCTCAATCCAAGCATGATAACATTAGATAGACTCCCTTCTTGATCCTGGCCTTAGGGCCATTTTGCATGATAACTTGTAGGACAGAGATTCCCCTTTTCTCTCGCACTTGTGCGATTGAGACTAGTTAGACTCCTCTCTTTTCTCTCACACCCATGCGATTGAGACTGTTTCTTTCTTCCGTAGTGCCACGAACAACGAACGCTCTGACTTCCTCTCTCTGGATAGATTGAGGATACGTAGGCACGAGGATCCCTATCCTTGGCGAGCACACTAACAACTAACTTTTCTTTCCTCTGTTAAGCTTTCATACTTGTGTTTGCTTTAGCATTTGAGATGCTCCTTTCTTCTCTCACTCTTACTCATCCAATGAATCTCACGACTTGATTAAGTCTTGGATTCTTTCCCCTTTAGAGCTACCTAGTCCAACTTAATTTTTGATTAAGCTTGGAGTAGGTTTAGCATTAGGTTTTAAGTTGTTGTATCTCCCAAACCTCACTAACCATAGGACATCCATGCATGATAACATTACGACCCTTTAGTCTCCCTTTAGAGTTTCCTTTGCGTTTTCTCTTCTCATCTTCAAACAAAAGTAAAAAATACTTAATAAAAGCAAAACAACCATTGTATTTAGGCCTTTCATGTAAGAATAAGATAGTGAGGGATCTTCTCTCATTTTCTTGGAATGTTTAGCGTGCGTCCTATCTTGGGTCGTTATGCGAGGCATTCGATCTTATATGAGGGACTTAAATACAATGCGCGTTACAAAACACAAAACAATCAAAACACTTCTTTCTAAAAGATAAAAACAAACAATAACGTCTTTCCTTCGGGAATTCTTTTCTCATCTCACTCAGTCTTAACGTACGAACGTGCTCCTACTCGTTCTCTCGTAAGATGGTAACGCACTCGGACCAGCGAGCCTGCAACACCTGAGCTAGAACGTTAGTCGTTCCCTAAAAAACACAAAAAAAGCGACCCTCGTTGAGGGGAACTATGTCGCTCTGATTCTCATGTTCCCGATGAGATACGTAGGCAGTGGGGTAGGGCCCATTCGAGCACTTCTTTTATTTTCCCTACATTTGTTTCTTTTTCTCTCTCTTTTCCTTTTCCTTTTTCCCGTTCCTTTCCCTTTCCAGTAGCAGTGGAGCTCCAGTTGACGACACCCTTTGATCGAGACAAACAAGCGTGGATCCCATCGGGTACGATGGACGTGAGGGGGTGCTAATACCTTCCTCTCACGTAACCGACTCCCGAACCCAGTTCTCTTGGTCGCAAGACCATGCTCTTTCCTTTCTCTTCATGTTTATGCGGTGTTTCCTTTCCCTCTCTTGGGATAAATACACATTGCTGGCGACTCTGTTTCGGTGCCACTTTCGCGTTTGTACTAGGATGAAAATCCCGAGAGCGACAGCTGGCGACTCTGCTGGGGATGCACAGCCCAGAATCTCTGGTTTCCTTAGCGAGTCAATCCTAGCGCTTGTCTGTTTTTCTTTCATTGGGTGTTTACTGTACTTTTCTGTATTTACTGTTTTACTGTATAGTTATTTACTTTTTTTTTATGTATACTATTGTATATTACTGCATTTACTGTATTTTAGCATTTTTTCATTTCATATGATGTATTATGCTGCACTGCTGTACTGTTTTATGTTTGGCGGGATGGGGGTATTTTGAGAGATAGGCCCAATACACAGGCCTGAGTGCACTTAGGATTAGCGTGTTTCATGTCCTCTCGCGTTCCATCTCGGTTCGAGGAGGGAATATGAAACACAATCTGGATGTGGTTCTCTCTAGAGAATTCTGCATTGTGGATTTCCCACGATGGTAGAGCTATCTGGAAGAGCTGCTAAGTCTGGATGACCTTTTAGGGTGACCCCTTTTTATTTTGAAGTGAATCAGCGGACGACCTCTTTGATTGGCGATAGCATTGTATCCTTCGGGCTGAATGTGCTATTACTTCTCAAACCTCTGAAGCTGAGGATCTTCCGTTTTGGAGAATCAGTTGAGGCCTCCTCGATTGATGATGATGTCAAACCAGAAATGGTGAACGTATCATCATTTCTCGACCTGAGAGCCCGGGATACTGAACATCCTAGTACCCACATGTGAGAGGGGCGGGTTGTTTGCAGGTTTGCAGATAACCTTGACTTTCATCCTACCCGGTATTCTGGTTCTCTTATCAGTGCAATCTTATCAGCCTGGTATTCTGGTTTTCTGATCATCCGGTATTCTGGTATTCTGGTATTCTCTTCAAAGCAGACCTTTGAACTTATTCAGTCAGCAGCACAACAGTTATTCAGAATTTGTGGAAGCTTTGATCCCATGTCTGTTGCATTCTTTGCATTGCATTTGCATCTTGCATCATTTTTGCATATCTGTCTCCGGCCTGATCAGAGAGCTCATCCATCCTTTGTCTGAACCGCAGTTGATTTCTAGACTTTCTCACTAGACTTGAATCAGCTTTTGGGGAGATCATCATGAATTCAGGGGAACAGACTCAGTTTGTAACTAGGGCCGATGTTGAATTAATGAAGAGTCAGTTGGATCAACTTGTGGAAGCTATGACAACCATGAATAGGGGAGAAGCCAATGTTCAGAGGACTTCTGTGATTGGGAATGTCATTCCACCTCCAATGAACAATGTTGCTCAAGCTCAGCCTGTTCGAATCCCTATTGAGGATCAAGCTATACATGAGCGTACTATTGTCCGAGACGGACATTCATCATCTCTTGATGCTGCAGATTATCAGAGTTTTGCCTTCTCTGGGCCAGATGTCAAAGGGGTAGTTCCGAGGGTGAACCCTAAGGATCCACGATCTATTGATGACGAAAGATACCGTGTGTTGGAGGAAAATATTACAGCCCTGGAGAGGCGTAATACTCTTGATCTGAATGCTTTGAGCATGTGTTTGGTGCCTGGCCTTGTAATGCCTCCCAAGTTTGAGATGCCGAATTTTGAGAAATACAAAGGAGATAGTTGTCCGAGGCTACATTTGGTGATGTTCTGCAGAAGAATGACCTCACATGTCGATAATGACAAGCTCATGATCCACTGCTTTCAGGACAATCTGAGTGGGGCATCACTGAATTGGTATATGCAGTTGCAAAGTGGTAGCATCCGATCATGGACAGATCTAGCCCACGCCTTTGTGAAGTAGTACGATTATAATCTTGACATGGCTCTCAGCCGAATGCATTTGCAAGACCTGTCTCAGGCAGATAATGAATCATTCCGAGAGTATGCTCAAAGATAGAGAGAGTTAGCTGCTCGTGTTCAACCGCCACTTTCGGATAGAGATTTGGTTGATTTATTCATGGATACCTTGCAAGGGCCGTACTTGGAAAGGATGGTTGCCAATGGGGCAACAAAATTTTCTGACCTGGTAATGGTGGGAGAACGTATCGAGAGTCTAATCAAGTGTGGAAAGCTCCAAGGCGTCTCGAACTTCCAAGCTATTGAAAATGAATCAGTTGTCAGTTCTCAAGAAGAATTCGAGGAAGAAAATAGTTCCATTCAGGAATCTTCACCACCTCGTTCTCAGTGTTCAGACATATCAACTGTTCAGAGTCAACAGTCTTATGAGTCTTCATATCAGGGACAACATTCTTCTGCAAATCAGAGACCTCCTCAGAATCAACGGTCATTTCGCCGTCAATCGCGTCAGCACGCCCGACAAAGACCAAGGAAACCAGAGAGGTATTTTGCTCAGTTGCCAATGTCGTACAATCAGATACTTCCAGATTTAGTCAGAGGTGGACTTATTGTACCAAAGGATTTGAAGCCAGTGCCTTTTCCGTATCCACCAGGTTTTGATGTCAACGCCCGCTGTGATTACCACGCTGGGGCACAGGGGCATTCAACCGAAGACTGTAAGGTGCTTAGGAGCAAGATTCAAACTCTTCTTGACTCCAACATGTTCTCATTCACGCCTCAGGGTATTCAGATCCACGACTCTCCTTCGTCTAGTTATGTGGGTTCATCAGTTCAGGTTATGGAAGAAGTCACTGAGAGCAGTTGTGCAGATGATTATCATACTGACCTCGACGAGCAGTTCTGAAGATAGCTAGTTCAGTAGCAAGTCAAGATTGGAAATCCCAGTTCTCCGGAGCTGACTATCTTTTAGATCATGTCATTTCTTTGCATTTGTAGTTTCTTTTCTGTTAAAGTGCAAACTCATTTGTAAAACTCGTCTGTTTTCAGTTGATAATGATAATGAAATGAATATGCATGTTTTGATTAAATCCATCTGTGTTCACTCATATTTTCTTTATTGATATCTAACCCTTGTTTAAGCAGGATCTGAGGGAGGATGATGAAATTCAAAGACGCAGAACTTCTGATGGTATGCTTTTGAGACAAAACCTTGCTGATGATGTACAGGCATTATTTCAAATCCCTAAACACCAGAGATATAAGGAAGATAATCCCTTGTAAACCCCTTTGAGCCTAGAAGTAGGAGTTTCTTTCTGAAAGTGAAAAAACCCTTAATCTTAACCCGGGACAGGGTAGATGTCAATTAATTTGACCGAGCGTTCAATTCGAGGATCAAATCTATGGTTATCCCTCACCAACCGAAGGTTGAGGCAGTCACATCCCTTTCAAACAAGTCAGACAACCAGTGTCATACGACTTGTTCCAAAAGGAAAAAAGAAAAAAAAAAGAAAAAAGAAATAGAAAGCCCGCTAAGTCGAAACTTGAAGACAAGTGACTTAGGCAAAAGTTAGGGCATCCCGCTGGACTTCGAAATCGAAAAATTCAAAAGAGTTAGTCCAGGCAAAATCAGGGAAAAGCAAAAGAATAAAAAGCAAAAAAATCCTCAATAAAGAACAAGTCGTGTGACTAAAGACACCAAAGGCAAAATGGGTGACTGTCACTCCGAAAACCGTATGGTTCTTTCTATCCTCATACCATTCATTAACCTTTTTGGTAGGTGAGCGCTTGTGTCAAGTTAGCTGAACGTAGGACTGGAGAACATCTAGGAGATTGGGTGGGTTAAAACAAAACTTTGAGCCTTATATCCTTTCTTTCTCAAACCGTGAACCAAGCCACGTTACAACCTTTTAAAAGACCTAATTGAAGCAAGGTTGTTTCGAAAGCATACTTCGGTAAAGATCGCGTCGAACCTGACTCCTAAAAGGATCTTCTTACCATTCATGTTGGTATCAGTGACATTCTGATTAGTGATTCATTCACTATATGTCACAACTTTTTTTCCAGTGAACAGACATGGATTTCAAAACTGTCATATGCATTGCATTAAAATTGTCATTTTCAAAACGAATTGTTTTACTTGCGAGTAAGTGCTTGATCAGGGAAGTTTCTGCAATGAAAAGATTGATCAATATAAGTGTAGAGTGCCCGAATACTCCGTTGAGCAGGGGCAAGTCATATCAAATGGGCAATTCATTCCAAGATTCAGCCAATCTGGGGCAATCAGGCCGAGATTCGACACATCTCTCGAAGGTCAGTCAGTCAGAGGTACTCCTTCACAGATCAGCCAGACAGGGGCACAAACCACTTCAAGGTTCATAATGGGGCAGGCCATCCCAAGAGCACGAGAAGTTAGATAACTGATCATCCAGGGTTCAGAGTATTGGGGCAGAATATCTCACGATGATATGAGATTGTTCATAAATCTCCCCAAGGCGAATTCCTCTGTAGACCATACAATCTGAGGCAGTTACTTCGAGATCCGATGAATCTCTCCAAGAGTTTGAAGACACTTAAGCATTGAGCCTGCCAAGTCTTCTGTAAAATCCTCTTGAGATGACTTCTTCTAAGTAATCCATGCAGTCGGAGGCAGTTACGTCGAGATCCGACGAATCTCTACAAGAGTTTGAGGACATTGAGGCGTTTTAGATGTCAAGTCTTCTGTAAAATCCTCTTGAGGCAATTTCTTTTGAGGGACCATGTTGCTCTGGGGCAAATGAAAGAAAAATTGTTGTTCACGCATATGCAGCCAATCAACCAAAAGGTTTGAAACAAATGGGGCATTCCAACCCAAGGCATTTGTGGTTCCCTATTTTCAGCAGGCTTCATAAATCATGCATAAAAACCTTTCTCCCCATCAAGTGGTGGTTCAGAGTTAGATTTTCTCAGTTGCAGAAGTCGTACCCTGGGGCATGTGTGCATATTCTTGCCGATTCAGATGGTTTCAAGCACAAGACGGGTAATCACTTATTCCCACGCAGAAGACTGGGGCAATCATGTTTAGGGAAGGGTTCACTGGTCACCCTTTTGTCGATAACAGTTGCGAATTCCCCAGTAGAGTTGCTTCACAGACACTGAAGTTGATGGTCAATCCCCAGTGAAATCGCCAGGAGTTTGAAGATGCTTAATCTTCTGTAAAATCCTCTTATGACGTTTCTTCCGGTAAGTCTTGTATCATAGAGCGGGAAGCAAGTTGTTGACCTTACCAAGCATGGGGCATTTTGATTTTCCCCAGCAGGAGATGTTCCAGATCTATTATCCCCAGTAGAGTTTGAGGACGTTTGGTCTTCTGTAAAATCCTCTTAAAAGGCATTTACCCAGTACGAGACGCTTTAAAGCAGTTCTCCCCAACAGAGTTTGTGATAAACTCATTATCCCCAACAGAATCGTCAAGCGGAAAGTTCGCCTAGCATGGGGCATTGTAATACTTATCCTAAGCTCGACAGTCCTATTCCTCAGCAGACTACCGTGGAATTGATTTGGGTTTCCCCAGCAGATCTTTAAGGACTCTTTTCCAAAAAGTTGCAGTGGAATGTTCTAACCAGGATTTGCATATCCCCGACGGAGTATCCTTGATCCCCAGCAAGATCGTATCTCTGATAATGGTATCCCCACAGAGTTCAGCATTGAATCTTGTCAACAATACTCCCCAGCTGATTTGTTTTCTCCCCGCAAGAGGTTTATTAATCAACAAAATCTATTCCTCAGCAGAGTGTTATTATATTCTCTCTCCAGCCGGGTTAGAAGGTTGATTCTCCCCGCAAAAGATCTAGGGTTTGATAGATCCTCAAGCAGAGTTCTAATGACTTTTCTTACCTAGCAGGACGACATGCAAAGAAATTCTCATCCTCAGCGGAGTTGCTGTGACCAGAATCCAGCCCCAAGAAGATGAAGTAATTCCTGGCAGAATTCTCATATTTCAAAGTCCAATTTATTTTTGGAAAATTTGACAGTTCGAAGCAGATGGATTGTCCTTTCATTCTCCAGCAGAGATATTATCCTTTCAGGACTCTCCAAGGTCAAATCATTGATCATTGTTCCTCAGCAGAGTCGGCAGAGATGTTTGACACGTATGCAGAGAGTATTCCAATTTTGGAATTCTTAAAGTCCAACCGTAGATTGGCGAAAGGTCCATCCAAGGGTGGCAAATCATTGGAAAGTCCAACCGTAGATTGGCCAAAGACCATCCAAGGGTGGCAAATCGTTGGAAAATCCAACCGTAGATTGGCAAAAATCCCCCGTAGTGTGGCATCTCAGCTAAGTCCAACCGTAGATTGGCAAAAGTCCTCCGTAGTGTGGCACCGCAGCTAAGTCCAACCGTAGATTGGCAAAAGTCCCCCGTAGTGTGGCATCCTAGCAAGTCCAACCGTAGATTGGCAAAAGTCCCCCGTAGTGTGGTATCTCAGCAAGTCCAACCGTAGATTGGCAAAAGTCCCCCATAGTGTGGCATCTCAGCAAGTCAACCGTAGCTTGGCAAAAGTCCACCTGTAGTGTGGCAGGCCAGTAGTCGTCTGGCGTTGTACAAAAGACATTTCTAAAAAAGACATCCCTTCAGTGTTATTCTTCCCATCAGAGTTTTATTCAGCGAGAGTTCATTACCGTACAGGATAAAAGTGTTGCGAATATTGGATTTGTGCTTCCTCAGTTTGCTGTAAAGTTTTTTGTCTCCCCAACAACATAAGGGTAGAAGGTAAATTTCCAGCAGAGGAGTAAGTCTGATATTGTCCCCTAGCAGAGCTGATATCATCAACCATTATCCCCAAGCATATTTTTGGGTGGTGGTTAGCATTCCCCAACAAATCAAAGGTTGAGTGTCGTTGGCACTTTTCTTCAGCAAGATTCCTGGGATGTTTCCTCCAACAGAAGTTTGTTACTCATACCTTCCTGCAGAGTGAAGGTTTAGTTGAGATCTCGAGCAGTTTATGACACTGAAGGCGGTTCAGTTTGTTATCCTCAGCGGAGTTGGCCTCTTCTCTTCAGCATTTATTTTGCTGGAGGGGTCCTTTTGCATATAGTAAGCATATTTGCATTTCATCCTCAAACGCGTAGCATTTCTATTTCGTATGGAGCATTACGCCATAGAAAGAAAATTCAAACATATGCATTGGAAGCATAAGCCAGATTTGGTACCTCGCGCGAAAGCCCGAATCAATTTCTAGTCAAGACGGTGACGTATCCCCAGCAGACATTATAATCAGTCCCTCTGCTTACCTTTCTTTTGGGTCGTAGATCATACGTCGATCTTACCCTCGACCAGTCATTGTCCATCACCCCCTTGATGACGACATTTCGGTCAGGTCTCCTTTCTGTCATCCCCATGAAAATGTGTCTTCTTTGTTCAGGTCTTCTTTCCGTCAAACCCCTTTGACGACGTGTTTCCCTCGGTCAGGTTTTATTTTCGTCAACCCTTTGATGATGTGTTTCCTTCAGTTGAGTCTTCTTGCCGTCAAACTCCTTTGACGATGTGCTTCCTTCGGACGAGTCTTCTTTCCGTCAAACCCCTTTGACAACGTGTTCCCTTTCGGTCGGGTTTCCATTTTTTCTTCCCGTCAAACCCCTTTGACGATGTGGTTCTCCAGGTTTTGTCTTTCCGTCAAATCCCTTTGACGAGGTGTGACTGATATCCAACATTATTTTCTCTCCTCGCGGTTTGCAAATTTTGCGGTTCTTTTTGTATTCAATCACCTTGTACCTTGAACGTCTGAAAGCCGTTGCTATCATCCATTCAGGTCCAAGTCGATTGAATAGGGGCAGCTGTAGCACCCCAAAATTTGCCCTACTTTTTTTTCTGGCTTATGTTTCTTTCTCATTTTGCATCTTTAGGTCATAACTTCATAATCTTTCATTTGCATTGGATTCCTAAGACATGTGATCAAGGCATCTTCCTTTGGTTGGAGTTTTCCGTATTCAGAAGATCCAACAAACATCATGTTCATCCGCTTCAAGATTTCTCAAGAAGCATCAAGAGATTAGAGTTTCATTTTGGTTTTAATTGGGCAAGCTGTGAATTAGGGTTTGAATCCTTCTCAGCATCTCAAGAGTATTGGTTCCAGTGGTTGACTTCTCGGGCAGCGTGTTTCCAGGGTTGAGTTGTGGACTTCATCAAGTTGTCAAGCAAGGGTTCATGTGAGAATTCATTTGATCAAAGAGTCAGAGGATGTGTGATTTAGGCGTTTCGCTTCAGTGGTAGTTGTGTGCCTTTAATCGGGTGTTGTGGAAAGTCGAGAGTTGGCATAATGTGGTTATCTTTTTTTAGAACCATTTCTCTTTGTCCATGTACAAATCCATAACCCATTTCCTATATCCATTTTCAAAAACTTTTTTAATCCATTTCCACCAAAAACCATATTATTCATTTAATCCTTTTTATCCATTTTTTTCTATCCATTACTAAACATTTTTTTACCATTATCCACTTATTAATCCATATCTATTTTTTTCAATCCATATTCCATAAATATCCATTTTGTTTAATGTCCATTTCATTATCCATTCCTAACCAAAATCCACAAACCAATTTCTATATCCACTTTTCCAAATCCAACTCCAATTTCATTATCCAATTTCAAATAAACACTTCCATATCCTTTTTCTTGTTCTTTTGTTTTATTGAAAGTGCCCCCACATATGGCTAAACAATTCAAGCTTGTGATGCTGCGCAATGTTATTCACGTGGTGCTGCGCGAGATGTCAATGATAGAGAGTCCACATGAGAAAGTTTCTAAAGAAGAGAATATGCATAATAGAAGAACTAATAGCAAAAAGGAATAAAGGGGGGCCCAATGTTATGAGGCAGTGGCAAGTCTCAACAAAGTTGCATAGCAAAATACAAGTGGTACACCTCCAGCTCAAAAGAAACTCACGCGCCCCCCACAAGCCATTACTCCAGCCAAACATCCCTGCTCCAAAACACGCAAAAACCGTACAAAAGGCATGATCTGCAGCAGGCTCACACTGCAAACCATAACACGTCTTGCAGCACAACAAAAGGTTACGACGCATCTGCAACACTCCCACACCAGACCAACCAACACAACCTGCTACAAATCAGATTTTTTCAGCAACAAGACAAAAGGAAATTGTACCAAAAACTTAAGGAAGAAGTTTTGTTTTGTGAATAAAAAGGAGATAACAACAAGGTTGAGGGGACTCTCACTTTCAATCTTTGTAATCACTACAAAACACACCTCATTCACCATATAAGAAAGGGGCTGCAACAAATCTTCGGGGAGGGCTCATTTTTTTTTCTACATCAGTTCCGAAAGTTTGAGCTCTCCATATTCAAAAACGTGAAATTCTAAAACTCTGCATCAACTTCATTCTTCATAGTACCTTCATCTTGAATCCAGTTTATTCCAATTAAACTTCACCTCCAAACCATCTTCATGACCCATCGCAAACCATTGACAAACCTGCATAAACAAGCAATCGAATTCACACTCACAACATCAACAGCTTTCAACACAGAGCAGGAGAAAATTGAGAAGAAGATTGAGAAATTGAAGACGAACTTGTAACAACAACAACGACTTCAGAAGCGAACAAGGAAGAAGAATAGTTGTACCTGCTAAAGACCGCCATTCGGAGATCCTCCCTACTCCGCCCTGGTACGTACCTCATAGTCTCCGTGTAACTTTGTTGACGTATTCTGTTCTGAATATATGTTGCTCCGTTATCGTTAGCGTCGTGTTGAGATTTCGAAGGCAATGTTCGAGATCGATGATTTTGATTAGAGTGAGGTCGAGCGAGCTGCGTTAGATTCTGTGGAGAGAACTTTGAGGAGGCTTCGTACATACGTGGTTATTTTGAGGAGTTTCCTAGCCGCCGCTGGCTCTGAGGCACGGCGCGACGAAGTGGTGAGTTTCTGAGCCTTCTCTCATGTTGATTTTTGAGGTATAGATAAGGGTTTTTTTTGCTGGATGAGCGGCGATAATGTTGATGAAGGAGGGTTCTTTGAGCGTTGAGAAACAAGGAGGCATAGAGGTGATGCGTTGCCGGCGTGAAGGAGAAGGAGAGGATTGTTGGCTCGATGTGAGAAGGAGTCACCGCGTGAGGGCGTTGGCTGAAGAAGAGAGTTTTGGAGGATGAACAGGGAGAGAAGCGAAGAGAGGATCGATGTTCTGAGTGGAATGATGTTGAAGATGAGTTGGCGAAGGAGAAAGAGTGATGGAAGAAGCCATGAACGGCGTGAATTGAGAGGAACAGGGGAAGAAGAATTAAGAGCTGAGATTTGGTTTTAGTAATTAGGTTTTTCGTTTTGCCATTGGACCGGGTTGCATAAGCCCATTTGTCTTTTCTTTTCACACAACCAAACGCTTTCCGCACCCCCTCTCTCCCGGATGAACAACAGAAACTTGGGCCACTAACTCATAAAACCCAGCACCTGTATTTCCTCACCACACACCCAGTTTGCTCGTTGCACCCCCTGGATAAAGTTAGTGGGCCAAAGACCTTAAGCCCACATTTGTTTTCTCCACCCCTCTTTGAACTTGTTTTAGTTTTGAATTAATTCTTTAGGTTTAGATTTTAATTTTAGAATTAGAGTTTAATTTTAGAATTAATCTTGTTTCTAATTTTTTCTAATTAGTTTTTAATTTTGGTTTTGATTAATTGTTTTTAATTAGAATTTTAATTTCGCTTTGGATTTTGATTCTTAAACTTTAATTTGTTTAATTTTGGATTAGATTAGAAAGTAGCTTAGAATTAACTTAGGTTTAGAAATTACTCTTGCTTTTAGTTGATTTTCTTTTAGCATTGTTTAATTGTTGATATAAGTTTTAATTCTAGAATTAATCTTGTTTTAGCATTTTAATTTTAATTAGAAGTTGATTTTGATTTCTTCTTAATTAGAATAATTAGATAATTAGATAATTGTTTTAATTGGTTTTAATAATTAATTTTGACTTTAGGATTTTATTTTGTTTAAATAGAATTAGTCTTAGATTAACTTTTCTTAGAATCTAATCTTTCTTTTAATTAGAATTTTAATTCTAACTTGGTTATTATTGACTAATTGGTGATCTTGATTTTAATTTGCACTTTATTTTATCTTGAATATTTTTTATCTTGATTTTTGATGCATGTTCTGATTAAATACTTGACTTGTCTCTTGTGTGATTCTCTCTTTGTGATTGAGCTGCTTGGTGTTTACTTGTTGATTTCCTTTGTATTCGCATGCTCCCTTAAGGCTCCTAGTCCGACTTAGTTTCTGATTAAGCTCGGAGTAGGATAGACATTAGGCTCTCAATCCAAGCATGATAACATTAGATAGACTCCCTTCTTGATCCTGGCCTTAGGGCCATTTTGCATGATAACTTGTAGGACAGAGCTTCCCCTTTTCTCTCGCACTCGTGCGATTGAGACTAGTTAGACTCTTCTCTTTTCTCTCACACCCATGCGATTGAGACTGTTTCTTTCTTCCGTAGTGCCACGAACTACGAATGCTCTGACTTCCTCTCTCTAGATAGATTGAGGATACGTAGGCACGAGGATCCCTATCCTTGGCGAGCACACTAACAACTAACTTTTCTTTCCTCTGTTAAGCTTTCATACTTGTGTTTGCTTTAGCATTTGAGATGCTCCTTTCTTCTCTCACTCTTACTCATCCCATGAATCTCACGACTTGATTAAGTCTTGGATTCTTTCCCCTTTAGAGCTACCTAGTCCAACTTAATTTTTGATTAAGCTTGGAGTAAGTTTAGCATTAGGTTTTAAGTTGTTGTATCTCCCAAACCTCACTAACCATAGGACATCCATGCATGATAACATTAGGACCCTTTAGTCTCCCTTTAGAGTTTCCTTTGCGTTTTCTCTTCTCATCTTCAAACAAAAGTAAAAAATACTTAATAAAAGCAAAACAACCATTGTATTTAGGCCTTTCATGTAAGAATAAGATAGTGAGGGATCTTCTCTCATTTTCTTGGAATGTTTAGCGTGCGTCCTATCTCGGGTCGTTATGCGAGGCATTCGATCTTATATGAGGGACTTAAATACAATGCACATTACAAAACACAAAACAATCAAAACACTTCTTTCTAAAAGACAAAAACAAACAATAACGTCTTTCCTTCGGGAATTCTTTTCTCATCTCACTCACTCTTAACGTACGAACGTGCTCCTACTCGTTCTCTCGCAAGATGGTAACGCACTCGGACCAGCGAGCCTGCAACACCTGAGCTAGAACGTTAGCCGTTCCCTAAAAAACACAAAAAAAAAGTGACCCTCGTTGAGGGGAACTACGTCGCTCTGATTCTCATGTTCCCGATGAGATACGTAGGCAGTGGGGTAGGGCCCATTCGAGCACTTCTTTTATTTTCCCTACATTTGTTTCTTTTTCTCTCTCTTTTCCTTTTCCGTTTTCCCGTTCCTTTCCCTTTCCAGTAGCAGTGGAGCTCCAGTTGACGACACCCTTTGATCGAGACAAGCAAGTGTGGATCCCATCGGGTACGATGGACGTGAGGGGGTGCTAATACCTTCCTCTCACGTAACCGACTCCCGAACCCAGTTCTCTTGGTCGCAAGACCATGCTCTTTCCTTTCTCTTCAGGTTTATGCGGTGTTTCCTTTCCCTCTCTTGGGATAAATACACATTACTGGCGACTCTGTTTCGGTGCCACTTTCGCGTTTGTACTAGGATGAAAATCCCGGGAGCGACACAAGGAAAGAGGTGGGAATCACTGTTGAAGACGTAGTTCCAAGGAAAGAGGTGGGAACTACTGTTGAAGTTGTGACCAATATAGTAGGAACTAGGAAGATGACGCGAAGTGGAAGGGTCTACACTCCTTCTTTCAAGGAAACCACGCCCAAGGAGACTGTTTCCCCCATCCCAACTAGAGATAAGGGAAAGGAGGTAATTTCTCAAGAAGCAGATGAAGAGTTCCTAAGAATTATCAAGAGGAGTGATTACAAAGTGATAGATCAGCTCTATCAGACACCATCCAAGATTTCGATCTTATCTCTGTTAGTTAATTCGCCAGTTCATAGATCAGCTTTGCAGAAAGTACTAGCCCAGGCACATATAGCTCAGGACATAACAGCCGGACAGTTTGACCATGTCGTCGCCAACATTACAGCCTGTAATACTCTTAGCTTCAGCGATGAGGAGTTACCCTGAACTGGAAGGAATCATAATCTTGCTTTACATATATCAGTGAAATGTCAGGAGGATACGATGGCTAGAGTTCTCGTAGATACCGGTTCATCCTTGAATAAAAGAACTCTTGATAAATTGTCTTACCAAGGAGCCATAATGAGACCTACCTCTCTTATTGTCAAAGCTTTTGATGGTTCAAGAAGATCGGTGATGGGGGAGATTGAGCTACCTATTTTGATTGGCCCTCAAACATTCAACATCCTCTTTCAGATCTTGGATATCAACCCTGCCTACAGTTGTTTACTAGGTAGACCTCGGATCCACGAAGCCGGTGCTGTAACCTCTACCTTACATCAGAAGATGAAGTTCGTGGCTGACGAGAAGCTAGTTATCATACATGGTGAAGAGGACCTGATGGTCAGCAACTTGTCCTCGTTTCATTACATTGAAGCGGATGAAGATGCTTTGGAAACTTGTTTCCAGGCTCTTGAGATAGCTAATGTCGTTATGCTTGACGACAAGGAACCAGTGGCCTCTGATTGTCCATCTTTTGCTTCTTTCAAAAGCATTCAATCCGCTCTGCAAGGAGGAGTACCTGAAGGCTGGGGCAAGATCTTCGAGGTTCCAGAAAGAGAGAAATACCAAGGGTTGGGTTACAAACCAACTCTTGAGGGAAAAACTGCTTCAACGAAGGGAAGACTAAGGACCATTCAAGAGGTGTTCGTCAGTGGAGGACAGCAAGTCCACGCAGTTACTGAAGATGCTGAAGACGAAGATATCTATCACTTTGTGTTTCGGTGTGACGTTACTTTAAGTAACTGGGAAGCCATTGAGATACCTATTTTGTACCCGTTGACAGAATAATTTGTTTGTTAGCTTTGATGTTTTCAATTCCGCAGCCTTGCCCGAGGCTTTCGGATTATTTTGTATGGGCCACCGCTTTTAAATCTTACTAATCAATGAAAGTGTTTGTTTTGTTAAATTCTGTCCTTATTCCTGTTTCCGTTTTAAGAAAAATGACAATCTTTTCAAAACTGCATTCTTTTTCTCCTTTTTGCGTTCATGTTTGTGCATTTTTAATAAAATAAATCCCTCCATCGTGCAGAATGATTCCCAAACCCGTTGTATTCAATGACCCTACTCTCACTATCGACTTTGATTCACCCATTTATCAAGCTGAGGAAGAGGAGGATTATGAGGTCCCCGAGGATTTGGCAGAAATGTATGAGTATCAATACGCGGACCTTCAGCCACACGAAGAAAAAGTTGACGTCATCAACCTTGGCACTTAAGAGAAGAGGAAAGAGGTCAAGATTGGGGCAACGCTTGGGGCAGAGATCAGATAACAGCTAGTCCTGCTTTTGGAAGAATATGTAGACGTGTTCGCTTGGTCTTATCAAGACATGCCTGGATTGGATATTGATATAGTAGCTCATAAATTACCGCTCAAGCCTGATTGTCCACCCGTGAAGCAGAAGCTCCGTAGAAGTAGACCGGATATGGCTCTCCAAATCAGGGATGAGGTTAAGAAACAATTGGATACAGGATTCTTGGCAGTTTCAAAATCCCCAGAATGGGTAGCCAACATCGTTCCAGTCATGAAGAAAAATGGTAAAGTGTGAATGTACGTAGATTACAGGGATCTGAACAAAGCTAGTCCCAAGGACGATTTCCCATTACCACACATTGACACTCTTGTGGATAACACGACTAAGTTTGCAGTTTTCTCCTTCATGGACGGTTTCTCCGGTTACAACCAGATCAGAATGGACCCAGCTGACATGGACAAGACTACATTTATCACCCCGTAAGGAACCTACTGCTACAAAGTTATGCCCTTTGGTATGAAGAATGCAGGGGCAACCTACCAGAGAGCTATGGTAACTTTGTTCCATGATATGATCCACAAGGAAATTGAAGTGTACGTGGATGACATGATTGCTAAATCCCGAAGCGAGGAAGAACATTTGGATCATCTTTTGAAGCTGTTTAAGAGACTCCGGAAGTATCAGTTAAAGTTGAATCCAGCCAAATGTACCTTTGGTGTAAGGTCAGGGAAGCTGCTTGGTTTTATCGTCAGCCAGAAAGGAATCGAAGTAAATCCTGACAAAGTGCGAGCTATCCAAGAAATGCCAGCTGTAATACCCCAAAATTTGCTCTCCCTCTTTGTCATCATAGCATGGCATTATCATTTATCATATCATATCCACCTCATTAACATTACATTGCATTTAACATAGAAAAATGAAGCATGGCATCCTTCTTACCATCAGGGCATGTGATCAGGTGGAAGGTGGACAATCAAGGAATCATTCAAAGCACAAAAAGGTCAATCAAGTTGCCTCAAGGCAAGCCAAGAGTCTCTCATGTCTCATACCATCTCAATTGATCATCCACAATCTCAAGGAAGTGAGATCCAATGGGAGATTGAAGCAATACATACTTCAACATGCAAGAGGTTCAAAAACTGAAGGAAAACCCTCAAAAGAGATAGCTCATTGATCCAAAATCATCCTCAAATGGCATATCCCATCATCCTTTAAAAGGATACACAACATACTCTGAGGAATTTGAAATTGAAGACTGCACTTTTCCCTCCTAACCAGAGGGGGTCAAAATTAGGGTTTACAATTAAATCAGGGTATCTCTGATTTTTTGGTCAAAACTTGATATCATGGTATTCTACATGTCCCTAAGTGTATGTATGTGGAAAATTACATCTCACTTGGTTTTAGAAGTGGTTCAATTGGAAGAAAGATCAAGAATCAGAGAAATTGGGGGAAAGTCAAATAATCAGAGGAAAAAGTCAACTCTTGACTTTTTGAGCCCAAAATCATGAAATTCATGTTACATATGTCCAAGGTACAAAATTTGGTCAAGAAACTCCAAAGGAATCATGAAAAATTCAAGATGTAGAAAGTTGCCATTTTTGGATGAAGTAGGGTTACTAAAAATAGCAAGTTTTGGCCATTTTGCATCAGAGTTTGAACCAAGGCCATTTAAAATTGAAGCACCAAATGAAAATTCCACTCGGCCACAACAAAAGATCTTGTTTTAAGCTTCAAATCCATGTGTGGAACATCTCCATTGGATAAAAATTGAGTGAGATATGATTGATCAAAGTTTGAGCAAAGTAGGTCCAAAACTAGGTCATGACCAAGATTTTCAGGTCACGCGCGCAGTCATTTTAACAAACATGTGGAGGGCCAAATGTCCACTCATTTTTCTCATGGGTAAAGGCCTCAAATGAAAAACTTTTCAACATCAAAGTTGTTCCTTGTAGTGTCATCTTTAATACTCATGTTGGACAAAATTCCATTTGATCAAGTTATAGTGGAGATATATTGGTTCAAAGTCATGGTGATTATGCTGAAAATCCCATGCCAACATGCCTTGCCAGCCAACCTCACTGCCTCACCCTTATACCAGTCCCAAACCTTAATGTTCTAAGTCATTTTTCAACCTCTTCCATGTCTTATTTCAATTCATTTTTCACACCCAAATATGTAGCATTATATTTCCTCTTTTGAATGAACCCAAAAACACACTAAATCATTCAGGGATTAGGGAGAGTTTCATCATCCAATCACTATGATGGCATTGATTCCAAGCTGTCATAAAACCAGAAAATGAACCATGGCTGTGGTGGTTGTTTCAGAATTCACATGAATACTCTTTATTCTTTTCCCCATTTAAACCAACATCCCCTTACAAACTTGAGCAGCACGTGCTATCCATGTTGCTTCATACATGAAAAGGGAAAGAACCCAAACTTGTCCAGCAAGCTTGCTGCTACACTGCATAATCTCATCCTCACCATAACACTCTAAACATCATCCTCACCATAACCCAGCCATAACCAACTCGTCCCCTAACTAACTTGGCTCAGTTAGTTAGGGTGGACTCACTTAACCCAAGGGTGACTCAGTTAATTCACTCACTAAACCATAGCTAAACTCAACATATAAATTCCAATACTCTTCACATTTTGAAGGAGGTTTTTCATTTTTCACTTTTCTCTCCAAAAACAATTCAAATGCTCTCTCCAAACCCTTTCTCTGTGTGCACGATTCTGTTATCACCTTCCTCTACTTCATCTCCATCATCATCAATGGCGCATGATTGAACTCCAAGGGAGAAGAAGAAGATAGGATCTCTGGTATTCTGGTGGATCCAAAGTTCATCATATTTTCAGGTTCTCTTCCTCAACTTTATTTTACTGGATCCAGCTTGTTTTTGTGATGTTTGTGGCCTAATAGAGGTCGTGTGCGTCCTGGCTAGTTGATAGGCTTCTTAGAGGCATAGTTCTATACCTAGGGCTTAATTTGATTGACTCTGTTCTTGCTGTGCGTATGTGTTTGGTGATTTTCATTAGCATATTCATAATGTACATGAGTTTAGCTTTCAATTGATGTATGCATTGTGATTTTCTGGAAAGAATGTGAGTTGCAGACGGTGGTAAGTGACCGGAGAAGGTGACCGGAGGTCCCTCTCCGGCCGGTGGCTTCATTTTAGGGTTTCATTTGCAGTTTGAATATGGACCATTGGATGTTCATCATCGTGTGGCTTAAAACGTGCCAACACATTAAAATAAGCATGCTCCTCACATGCCTTTTTTCTGAATTCATTTAAACTTTGTGTGGCATGGTACATGGTAATTGGCATGTGTCCTCACGTGCATGCGTTGATCTTGTGTACTTTGATTTTTGTGTTGACCTGACTTAAATCAATGGCTTGGATTGTGTTGACTGATGTTGACTGAAGGTGCATTGTTGTTAATGTGTTATGCGCGCATTTGGACTCAATCAGATTGATATTTGCACCCCCTTGTTTTGAGGCCCATTTAATTTGCACTGCGTTATTGCTATGTTCATACCCCCTTCCCTTTGCATTTCATTTTCATTTTTTATTTTTTATACATGTTTCATTTCCAATTTTTAAAAATACCAAAACAGATTGGAAAATTCTACAAAAATTCATGTGTATTCTTAAAACATTTAGGAAATTTTCCATGATTTTATTTTCTGATTTTATGACCATTTTTCCCCTGTTCCATTATTTCTTTTGAATTTCCATTTATATGCATGATTATTGTGATATACCATTTTGTGCATTTTTGTTCTTGATCATAAAAGGTGATTTTGATCCCTTTCTTTTTGCATTGTGCTTATAACATGTTTAAGTATGTTTGAGCTTTATGGTTTGATTTTTTAAGTCTTTTTGGATGACTTTGGATGTGTTGCTTTGTGCATGAATGCATGAAACTTTCATGAGGTCTTGACCTAATTGTTGAATGACTTTGGTTCTGATCCATTGCTTGTGGCTTTGATATGTTAATGACATATGTTTAAGGTGTTTTATTGTTGAAAGTCATAATTTTTGAAGCATGTTTGATATGTGTTTGAAGCATGAAATCTAACTTGTTCATTTTATGAATGTATGCTTCATGTTTGGTTTGCTTGATCATGAAGGCACTTGTGCCACAATTTGAGGTCTTGTTTGAAGATTGATAGCATATTAATTGATCTCTGGTTGTGATATTGGAACCTCATCTTTGCATGTTTGTGATTGTCTTTCACTTTAAGTCACTTTTTGCACAAGTATGGATCATGATCATATCACTTCACCTTTGTTTCTTTGCCTCTTAATGGATTGAGAAATTGTTTGCATGATTTGAGTGAGGTTTGAAGACCATGTTTAGGAACATGTTTAAGTTGTCCATATTCTGACCATAACCTCTCATGAAGCATTCTTGCATAGTTGCTTTGCATTTTCTTTCATCCTTTTCTACTTCTTTTATAATGCACTTCTTGGTGCTCTATTTCTTTGTTTGTGTACTTGTGGTTTGGTGTTTGATGTGTTTATATTAGTGAACACCTTTGGAGATGTACATTCTGACTTGGAAGTTCTTATAGCATTCAATCTCATTTTACTTTGTTCCTCAACTTGTTTGAGTTTGATTTGTTCATTACATGTTCTTTCTTTACTTATAAGTAATTGTGCTAACCTTTTCAGGGGCTAGTGGTAAGTCATTTGAGTGT
The DNA here is from genome assembly GCA_022829125.1 of Lathyrus tuberosus. Classification (NCBI taxonomy): domain Eukaryota; kingdom Viridiplantae; phylum Streptophyta; class Magnoliopsida; order Fabales; family Fabaceae; genus Lathyrus; species Lathyrus tuberosus. Next base: position 455,483 of record JALAZF010000956.1, read on the forward strand.
GGATATGCTTCCACATTCTAACTTCTTCCTTCATCTTTTAATCATTCAATTTGTGATTGTTTAAGCATTTCATAATGCTTTGTCTTCATAACCTTCTTTCTCCCTCTTTAGGAACAACTTAGCTTCCATCTTGGAAGTAAGTTGTGTTCTTTCTTCTTTCTTCTCTTTTTTTTTAGGATTAGGTTTCTTAAACTTCACTAAACCTTAGGACTTCCAAGCATGCTAACAATAGGGTGTGTCTTAGTCCCCCCATAGATTTTACCTTTCTCCTTCTCTTGAGTCTCTCTTCTCATCTAAAAAGAAAATCCAAAAACACTTAATAAAGGTAGGCATTTATTGCATTTAGGCCTTTCATATAAAGAAAAGGTTATAAGGGGTCTTCTCTTATAATCTTAGAATGTATAGCATATAGCCCATCTTGGGTCAATGTGTTAAACATTTGATCTTGTATGAGGGACTTAAATGCAATACTTGTTGAAGGTACAAATAAAAAACACTTCTTCATTTCTTAATTAACAAAAACACTTAATAAACACAAGTATGCTAGTGTGTTTGAACCTTGACAATTGGAACTAAGGGTGGGGGTCTTTTTCACCCTTAGTGTGCTTTCTTACCCATTCCATCTTGGAATGTGAGAATGTACACATTCCAATGACTAAGATTCAGATACATTGTCATATGCAAATAAATGGAAAAAACTTCTAAAAGACAAAAACAAACAATAACGTCTTTCCTTCGGGAATTCTTTTCTCACCTCATTCACTCTTAGCGTACGAACGCGCTTCTACTCGTTCTCTTGCAAGATGGTAACGCACTCGGACCAGCGAGCCTGCAACACCTGAGCTAGAACGTCAGCCGTTCTCTAAAAAACACAAACAATCCATCCCTAGTGAGGGGAACTACGTCGCTCTGATTCTCATGTTCCCGATGAGATACGTAGGCAGTGGGGTAGGGCCCATGCGAGCACTTCTTTTATTTTCCCTACATTTGTTTCCCGTTCCTTTTCTTTTCTTTCTCCTTTCTTTCTTTCAGTTCCTTTTCCAGTATCCTTTCTTTACACCCTTTGATCGAAACAAGCAAGCGTGGATCCCATCGGGTACGATGGACGCGAGAGGGTGCTAATACCTTCCTCTCGCGTAACCGACTCCCGAACCCATTTCTCTTGGTCGCAAGACCATGCTTTTCCTTTCTCTCAGGTTTACGCGGTGTTTCCTTTCCCTCTCTTGGGATAAATACACATTGCTGGCGACTCTGTTCGGTGCCACTTTCGCGTTTGTACTTGGATGAAAATCCCGGGAGCGACATCTGGCGACTCTGCTGGGGACAGATTGACCTATTACTGGTTCATCCTAAGCAAGTCAATCCTGGCGCTTGTTTGTTTTCTTTCATTGGGTGTTTACTGTTGTGCTGTATTTACTGTTTTATTGTATGGTTATTTACTGCTTTACTATACATTACTGTATCTACCGCATTTTAGCATTGCATATCATATATTATATTGTGTTGCACTGTTTTGTCTGTTTGGCGGGATGGGTGTTCTGAGAGATAAGCCCACTACCAAGGCTTGAGTACACACATAGGTATTAGAGTGGATAGTCATGACGCTTGCGTGGTGGTGACCACGTATTGTTGTTCATGAGACCCACAACCAGACGAGGTTCTATCAGGAGCTTTCTGCTACTGCATGTTATGCAGGCCAGTGGTTATTCTCTTGAGGAACTGTCGACTCTGGTGACCATTCCCGAGGACTCAGTTGCGGCACTCCTCCTGAATTGTGACAGTGGCAGACCACATTCCGTGGCAAACCCATTGCACATTCTCGATCCGAGGACCCAATGCTGGGAACTTGTTATAGGACATCCCTTTTTGAAAGAGAATCAGCGGAGGCACTCCTCGATTGGCGATAGTACTGTACCCTGAGGGATGAATGTACTATTGCTTCTTGATCTCAGTGCCAGAAGCTGAGGACCTTTTCGTTTTGGAGAATCAGTTGAGGCCTCCTCGATTGATGATGATGCCAAACCAGAAATGGTGAACGTATCATCATTTCTCGACCTGAGAGCCCGGGATACTGAACATCCTAGTACCCACATGTGAGAGGGGCGGGTTTGTTTACAGGTTTGCAGGTAACCTTAGCTTTCATCCTACCTGGTATTTTGGTTCTCTTATCAGTGTGGACTCATCAGCCTGGTATTATGGCATCATGATTATTCTGACCATCCCGGTATTCTGGTCAGGTCGGTGCTCTGATTATGCCGATATTCTGGCCTTTCTGGTATTCTGATTATGCCGATATCCCGACATCCTGGTATTCTGATTAGTTGGATATTATGGCATTCCGGCGTTCTCTTCATTCGATCACCAGCACAACAGTTATCCAGATTATATGGAAGCCTTGTCCCATGTCTGTTGCATCTGCATCATCATTTGCGCATACATGTTCTCGTATTTCCAAGGGATATTAACTTTGAGACTTGCCACTGGGCATTTCCATCCATTTCTTATGTTTCTTCTAAAAATTTTTTTTTTTTTTGAATCAAAGCATAATGATCCCTTGGAATTATTCGAACATGGCATTTTGCATGGCATTCTCATACTCATATGCATAACAGGTGTTCCAGAGCGAATTTCTCATTCTGACTGGGTATTCTCTTCAGAAACGGCCAACTTGACTTCTCCCACCACTCAACTCATAACAATCAGAGGGTAGTTATGGAACAACTCCGAGCGAAAGTGACTGAGAGGAGGGCCCAGGAGGGGCATTTTATGGTGGACATTCAAGCGTTGTCCCGTGGTCAGAAACTGCTGAGAGAAGAAGTCAACCGGGTGAAGACTCAGATGGGCCTGATTACAGAAATCCAGAATGCGGTGTTAAAATCCTCACTCTCGTTGAGGGGAACTACGTCGCTCTGATTCTTCATTAGTCAATGGAGATACGTAGGCAGGAGATCGTGTAAGATCTTTGCGAGCAACCTTATCTATCAACCTTATTTATCGATTTCTTTCCTCCAGATATCTCTTGTCAGCTTCCAACTCCATCTCCCCAAGAGAGTCCTAGGGGCAGAGCATATGGGCAAAGGCCAGAACAACTTGAGAAGAAGTTTGATCCCACTCCGATGCCGTACGCGCAACGGGTTTCCTTGTTTGCTCAAATTCAAACTGGTTGAGCTAGTCGCATCAGGATCATCTTCGACAAAGCTTCCTTTGGGGTTTCAATGCCAAATGCCAGGTATGACTACCATTCTGGAGCACCTGACCATTTAATTGACGATTGCAAGTCTTCCAGAGGTAAAGGTAAAGACAAGGTGCAGAACTTGATTGACTCAAAGGTTATCACACCAGACGGGTGGCCCATAAATTGAACTTTCTTCATCAGATTGAGCACCCAGTTTGCAAAAACATCATCAGAAGCAACAAGTCCAGACGAAGTCAAGCCTCCTCAACAAGGACAATCATTTAGCTTCTTTACTGCATTCTCATGTGTAGCTTTTTATATTTGTCAAAACATTTGTATGCATGCATGAAATCTGTTTTTCTTTTTATGTTAATCATAATACAATACGCATGTTTTTCCTGAAGTAATCCATTCGTATTCACTCATAAGTTTGTATATGTGCATTGCAATACCAACTGTCGTGCTTAAACTCTTGAAGGAGGATGATGAGTTGAAAACACAAAAATCTCTGATTGTGTGCTTTTGGATAAAACCCTGTTGAGGATGTACAGGCATTGATTCAAATCCCCAAACACTGAAGATATAAGGGAGATAGACCCTCGTTAACCCCTTTGAGCCTTGAAGTAGGAGTTTCTTTCATACGAAAAAACCCTCACATTTAACCCAGGGGCAGGGTAGACGTCAGTTAATTTGACCGAGCGTTCAAATTTCAAAAGGAGTGTGCATCTGAGGATCCATTACCTTCTATTCCACCGTCAAGAGGTCAAGAGATGTGAAACCACAATGGTTATCCATCAACAATCAAAAAGTGAGGCAGTCACAACCCTTTCAACAAAGTCAAGACAGGCCAGTGTCACACGACGTATTCAAGGAAAAAGAAAATGAATAAAAAAAAATGAAAAAGCCCGCTAAGTTGAAACTTGAAAACAAGCAACTTAGGCAAAAGTTAGGGCATCCCGCTGGACTCCGAAATCAAAGATTCAAAAGAATCTGTCCAGGCAAAAGTTAGGGAAAAAAAAAAAAGCAAAAGAATGCGAAAGCGGAAAAACAAAAGGATTACAAAAGAAAATCCTCAAAAGAAAGAACAAAGTCGTGTGACTACGAACAAAAGACAAAGGGGTGACTGTCACTCCAAAGCCTCATTGGGTGTCAAACCATCAGATGCATGGGTTCCTTAAGGATCACAAAATATTTTTGAGAGGCGAACGCTTGTGCAAATTAGCTGAACGTAGGACTGGAGAACATCACGAAGAGTGGGTGGGCACCAATAAACTTTGAGCCATAAATCCTTTTTTCTCAAAACCGTGAACCAGGCCCCGTTACAACCCTCAAAAGTCCTAATTGAAACAGGGTTATTTCAAAGGCATACTACCAAGAGATAGCGTTCCTGACTCCTATCAGTTGTGCTAAAAGATCTTTGTTGGTGTTGCATGTGCATTGCATTATTTCTTTCAAAAATTAATGTCGTATCCTAACCCGTGATTCGCTCACAAAAGGGTTTGCTACATCTTTTTAGTAAAACTTCGAGATTAACATGTTGTGTTTCATTAGAATTTTCATTCTCAGAATAAAACATTTTCTGCTTGCATACATTTGTTTGACATCAAAAGAAGTTTACATATGAAAATTCAGTCCAGAAGCTTAATCTTATCGAGTTGAGGATCCTGAAACTCCCGAAGGGCAGCCATATCCAATGGTACTTCCTCAGGAAACTTTGTTGGGCAGGGGCTTTCCCAACAAGTTGTGCTAAGACGTAGTCGATCTGGGGCAATCACGTCGAACCATCTCTTTAAGGTGTAGCTCATCTGAGCCAAGCACGTCGAGAAATCTCTTCAAAGTTCAACCAAACTGGGGCAATTATTGCGAGATTCAAATCCCTACAAATGCAAGCATTTTTGGTTTTCCTTCGAAGATCAGTAGTCAGGGGCAAAACCACTTCAAGGTTCATACTGGGGCAAGCTATACCAAGAGCACGAGAAGTTAGTCCATCCAAACGACTAATCAGCCTATCCAGAGTTCAGAATACTGGGACAGAATATCCCACGGTGGTATGAGATTGTTCATGAATCTTTTCAAGGCGAATTCCTCTGTAGTCCATACGGTCTGGGGAAATTACCTCGAGATCCAACGAATCTCTACAAGAGTTTGAAGACACTGAAGCATTGAGCTTGCCAAGTCTTCTGTAAAATCCTCATGCGATGACTTCTTCTAAGTAATCCATGCGGTCTGGGGCAGTTACGGCGAGATCCAACGAATCTCTACAAGAGTTTGAAGACACTGAAGCATTGAGCTTGCCAAGTCTTCTGTAAAATCCTCATGCGATGACTTCTTCTAAGTAATCCATGCGGTCTGGGGCAGTTACGGCGAGATCCAACGAATCTCTACAAGAGTTTGAAGACACTGAAGCATTGAGCTTGCCAAGTCTTCTGTAAAATCCTCATGCGATGACTTCTTCTAAGTAATCCATGCGGTCTGGGGCAGTTATGGCGAGATCCAACGAATCTCTACGAGAGTTTGAAGACATTGAAGCGTTTTGGATGTCAAGTCTTCTGTAAAATCCTCTTGGGACAATTTCTTCCGGTGGACCATGTTGGTTTGGGACAAGTGAAGAAAAACAGTTGGTCACGCATATGCAGTCAATCAGCCAAAAGGAGTGAAACTAAGGGGTATTCCAACCCAAGGCATTTTTGGTCCCCGTCTTTAGTAGGCTTCATTAATAATGTTCTCCAGCAAGAGATTGCATGCAAACCTTTCTCCCTAACAAGTGGTGGTTCAGAGTTAGATTTTCTCAGTTGCAGAAGTCATATCTCGCACGGGGTATACGTGCATATCCTTTGCTTGCAGGTAGCAGCCTTATACTAGGTTCAAAGGCAAAATTGAAGCCTTTGCGAGATCACGGGATCATGTCTTCTAGACGAGTAATCACTTACTTCCATGCAGAAGACTGGGGCAATCATGTTCGAGAAAGGTGGTCACCCTTTTGTCACAATGTTCACTGATTAAGTCCATCATTCGGTCGACGGTCGGTCACGATGATTCGATATCAACGAATTGAGCTCAACTGGGTATCGTGGTATCTTATTAAGTCGATTCTCTTATTCAGTCCTTCCAACAGCTACAAGCTTTTCTGTGTCGATAACGGTCGCAAATTCCCCAGAAGAGTGGTCTCGTCGACACCGAAACTGATGGTCAGTATCCCCAGCGAAGTCACAAGAGTTTGAAGAGGCTAGATCTTCTGTAAAATCCTCTTGTGGCATCCTCTTCGGGGACGAATTGTTGTGTTGTCCAAGCATGGGGCATGTTTGTTTCCCCAGCATGAAGTGTTGATCATCCCCAGTAGAGTTTGAGGACAGTTGGTCTTCTATAAAATTCTCTCAAAAGGCATTCCCCAGCACGAGACGTTTTAAAGCAGTTTCCGCCAGCAGAGTTTGTTATAAACTCGTCATCCCTAACGGAATTGTCTAAAGGGAAGCTCGCCTAACATGGGGCATTGTGGTACTTATCCTAAGCTTGACAGTCATATTCTTCAGCAGAATACTGTGGATTTGCTTTGGGTTTCCCCAACAGATCTCTAAGGACTCTTTCCTAGCAAGTTGCAGTGGAATGTTCTAACCAGGATTTGCATATCCCTGGCAGAGTAGCCCTGATACCCAGCAAGATCGTATCTCTGGTCATGGTATCCCCACAGAGGTCAGCATCGAATCTTGTCAGCAACTCCCAGCTGAGTTGTTGTTCTCCCCGCAGAGGTTTATAAGATCGACAGAATCTATTCCTCAACAAGGATGGTACAGTCTTTCCCCAGCCGGGTCAGAAGGTTGATAACCCCTACAAAGGGTCTTGGATTGGATAGATCCTCAAGCAGAGTTTTTTATGACTCTTCCTCCCTAGCAAGACGCCATGCAAAGAAATTCTCATCCCCAGCAGAATCGCTGTGACCAGAATTCATTCCCCTAACAGATGAAGTGATTCCTGGCAGGTTTATTATTCTTCAAGTCCAATTTATTTTTGGCAAGCTTGACAATTCGAAGCAGACGGATTGTTCATTCATTCTCCAGTGGAGAGGTTATCCTTTCAGGAGTCTCCCAAGTCAAATCATTGGTCTATGCTCCTCAGCAGAGTCAGCAGAGATGTCTGACACAGATGCAGAGAGTAATACAATTTTGCAAATTCTAAAAGTCCAACAGTGGATTGGCAAAAGTCCGTCTTCGGGTGGCAAAAGTCCAACAGTGGATTGGCGAAAGGTCCATCTAAGGGTGGCATATTCTAAAAGTCCAACAGTGGATTGGCGAAAGGTCCATCTAAGGGTGGCATATTCTAAAAGTCAAACAGTGGATTGGCAAAAGTCCATCTTCGGGTGGCAAAGCAGCTAAAAGTCCAACAGTGGATTGGCAAAAGTCCGTCTTCGGGTGGCAAAAGTCCAACAGTGGATTGGCGAAAGGTCCATCTAAGGGTGGCATATTCTAAAAGTCCAACAGTGGATTGGCAAAAGTCTGTCTTCGGGTGGCAAAAGTCCAACAGTGGATTGGCAAAAGTCCGTCTTCGGGTGGCAAAAGTCCAACAGTGGATTGGCGAAAGGTCCATCTAAGGGTGGCATATTTTAAAAGTCCAACAGTGGATTGGCAAAAGTCCATCTTCGGGTGGCACGAAGCTGCAAAGTCCACCAGTAGCGTGGCAAGCCAGTAGTCGTCTGGCGTCGTTCAAAAGACATTATTAAAGTCCACCAGTAGCGTGGCAGGCCAGTAGTCGTCTGGAATTGCATAAAAGACATTATTAAAGTCCACCAGCAGTGTGGCAAGCCAGTAGCCGTCTGGCAAAAGACAGATCTCTCCGACGTTTCATCGAAGATTCAATCCAGCAGCCTCGTTGGATTTATATCCCTTTCATTCTTCATCATCCAGAGCAAATTTTTGGCTATATTTGGTATTCAATCACTATATACCTTGAAAGTCTGAAAGCGACCGCTTTCAGGCATTCAGGTCTACAGCGTTTGAATAGGGGCAGCTGTAATACCCCAAAATTTGCTCTCCCTCTTTGTCATCATAGCATGGCATTATCATTTATCATATCATATCCACCTCATTAACATTACATTGCATTTAACATAGAAAAATGAAGCATGGCATCCTTCTTACCATCAGGGCATGTGATCAGGTGGAAGGTGGACAATCAAGGAATCATTCAAAGCACAAAAAGGTCAATCAAGTTGCCTCAAGGCAAGCCAAGAGTCTCTCATGTCTCATACCATCTCAATTGATCATCCACAATCTCAAGGAAGTGAGATCCAATGGGAGATTGAAGCAATACATACTTCAACATGCAAGAGGTTCAAAAACTGAAGGAAAACCCTCAAAAGAGATAGCTCATTGATCCAAAATCATCCTCAAATGGCATATCCCATCATCCTTTAAAAGGATACACAACATACTCTGAGGAATTTGAAATTGAAGACTGCACTTTTCCCTCCTAACCAGAGGGGGTCAAAATTAGGGTTTACAATTAAATCAGGGTATCTCTGATTTTTTGGTCAAAACTTGATATCATGGTATTCTACATGTCCCTAAGTGTATGTATGTGGAAAATTACATCTCACTTGGTTTTAGAAGTGGTTCAATTGGAAGAAAGATCAAGAATCAGAGAAATTGGGGGAAAGTCAAATAATCAGAGGAAAAAGTCAACTCTTGACTTTTTGAGCCCAAAATCATGAAATTCATGTTACATATGTCCAAGGTACAAAATTTGGTCAAGAAACTCCAAAGGAATCATGAAAAATTCAAGATGTAGAAAGTTGCCATTTTTGGATGAAGTAGGGTTACTAAAAATAGCAAGTTTTGGCCATTTTGCATCAGAGTTTGAACCAAGGCCATTTAAAATTGAAGCACCAAATGAAAATTCCACTCGGCCACAACAAAAGATCTTGTTTTAAGCTTCAAATCCATGTGTGGAACATCTCCATTGGATAAAAATTGAGTGAGATATGATTGATCAAAGTTTGAGCAAAGTAGGTCCAAAACTAGGTCATGACCAAGATTTTCAGGTCACGCGCGCAGTCATTTTAACAAACATGTGGAGGGCCAAATGTCCACTCATTTTTCTCATGGGTAAAGGCCTCAAATGAAAAACTTTTCAACATCAAATTTGTTCCTTGTAGTGTCATCTTCAATACTCATGTTGGACAAAATTCCATTTGATCAAGTTATAGTGGAGATATATTGGTTCAAAGTCATGGTGATTATGCTGAAAATCCCATGCCAACATGCCTTGCCAGCCAACCTCACTGCCTCACCCTTATACCAGTCCCAAACCTTAATGTTCTAAGTCATTTTTCAACCTCTTCCATGTCTTATTTCAATTCATTTTTCACACCCAAATATGTAGCATTATATTTCCTCTTTTGAATGAACCCAAAAACACACTAAATCATTCAGGGATTAGGGAGAGTTTCATCATCCAATCACTATGATGGCATTGATTCCAAGCTGTCATAAAACCAGAAAATGAACCATGGCTGTGGTGGTTGTTTCAGAATTCACATGAATACTCTTTATTCTTTTCCCCATTTAAACCAACATCCCCTTACAAACTTGAGCAGCACGTGCTATCCATGTTGCTTCATACATGAAAAGGGAAAGAACCCAAACTTGTCCAGCAAGCTTGCTGCTACACTGCATAATCTCATCCTCACCATAACACTCTAAACATCATCCTCACCATAACCCAGCCATAACCAACTCGTCCCCTAACTAACTTGGCTCAGTTAGTTAGGGTGGACTCACTTAACCCAAGGGTGACTCAGTTAATTCACTCACTAAACCATAGCTAAACTCAACATATAAATTCCAATACTCTTCACATTTTGAAGGAGGTTTTTCATTTTTCACTTTTCTCTCCAAAAACAATTCAAATGCTCTCTCCAAACCCTTTCTCTGTGTGCACGATTCTGTTATCACCTTCCTCTACTTCATCTCCATCATCATCAATGGCGCATGATTGAACTCCAAGGGAGAAGAAGAAGATAGGATCTCTGGTATTCTGGTGGATCCAAAGTTCATCATATTTTCAGGTTCTCTTCCTCAACTTTATTTTACTGGATCCAGCTTGTTTTTGTGATGTTTGTGGCCTAATAGAGGTCGTGTGCGTCCTGGCTAGTTGATAGGCTTCTTAGAGGCATAGTTCTATACCTAGGGCTTAATTTGATTGACTCTGTTCTTGCTGTGCGTATGTGTTTGGTGATTTTCATTAGCATATTCATAATGTACATGAGTTTAGCTTTCAATTGATGTATGCATTGTGATTTTCTGGAAAGAATGTGAGTTGCAGACGGTGGTAAGTGACCGGAGAAGGTGACCGGAGGTCCCTCTCCGGCCGGTGGCTTCATTTTAGGGTTTCATTTGCAGTTTGAATATGGACCGTTGGATGTTCATCATCGTGTGGCTTAAAACGTGCCAACACATTAAAATAAGCATGCTCCTCACGTGCCTTTTTTCTGAATTCATTTAAACTTTGTGTGGCATGGTACATGGTAATTGGCATGTGTCCTCACGTGCATGCGTTGATCTTGTGTACTTTGATTTTTGTGTTGACCTGACTTAAATCAATGGCTTGGATTGTGTTGACTGATGTTGACTGAAGGTTCATTGTTGTTAATGTGTTATGCGCGCATTTGGACTCAATCAGATTGATATTTGCACCCCCTTGTTTTGAGGCCCATTTAATTTGCACTGCGTTATTGCTATGTTCATACCCCCTTCCCTTTGCATTTCATTTTCATTTTTTATTTTTTATACATGTTTCATTTCCAATTTTTAAAAATACCAAAACAGATTGGAAAATTCTACAAAAATTCATGTGTATTCTTAAAACATTTAGGAAATTTTCCATGATTTTATTTTCTGATTTTATGACCATTTTTCCCCTGTTCCATTATTTCTTTTGAATTTCCATTTATATGCATGCTTATTGTGATATACCATTTTGTGCATTTTTGTTCTTGATCATAAAAGGTGATTTTGATCCCTTTCTTTTTGCATTGTGCTTATAACATGTTTAAGTATGTTTGAGCTTTATGGTTTGATTTGTTAAGTCTTTTTGGATGACTTTGGATGTGTTGCTTTGTGCATGAATGCATGAAACTTTCATGAGGTCTTGACCTAATTGTTGAATGACTTTGGTTCTGATCCATTGCTTGTGGCTTTGATATGTTAATGACATATGTTTAAGGTGTTTGATTGTTGAAAGTCATAATTTTTGAAGCATGTTTGATATGTGTTTGAAGCATGAAATCTAACTTGTTCATTTTATGAATGTATGCTTCATGTTTGGTTTGCTTGATCATGAAGGCACTTGTGCCACAATTTGAGGTCTTGTTTGAAGATTGATAGCATATTAATTGATCTCTGGTTGTGATATTGGAACCTCATCTTTGCATGTTTGTGATTGTCTTTCACTTTAAGTCACTTTTTGCACAAGTATGGATCATGATCATATCACTTCACCTTTGTTTCTTTGCCTCTTAATGGATTGAGAAATTGTTTGCATGATTTGAGTGAGGTTTGAAGACCATGTTTAGGCACATGTTTAAGTTGTCCATATTCTGACCATAACCTCTCATGAAGCATTCTTGCATAGTTGCTTTGCATTTTCTTTCATCCTTTTCTACTTCTTTTATAATGCACTTCTTGGTGCTCTATTTCTTTGTTTGTGTACTTGTGGTTTGGTGTTTGATGTGTTTATATTAGTGAACACCTTTGGAGATGTACATTCTGACTTGGAAGTTCTTATAGCATTCAATCTCATTTTACTTTGTTCCTCAACTTGTTTGAGTTTGATTTGTTCATTACATGTTCTTTCTTTACTTATAAGTAATTGTGCTAACCTTTTCAGGGGCTAGTGGTAAGTCATTTGAGTGTGGATATGCTTCCACATTCTAACTTCTTCCTTCATCTTTTAATCATTCAATTTGTGATTGTTTAAGCATTTCATAATGCTTTGTCTGCATAACCTTCTTTCTCCCTCTTTAGGAACAACTTAGCTTCCATCTTGGAAGTAAGTTGTGTTCTTTCTTCTTTCTTCTCTTTTTTTTTAGGATTAGGTTTCTTAAACTTCACTAAACCTTAGGACTTCCAAGCATGCTAACAATAGGGTGTGTCTTAGTCCCCCCATAGATTTTACCTTTCTCCTTCTCTTGAGTCTCTCTTCTCATCTAAAAAGAAAATCCAAAAACACTTAATAAAGGTAGGCATTTATTGCATTTAGGCCTTTCATATAAAGAAAAGGTTATAAGGGGTCTTCTCTTATAATCTTAGAATGTATAGCATATAGCCCATCTTGGGTCAATGTGTTAAACATTTGATCTTGTATGAGGGACTTAAATGCAATACTTGTTGAAGGTACAAATAAAAAACACTTCTTCATTTCTTAATTAACAAAAACACTTAATAAACACAAGTATGCTAGTGTGTTTGAACCTTGACAATTGGAACTAAGGGTGGGGGTCTTTTTCACCCTTAGTGTGCTTTCTTACCCATTCCATCTTGGAATGTGAGAATGTACACATTCCAATGACTAAGATTCAGATACATTGTCATATGCAAATAAATGGAAAAAACTTCTAAAAGACAAAAACAAACAATAACGTCTTTCCTTCGGGAATTCTTTTCTCACCTCATTCACTCTTAGCGTACGAACGCGCTTCTACTCGTTCTCTTGCAAGATGGTAACGCACTCGGACCAGCGAGCCTGCAACACCTGAGCTAGAACGTCAGCCGTTCTCTAAAAAACACAAACAATCCATCCCTAGTGAGGGGAACTACGTCGCTCTGATTCTCATGTTCCCGATGAGATACGTAGGCAGTGGGGTAGGGCCCATGCGAGCACTTCTTTTATTTTCCCTACATTTGTTTCCCGTTCCTTTTCTTTTCTTTCTCCTTTCTTTCTTTCAGTTCCTTTTCCAGTATCCTTTCTTTACACCCTTTGATCGAAACAAGCAAGCGTGGATCCCATCGGGTACGATGGACGCGAGAGGGTGCTAATACCTTCCTCTCGCGTAACCGACTCCCGAACCCATTTCTCTTGGTCGCAAGACCATGCTTTTCCTTTCTCTCAGGTTTACGCGGTGTTTCCTTTCCCTCTCTTGGGATAAATACACATTGCTGGCGACTCTGTTCGGTGCCACTTTCGCGTTTGTACTTGGATGAAAATCCCGGGAGCGACAACAGCTCCACAAACGGAATCACAAGTGAGAGGATTTCTGGGTCGTTTGAACTATATATCCAGATTTATCTCCAACATGACTCTAATTTGTGAACTGATCTTCAAACTGCTCCGTAAAGACCAGACTGTAGAGTGGAATGCTGATTGCCAACAAGCTTTTGAGAAGCTCAAAAGCTATTTGCAAGAACCACCTATTCTGATTCCTCCTATTCCTGGAAGACCTCTTATCATGTACATGACTGTTCTAGAAGGATCCATGGGTTGTGTATTGGGCCAACGTGATGAAACCAGTCGCAAAGAACATGCCATTTATTACTTGAGTAAGAAGTTCGTTGGTAGTGAAAGCCGTTATTCATTACTTGAGAAAACCTATTATGCCTTAGCATGGGCCGTTAAACGTTTGAGACAGTATCTGGTATGCCACACTACTTTGTTGATCTCAAAAATGGATCCCATAAAGTATATCTTTGAGAAACCTGCTCAAACAGGGAGACTCGTCCATTGGCATATGCTATTGTCACAATATGATATCCAGTATGTACCTCAGAAGGCTATTAAAGGGAGCGTATTATCAGAATACCTCGCAGATCAGCCTGTTGAAGATTATGAACCGCTTAAGTTTGAATTCCCGGATGAAGACATTATGGTAGTGAAAGGTTGTGAAGGGCCTGGCCCTAATGAAGGCTTTGAGACTAGTTATAGATGGAAGATAATGTTTGACGGTTCTTCCAATTTCAAAGGACATGGCATAGGTGTTGTGTTGATAAACCCCGATGGTGGTTACACCCCTTTCACAGCAAGGCTGGATTTTGAATGCACACACAATATTACTGACTACGAAGCATGTATTTTGGGTCTAGAGGCTGCTATTGATCTTGGAATCAATGTTCTTAAAGTTATGGGTGACTCTGCTTTGGTCATTTACCAATTCAAGGGTGAATGGGAAACCAAAGATGAAAAGCTCATTCCATACCGTGCTTACATTAAGGAATTGATTAAGTGTTTTGATGAGATCACTTTCCGTCATGTATCCCGTACTGAAAATCACATAGCTGATTCCCTAGCTATGTTAGCTTCAATGTGGCAAGTCAGGTTTCACAATGAAGCACCCCTCATCAGTATTGAGCACAAAACTGAACCTGCTTATTGCCAGGAAGTTGAAGAAGAGGTGGATGGAAAACCTTGGTTTCACGACATCATGAATTATCTGAAAACTCAGGAATACCCTGTCAATGCTTCCAATCTTGATAAGAAGACTTTGCGAAGATTGTCATCTAAATTATTTCTCAGTAACAATGTGCTTTACAAGAGGAACCATGATATGGTCCTGCTAAGATGTGTTGATAGACGAGAAGCAGACCTGTTGATTCACAACATTCATGAAGGAGTCTTTGGCACTCACGCCAACGGACACGCCATGCTTAAGAAAATTTTAAGGGCTAGGTATTATTGATTAACTATTGAAGCTGATTGCATCCAATACGCCAGGAAATGCCATAAGTGCCAGATCTACGTGGATAAAATGCACGTTCCTCCTACCTTGCTGAATGTTCTGTCATCCCCTTGGCCTTTCTCTATGTGGGGCATTGACATGATTGGAGCTATTGAGCCGAAGGCTTCCAATGGTCATCGTTTCATTTTAGTTGCCATTGACTATTTCACTAAATGGGTTGAAGCTGCTTCCTTTGCCAATGTGACTAAGCAAGTAGTTGCTCGTTTCATCAAGAATAATATCATTTGTCGTTATGGAATTCCCAACAGGATCATCACTGACAATGGAACAAATCTGAACAAAAAGACGATGAAAGAGTTATGTGACAATTTCAAGATTGAGCATCACAATTCCTCACCTTACCGTCCCAAGATGAATGGAGCTGTTGAGGCTGCCAACAAAAACATCAAGAAGATCCTGTAGAAAATGGTCAAGACTTATAAGGATTGGCACGAGATGTTACCATTTGCTCTGCACGGATATAGAACTTCGGTTCGAACCTCGACGGGGGCAACCCCTTTTTCTCTTGTATATGGAATGGATGCGGTACTCCCCATTGAAGTGGAAATACCATCTTTGAGAATCCTGATGGAAACTAAGCTTAACGAAGCTGAATGGGTTCGAGAAAGATATGACCAACTGAACCTCATTGACGAGAAGCGGCTGACTGCTATGTGTCATGGTCATCTGTATCAGAAAAGAGTGAAGAGTGCGTTCGACAAGAAGGTCTGTGTCCGGAAATTTCGGGAAGGATAGCTTGTACTCAAGAAGATTCTGCCATCTCAAAGGGATGCTCGTGGAAAGTGGGCGCCTAATTACGAAGGTTCATTTGTGGTAAAGACTGTATTTTTAGGAGGCCCTTTATTCCTCGCAACAATGGACGGTGAACAGCTCACACACCCTGTGAATGCTGACTCTGTACGGAAATATTATGCTTGAAAATAATTCTAGAATTTTAGTCAGTAGGGAGTAGGTCATTGAATATGATGTAATCTCTTCCTTTTTGCCATTTTTCAATTGTAATGATCCAGGGAACTTCGCTATTGGCAAGTTACCATTCTAATGAAATCCGTTTTTTGAGCTACTTCTTTGTTTGATATTTATCATTACTATGATATCTTTCATTGTTATGCAAAACTTCACTCATTTATTAATAATGGTTTTAAAAGCGGAATGTCTTGAAAAAGAACTTTGAGCTTTAAAGAAGATTGGCAATGTCTCCCTAACTTAAATGCTTTAACAATGGCTAACTACTAAGGGCGTCTCACTGGTATCTATGCAAGACGTTTGAAGAGAAGTTGTTGCCCCAGTAAACTATAAATGTTCCCATATTGGCTTTGTAGACTGACTATCTGTACAGATTTCAGTGTGATTTTTTTGTGGTGGACGCGGTGTTCTTTTCTCCTTTTGTCTCCGGTCTGTCGTCTCTTGCATATCATTGAGCATTCGCATCATTCCATAGCATTGAGTATCTTTCCATTTGGGTGTCTTGTGTGTGTGGTTTTGTTTTGCTTTTCTTTCCCCTTTGGTGGGTCTTTGTCTTTGTTTTGCGTGTGTCCGGTTTCTTTGCCTTTGTGCGCCATGTTTTGACCATTTGTGCGGTATTTGCCAAGAAGTCTAACCTGCAACCATGTTATTACCTTTATCACCCCATTTGGGAAATTTTGCAAATCCAGTAGCAGCTGATTTTGTTTGAAATCAGATTACCGTGAATCTGTATTTCTGGTTATCGTGAACCGCTTTGTTTGAAATAAGATTATTCTGAATCTGCATTTTCGGTTATCGTGAACCGCTTTGTTTGAAATCAGATTATCGTGAATCTGCATTTCCGGTTATCGCGAACACTTTGTTTGAAATCAGATTATCGTGAATCTGCATTTCCGGTTATCGTGAACCTCTTTGTTTGAAATCAGATTATCGTGAATCTGTATTTTCGGTTATCATGAACCGCTTTGTTTGAAATCAGATTATCATGAATCTGCATGTCCGGTTATCGTGAACCGCTTTGTTTGAAATCAGATTATCGTGAATCTGTATTTCTGGTTATCGTGAACCACTTTGCCTTGTATTTCAGGTTATCGTGAACCTGTACCTCTGGTTATCGTGAACCAGTTGTTCTTTTTCGGTTATCGTGAATCATTTGCTTATTTCAGGTTATCGTGAACCTGTATTGCTTAAATCTGGTCAAATATAAACCTAAACCCAAATTACCAATCCTGCTCATACTGGTAAAGCAATTATTTGTTATTTCAACTAACTCTTGTGAATACCAGAGTCTTTTCTTGGCTCATTAGCCTTATTACCTTTTGAATTCCAGGTGTTTTTATCTGGCGCGCAGAGTTCGTCTCTGCCTTTTCTGGCTTTTCTTGAAGATCCCGTTTGAACTCTTCGATATAAGAAATTCCCAGAAAATCTTTTTCGGGTGTCTATCCTTTTGTTTCAACTGATCTCCAATGGAGATCATGTCTTCTTTCTGTTTTCTTGCCCAGTAAGATTGTGCCTTTTCCCCAGTGTCGTCCGGTCATATTTGAACCTGTCGTCCATCCCCCTGGATCCTTCCCCAGTGGAGAATCCCCTTTTGTTTTCTATCCCCGGTGTTGCCTCGAAGTCTCCCCAGTGAGTCTTTTTTGTTGGTTAGCCTGCATCCCCAAGGGTTATCCTTGTGGATACTAACCTTCTTGCTTCCCCAGTGAAGCTTCCCTCTGTGTTGGCAGCTCTTCTTTCTTTGGTGTTTTGTTTTGTCTGCATTCTTGCATCTTTCATGGCATCATATCATCATATTAGTAGCATTGCACGTCTTTGTATCTAAGGGCAAAATTTTCGATTTGCTATATTTAAATACCTTTCACCTTGACGTCCCGATGATCGTCGTTCCTCGTGCCATCCGGTGAAGATATTTAAATAAGGGTAACTGTTGTACCCCAAATTTTTCCCTTAGATCCATTGATCTTTTGCATATCATAATAGGTCAATCATGCTGCATGACTAACCCTTTTTATCAGGTTTTTGTTTGTGTTTGTTTCATTTCTATCAGGTTTTATCTTGAGGAGATTCAAGGAGTGATTGATCAAGATATTGGATGGAGCATTGAATCAAGCAAGTCTCTAAAGATGTCTCCATAACCCTAACCCCAACATAACCAAATTTCTACCCACTTTACCTACCCTCAATTGTCACCTTCATTTTCTAAACGTATTTCATTAACCTTTTCATTTAACCAATTTTATTCAATTTGTTCAATTTAATTCTCCTAAACCACATCTAATCCTAATCTATTGCCAAATCATCCATTATTATTTATTTTTCCTAATCACCTTTGTTTAGAACAAGAATACAAAAAAAACCATTCTTAATTTCCTAAGCCCAATTTGGTGAGCCCATCGTGACCAAAAGGAAAGGAATATGTTGCAAACTATGTGGATTTTAATTTCATTGCCAATGACCAATAGGAGTCAAGCATTAGTGGTGTTGACTTTTCAACCTAATTAGCAACCAACGGAGAAACGACATGTGGCACCAAGGAAACCAAAGTGAACCAAATTATTCTTCTCCCTCATCTTGCTCGTGAAATTCAGATTGGAAAGGAAGAATTTAACACATTTGAATCCATTCGTTCAAGAACCCATTTCAATTCAATCCTTGGCGCGAATCACATTTTGAATTCTCCAAGAGCGTTGCATGTTTGAGCTTCGTTTTATTTGCTTCAGCAAAAGCGTTTCTGAAGCATTACTATATTCATCATTCACTCTGATACAACCTGCTTTCGCCTGAAAAACACCTTGGTGCTATCCCCATCATTACTTCTTTCAATACCTGCGCGTATGACATCAAATAAGGAGCTTTTGAAACAATTCACGAGTTGGTGAAATTGGCCCTGAATCTCTGAGGATTTATGCAGCATGAGGAGCGTATGTGTCTCCAGGGAGTAGACTAACATTTGAATTCTGGGAGGAGAGACATTGTAACCCTAGCACACCAAGTGTTTGTCCTTTGGATTCAATCACCCAAGCCCATTTGGACAAGCCTATATAAAGGGGTAGCTTCTACACTTCAATTCACCCAGAATCTCTCACAAAAATCTCTAAGAGCATTTGTGTGCACGAGCAAGAGAGAGGGATTTGTCTTTTGGAAGTTTTGGCTCAAGAAGAGAAGCTTAGTTCACTTGAAGAAATAGTGGATATCACTCCACTTGGTAACCATCTTCTTCCTTTTGTATTTATTCTGTTTAAAATCTCATCCTCCATCATGGCTTTACATGCGTTCTTGTATTCTCATATTGTTGATAATGTGTTGAACTGCTTTCTCATGATCTGAGATCGTCTGTAGAATGAATTGGAGTACTTTACTGATACACATGTTGCATTTTGTTTAATGTCGCTATGTTGAGGAGTCACCCTGTTATTTGTGTTTGTGATGGCCGAGTTGTGGGCTTTGGTGTCTATGTTTATATCAAGATGATTGTGTTTTGTCTAGTTTTGATCTGTAGTTTGACATGTTTCTAAACCATAAATATCTGTTAGACTTTGGCTTGTGGTGTACTAACCTGTTCTGAACTTTAATCCTTACATGTGTTATGAATGTCCCTTCATGATTATGTTCCTAAGTTTTATTAACTGTTGATATTGTTGAGGTTTGTAGAGTTAGGATTGAATGTATATGTATGAATCTACCCTTTTTGTTAAGCATGAATTTGATTCTAAGTTAAATTGATCTTTATGTTCGGTTTTAAGTATCTGAATTGTTAAAGCATATGCATAAGTCTGGAATAATTCTTTAGCTTGTTGTCACCTCTTAAGTTGAAGCCTTTAAATGCCATCTCACTTGATGAATTTCATACTATACCCTATTTTGGCTTGGATGATGTATGCTCAAATGTAGTGTATCAAGAGCTGATGTTTAAGCTAATATAATGAATGTACATGATCTGCCTGCCAATTATGTACATACACGGCATTGACTTTCAAGCATGGTTATCTTAGACTTCACAAACTCTATCTTAGACATGCCTTGTTCATGTGCTGTTAAGTGCATGAATTTGTTGTCTTTAACATATGTTAGTGTGTCTTCAATGTATGTGTAAATGTCCCAAGCTTTGCTAAATGTTGATATTTGACTGTCTATGCATCCACTTGCGATTTTGACTTTAGCATGAACTTAGTCTTAAGCCAAGGTGATCTCTGTACTAAAAGTTTAATGTTGAAGCACATATGCATGATAACCTTGAGTTTTGAGTTATTAACTTTTTGTTATCTGTTAAGTTGAGCCTTGATGTTTATAACCATATGCTGGTATTTGCCTTTTCACTAAATGAACTTCATATATTATATCTTGTTCTGTCTGGCTGAATGTATGGTATATGTGTGCTGGTTGTGTACAATCTACTGCCTTAAGTTTTGAACTGGTGTGGTCCCTGCTTTCTGTCTTGCCATGCTTCCTTGATGCTTACCTTGACTTTGAATATGCCATTTACTTGTTACCTACCTATTCAGCTTTTGATGTATATGGTTCTGTTTGGATTTAGTTTGAATTATCACCTGATTGGTTGCTGTCCATTTTAGAGTTGTGTGTGCTGCCTTGTTATTTATGATTTAGGATATTTTTTTACTTGACATGCTATCTTTAGTAAATGTATTTGGTTCTTATACTTATTATGGCCCGATGCTACTATAACTGATATTGTTTTGGCTTGTTTTGATGTTTTGTTCCTTCTATTTCATTTTGTTGCCACTATCTTGATTCAAACTGATTTCGAACCATAGAAAACTGACTGCATTGCTCTGACTTATTATTCCGCTTCTTTGTATTTCGAAAAATCATACGATTTGCTTCCAAAACAACCTGTCTTGATTTGTCTTTAAGTTGGTATTGATGCTCGATTGGGGGATGTTTGCGAATTCAAAAAAAACTATTGATGATTTGTTATGTCATAAGAGTGATCTTTGAATATCCATGTTTTATCTCGATCCTTATATGTGACAAGGCATGATTTGTGTTTGATGAACGATTGACTGAATTTGAGCAGAACTTGGTTTGGTTTGTTCATTTGGTGTTTTTAGAATCTTCATGTGTGCAGCGTTATGTATTCCTTGAATCCGTTTAATAACCGGATGTACCGGCCACCACAGTGGCAAGACCATATACTAGCGTACGCCTTTGACCTAGAGGACTGGGGTTCGAATCCCCCTCGCCCCAGTCCTTTTATTTTAATTTTTTCCAAACGGCATGGCTTCATATTTATCATTGTTTCACTATACTTGGTTATCACGCGCGCATTTGGTTCAGCTGGCTATGGTTTTAGGCTGTATGTGAAAGGTCCTGGGTCCAATCCCTAGGAGTGTCCTTTCCTTTGTTTTTTTAATACTTGATTGGTTGGATTTTATTTTTAAGTTTATGCTTCATTTTCAAAATGTCATAACTTACTTGATTTTTATCCTTTTTCTTCCCTTCTTTTTGCCATATTCTCTTATTGAATCTATTTTTCAGATATAAAAGGAAATTAGTGAAAATATTAATTTTTGAGGCCTTTATGCATGATTAGATCATAAATGTTTATTAGGGTTTTTATTGTATCTTTTTAGTCATCTTTTCATTTTATGTCTATCTATCATGTTTGATCATTGCCTAATATGTATGATTCTACTTTGTATGATTTCATAAACTTTATTTCATATCATTATCTTGTCCATATTTTCTTGCATCATCATGCTTGAATTATTAGCTTGTTATCTTTTAGTACCTTTATAACTATTATCTTTCCCCTCATTCCAAAGGGAGATCCTTCTTAAATTGACCCATGAAGTCACTAAACAACCACCCTACCTTGTCCTTCTAGGGTTACCCTTATTTCTTGGCTATCATGAGCCAATGAAATCATAACTTAGAAGTAGGTTGGAGTTCCTAAACTCCATGTGATTCTCATCATCATGAGAACTCACTTTCCCCTATAACGTAGATTTAGAGAGTTATCGTGAACTCTAGAATGAGCTCATACTCATTTTCCCCTTGGAGCTTTGGCCATAGTCAATGGTTCCTCTTCCTTTACCCTTAGATCGGTGAACTACAGATACTCTGATTCCACTCCCGTAAGGATACGTAGGCTCAAAGTGCGATGCTTTGTCGAGTATGCTTAGAAATAAACCCCTAGGGTTTCAACCTTTAGCATAACACCCTTAGCAAGCGAGTAAGAAATAACAAGTTAAAACAAGAGGTTCCCGTAGAGTACTACGGACGTTTAGGGTGCTAATACCTTCCCTAGGCGTAACCAACCCCCGAACCTTAGATCTCCCCCTTTAGGGTTTTCTCGATCTTGAACCTTTCCTTTGGATAAATCAAAGTCGGTTGTGAATTCAAAGAAATACGATGCAAGTTAATTAATAGCTTGTTATCCGATTCTCACCGCAACACTGGCACATCAGTTGCTGCTGTTATGTGACAGATGTTTAGGGAGATGTCATGACATCTTAGCCTGGTATTGCAGGTGTTGCTGTTTTGCTGTCATGTGATTTTTAACCAAGATGTCAAAGGAGATGTCACGACATCTTTGTCTGGGACAGCAAGTACTGCTGTTGTATATCTCTTGACGGATTTGATTTGATTTGATGAGATCTGTTTGGATATACCTCATCATTATACGCAGGTCAAGGAGATTTATTAGGAATAAAGTGCAGATTTAATTGGATTTCATAAAAAGGATCTTGGAGACTTTTTAGGAAACTATTTGGAGATTTGTTCCTATTTTTATGGAGAAGATCTTGCAGCTGAATTAAAAAGTGAAGATTTAAAAGATACATAAGATCCTGGAAATATTATGGAGCTGATTTATAGGTCTAGAAGATTCAAGTCAGAATCAAGAAGAATATTGAAGAATAATGAGTTTCTAATTATGGAGATAAATTAGGAAGGATTTGATTGAAGACCTATTTTGTAGGAGAATATTTTGCAGAATTGTAGCAGCTGTTATGCTGTGATTTGAAGCCCAAATCCAGTTGGGAATAAGTTATAAATAGAATGCTTGTAACCTAGAATAGGCACGGGTCCAAAATGTAGATCATTAGGGTTTGTGTGAAATTGTGAGCCACTCTGGTAATGTTTCGTACTTAGAGTTGGACTGTTTAGTTGAGTTGTATCTGTCAATCATCTATGATCTTTTAAGCAATGATGATTGTGTTTCTTTGAAGTGTGTCTTCTACTTTTCTGTGATTGAAGAGTTGTTGTAAATCAAGTTGTTGATGCAGTGGCTGAGGTGTTGACTGCTAGACATCATTGCGATGATTGGAAGTGACATGGAGTCTCTTATCTAGGGTGGACTTAGGTAGAAGGGTCATTGGGTAGTGATTAAGTGAGTAGATCATCAACGGGTATGTTTATTGTAGGGTCTATGAATTGATACTGCTGATAGTGAACTTCCTTCCTGGCTTGGTATGCCCCCAGATGTAGGTTGTTAGACCGAACTGGGTGAACAGTTCTTGTGTGCACTTTACTTTTCAGTAACTTCTTTAATTGTCTATATCTTGTATATGTTGTTGATAACAGACGAGATGTCTCGACATGTTATGTGACATCTGGGTCTGTCATACCAGAATTTCACATTTCCCACTTGACGGCTACCTGTGAACCGATGTTCAAATTGCTAAGAAAAAATCAATCGGTCGAATGGAACAATGATTGTCAAGAAGCTTTTGACAAAATAAAACAATACTTGTAAGAACCACCGATCTTAGTACCGCCGGTTCCTAGTAGGCCTTTAATCATGTATCTCACCGTTCTTAATAAATCAATGGGATGTGTATTGGGTCAACATGACGACACTGGCAGAAAAGAACATGTAATTGACTATTTGAGCATGAAGTTCACTGATTGTGAGACTAGATACTCACTCTTGGAGAAAACTTGTTGTGCTCTAGTCTGGGCAGCTTGACGCCTAAGACAATACATGATTTGCCATACTACTTTGTTGATATCCAAAATGGATCCGATAAAGTACATATTTGAAAAGCCTGCTGTCTCTAGAAGGATTGCTCGGTGGCAGATGCTGTTAACTGAGTATGATATCCAACATGTTACCCAAAAAGCAATAAAAGGGAGCGTCCTATCTGACTACCTTGCCCATCAACCTGTAGAGGGTTATCAACATATGAAGTTTGACTTTCCCAATGAGGATGTTCTATTTATCAGAGATTAAGAGACTCCAGACCCTGACATAGGACCTGAACCAGGGGCGCGATGGACGCTTGTGTTCGATGGTGCCTCTAATGCCAAAGGTCGTGGAATTAGTGCTATCCTCATCTCTCCAACAGGTTTTCACCTTCCCTTCACTGCCAGATTATGCTTTGCACGCACCAATAATATGGTTGAATACGAAGCATGTATTTATGGTATTGAAGCGGCAATTGACATGAGAATCGAGATTCTTGAGGTCTATGGAGATTTCGCTTTGGTTATTGGCCAAGTCAGAGGGAACTTTGTGACTCGGGATTCCAAGTTGGTTCCATACCAAAAATATATTGCGAAGTTGATTCCTTACTTTGATGAGATCTCTTTTCATCATATCTCCAGAGAGGAAAATCAACTAGCAGATGCACTTGCCACTTTAGCATCCATGTTCAAGGTCAAGTGGAAGAATGAAGCTCCTTCTATCTGCATTGATCATTTAAACAAACCAGTGCACTGTTTAGAAATCGAGGACGAGTCTGATGACAAGCCTTGGTTCTACGACATTAAGAGATATCTGGAAAAACAGGAATATTCCGAGGGTATTACCATCATTGACAAGAAAGCTCTTAAGCAGCTCTGAGCCAAATTCTTCTTAAGTGGTGGTGTACTATACAAGAGGAATTATGATTCTGTGTTGCTCAGATGCGTGGATAGACACGAAGCAAACACGATCATAAGGTCCATACATGATGGCTGCGAGGGTGTACATGGTAAAGGTCCTACCATGGCCAAGAAGATCCTTCGAGCTGGGTATTATTGGATAACAATGGAAGGAGATTGTTACAACTTTGCCAAAAGGTGTCACAAGTGCCAAATCTACGGAGACAAGATCCATGTGCCTCCAACTCCATTGAACGTTTTGACTTCACCTTGGCTATTCTCTATGTGGGGTATAGATATGATTGGAATGATCGAGCTGAAGGCTTCCAACGGTCATCGATTCTTTCTGGTTGCTATCGACTACTTTACCAAGTGGGTTGAAGTTGCTTCTTACGCCAATGTTACACGTCAAGTGGTTGCCAGATTTATCAAGAAGGAGATAATATGTCGCTATGGAATTCCTAGCAACATTATCACTGACAATGCGAGTAACCTAAACAACAAGATGATGAAAGAGTTGTGTCAAGAATTCAAGATCGAGCACCATAACTCTTCACCATATCGGCCCAAAATGAATGGCATCGTTGAAGCAGCAAATAAAAACATCAAGAGGATTGTCCAAAAAATGTTCAAGACATACATGGATTGGCATGAAATGCTTTCATTTGCACTGCATGGCTACCGAACTTCAGTTCATACTTCTATTGGGGCAACTCTGTGTTCGTTTGTGTATGGTATGGAGGCAGTTCTACCCATTGAAGTCGAAATTCCTTCGCTTAGAGTCATCATGGAAGCAGATCTTGACGAAGCTGAATGGGTTCAATCTAGATATGACCAGCTGAATCTCATCGAAGAGAAGCGCCTTACAGCCGTTTGTCATGGTCAATTGTATTAGAGACGCCTCAAGCGAGCTTTTAACAAGAAGGTTCTCCCTCGAACGTTCCGTGAAGGCAAACCCGTGCTCAAGAGATATTCACCTGTTCACGCGGATCCACGCTGCAAGTGGACTCCTAATTATGAAGGACCTTTCGTTGTCAAGAAGGCCTTCTCAGGCGGAGCCCTGATCCTCACCACCATTGATGGGGAGGAGTTGCCATCTCCCGTGAACTCCGATACAGTCAAAAAATATTATGCCTGAAAAAAATGGATAAAGAGCCCGATAGATTGACATCCGCAAGGACAATCTAGGCAAAAATGGGCGTCCCGATGGACCAAAAAAAAGAAATGTCCATGCAAAAGTTAGGGACAATGAAAAAAAACAATAATAGCCCGCTAAGTTGAAAACCCGAAAGGGTGACTTAGGCAAAAATGGGTATCCCGTTGGACGAAAAAAAGAAATACGTCCAGGCAAAAATTAGGGATAAAGGCATTTGACTGTGAGCATTTGAGCCTCTCTTCGTCATAGCTAGACCTCAGACGGTAACAGAGCATTCAAATCATCATCAACTGGTGCAAGGTATTGAAGCCTAGACTTACAGTGGATGGTAGCTAATGTTGTAATCAATGCAAAACATGATTTCCCTTTGCCATTTACATTTGTTTTTCAATTTTATTGCAAATTTTCTCATCAAGGATTTTTGCATCCTTGTACACATCTTATGTACATATTTTCACATTCAATAAAATGCATTTTTCGATATCTCAATTGTTTTCTTTTCAGTATTTTGTTTACAAATTAAACGATTATTTGTGATCACATAATACTATAAAGTGTTGAGAAAAATAAAAATCTAAAATTAATGGAGAAAGCATTATGCATTGTATATTTTACTGATGACTCATGCAGGATAATCGGTAGTAGCCATTGGCAAGCCTAATGCTCGGCCAACGCCGTGATGGTTCTATGATGAATCTGTTGTTTCCTCAATAGAGATATCATTTCCACAGAAATCGCCATTATGGTTCTCCGGAAGGGTTGGTTAACTTCCAATCACCAACAGATCCATAAGGTTCCCAGCAAAGTTGTCACGATGTACCCCGAAAGGAGATGATTGTTCTTCTCCCCGACACGGGTTATGCATCATTTCCAGCATGTCGAAACTATCACGCTTCAGCAGCGGTACGACTTGGTTTCTCGTCTTCCCCAAACAAAAGAGATTCTCCGGACCTTGGTAAACTCCCTGCAGCGGAGTCAGTGGTAGTTCTGGGTTCATTCTCCAGGCAGAGGCAGTCATGATGAAGATATGGATTTGATTCTCTCATCCCCAACAGTGTCAACGATGCTAATCTAGAAATCTGATATTTCTCAGTTTCTTCCTAGCAAGAGTTGTCATCCTTCATGGACTTTTTCTCCAGCAGGTCGCCTTCATCTGCGGGTCCTCTCCCCATCCAGGGATGTCGAGTTCGTTTTGCTACAATTTCTGCTTGACCACCACACTGTCGCTCCCGGGATTTTCTTCCAGGTACAAACGAGAAAGTGGCGCAGAAGAAAGAAAAAAGAGTCGCCAGCCAGGCATTTTTATCCCCAAAGAAAGGGAAGGGTAATGCTCCACAAACCCGGGAGAAAGGAAAGAACGAGGTCTCGCGAACCAAAGAGAAAGGGTAAGGGAGTCGGTTACGTGAAGGGAAGGTTATCGTACCCCTTCATGTCCGTCGTACTCGACGGGATCCACGCTTGAAGCACTGCTCAAAGGGTGACAGAAAAGATGCTAGAAAAGGAAATGAGAGAACGAGAAACAAATGTAGGGAAAATAAAAGAAATACTCAAATGGGCCCTACCCCACTGCCTACGTATCTCATCGGGAACATGAGAATCATAGCGACGTAGTTCCCCTCAACAAGGGTTGCTTTGTTTGTTTTTTTTAGTGGAAACGTCAGAGTGCGCATCCCAGCAGTTAGGTGTTGCAGCTCGCTGTATGGAGACTTAGGCGTTACCTGTTTGCGGTAGAACGGACATGACGAGTCCTTAAGGAATAGAATGAAGGAGATGAGAAAAGAGTTTGTTTGTTTTTGTCTTTTAGAAAGAAGTGTTTTGATTATTTTTGTGTTTAGAACGCATATTGTATTTAAGTATCTCATGTAGGATCGAATGCCTCGCATATCGACCCAAGACGGGACGTATGCTAAACATTCTAAGAGAGTGAGAGAAGACCCCTCACCATCTTATTCTCACATGAAAGGCTTAAATACAATATATGTTATGCCTTTATTAAGTGTTTTTGCTTTTATTTTGAGATGAGAAAGAGAGAGACTCAAAGGTTAAGAAAGGTAAAATATAATGAGGGAGACTAAGACTCAAACCCTAAAGTTATCATACATGGATGTTCCTAATGGTTAAGTGTGGTTTAGAAACCTAACTCTAAAAGAAAAGAGAAGAAGAGTGAGTCCTAACTTACTTCCAAGATGGAAGTTAAGTTAAGAACTCAAAGGGGATGAAAGAGATTGAACAAAGAAAGCATTAGATGCTTTGTACAATCACAAAATAGAAAACATTAAGAAGATGAGGGAAGAAAGTTGTATGTGGGAGCACACCCACACACATGACTTACCATTAGCCCCTACAAGTAAAGGTTAGTTCAATAATGCCATAAGAAAGCATAAGTAAAAGAAAGAAAACAATTAAGCATCAAACTACTTATGAAATGAAATTAAGCATCAAACAAAGCTCAAACCTAAAAGGAAAGTATTCTAAGTACTAAATGACTTCTAAAGTCATTAGCTATGTCTAAAGGTGTTCAATTAGGGTTATAGTACCTAATGGGATCAAGCTATGCACAAACAATGTCTTAAACATCAAAGATAAGCACTGTGAAAGTAGCGGATGAAAGATGAACAAAAATGCCAAGTGAACATGTATTTATGCTTAACGAAATGTCAAGGTCAGAAGCATGCATCATTTATGAATGTCTCATAATGCATATGAACAATCATACAAGTCATGGATGAAAGGATTCAAGTATAAGAAACAAGATGAAGAAGAAAGGAAAAGGAGAGAAACAAGTTTCAATTAGATGCACAAATTTACATGTTAAAGATGCATGACATGTGAAATGAGTATGAGTACATATAGACCAGTAGCATGTAATTGATGATATGCAAATGGTATAAGTGAAATGGCATACACAATGCAAACACAAATCATATAGAGCACAAGAAGAAATGAGATGTGGAATTAGGTCAAAAATGCAAGTTAAAATGCACAACCACACATCAAAGGCAAACCCAAATCAAAAGGACTTATAATCATGATATAAGATGACTTTTAATGTTAGAGAAAATACCTATAAAACATCTCAACTATCAATGCAAAGCAACTTGTTCAAACCAAACACAAAACTCCAAAATAATTCACTTAAGGATCAACATGTATTAGTGTACCTAAAATGAATTAAAACACATTAGAGAGGTGAGCAAAATTACAAGAATCCTATTACATGAAGCACAACCAAGGAGCAAGCACATCACAAAATTATAGGTCAAAACCTTCTAAGGATCATATTTAAACATGCCTCACAAGTTCACAAAGATCAATCAAGTACAATGTACAAGCATCACCTCTAAAACCTAAGATAAAATGACTTTAAAAATAAATAAAAAATATGGATTAAATGCATCAAGATATGTAATAGGATCAAACCAAATACCATTCAAAAAATCAGAAAGAAACTAGTTCAATAAAAATAAGAATGAACCAAATATCAAGAAGAATGCACTTTAAAAAGAAATTAAAAGAAAATAATGAAAATAATGCCAAAATAAAATAAAATCAGAAATAAAAAATATGGAAAACTATTTTAATGTATAAAGATGCTATATGAATTTTAGTAGAATTATTTAATGCATTTTGATATTTTAAAAGAATAAAATGGAAACAGCATGAAAAAGAAATTTAAAATGAAAAGAAAATAGGAGTGGAGGTGCAGACATAGCAATTTTCACGTTTAAAATGTTTGGGCTTGAAAAGGTAGGTGTGTGAATAGCAAACATAATCCAGTCCATTAAGGCACGTGTGTGTGTGTGTGGTTAAGGTGTACACTCAGTCAAACGTGGATGAAATCAAAGCCACATGATTCAGTCAAGGAAATCAATCATGAGAAGTAAAACAAATGAACGCACCAGATGAAAGGCACATGCTAGCAAACATATACACGCACACGTGGTAGCACTCAGAGACTAAAATGAAGTCACGTGAGGGTGGCGCTCATTAATGCGCTGGCAACCCACAGCCACGGGATGCAAATGATCAAACGGCTGAGATTTAAACTGAAAATAAAACCCTAGCAAAATCTCACCGGCCGGAGAAGGACCTCCGGTCATCTTCTCAGGCCATCTTCGGCCACTGCAATCATCACATGTTTCCAGAAATCGACAAACCATACACCAATCAAAAGAGGAAGTCACATAGATCACGAATCCAGGCTTAGAATAAACATATCATGCATATATTCATAGAATCGATAGGAGAAAGTTTGCCCTAGGATTTGGATCTAGGCTTCTAAGAAGCTCTATCGACTAGCCAGAGTTTCTGAGCTCCTAATGAGCTAAAATCAACACATCTTAAGCTAAAATCATGAAGAATCGTGCAAGAAAAAGTTGGATGAATGAACCTGAAACTTGGAGATTCTTGGATCTTCAGAAAACCAGAGGTGAGAGCTCCTTTATCTTTGAAAAAATTGACCAAATAAAGGTGTATGTAAGTAGTTCTTGCAAAGAAAATGATGAAGAAGTTCAGTGAAATAGAGGAAGAATCAAGCTTCAATGCTTTGTGCTTCTCGAGGTTGATGAATGATGAAGTTTGAAGAAGCAAATGGAGAAGTTCAGATAGAAACAATGCGTGAGAGAGAGTTTCAGAGTGTAAGGTTTTGTGAATGTGTGAAAAATGAAGTCCCTCCTCTTCAAAATCTATTGATGCTTTATTTATATCTCTAGTTAACT
Source organism: Lathyrus tuberosus (assembly GCA_022829125.1). Taxonomy (NCBI): domain Eukaryota; kingdom Viridiplantae; phylum Streptophyta; class Magnoliopsida; order Fabales; family Fabaceae; genus Lathyrus; species Lathyrus tuberosus. Next base: position 486,046 of record JALAZF010000956.1, read on the forward strand.
TGTTAACCACAAGAGTTAACAATTGTAAGTTGGTTAAATGAGTTGATTTAATGAGTTTGAGTTAACTAACTGAGTTAAGTTAGTTAATGGCACGAGTTGGTGAGTTTGGATATGGTGATGAGGGAGCATGCTAGTTAGGGTGATGATTAGAATGGATGGGAGTGATTTTATAATAAAGGGTGATGATGTAGGTTGTTGCTGCAGAAACTTGCAAGACAAGATTGGTATTTTCCTCTTTGGTGCATGATAGCATGGCATGTCATGTATGCATAAGGATTGTGTTTGTCCAAAAGAGGCAAAAGGTGGATGGTGGGAAGTGTTTATGCGTACAAACAAGCTGACCCAACAACAAACAATGTCAAACATCATCTTATTTTTGGCAGCAAAACATCAATGAAATTAGGGATGTTTGACGGTGGAATTCTTTGTATTGGATGCATGAAATGGGGAGTTTTTGATGGCTATGGAAAAAGGATACATGGTAGAACAAGTTTGTTGTTTAAATCCAATTGAATGGAGGCTTGAAAGATGATGAAAAATGGCTTGAAACTCAAGAAATCCAAACTGCATCATGGGTGTGGTAAATTGTGGCACGCATGGCAACATGACTTGTGGAAAATTTAGAGTGAAACCATCAACTTTAGGCCCTCATATGACCTTCATAACATGTCCAAATGAAAAAATGTCCAACATCAAAGTTAAGGAGGACATGGAGATGAACAACTTTGATGTTCAACAATTTTTCATTTGAAGCATTCTTGTTTGAGAAAATGGGCTTGACATTTGGCACACCATGTGTTTGATGAAATTATGGCCTGGAGGCCTGAACTTGCCTTGCCATGACTTGAGATTTGCCTTGATTTTACCAAACTTTGATTGATCATAACTCCCTCAATTTTGATCCAATAGAAGAGTTCTTGGTATGGATTTGAAGCTTGGAATGTGATCTATAATTGGCTCAACTTGGGCCTGAAGTTTGAAGCTTTTATCTTGAAGAAAGAATGCCTTAAAGTGTAGTGCAAAATAGTCCAAACTTGCCATTTTTGGAAACCCTAAGTTTCTAAAAATGGAAACTTTGTACATTTCTTGATTTTTGATGATTCCTCCATCACTTGATCAAATCTTGTCCATTGAACATATGTGACTTGAATTTCATGAATTTGACCTTAAAAGTCAGGAGTTGACTTTTTTTACTCCACAGTTGACTTTTTCCCCAATTTCATGATTCTCAAGCAACTGACCAATTGAACCTCTTCTGAAATGAACCAATGGGCAATCTTCCATCCTTAGATACTTGACATCATGTAGAAAACATTGAGATCAAGTTTGAACCAAAATTTCATCAGGAGACTGCTTGAATCATAAACCCTAATTTTGACTGCTTTTGATAGGAGATGATGCTGCTGAATCTTCTTGATGAATTCCCCTCTTCCAATGACTTGTGAGATCAAATAAGATGATATATGATATAAGATACCTTTGAGGCTTGTTGGGAGACCCTTGACTCTAGCTCTCTTGCCTTGGATGATCAATACTCTGAGAACCCCTGATCACATGCCCTATGCTGAATGCAAATATGAATGCTTTATTTTTCTATGACTAGAATGCAATGTAATGTAATGAAAGCACATGCTAAATGATATGAAAATGAGAGGGCAAATTTTGGGGTGTTACAGTTGCCCCTATTCAATCACTGTAGACCTGAATGGATGATAGCGGTTGCTTTCAGACTTTCAAGGTATGGAGGGATTGAATACCAAGAATAACCAGAAAATTTTCACTCTGTGGAGAAGAATAAAAGGGATATAAACCCAACCAAATGAACTCTGCTCTGATAAAACCCTGATAAGAAGAATAGCACTGGAGAGATGTCCTTTGAACGACGCCAGACGACTACTGGCTTGCCATACTGCGGATGGACTTGGAAAATGTCTTCTAAACGACGCCAGATGACTACTGGCTTGCCACACTGCGGGTGGACTTTAACAATGTCTTTTGTACAAAGCCAGACGCCTACTAGCTTGCCACGCTGCGGGTGGGCTTTAACAATGTCTTTTGTACAACGCCAGATGACTATTGGCTTGCCACGCTGCGGGTGGACTTTAAGAATGTCTTTTGGAACGACGCCAGACGACTACTGGCTTGCCACGCTGCGGGTGGGCTTTAACAATGTCTTTTGTACAACGCCAGACGACTACTGGCTTGCCACGCTGCGGGTGGACTTTAAGAATGTCTTTTGGAACGACGCCAGACGACTACTAGCTTGCCATGCTGCGGGTGGGCTTTAACAATGTCTTTTGTACAACGCCAGATGACTACTGGCTTGCCACGCTGCGGGTGGACTTTAAGAATGTCTTTTGGAACGACGCCAGATGACTACTGGCTTGCCACACTGCGGGTGGACTTTTGCCAATTTGCGGTTGGTCTTGAAACTGCTTTGCCACCCTAAGATGGACTTTTGCCAATCTACGGTTGAACTTTACTGATTTGCCACCCTAAGATGGACTTTTGCCAATCTGCGGTTGGACTTTACTGATTTGCCACCCTAAGATGGACTTTTGCCAATCTGCGGTTGGACTTTACTGATTTGCCATCCTAAGATGGACTTTTGCCAATCTACGGTTGGACTTTGCTGATTTGCCACCCTAAGATGGACATTTGTCAATCTGCGGTTGGACTTTCCTTATTTGCCACCCTAAGATGGACTTTTGCCAATCTGCGGTTGGACTTTGCTTTGTCTTCGAATAAAACTAGACAAATGCCGACGACCCGCGCTGTGGGTGGACTCTTGAAAGATGTTTTTTGGATGAAGTCAGTTGACTACTGATTGGCCACACTGCGGGTGGACTTTTGCAAAAATTCAACACTGGATTACGATTTGCATACATATCCAACATCCCTGCTGACTCTGCTGAGGAACAATGATCAATGATTTGACCTCAGAGACTCCTGAAAGGATGATATCTCTGCTGGAGAATGAATGAACACTCCGTCTGCTTCGAATTGTCACGCTTGCCAAAATTGGACTCTGAGATATAGGGGAGTGATGACTCTGCCATGAATTATTTCATCTGCCTGGGGATGAATTCTGATCATAGTAACTCCGCTGGAGGAATGACAACTTTCCGACTTGGCTGGGGAAATAATGTACTAACACTCTGCTGGGGAAGAGATTCTGTCGATCTACTAAACCTATGCGGGGAGAAAAATGACAACTCTGCTGGGGAATATTACTGACAAGATTCGATGCTGAACTCTGTGGGGATATAATTACCAGAGATACGATCTTGCTGGGGACCGGAGCTACTCTATCGGGGATACGCAAATCCTGGTTAGAAGACAATCCGTTGCGACATGCTAGGAAAGAGTCCCTAGAGATCTGCTGGGGAAACACAAAACAAATCCACGGTAGTCTGTTGAGGAACAAAACTGTCGAGCTTAGGATAAGTGCCACAATGCCCCATGTTAGACAAACCTTCCGCTTGACGACTCCACTGGGGATAATGAGTTTACAACAAACTCTGCTGGGAAGAACCGCTTCAAAGTGTCTCGTGTTGGGGATGCCCCTTAAGAGGATTTTACAGAAGACCAAGCATCTTCAAACTCTTAGACAAATACTGAGACTTGATCTAAAAATACAATAATTGAGAGGTCAATCTACTGGAGATAATAGATCTGGAACACATCCTGCCGGAGTGATTTCACGATGCCCCATGCTTGGAAGGGTCACAAACTCGCTTTTGCCCCAGATTACGCGGTTGATCTGAAGAAATCGTCCCAAGAGGATTTTATAGAAGATTTGGCATCTTCGAACTCCTGGACACTCACTGAGTCTTGAACATTAACGGCGAAGTCTGCGAAGAAACTTTACTGGTGAATTTGCAACCGTTATCGACACAGAAAAGCTTGTAGCTGTTGGAAGTACTGAATGAGAGAATCGACTTAATAAGATACCAAGATACCCAGTGGCAATTAACTTGTCGATATCGAATCGTCGTGAGCGATCGTTAGCTGATGAATGGACTTAATCAGTAAACGTTGTGACAAAAGGGTGACATGGGAACCCTTTTTTGAACATAATTGCCCCGGTGTCCTGCAAGCAAAAGGATATGCTCATATGCCCCGTGCTAAAAAAATTCGACTCTAAACCATCACTTGTTGGGGGGAGGACGCAACAATGCTTAACGCTGAGAATGACTCCACATTAGGCATCTGACTGTAATCCTGCAATAAGAGAAATACACACATATGTCCCGGAGACCGCATGGTTTGAATCCACCTTCCGGGGTTAATCAACATTCAAAGCAATTTTAAATGTTTTCCCTGCGCATGTTATTATAAAGCCTCAATGTTTTCAACGATGCAATGTTTTTTTATCAAAAATTCGGACGTTTTTGCAAACAAAACAGTAAAATGAAAACCAATAGGAAGCTTTTGACTGAATAACCAACTTTATTGATTGAAATGCCCAGAATAGGCAAGTACATCAGGAAGCAATCCCTGGAAAGAGGTGATTGCTGAAAATTGAGAAAAGAAACTATCCTAATGGCAACGCTAAAATGACATTTCAATGAGTTTCAATTCTGCTATGACCAGTATGTCTTCAAGACTTTCCGATTATCTTCACTTTCTGAGGAGAATGATTGGACCGATTCCTACCCTTTGGAGATCGCCAGTTTGAGTGAAACGATGAGGCAGTACAGATGACTCAGATCGCAGTCTTCGCTTAATCCCTCTTTTGCGTGGACCGCCCTTTTCGGGTTTTCAATCCACTGGGATACCCTTTCTTGCCTGAGTTGTCCTTGCGGATTTTCAACTCACCGGGTGTACAATAATTTTTTATTTTGTATCCCTAATTTTTACCCGAACCTTTTTATTATGTTTTTATGGTTCGCCGAGATGCCCTTTTTTGCCTGGGCCTTTCTTTTTATTTTTGTCCAGCGGGTCTATTTATGCAAAGTATTTTTTGACTGCTTCTGAGTTGACAGGGGATGGAAAATCTTCACCATCCATGGTTGTAAGCATTAAGGCTCCGCCAGAGAAAACCCTTTTAACCACAAATGGACCTTCATAGTTCGGTGTCCATTTTCCCCTGTGATCTGTGTTTGGAGGGTGGATCCTTTTAAGTACCAATTCACCAACTTGATACTCCCGAGGTCGCACTTTCTGATCAAATGCTCGCTTCATCCTTCGCTGATACAATTGACCATGGCAAATAGCTGCTAGTCTCTTTTCCTCAACTAAGCTCAGCTCATTGAATCGAGTGTGAATCCATTCTGCCTCGTCCAACTTAACATCCATCATAACCCTCAGTGAGGGAATCTCAACTTCAACTGGTAAGACTGCCTCCATACCATACACAAGTGAGAACGGTGTTGCCCCAGTAGATGTCCTTATTGATGTTCGGTACCCATGCAAGGCAAATGGTAACATCTCATGCCAATCTTTGTAAGTCACCACCATCTTTTGCACAATCCTCTTGATATTCTTGTTGGCCGCTTCAACAGCGCCATTCATCTTTGGACGGTACGGCGAAGAATTGTGATGCTCAATTTTGAAGTCCCGACATAATTCTGCCATTATTTTGTTGTTGAGGTTAGAACCATTATCAGTAATGATTCTTTCGGGTACTCCATAACGACAGATGATATCTCTTTTCAGAAATCTGGCTACCACCTGCTTGGTGACATTAGCATAAGACGCTGTTTCCACCCACTTGGTAAAGTAATCGATAGCAACCAAGATGAAGCGATGGTCGTTGGAAGCAGTAGGCTCAATTTTCTCGATCATGTCAATGCCCCACATTGCAAAGGGCCAAGGAGAAGACATGACATTCAACGGATTCAGAGGTACATGCACTTTATCCGCATAAATTTGACATTTATGGCATTTACGGGCGTATGAACAACAATCTGCATCCATAGTAAACCAATAATACCCCAACCTCAATACTTTCTTTTCCAATGCATGTCCTCCGGCATGGGTACCGAAAGAGCCTTCATGCACTTATTGCATCAACATGTTTGCTTCGTGTCTATCCACGCATCTGAGCAAAACCATGTCAAAGTTCCGTTTATACAGCACGTCATCTTGGTTCAAGAAGAAGCTACTAGACAATCTCCTCAAAGTCTTCTTATCTTTGGTAGATGCCCCAGGCGGGTACTCTTGACTCTTCAAGAAGCATTTGATATCATGAAACCATGGCTTGTCATCAGGCACTGCGTCAACAGCAAACACAAATGCCGGTCTGTCAAGACGAGACACATTAATCTTGGGTACATGGTTCCACCTTGGCACTTTGATCATAGAAGACAATGTGGCCAAGGCATCGGCAAACTTGTTCTCATCTCGAGGAATGTGGTACAACTTTACTGTTGTAAAAAACGTCAGCAGTCTTCTCGTATAATCTCTATACATAATCAGATGGGTCTGGTGCATGTACCAGTTCCCATTCACTTGATTAATTACCAAAGCTGAATCACCAAAAATATCGACGGTCTTAATTCATAAATTAATCGCCTCCTCAATCCCCATTATACAAGCTTCATATTCTGCTTCATTGTTGGTGCATCCGAAAGTTACTCGGGCAGTGAAGGGCATATGAACACCTTCTGGCGTGATAAGAACGGCTTCAACTCTGCATCTTTTCATGTTGACGGCCCCATCAAACATCAAACTCCATTTGGATTCAGGGTCTGGCCCCTCCTCCGGGAGTGGTTCCTCGCAGTCTTTAACTTTGAGAAACATGATGTCCTCATCAGGGAAATTAAATTTCATGGGTTGATAATCATCAATAGGCTACTGCACAAGATAGTCTGACAGGATACTTCCTTTGATGGCTTTCTGAGAAGTATACTGGATATCATATTCAGTCAACACCATCTGCCAACGTGCAACCCGTCCGGTCAATGCCGGTTTCTCAAATATGTACTTGATAGGGTGCATCTTTGAAATTAACAAGGTTGTATGAGTGAGCATATATTGCCTCAATCGCTTAGAAGCCCATGCAAGTGCACAACATGTCCTCTCAAGCATTGAGTATCGGGATTCGCAATCATTGAATTTTTTGCTCAAGTAGTAAATGGCGTGCTCCTTCTTACCCATCTCGTCATGTTGACCGAGAACACAACCCATGGATCCTTCAAGCACAGTCAAATACATAATTAATGGTCTCCCTGGAACTGGAGGCATGAGAATTGGAGGTTCCCGCAAATATTCTTTTATTTTCTCGAAAGCCCTTTGGCAATCGTCATTCCACCTGCCGCTTGTTCTTTTCTTAACAGCTTAAATATTGGTTCACAAGTGGCTGTGAGGTGAGATATGAACCGTGCAATGTAGTTCAATTTACCCAGGAAACCACGTACTTCTTTTTCTGTTCTTGGTACAGGCATTTCTTGTATCGCTTTTATTTTGGCGGGATCAACCTCAATTCCTTTTTCACTTACAATAAAACCCAGCAATTTACCTCAATTCCTTGTTCAGATTTAGCCTGAGTCGAAACTTCCTTAATCGCTCAAACAGTTTCAGCAGATTGACCAGATGCTCTTTTTCTGTTCGAGACTTGGAAATCATATCATCCACATAACATTCAATCTCTTTGTGAATCAAGTCATGGAAAAGTGTTACCATAGCTCGCTGATACGTTGCCCCGGCGTTCTTCAACCCAAAAGGCATCACCTTGTAACAGAAGGTACCCCACGGGGTAATGAACGTTGTCTTCTCCATGTCCTCCGGCGCCATCTTGATTTGGTTGTACTCGGAGAAGCCATCCATGAAGGAGAATACCGAGAACTGAGCGGTGTTGTCAATCAGTACATCAATATGTGGTAAAGGAAAGTCATCTTTCAGACTTGCTCTGTTTAGATCCCGGTAATCAACGCACATTCTAACCTTACCATCTTTCTTCGGCACAGGAATAATATTTGCAACCCATAGTGGGTAATTGGTGACAGCCAGAAATCCCGCATCTAACTGTTTTTGTACCTCCTCCTTGATTTTGATAGCTATTTCTGGTTTAGTTCTCCGGAGCTTTTGTTTGACAGGAGGACAACCCTCTTTCAACGGCAACCAGTGCACAACAATGTTTGTATCTAACCTCGGCATATCTTGATACGACCAGGCAAAGATGTCAACATATTCCCGCAGCATACTGATCAGCTCTTTCTTCACCTCGGCCTGCAGACTGGCTCCAATCTTAATCTCTTTCTTGGCATCCTCAGAACCAATGTTGATGACAACAATTGTCTCTTGGTGAGGTTGAATGACCCTCTCCTCCTGCTTCAACAATCTGGCCAATTCCTCGGGAACTTCACAGTCTTCTTCATTCCCCTCTTCGGCTTGATAGATTGGATTATTAAAGTCATACTTGGCCATAGCAGAGTCGTTATCAATGAAATCCGGGTGATTAAGTCTGCATGATTGAGGGTCATGCTTTATTTTAGAATGAAGCTTTTTGAAAAAAGAAACAACAAAAATAAAACAATGCCAATTTATTATTTTTTCTGCAAAAATAAAAATGAAAGACAAGGAACACAAAATTTGAATGCAAAATGTCCTTTATCAATGATAAAAAAACCTTGCAAATTCAATTATGAGGCCCTACAAATGGATCTACACGCCTTGGGCAGAGCGTGAGATTTTAACATGCAACAGAGAAAAACAAAGAAAATTACTCTGTTTGAAGAGTAACTTGGACAATTTCTTCAACAGACCAATTGCAAAGCTCTTGACCCGGTACACACGGGCGCACCCAGTTGTCGAGATCACAATCACTGTCGACGCCATCTTCACTTGCAGCACACATCTGATTTGGATTAATGATTCCCCCGCTGTAGAAAGTAATCGGCCCCTTGCGCTTTGTTGCAGCAGCCTGATACGGATTATAGCCTATACCAAACTTATCTTCCTTTACAAAGACTTCAATCAACTTGCCCCAGCCTTGGGCATTACCTACTCTGACTACTTCCACTGTCTGTCTGTAAGAAGCAATAGAAGTACCCACCTGTTCTTCAGCCTGAGAAGATACCGCCTGTGAAGACGAATCACCAATATTGACTGCCTCAAATGCTTGACTCAGCATCTCATGGATCTCTCCATCCATTTCCACGTACTTAATGGTAGACAGGTGACTTATGAAGATGTCCTCCTCTCCACATACAGTCACCACTTGACCATCAACCACATATTTCAATTCTTGATGCAACGTAGATGTCACTGCCCCAGCGGCATGAATCCACGGTCTGCCTAACAAGCAGCTATATGCGGGTTGAATGTCCATCACATAGAACACGCACTTAAACACCTGAGGACCAATTTTTACTGGGAGCTCTACCTCTCCGAATACAGAACGTTTCGAACCATCGAAAGCCCTTACTACCAAATCACTTGGTCTTAGAATAATTCCTTCAGCCTCTAACTTCATTAAGGCCTTCTTTGGTAACACGTTCAGGGAAGACCCCGTGTCCACCAACACATGAGATAATACTGCCCCTTTACACTCCAGGGTGATGTGTAATGGCCTGTTGTGATTACGACCCTCAGTAGTCAAATCAAAATCTGTAAAACCTAGCCCATGGTTAGCATTGACATTAGAAACAACCGACTCCAATTGATTCACAGTAATCTCTTGAGGTACGTAGGCCATATTCAAAACCTTCAAAAGTGCCTCTCGATGAGCTGCAGAACACATAAGCAACGGCAGGATAGAAATCTTTGACGGCGTTTAGTTCAACTGATCAACCACTTTATAATCACTCTTTTTTATAAGTCTCATGAACTCCTCGACTTCTTTCTCGAAAGTACCTTTCTGCACAGACTCAGGAATAACAACCTCCTCTGTAGCCACCTGTTTGCCCTTGGCTTTGGCTGCTGCCTCAGCTTCAGCATTAGTTTTCAAAGTCTGTGGAGCAAACAAGCGTCCACTTCTGGTGAAGCCACCAAGACCTCCAACATTATCAATACTGGAACTACCCCCTGCTGGAGTTTCCACTTCTTGTTTTTCTCCTTGGTAGTAAACATCTGCACCGTAGTGCCATGGAATAGCCCACTCACTAGTATAAGGAACTGGTCCTGGTACCGTGATAGTAACAGGACTCACTACAGCAGGCACAATGGTAGAAGTAGGCGATGGCACTTGAATTTCAGCTGGCGTAAAATAAATGGTAACAGCTGACACATCATCGTCCTTTTTGTACCCCTGATCGAACTGTAGACAACCCTCGTCAATCAAATCTTGAATACCGGCCTTCAGTTTATCACAACCATTACTCTGATTCTTACAATCAACACAACCTTATTCACAGCCAGGGAACACTTGCCCTTTCAACAAACGAGCCTTCACAAAACTCAGGGGAGTCTTCACCCTGTTCACATCAGTTACCAAATTCAAAACCTTCCCATCTTCAATGGCGTTGACCTTTGGCACATTATGATCTGGCATAGGATTCTGAAGCACATTCGGTGGAGTTGAGAAATTAATTGCCTTGGCATCAATCAAATCCTGTACCTTATGCTGAAATGCCCAGCACTTTTCAGTGGTGTGCTGCGGAGCACCTGAATGAAAATCACAACGGGCATTAGCATCATAATTGCGTGGTAAGTTACCAGCAACATGAGGTCTCGTGGTACGAAGTTAGACCAATTTCAGTTGGAGTAACTAGGGTAATAATACTGAGTAAGTCATAGGAAGAGGGTCAATTTTGCGGTCCCTCTGCCTAGACCTTTGTTGGAACTGTGATCGCTGTTGTTGAACCTGTTGTTGTGGCTGCAGTTGCTGAATAGGCAGTGTTGGAATTGTCACTGCATCCACTTGGTGATAAGCCTGAGAACGTCCTTTTCCCCGTCCTCCGTACACAACACTTGTCTCGCCTTCTCTCCTTCTCTACCTATTAGCAAAAGGCTTCTTTGTTCCTGAAGAATTAGAACCACTGACATCTTGTATTTTTCCAAGCTTCAGCAAACTTTCAATCCTTTCCCTAGCGATTACAATGTCCGCAAACCCAGTTGAAGGACAGGCGGCCAACCTATCAAGATAAGTTCCCTGAAGAGTACCCATAAACATGTCGGCCATCTCTCGGTCCTGCAGTGGAGGTTGAACCATGGCAGCCAACTGGCGCCATCTTTGAGCATATTCCTTAAAACTCTCCTTCGCATTCTGAGCCATACTCTGCAGTTGAGTACGGTTTGGAGCCATATCCATATTGTATTGATACTGCTTGACAAAAGCATGAGCTAACTCCTTCCAGTTCCTTACAGAAGTCCTGCTCAACTTCATATACCATTCTTGAGATGCCCCAGTAAGGTTGTCCTGAAAATAATACATCCACAATTTCTCATCATCAGTATGAGCGGCTATCCTCCCCACATAGGATTGGAGATGAGTTTTAGGACAAGTAGTGCCATTGTACTTGTCAAATGTTGGTGACTTGAACTTGTGTGGAATTCTTACTCTAGGTACCAATCCCAAGTCAGAAACATCAAAACCAAGAGTGTTTTGGGATTCAATGGATCTGATTTTTTCAGCGAGCTCGTCGAATCGGCGAGTGTTCTCATCTTTAGTATCTAACAGAGTGAACTGATCATCTTGGTTATCTTCTACAACCCGACGAACCCCAGTATTTTTAGGAGGGTTGCTGCCTGCATTAACGCCAACCTGATTACCATTGCCATTCTGCACTTCTACCTGTGGCCGCTCGACCATTGCCCTGAGTCTTTCCTGATTTTGAGCCATACCAGTCATTAATGTCATGAACTGGTCCATCTTGTTCCTCAGCTCAGCCAATTCATTCTGCATCTGATCCATGATCTTAGTTTGGTTTTTGCGAGTTGCGTACCGGTGGATGTGGATATCAACTATAGTGCCTGAAACCAAATAAAGGTTAGAGACCCTGCAACGAGTACCTGAAAAGCAAACAACCAAATGCAAAATGATATATGATATGCAATGTCATGTTTATTCATTTTGAGGCAATCCTTCCTTCGATTCCAGTTTTGACCGAAATGGAATAATGCATACACCTGCAATTGCCAATATTGATAGAACATCAGAGGTGCACAGTAATGAATCAGAAGATCCATCATATACAGCCCAGTGAGTGTGTGAACCATTGTATAATATGATGAAGAATCCATCTCATAGAATCAATAAAACCAAAACGAAATACCCATAGCATAAATGAAAACCCACAACCAGGTGCGGAACTGTCAAATACAAATTTGTTCTGAACAAATACAAATGAAATCATGAATACAAACAAAAGAAAACCCATCAACAATCCTGATGGTGAGTTCTCGGAACAACAACGAAAATGCTTCAAACACTAAGCCCATACAAGTCTTCTCGAACCCCCTTGAGAAGTGCTTCGGTTACTGGATCATTAGGGCGCTCTGTAAGACTCCAGATCAACTGACTCCTTATCTTGACAGCTTCCTCCAGCTTCCTGATTTGATCTTTAACAGCTAAATCTTTTACTTTCTTTACTCCAGCGTGAACTTTCAGCTCTTCAATCTCTCGGTTAGCTGAACTAAGTTTCTTGAGAAATTCACTTTCTTTACTCTTCAAATTATTTTTCAACTCATCATTTTCAGCCCTGATTCCTGCTTCAATCTTCCTTCGGCACTCGGAGAAGTCATCCCATCTCTGCTGCCTTTTGGCAAGTGCATTTTCAGACTTGGCCAACTGCTCGTTGATACGCTTGCACACCTCGTTTAATGCCATCTCATTTTGTTTAATCTTGTGAATATAGACAGTGTCCTTAGCAATTCTTTTCTCATTTTTCTCATGACGCTCGGTTAACTCTTGGACTTCATGCTCAACCTTACGCTTTTCACAAAGCGTCTTTCGGAGTCCTTCGCTTAGCTTCTCATTCATCTTAACTGCCTTTTCCTTTTTCGCCTTAAGCTTGTTGTATTCAATAACACTTATCATGGTCACAGGTTCAACAGCAACTGGATCTGATGGACCATCCATAAAGAACGGCAAAAGAGTGATCTGAGCTCTTCTTTTCAACCATGCATCGTACTGAGGAGAAGACACGTTATTGCACTTGCCAAAGACAACTTTACCTTTTGTTTGCAAATTGCCCCAGGCTCCGGCCGTCTGCCTTACCAATAAAAGATTATCTTTCACAGGGAAAAAGAAGGATTCTTCCAATTCTCTATCCTTCAGATGATCTATTAAAGCAAATCCCAAATGTCTCCTTAAGATAACAGGATTGTAATTGATGCAACCCTTTATTCCCAAGAGTGGCACATTTGGATGTCTTCCACAGCTACTGATAAAATTCCCACCCATCGTCTTTGATCGAACCAACGAATATCTTTTGCCGTCAACTTAATCAGCCTTTTAGCCCAATTCATTGAAGGATGAGGATTCAAGAAAGCCTCGGAATTTGGTAAGTGTCTCATGAGCCATTTATGAAACAAAGGTGCACAACATCAAACCAATCCCCCTCGTTTCTTCTTATTCTTATAATGCATAGAATAATACAAATCACCCAAGAGTGTAGGTATAGGATCCTCAACACAAAGATATGGATGGGTCTCATTTCTACAAACTTGGACTCATCAGCAAACAACATAATCCCATAAATGCTCAAGGCCAGAATAGTACAAACTGTTTCCCATTGAGCCTTAGCAGCACACTCTTCAGCTTTGGCAACCAAGAAATCCAGATGAAAACCAGATAAACCTCCTTTGGTGGCGAGGTTATCTTTTACCACAGCTACACTCAGATGGAGAGCCTTAGCTACCTCCTCGTGCTTTGGGGGATGCATATCAGAGTTAAAAGGAATCTGGTGTTTGAGAGGCACGCCTAGAAGAAAGGCATACTCTTCCAGCATCGGAGCCAACTGAAAGTCTGAAAAAGTGAAGCACCTTAACTGTGGGTCATAAAACTGCAAGCAAGTATGAATAACACTCCTCTCTGAAGTATTCAAATCATCAACCATAGTCAGAATCTCTCCATGAGCCTTTCGGAACATACCCACATAATCTGGAGTAATAAGAGATACCATCTTCTGTAACTGACCCACCCTGGTGTCAAAGAACGTGTAACGCACATTATTCTTTCTTGGAACATCCATAGCTGCAAAGGGAACTGTCAACCGGAATCAAAAGGAAGTATACCCTGCAAATGAATAAACATGAGTGTTAAATGCAAAAATGCGAATGATGATATGTATGCAAGGGCATGTGATCAACGTTGAACATATATTGTTGAACCCACTGTACTGTTGTCTGAATTTGGTGAGATACACAAACCAGGATCAGAGGTCCAGTAACAAATCCAGAACAAATAGGAACCAGTCAGGATCAAAGGTTCAATAACAAATCCAGAACAACAAGAAAACCAGGTATGATGAAGGTCAATGGTTCCTACACACCTGTAAACAATCCCCCCAATCTCACATGCATGTACTAGAAAGTGAGGATTCTAAAATTCAGATCTCGAAATGAGAGGCAATAGCACATTTAGCCCGAAGGATACAATGTTACCGCCATACAAAGAGATCGTCCTCTGATTCACCTCAAAATAAAGAGGGGTCATCCTAAAAGGTCATCCAGACTTAACAGCTCTTCCAGACAGCTCTGCCATTGTGGCAGACCCACAACGCATAATTCTCTAGAGAGAACCACATCCAGATTGTGTTTCATATTCCCTCCTTGCAGCGAAATAGAGCGTGAGAGGATATGAAACACACTAAACATAAGTGCACTCAAGCCTGTGTACTGGGCCTATCTCTCAGAATACCCATTCCGCCAAACAGAAAACCAGCACAGCACAGTATAATACAGTATATGAAATGAAAATGTTGTAAATGCAATAAATACAGTAAAGTACAGTAAAGCGGTAATACGATAAATAGCAATACAGTAAAATAGTAAATACAACAAAATACAGCATCAAAGTAAACACCCAATGAACGAAAAACAAACAAGCGCTAGGACTGACTCGCTTAGGGAACCAGGATCCCCAGCAGAGTCGCCAGCTGTCGCACCCGAGATTTTCATCCAGGTACAAACGCGAAAGTGGCGCGGAAGAAAGAAAGAAGAGTCGCCAGCCAGGTATTTTTATCCCCAAAGAAAGGGAAGGGTAATGCTGCACAAACCCGGGAGAAAGGAAAGAACGAGGTCTCGCGAACCAAAGAGAAAAGGTAAGGGAGTCGGTTACGTGAAGGAAATGTTATCGCACCCCTTCACGTCCGTCGTACTCGACGGGATCCACGCTTGAAGTACTGCTCAAAGGGTGATAGAAAATATGCTGGAAAAGGAAATGAGAGAACGAGAAACAAATGTAGGGAAAATAAAAGAAATGCTCGAATGGGCCCTACCCCACTGCCTACGTATCTCATCGGGAACATGAGAATCAGAGCGACGTAGTTCCCCTCAACAAGGGTTGCTTTGTTTGTGTTTTTTAGTGGAAACGTCAGAGTGTGCGTCCCAGCAGTTAGGTGTTGCAGCTCGCTGTATGGAGACTTAGGCGTTACCTGTTTGCGGTAGAACGGACATGACGAGTCCTTAAGGAATAGAATGAAGGAGATGAGAAAAGAGTTTGTTTGTTTTTGTCTTTTAGAAAGAAGTGTTTTGATTATTTTTGTGTTTACAACACATATTGTATTTAAGTCTCTCATGTAGGATCGAATGCCTCGCATATCGACCCAAGATGGGACGTGTGCTAAACATTCTAAGAGAGTGAGAGAAGACCCCTCACCATCTTATTCTCACATGAAAGGCTCAAATACAATATATGTTATGCCTTTATTAAGTGTTTTTACCATTATTTTGAGATGAGAAAGAGAGAGACTCAAAGGTTAAGAAAGGTAAAATCTAATGAGGGAGACTAAGACTCAAACCCTAAAGTTATCATACATGGATGTTCCTAATGGTTAAGTGTGGTTTAGAAACCTAACTCTAAAATAAAAGAGAAGAAGAGTGAGTTCTAACTTACTTCCAAGATGGAAGTTAAGTTAAGAACTCAAAGGGGATGAAAGAGATTGAACAAAGAATGCATTAGATGCTTTGCACAATCACAAAATAGAAAACATTAAGAAGATGAGGGAAGAAAGTTATATGTGGGAGCACACCCACACACATGACTTACCATTATCCCCTACAAGCAAAGGTTAGTTCAATAATGCCATAAGAAAGCATAAGTAAAAGAAAGAAAACAATTAAGCATCAAACTACTTATGAAATGAAATTAAGCATCAAACAATGCTCAAACCTAAAAGGAAAGAATTCTAAGTACTAAATGACTTCTAAAGTCAGTAGCTATGTCTAAAGGTGTTCAATTAGGGTTTTGGTACCTAATGGGATCAAACTATGCACAAACAGTGTCTTAAACATCAAAGAAAAGCACTATGAAAGTAGTGGATGAAAGATGAACAAAAATGCCAAGTGAACATGTATTTATGCTTAATGAAATGTCAAGGTCAGAAGCATGCATAATTTATGAATGTCTCATAATGCATATGAACAATCATACAAGTCATGGATGAAATGATTCAAGTATAAGAAACAATATGAAGAAGAAAGGAAAAGGAGAGAAACAAGTTTCAATTAGATGCACAAATTTACATGTTAAAGATGCATGACATGTGAAATGAGTATGAGTACATATAGACCAGTAGCATGTAATTGATGATATGCAAATGGTATAAGTGAAATGGCATACACAATGCAAACACAAATCATAGCACAAGAAGAAATGAGATGTGGAATTAGGTCAAAAATGCAAGTTAAAATGCACAACCACACATCAAAGGCAACCCCAAATCAAAAGGACTTATAATCATGATATAATATGACTTTTAATGTCATAGAAATAACCTATAAAACATCTCAACTATCAATACAAAGCAACTTGTTCAAACCAAACACAAAACTCCAAAACAATTCACTTAAGGATCAACATGTATTAGTGTACCTAAAATGAATTAAAACACATTAGAGAGGTGAGCAAAATTACAAGAATCCTATTACATGAAGCACAACCAGGGAGCAAGCACATCACAAAATTATAGGTCAAAACCTTCTAAGGATCATATTTAAACATGCCTCACAAGTTCACAAAGATCAATCAAGTAAAATGCACAAGCATCACCTCTAAACCCTAAGATAAAATGATTTTAAAAATCAACAAATATATGGATTAAATGCATCAAGATATGTAATAGGATCAAACCAAATGCCATTCAAAAAATCAGAAAGAAACTAGTTCAATAAAAATAAGAATGAACCAAATATCAAGAAGAAAGCACTTTAAAAATAAATTAAAAGAAAATAATGAAAATAATTCCAAAATAAAATAAAATCAGAAATAAAAAATATGGAAAATTATTTTAATGTATAAAGATGCTATATGAATTTTTGTAGAATTATTTAATGCTTTTTGATATTTTAAAAGAATAAAATGGAAACAACATGAAAAAGAAATTTAAAATGAAAAGAAAATAGGAGTGGAGGTGCAGACATAGCAATTTTCACGTTTAAAATGTTTGGGCTTAAAAAGGTAGGTGTGTGAATAGCAAACATAATCCAGTCCATTAAGGCGTGTGTGTGTGTGTGTGGTTAAGGTGTACACTCAGTCAAACGTGGATGCAATCAAAGCCACATGATTCAGTCAAGGAAATCAATCATGAGAAGTAAAAAAATGAACGCACCAGATGAAAGGCACATGCTAGCAAACATATACACGCACACGTGGTAGCACTCAGAGACTAAAATGAAGTCACGTGAGGGGGGCGCTCATTAATGCGCTGGCAACACCACAGCCACAGGATGCAAAGGATCAAATGGCTGAGATTTAAACTGAAAATAAAACCCTAGCAAAATCTCATCGGCCGGAGAAGGACCCCCGGTCATCTTCTCCGGCCATCTCCGGCCACTGTAATCATCATATGTTTCCAGAAATCAACAAACCATGCACCAATAGAAAGAGGAAGTCACATAGATCACGAATCCAGACTTAGAATCAACATATCATGCATATATTCAGAGAATTGAAAGGAGAAAGTTTGCCCTAGGATTTGGATCTAGGCTTCTAAGAAGCTCTATCAACTAGCCAGAGTTTCTGAGCTCCTAATGAGCTAAAATCAACACATCTCAAGCTAAAATCATGAAGAATCGTGCAAGAAAAAGTTGGATGAATGAACCTGAAACTTGGAGATTCTTGGATCTTCAGAAAACCAGAGGTGGGAGCTCCTTTATCTTTGGGAAAATTGACCAAATAAAGGTGTATGTAAGTAGTTATTGCAGAGAAAATGATGAAGAAGTTCAGTGAAATAGAGGAAGAAATCAAGATTCAATGCTTTGTGCTTCTTGAGGTTGATGAATGATGAAGTTTGAAGAAGCAAATGGAGAAGTTCAGAGAGAAACAATGCGTGAGAGAGAGTTTCAGAGTGTGAGGTTTTGTGAATGTGTGAAAAATGAAGTCCCTCCTCTTCAAAATCTGTTGAAGCTTTATTTATATCTCTAGTTAACTTGTTAACCACAAGAGTTAACAGTTGGAAGTTGGTTAAATGAGTTGGTTTAATGAGTTTGAGTTAACTAACTGAGTTAAGTTAGTTAATGGCACGAGTTGTTGAGTTTGGATATGGTGATGAGGGAGCTTGCTAGTTAGGGTGGTGATTAGAATGGATGGGAGTGATTTTATAATGAAGGGTGATGATGTAGGTTGTTGCTGCAGAAACTTGCAAGACAAGCTTGGTATTTTCCTCTTTGGTGCATGATAGCATGGCATGTCATGTATGCATAAGGTTTGTGTTTGTCCAAAAGAGGCAAAAGGTGGATGGTGGGAAGTGTTTATGCGTGCAAACAAGCTGACCCAACAATAAACAATGTCAAACATCATCTTATTTTTTGCAACAAAACATCAATGAAATTAGGGATGTTTGATGGTGGAATTCTTTGTGTTGGATGCATGAAATAGGGAGTTTTTGATGGCTATGGAAAGAGGATACATGGTAGAACAAGTTTGTTGTTTGAATACAATTGAATGGAGGCTTGAAAGATGATGAAAAATGGCTTGAAACTCAAGAAATCCAAACTACATCATGGGTGTGGTAAATTGTGGCACGCATGGCAATATGACTTGTGGAAAATTCAGAGTGAAACCATCAACTTTGGGCCCTCATATGACCTTCATAACATGTCCAAATGAAAAAATGTCCAACATCAAAGTTAAAGAGGACATGGAGATGAACAACTTTGATGTTCAACAATTTTTTATTTGAAGCCTTCTTGTTTGAGAAAATGGGCTTGACATTTGGTACACCAAGTGTTTGATGAAATTATGGCCTGGAGGCCTGAACTTGCCTTGCCATGACTTGAGATTTGCCTTGATTTTACCAAACTTTGATTGATCATAACTCCCTCAATTTTGATCCAATGGAAGAGTTCTTGGTATGGATTTGAAGCTTGGAATGTGATCTTTAATTGGCTCAACTTGGGCCTAAAGTTTGAAGCTTTTATCTTGAAGAAAGAATTCCTTAAAGTGTAGTGCAAAATAGTCCAAACTGGCCATTTTTGGAAACCCTAAGTTTCTAAAAATGGAAACTTTGTACATTTCTTGATTTTTGATGATTCCTCCATCACTTCTTGATCAAATCTTGTCCATTGAACATATGTGACTTGAATTTCATGAATTTGACCTTAAAAGTCAGGAGTTGACTTTTTTTACTGCACAGTTGACTTTTTCCCCAATTTCTTGATTCTCAAGCAACTGACCAATTGAACCTCTTCTGAAATGAACCAATGGGCAATCTTCCATCCTTAGATACTTGACATCATGTAGAAAACATTGAGATCAAGTTTAAACCAAAATTTCATCAGGAGACTGCTTGAATCACAAACCCTAATTTTGACTGCTTTTGATAGGAGATGATGACTGCGCAATCTTCTTGATGAATTTCCCTCTTCCAATGACTTGTGAGATCAAATGAGATGATATATGATATAAGAGACCTTTGAGGCTTATTGGGAAACCCTTGACTCTAGCTCTCTTGCCTTGGATGATCAATACTCTGAGAACCACTAATCACATGCCCTATGCTGAATGCAAATATGAATGCTTTATTTTTCTATGACTAGAATGCAATGTAATGCAATGAAAGCACATGCTAAATGATATGAAAATAAGAGGACAAATTTTGGGGTGTTACACACGCAATACATTAACCCGCACTTTTGCATTGCATGATATTAAGCATCATGTAAGACATAGACATGGCATATGCATCAAGCATACTCCCTTTCTTTTGGCCTGATTCATCTCCCAGCAGATATTCAACCTAACTTCGCACTTATAAACCCTCAAAACATTCAACCCTTCTTTTGTCGCCATCGGCCAAATTTTTGAGCTACTCTTTTATTTAATCCCCTTTTACCTTGAATCATCAAAAAGCTAGCGCAATTCGCACATTCAAGTCAACGAGGATTAAATAGGGGCAGCTGTCGTAACCCAAAATTTGACCTCTCTTTTTTCTTTTGCATGAGCTTGTGCATTCGCATCATCGGCGTACGCGTTCGCATTTTTCTTTAAGTGTTTCTTGTTGCAGGATTTTCAGGTTTAAGCTTGATTAATCGCATCTTTCACAAGATCGTCTCATCATTAAAACAAGCACAAAACAAGGGTTTCCATGCCTATTAATCAAAACAAGAGGTGAAAAATTGAAACCGGGACCTCAGCACTTATTTTTGAGTGATCTGGGAAAATTTTGCCTAGAGTAACCGGTTACTCAATATAGGGTAACCGGTTACTCAGTGCAAATTTGCAATTCCTGCTGCATTTTGGGACAGCAACTCTGCACTCTCTTTGTTTTGGGATTCTACTTGATTCTAGCAGTGTGTGGAACATTCTAGACATCTCTAGATAACTCAAGACTATTCAAGACACTCCACTTACATTTATTCCAATGCCCCACTTTAAATTAAGTGCACCATATTCCTTGATTTCCAAGCATGTCAACCTTTGATTTGAAGTTTACATTGGGATTGTTACCGAGTTAGCTTCCTAACTAACCGAGTTAACTGCTTGACTCGGTGAGTCAAGTGTAACTAACTCCTAGCCTAATTCTAAACCACCTAAGCTAGTTCCTAGCCTAATTCCAAACCTCTCACACTCCAAACCAAAAGTCTATATAAACAAGCCTTCACCCACTTTTCAAAGGATCAACCATTTTTCACATAAATTTCTAACACTTCACTTTCAATTCTCTCACATTCTCTCTGAATTCTTCTGCTACTTCTTCTTCTTCATCTACATTTTCTTCCCAAAACCTCACTATAGCTCTTCACCATTCAAGAATAATCACTTTTCTCATTGAAAGTGATTATTTATTGAGCTTAACCTTCATTATTTTGCTATTATACTTGAGTTTCTGGAGTTCTATTAGCTTTTGGATTTATCTCAAGTGTTTGCTTCAAGATTCTACGGTTCGAATTCGTATTTCAGAGTTTCGTCGTAAGTTGCTCAGTTTCGATGCGATTCGGTTCTAATTGAAGATTCCTCTGGTTTTCTTTAATTATCTTCATCAAGATCTCCTTGAAACAATTACCAAGCCAAATCTCCGGCTTGTAGGTTGGTAGATCTCACTCATTTTACTGTTTCGTACGTTTTCATATCATTCGCGATGTAGCTTCAACGCTTTTGTGTGTGAATTGATTTTGTATTGTTTGATCTATGGTCTTGATGTGTTAATTAATTCCATCACTGCTTATTTGCTGTTTTCAAGCTTAATTTTTGTGCACTAATTCATACCCTAGCATGTGGTTATTTAAACAATTGATTTAGATGATTTAAGTGATTTTTCAAAAGCTGTTTTTGCCACTGTTACACCGGTAACCGGTTACTCTTCACAAAATTTGCCTCAGCGATGCCATTTTCAACTGAGTAACCGGTTACTCAATATAAGGTAACCGGTTACCCTGCCTAAATTTCACCAGATTTACTTTTTTCAAGCAAGTAACCGGTTACCCACTTTAAAATAACCGGTTACCACTGTAACAGAGTGTCATTTTTGGTATTTTTTAAGCTTGTTTGGCCATGCTATCTCCCTCTAACTTCCATGGATTGATATGCTTGATTTTTATGGATGTTTTAGGTGTCATTTAACTTCAGTTTGAAGCATGCTCAAGAATTTTTGATGCACGATTTCGATTATTCCATTTGTTCACATTTTTGGCATTGTATGAACATGAATATTTTGCACATTTTTATTCACATGATAGCATGATTTGTGAAGCATTAAGTGTCATTTGGTACTATTTTGCACTTTCATTCATGTTGAATTAAGTTCATTCCTCAAAAGATAAGCTTAATCTTGTACCATCAACAATACACCTTTTGCTTTAATGATTTTTCATTCATTTGGAAAATTATTAGCATGTGCCCTTCCCTTTGGTTAATTAATCAAAACTTCATTTCGATTATTAATCTTCCCTTTGGAGTTTCTCTTTAGGCATCCTTTAGAGATTTCTCTCTCTTTTCTTCCCCTCGGAGTCGGAGCTTTCACGCGACACGGGAGCACTATACAACTTAGAGCTGTTGTGCTGTCTGTTTCAACTTCTGCACACACTCTGTGTGTTAGAGAAGGAATGAGAATGAAGAATTCCTACTCTCATTCTGACCACTTCAGGTAGGGGACGAATGACCCTGTGCCTGACTTAGTCACCTCTATCCTCAGGTGGTAGTGTATCTCCTTCCCTAGTCGAGTCGATCCTTGATCACTCTTATCTCCTTCAATTCCTCTTGTGGTCAATCACCATTCTTGGTTAAAGATCATTGTCTTTGGGTTAGCAAACTCTCTTTGTTTCGATACCTTACTTCTTCTCTTGTGGTCAATCATCGTATTTTGTTTCCCCAGAAGAACCTCAATTCCTTTTTCTTCGGTTAAACACAGTTCTCCTGTAAAGCACCGAAACCCTAACGGAACCTTCTCTTGGTTCTTCTCCCTTTGATTGGTTAACCACTGCCTCTCAGTTAAAATACCAATTTGCACTCCTTCTCGGTTAACCACAATCTACACACTGAGTTCGTCTTGGGTTAATCACCTTCTCTTGGTTAATCACCTATTTTTTCAGTTAACCACAACCTGCCTGTTAAAATACTGAGCCTTTTCGAGTTAATCACCTTCTCTTGGTTAATCACTCGTTTTCTCTTCGGTTAATCACAGTTTCTCTGTTGATACTAAATCCTCAGCGGTTAGCAACCTCTTTTGGTTCAACACCTT
This sequence comes from Lathyrus tuberosus, assembly GCA_022829125.1. Classification (NCBI taxonomy): domain Eukaryota; kingdom Viridiplantae; phylum Streptophyta; class Magnoliopsida; order Fabales; family Fabaceae; genus Lathyrus; species Lathyrus tuberosus. The sequence continues at coordinate 509,274 of JALAZF010000956.1, forward strand.
TTTGTTGGTCAAGTACTGTTTGTTCAGTCAATACCAACACCTGTCCTTTGGGTCACAACCTCTACTTGGTTCCACACCATTTTCTTTGGTTAACCACTGTTTATCAGTTAATATACCCAAACCCCTTCAGAGTCAAACACCTTCCCTTGGTTCAGTACTCTCTCTTCTGGTTAATCACAGTTTATCTGTTAAAAGATTTATCCCCACCAAGGTTCTTATCTCTTTTTCTTCGGTTAACCACTCTTAGTTAGTTAATATACCGAACTTCTTTTCTCTTGGTTTTGACACCATCCTTTTGACACCATCCTTTTGCTTGTTCCCCAGTAGGGTCGCTACCTTCTGGTCCCTAACACCTTTCTTTGTTCTCTTACTCCCCAGTGGAGTCTCTTCTATTCCTTTTGCTCTGTATTTTTTTGGTTTCTACACCATTTTTTGCACGTTATCCTCAGTACAGTCTCTTTTCTTTTCCTTTGCATTCCTTTCTTGGTTTTGACACCATTTCTTCGGAATCCCCAGCGGAGTTTCCTTCTTTCTTTTGTTCCTGGTTTTGACACCACTTTCTTTTCCTTTTCCTTTTCCGTCTTAGTTCCTGAACTACGGAAGCTCTAATTCTACATTCATTCGAATGTATGATACGTAGGCACGAGATCGCGATGATCTTGGTGAGCACACTTCTACCTTTCCTTCTTCCTTTTCTCTTTTGCCTTGGTTCCATAAACTACGGCGCTCTAATTTCCTCATTGCACTATGAGGGTACGTAGGCACGAGGGCCCCAATCCTCCGCGAGCACTCTCTTTCTTTTCTTTTCTCTTCTCTCTCTCCTTTTCTTTTAGCTATAAGCCTTTAGATAGATAACTCATCCAAGCCTAGAAGAAAGCAAAATGGTTCCCGTCGACTACGACGGATGCGTAAGGTGCTAGTACCTTCCTTTCGCATAACCGACCCCCGTTCCCGTTTCTCTTCCCCTGGGTTTTATCGATATTTTCCCTGGCCTTTGGGACTAAATAAAGTTCGGTCGCGACTCTGTTGTATCTTTGAGTGTATGATTCACTCAGGTATAAACCAGTCATCTTCAAGGTGGTTCTGGCCTTTTCATTCTAGGGTTTACAGGTTCAGCCTAAGTAGTTCCACTCCGTAGGGCAATAGCATTTGCATGCCCTTTGGGGTTAGGTTCGAGTTGTCCAGGGAATTGTCCTCCTGGTGTAGCTTGAGTAGCTTGCTGCTGTGCCACTTGAGAGATCTGGGTTTCAAGCATTTTGTTGTGGGTGATCACAGAATCAACTTTGGTGGTTAATTGTGTAATTAGTCCATTCATGTGAATGTTTTGGTTCATGATTTCTTTGTTTTGCTGGGTTTGGGCGGAAATGAAGCTTTCCATCATTTTCTCATGAAGCGATTTTTGAGGAGCAGCTTGTACAGGTTGATTTGGTCTTTGGGCTTGGTAGACTGGTGGTCTTTGGGCTTGGTAGACTGGTGGTCTTTGGGGTGTAGAAGCTTGAGTAGGGTTAGTATTCTTATAGGAAAAATTGGGGTGATTCCTCCATCCAGGGTTGTAAGTATTTGAATAGGGATTACCTTGGGCATAATTGACCTAATATGTGCTTATTTCAGCTAAAAGATGACATTCAGCCATGGTATGTCCTTGGGTTCCACAGATTTCGCATCCGGGTTGAACTGAAGCTACGGTTAATGTATGGTTAATTGTTAAACTTTCGACCTTTTGGGGTATGGCTTCCATTTTTGCCTTCATATGGTCAAGACAACTAACTTCGTAAATACCCCCTTTGGTATCTTTCTTCTCTACCGGTGCTCGTTCCGTTCCCCATTGGTAATGGTTTTGTGCCATATCTTCAATGAGAGCGCAAGCTTCGGGGTAAGGTTTGTTCATCAGAGCGCCGTCAGCGGTAGCGTAGATGGTCATCTTTGTGTTGTACATGAGTCCGTTATAAAATGTATGAATTATAAGCCATTATTCTAGACCATGGTGTGGACAGGCTCTTAATAGTTCTTTGTATCTTTCCCATGCGTCGAAAAGTGATTCGCCATCTTGTTGAGTGAATCTAGTTATTTGGTTCCGTAGGACAGCGGTTTTACTCGGCGGAAAGTATCTAGCTAGGAATACTTTCTTTAGGTTGTTCCAAGTGGTTATTGAATTTTCTGGAAGGGAATCTAACCATGATTGGGCTTTATCTCTGAGGGAAAAGGGAAATAGTCTTAGACGTATCACCTCAGGAGAAGCACCGTTGGTTTTTAAGGTGTCTGCTACTTAAATAAAAACCTTTAAGTGTTGGTTCGGGTTCTCCGTAGGAAGACCTGCGAACTGGTTCTGTTGCACTAGTTACAATAGAAAAGGTTTTAATTCAAAGTTGTTAACTTGAATAGTCGGGTTTACAATACTAGAGTGAGGTTCTTCGTTGGACGGCAAGGCGAAGTCCTTAAGTGGTCTTTGGTTTTGTTCTTCTGACATTGCTCTTCTAATTCTTCGGAGCAAAAGATGATCACAAGCATATCTTTTGGGTTCTGCTATTGGATCAACTAAGTTTCCGGTACTGCGAGATCTTCACATTGTCCGGCTAAGAAAAAGGGGTGCCTTAGTCTAGATGGTGTAACAACAGGGTATGAAATTTGACGTAGTTAGTCCCTGGAAACGGCGCCAAAAACTTGATGCGTGCTTTCCGCAAGTATACGGTGTACGTGAGAGTAATATAAAAGATTATCGATCCCACAGAGACCAATGTCAATCTATCGGTTACTATTGTTACGTTGTTTATCTAATGCTAATAGAAACAGTGTATAAAGTGCACAGGAAATAGAGAATAATGAATAAAAATGAATTTAGATAAATGGTACTGGTATGTAATTCACATCGATCAAGTAGAGAAACTTACGGGGAAATATTTTCTTCCTTGGGAAAAGAGTTAATTAAAAAAGAACCGCCGCGTTAGCGTGATCGGAACCGAACCTAACCTCTAATCTATAACATCCACTCACGCTGCACCGGTCGCATATTGCGTTAAAGTGATGAAGTCCTTTTTTATATAATCACCTCTAAGACTCAGTTAAAAAGTGATTTAGATTGGAAACTTTTAACATCAAAGGGTTTCCGGCATATGATCGGCCAACCGGATCCTAAATCTATAAACGCGTCCGAAAATAGTTTTAAAATCACTTTCTAATAATATCAAATTTCCCTAATTAATTAACAAAGCGCTTTCGCTGTTTTTATCAATTAAAAACTAACCAACTTTTATCTTAAGTATCGGACGACTTTCGATCTTACCCGATATAGTCACGGTTATTACGTAAATAGAAACACGGTCCCATTTACGTGATGGCCGATCAAGTTAAATTCAGAATCGTTGTATTAAAACCAAAACAGCCCCTAAAGTATTTATACAAACACAACATATGGAGTACCGTCGAAACGGCGGTCCTCACATCCCAGAACTAAGGATTTAGCTAGAGATGACTATGGTAAACATGGCATGAAATAGACTTGAGGGATAAGTCATTTAGGAAATAAAGACGTGTAAAGGGTGCGATTGATTTTCGAAAGTAAGAACGAAAGTGTCACGCTTAAGTTCAGTTTGAAAACAAATCTTTTTACGATAAAGAAATTAAAACGAGTAATGCGATAAAGTAAAGAATGTAAAGCGAAGCAATAATGTAAATAATTTAAGGCAAGGCAAAAAAGTAAACAAAGTAAAGCAGTGCAGAAAAATAAACAAAGTAAAGACGGTGCGAATGAATAATAAACCTGCTCCAAATCGGAGACTTTAATCTGGTATAATGTTGGAAAGTAAATCTGACTTGAAAAGTAAAATGGCGGCAAGATTACTCTACTTCTAAAATGCTCCAAACTCGATTACAACAACGGTGTGATAACCCCTTGATGTGATGGATTTTCACTTTAAACAAATTGAATTTATTCCTATGCTGCAACTAAGAGAGGATGCTTAACAATGGAAACTTATGGCCTATTTATAGTGTGAAAACCCTTGGAAGTTACACAAGCGTTCAGAAATCGTGTGGAGATATTTCCTCTAGTCATGGCCACTTCCTTCAACTGCCTTTGACCAAGGCGCGTTTTAGGAAGATGGCGCTCGCCATCCCTCCAGGGCGCCCGCCATGTGTGGAATGAGTGGAAGACGTGGTCTTTTGACCGTTGAGACGTGGGTGAAACCCTACACGTCATGGCGTCCTCCTTGGCCAATGCCATATGGAACGCTATGTGTGTATTTTCCACTGAATTCTTCCGATTCTCGCTCTTTTTGCTTCTTTTCTTCACGGAAGGCTCCATTAAGGCATTTTACCTTAAAACAACACAAAACATAAGCATAATACATGAAAAATAGCAAATAAACTATAATAACCACGTGCAATCCGAGCCAAATACGTAGCTTGTTTTGGTGTTATAAAAAACCAATAGAACTTAGCATGCATGGAAATCCACGTGACTCCCCCATTTGTAGAAGATGTTCAACATCATTGTTATTAGGCCTTCTCAAATACTCAGCCCGAAATACCTCATTCACGCCCCTTACAAATCTCTATAAGCACAAAACTGCAGTGCTTTCACCAATTCGAACATATTCATCTACAATGTCAGCAGAAGATCCATATGCCAGCATACGAATAGCAGAAGTGCACTTCTACAATGGTGAAAGACCCATTTTACCAGTTGCATCGACCCTCATTTGAAAATATTCATCATGATTTACAAGGGTTTCTACAATTTAAAAAAAACACATGCTTATGCATTCTGAACCTTCTATTGCGCATCCGTGTATACTGGATTTTCTGAGAAGTAGTCATTGAATAATCACCTATCCCCTTCTTCATGACTCCGATCAATCACAGATCTTCTTTTTGGCCTAGCGGAACTTTCAGATTGACGTTCCTTCTCTAGCATTGACAATAGTAGTTCTTCATCTGTGTTGTCCATAATTTCTTCTTCAATCACGTCCCAAAAAAGTTTTTTGAGGTTGTTTGAATTGTTTGAATCCATTAAAGTGAGAGAATGATGATAGAAAAATGATAGAAGAATGAGAGAATGATGATAGAAAAATGAGAGAAGAATGAAAATATATATAAGACTAGTTTGAATAACGGCTAGTTTGAATATAATAATACTAGAACATTGCATCTTATTACAATAGGTGTTGATACATAACATGTACTACATAATATTTAAATATACTAATACTAGGACGTTGCATCTTATTACCATCCATATTTTTCTTTTAGCTTATTACCATGTTTTTCATGAAATTCACGTTGACTATCATTCATCTTAGAAGTGTCTGACATGATGAATTACATTGCTTCAAACTCCATCTTTTCCTTGACTAATTTGTTTTCTTCCTCCTTAAGTCGTGCTAGATTTTCCATTACTCTCAATCTTTTATTATGTGTATCATGCATAACACTAGAAGGTGGTTCAGTTGCATTTGCATTTTCCTTTGCCTTACCCTTTCTTTTTGCTGCCTTTTGTCCCATCGGACGCTCCATTGGAGATGATGAGTTAAACTCATAACTTGAAAGTGTCTCTAAGTTTGATGATGACGTGTATGCACCGCTATTATAATTCTTTGTTCTCTTTGAAGAATTTTTGGTGGATGCCCCCATCTATTTAGGTTCATCTTTTAAAATCCGCCATGCATACTCAAGATTGAATGGTGCACCTTCATCTTGAGCAAAAAAAGCATGTGCGTTGTCTAAAATATCTTTCTCTGATGCTCCACTTTTCCTTCCATTACAGCTTGTTTGTAACACCCAACAAATTTTTGAACAAGACTGTTTATTCGACGCCATCAACATTTTGATTGTCTGCGTTGCTTTTCTCGCGACTGCCCACGATAATGGTTATAATTGGCGGCGATTCTTAGCCAAAAACTGCCGGCTTTTTTATCAACTCCCACTATTGGATCCTTTGAAACATTGAGCCATGATTACATGAGAAGTGTATCTTCCTCCCTTGTGAATAGCTCTCGAGTTCTTTTTTTAACCGGATGATTTTCTTCTCCTCTAATTTGAGTTTGGAAATTGTGGAACTTGACATTCGAACATAAACTCAATCGGTGTTTCGGGTTCACGACGAGAAAAGTCCACCTCATGAGTATTTATTTGAGGTATAAAATACATATTTAGATTGTTTGGTGACGGAAAAAATACGGCAGAGTTTTCTTAGCAACATCAAAGTCTGAGGTTTGTAAGCTCCCTCTGAGTCTAATAGTCTAAGGTTGAGGTTTATAAGCTCGCCCTTAGTTCTATATTCAAGAAAACTAAAATATATCACCAGGGCAAGATAACCAAAATAAAAGAAATTTAAAAATACATTAAATTATAAGTGAATAACATTAAATTATAAATGAACAACATTAAATCTGAAGGGTTCAGATTCTTTATTAAATACTACTATATATTTCTCCCCCTTTTGTCACATCAAAAAAATGAAAAGAAAAAGAAAAGAATAACAATCATAAATGCGTAACAAGATATCATTATGTGACCAGTTCCCAAGGATGAGAAAACGATCAAGTAACAGAGATCATTAAAGAGTTGTACAATGTATCTTTATTATTTATTGTCGTAACAGTTCCAAGAATCAAGAAAAGGATTTTATTTCGTCATTTGGGTCATCCATAATCCATTATAAAAGCAACCGAAGAATATGTAATTTTCATCAATATTCTACAACACAATATGGGGACAACATCTAAGAGCACCAACACCTCTGTTATAACAGAAATTTCAAAGAGTGCTACTAGTCTGGAGACTGAAGATCTTCAGAAACCAGCTGATTCTGAAGTAACTGTGACTGGTCCTTTGTCCACTACACCGAAATCTTCTGACGAGGGTTCATCCTCAGCTTCTCAGAGACCTACTGAAGAAGGTTCACCAGCTACTGATTTGAAACTAAGGAAGAAATCAATGAAGAAGAAAAAGAAGAAGAATAACAGAGACGAGATATTTTATCAACTGATTGTCTCAGAGCCAGAGGATAAGGATGTGGATGAGGATGAGGATGAACCTGACATCGATTGGGGAAACTGGATAGTTTGTAAGGAAATGGAGGAATTAGATTAGTTATAATCTTAGTACTTTCCAGTCCCTTTTTTGTAATCCTTTAAGTTGATAAATGAAAATCTGTTTGGACCATTTCTTATTTTGCATGTGCACTCTTTTAATTTTCTCTATGATTTTCTGATCATTCATAAACGAAGTAAGAAGATGAACAGAATCAATAATTAACATGTTAACATAACATTTACAGTTGTTAAAAGAATCTTAATAGGACTGAACACTAGACATCATTTTCCAAGAGTCAGACGTTAAAAGATTTATTTAACTAATCAATATCAAAACAATAAATACTCAAGGTAATCGGATAAATAGACTCTATAAAACCCGCAGCAAAATAACTTTCTTAGAAAGATACCAATGCTAAATGCAGCAACTCAAGCAAACAAGAAGACTACAACAACTAAAGGATGTACAAGCAAGCAAATAAATTTAGAGGCACATACTTCGTAAGCAACCTTTGCTGAGACACAAAGAAGAAGGAAAACTTCTAGGTCAAAATGCAGGAACCTTTTGAGGAAGGAGGTTGTTAAGTTTGCAAGGGAAGATTAAGAAGATTATTTATACAACCTAGATATGTCAGATGAGCCTAGAAAATACCTTAGGACATATCCAAATGTCTAAAGAGTTTTTTTTTAATAATATGTAATAGCTTCTAATATTTCAATGAGAATGTTACAAGTTTTTGTTTAGAGTTTTAATCCTATTTATTATTCTCTTGAACAACATTATATATATATATATGAGACACACAAGAAATTGAACAAGAATATGAACAAGATCAAGAACAATTTTTAATAACAAGACTGCTTAATACAAGATGTTTAACAATTGCAAGGCATATATTTGCATAAATCTAACATCAGAATCTCTCGTAGATAGCTTCAAATTTTTCTCTCCAGATTTTAGAAGAATTATCCTCTGAACTTATGCTAACTCCCTGTTGGATTAGCAGTTCTGAAAGAACACGTCCATAAGGAATGAAGAATGTATTTCCCTTGTGAAAAGATGAAAGAGTCTCCTTCAGATAGTTAAACATAACTTGATGAAGATCAATCTACAAGTCTGAATTGAGAAGAAGTAGCAAATATTGTTCAATAGGGTCCACATGGTTCAGATCTTTGTCTTTAGGTAGCATGTTTGAGTTCAGAATTTGATTCCAAATAATTGCATCAGGACCAAGATTTGAGACCTGAGAGATGTTTGATGGATCTACAAAAGTACACCAAGTAGGAAGATAGTATTCCTAAACAAGAGTACTTGGAATTTCTCCAATCTCCTCACAGTTGATTACATTAGCAATCGTCTTAGAGGTTACTATTATAGAAACACCAAAAACCTTGGAAATAATAGCACACTCAGAACTTAGCTCAACAACGGAAGCATTAATCCAAAACTCTTTGACAAGTCTTGGATAAGTGAAACCACAAAGTATATCAAATTATCCATTCCATCTTTGTTCAAACACAGTTTTCCAAAAGTTAAAGCCAAGCTTAAACAGCTCATCAAAATCCACAAACTTTTCATTGATGACAACTAATTGATTCAAAGGAGAATTGCCTAGAGAAACCATCTCAAGTTTGGTTTGAACAACACATAAGAAAATAATAAAAAGAAAAGAACTAAACAAGACTTTAAAGGAATAATAATCTTGTCAGAAGAAGAGAAAGAAGACACGAAATGATGTTTCACAAAGACAGGGGATATAGACAATAAAAGTATATAAAAAATAAAACATCATTACCCTAAGCTTCTTACCCAGCAGATATCTGGAATTCACCAATTGTTTTTCAACTTTATGGAGTTTTAAGTAAACAGAGTTGTTTTAAAATAATTTGTACTTAAACTGCTTTATTAGAAGTAAAGATTCCTTTTCTAAATCTCAGAGACTGACAATTTTCAGAAGCTATCTGTCATCAGAGTCTAATAGGATTAGACTTCGAGTGAGACATCTTCTGTTAGTCATCAGTCCTTGATATTCTATTTAGAATCAAGATTTTTCTCTTGGAACTAGAGTCATAATTGATTAATGAAAATTGAATTGGTTTCTTTGACACTTAACTAGCAGCAGTATCATCACAAAAGGTGAAGGTACTCATTCCATAAATATTATCATCATCTAGTTAATGGCATATTCAGTATCGAAAAATACAACATAGTTTATTTTCAAATATTTCTGAAGATTCTTAAAATAATTTCTCTAGATATCTAACATAGACTTTGTATTTACTCATACAAAAATATTTCATTGAGTCAAGTAGTTTGCAAGGAAAGAATAGAACATACCTTTTTTTTTCTTGGTCATGCTTCAGATGAGTATTCAGATCTGACCATGGAATCTGAATACTGTCTTGAGTGGATTCTGATTCATTGGCCTTTAAACCAATGATTCCACTTTCTTCACCAAACTCTATGCTTTTAGCTCTTAAGTCTGAGATGTAGGATCTTCTTCCATCAAATGTTGTAAACAACCTTTGATCAAGTACCATGGAAGATGCCTTACTCATTTCTTCTGGGATATCTACAGCAAATACAAATTTAGATATTGGTACTCATATTTATATGAGTCCAGAAATATTAGTCTTGACATGTTTTCTTTTGCTTTGTGCCTTAACTTGATAGCAGTACCATGATTCATTCCAGAGTGTGAGTCTAGGATGAGTAATGACATTAACAAAATCTTGTTCTTAGCAGAGTCTTTGATTTCATTGTCTTGGATTAAATCTTTTGACTTTGAAATTTTTTTGACAAGCACATATTGAGATAATGTTTGCTATCAGAAAATGGCATAAAACAAGTTTAAAACACTGTCATAGTATTGTCAGAAACAAAAGAAGAAATGAAAGGTTTCTCATAGAATTGTCCTTTAACACAGATTTTGTGATAGCCTTCAATTTCCATAAGATTAATGGAGTCACTTATGCTATTATCTTGAGATGCAAACTCCTTATTATCAATATTGAAACAAGATAGATTGGAAGTTATCTATTTCTCTTCAATAATTGATTTTATTCTTGAATTCAGATTGGTTCTTCAGAAGAAGTAATGGCCAGCAATGTCTGATTACTTTCTTCATCAGATTCTAAATCCTCTACTATGCCAGCTTCATTAGAATATGCTTTGAAGATTTCTGACATTTTTCTTTTTGGGTTTTTATGGTAGTATTTCTCCTTATTCTTAAAATTTTGGAAATCAGTTGAAATAAGATTATTTCAGAAGCTTCTGAAGTTATTCTTCCATCAACATATATCACATTCCATTCAGCCACCTGAAAGAGGTTTTTTATAGGGAAGGTCGGTTCCTCATCATCAGACATTCCATAGAAATTTTTTCTTCAACAGGTTTGAGGAAAGGTGATCTGTTTGACAACTTTTTATCATCTAACTTCATTTCTTTACTTCAAAGATTGCTAGATAAACCTTCAAGACTCAGCATGCTCAATTTTTATGGCTTCTTGAATAGCTGTAACTTTTGATCTAAATCTAATAGGCAATCTTCTCAGAATTCGCTTGGAAAGATTTGATGAAGTGTAACTAGATAAACTTCTACCTGATTGTTAAGTGCAAATTGTGACTTAAATTGAATCATATTTCTTGGCAATTTTCAAATCATTTCTCATGTTTATAAGATTTATTCAAGAATATCAAGTGACTCAACCATGGCTTTTCCTTGGTGAATAAGAACATACACTTTCTTGTAAATAGGATTGGATTGAAGTAGTAACTGGCTTTTGGTGTGTCTATGTTGTTCTATGTAATCATATGTTATGCCTTTGAATTTTAGAGCCCATATCACTCTATGAACAAAAGGACTAGACCAAAATCCTACTAGCTTCACGTCAACCATAGTTTAACTTGTGTGTGCAATGAGTAGATGAACAAAATGGAACTTTATAATGTCTAACGGTGATTCCAAAGCTACCTAAATTTCAATTCTATGGATTGAAATTTGAACCTTTTGTTTTTGTCCTACCCTATCGTATAGTATCACAAAAATTGCATCACGTTGCTTCCTTGATCTTTCCTTTTCACATATAGTTAGTTAGCCACCTAGAAGATGCGGCCATTGTAAAATTCCTTTTCTCTTTCTCATTTGTGTTTTAAATCAAACTTTTGTCCTTAAGATTTGTCTTATTGCTATTTGAAGTCAAATTAACTTGAATGTTGAGTGGAATCCTACATTTTATTACTAGCTTTGTAGAAAATAGAAATACTACCTTTTTTTATAGATAAATAAGACAACTTTGTTAGAAAAAGAAATGTATAAATATGGGCTACGTCTAACCCATGAAATGAAAACCAAAAGAAAAAAAAAAACAAGAGAATAAATATGAAAAAAAAAAAACTAATTAAATCTAAATTAGGCAACCAAATGAAGAAATCATATTCATCTTCATCCATCTTGTAATTTGCTTCATCCATACGATTGTAGTGACCTAAGGAGCATTTCTGAACTTAGGCACAATTTAGAGATTGAGTTGGATCTTTCTTTATTCGCTTCCATGTCGGACATAATCTTTGGAAAGCTTTGAACTGAGTTGGATCGAGACTAAGATATGGGTTATAGTTGTATACAAAGTAGTACTTTTCTTGTTGAATTTTATTGAATTTTTTGTAATTTCATATATTATTCAAGAAGAGTTAAAATAATTTGAGAGAAATAATATTTGGGTCATTTAATATCGTTATCGGAGGTAAATGGGGATCTTTCACAATAGCTTGACGAAGATTGAAATGTTTTAAAAAATAAAACAAGACTCATTGTGAAATGGTACAATCAATAGAAATGCATAGATTTCGATGAACCATATTCTCCTGTAACTAGATTAGTAACCATAAAGAGCGTTTTCGAGAACGATTACATCCAAGAGAGAGTGTATGTTTATCAACCTTTCGAGTTTTTAAATTATTCTTTTCTTGATCATGTATTCAAGCAGAAAAAAAATTATTTATGATTAGAAACAAGTCCATCATATATGGTACAAATGTTTGAGCAAGTTTATGCTTGAAAACAAAATTAAAAGTGGGAATGTGGATACAACTCACTTTATTAAGAAAACTAATCATGACATTTTACTTATACAAATTTATGTTGATGATATTATATTTAGTGCTACTAATGAATCTTTGTGCATGAAATTTTCTGATACGATGTATAATGAATTTGAAATGTCTATGATTGAGGAGTTGCAATACTTTTTGGATTACCAATTCATTAATCAAATGAATATCCTCAATCAATCAAGCAAAATACCTCAAAGAGATACTTAAAAGATTCGACATGGATAAAGCAATGACAATCTTAACTCCAATGGGTATGTTATCCAGTTTAAATAAGGACGGAGAAAGAAAATCAGTATAACAAAGCAAACATTTAGGTATTATAGGTTATCCCCTTTATCTTACTACATCTCATCCTGATTTCATGTTCATTGTTTGTTTGTGTGAAAGTTTTAAAGCAAACTCCAAAGAATCACACCTCATTGCAATCAAACACATTACGAGGTATCTCACTAGCATGCCACTTATTGGTTTATGGTACCCAAAAGGGAAAAATTGGACTCTAGTTGGGTACTTTGATTCCTATTTTGATGGTTGTAAATTGGATAAAAAATTATCATTGGTATGTGTCATTTTCTTGGAAACTAGTTTGTCTCATAGCATATCAAGAAACAAGTTAGTTTTGTGTTAGCCACAACTGAAGTAGAATATGTCAAAGCAGGTAGTTGTTAGGCATAAGTTATTTGAATGAAACAACTATTAAGTTATCAAAGAGTTAATCTCAAAACTGTTTCGATAAAATGTGACAACACTAGAGTCATAAATCTCACTAAAAATCTAGTACTTCACTTTCAGATTAAATATATTGAGATTAGACTCCACTTTATCAGGGATCATGTCGAAAAAGGGGATTGTGTAACTAAGTTTATGTCATCATCTAATCAACTGGAATATATTTTTACAATACCTCTTCCTAAAGAAAAATTATTTTTCATAAGAATTGAGCTATGAATCTTAAACTAGTCATGCATAGATTAATTTGATGAGTGTTTCTCCTTCTCATCCTCCTTCTTCTTCCCTTTCTCAAAATGATATATGTGATTTATATGCTTGTATTGTTTATAACTCACTATGTGTGAGGTAATCTATCTCTTGATACTTGTTGATTTTACTTTATTCTTACATGTGTGTTGGAGTAATTTAAGTTCACTTTTGATATTTTAAGTAAGTTTGTGAAGAGCACAATAGGTACTCTCATTTGTGAGTTTTTATGTGTTTGTTACATGTATAGGACTGATTTCTGATAAGTTCGTGCACGATAGAACTGGAGCACCACTTTAACCTCAACTTTTATTTAAGTTTAAAATGCAATGAAGGTCACAAAGAATGGATGTTCATGGCTTTAGGGCATATGTGGCATCAACCAGAGAATTGGAGTGAATTTGAGCTAGAAACAAGAATGGATAAGAATAAGCAGTAAAATGCAAACGAGTGCAAATAGTACAGTCACTACAGCGCGCGACTTGTCCCCACTACAGTCATTACTGCCATTACTGGTACGAAGAAGAAGAAATGGAAGGAATATGTTGATTCTCATGGGCCAAAAGTGATGAGAACCAGCATATAAAAGGATCTCTTGAAGAAAATGAAAAAGGGTTTAGACTCAGATATAAACATTTGGTAGAAATCACTATGAAACCAAGTTGGATCAAGTTTTGGAGAATTTGTCATCTCTTCTTTTCAAGTATAAGGTACTGGTATCTAGCGTGACAAAATTCGTCTCTTGTTGATTGAAGATTGCAAGAAGACTAAGAAGTCATTCTTAGGTGTTCATTTCTTTTTCACCATGTGTTTAAGACTATTTTACTTAGGAGCCAGTGTTTATGTATGTACTGATCTCCTCATGAGCTAAACTATTTTATATTAAGCAGTGTGAAGTTAATATGACTTAATATTTTGTGTTATTTGATGTGATGTTAGTGGTTGATTTTATCATGCATTTTACTGTTATAAATCTGATTCTTTGTTTGATCATCTAAGAAGTGTAACAACAAAAGTTGTCTCTGCAAGTCATCTCTATGTTTTGATGATAACAATGAGTATTTGTGAAAGAACTATTTTATGTTCTAATGTTTGTTTATGTGCAGATCATAATTATTAAAGATATTAGATCAAACAAACATGTGCAAAGATGTGCGTAAAAGATTACATGCGAGTTACTATGTGTAACACAAGTCGCAAGAAGCAAGTTTACTTATGTATCTAGAAACAAGAAGAAAATCCAAGGATGCCGATATTGCTGTTGTAATGCTCTTGTGGATTATGTTCTGATGGTGTTTCAGATTCTGAAGTTAAGAAAAGCTTCTGGAGAAATAATCTTCTGAAGAACCAAGTGCTGAAGACTCTAATGACTTGAAGTTCTGAAGGCTGAAGGCTCTGAAGACCAAGTGCAGAAAGACTCTGAAGACTGAAGTGTTCTAAAGATTAAGATTCAAATGATCAAGTGCTGAAGACTCTGAAGACACGTTCTGAGTGAACAAGGTTCTGAAGACTCTGAAGACTTGAAGCTATGAAGACAAAGGGTTTCAAGATAAGTGTTGAAGTTCTGAAGACAAGACTCAGAATGAGCAAGTACTGAAGACTGAAGACTTAAGATTCTGAAGACCCAACTAAAGTCTCTACTCATGCTTCAACTAAATACCATCAGAATCCTCTGAAGATTTGAAGACAAATGTTACCGTTAGCAATGACTGTACACTGTACTAAAAAGATCTATCCCATCACTTCTACAGTAAAAAGAAGATATGGCAGTACAACTTTCATCATTGCATAATGAATCTTTTCAAATAGCCAACGACTCTATTTTTCACTTGGCTATATAAAGGAAAGAAGAAAGTGCTTCTGCAGAGTGTGGATCATGGGTGTCAACCATCGTCAAACACAACTGATGCTGTTAAAATGGAAACACGACCATTGTTGTTGGAACATAAAGAATCATCTATCAACACAATAATAATCAGGAAGTACAGAAGTTGATGAACCAAGACATTGTTGGAAAACAATCAAGTCATCAACCACTTCATCATCTGAGTTATATTGAAGATCAAAAGCAATGAGTTGTTGCTCCAAGATTGCTCAACGAAGAAGATGAAGAAGATCTACAAGATGTCATCAACTGTCAAACCAAGATACATCTTTGTAGAATCTAAAGATAGCAAGGAGTTGTTGCTCATATCTTGCTAGAAAACATTTGTGTTCATATGTACTTAAACTTAGGAGTTTATCAGCTTATTTAGAAGCAATCAATGTAATCTCCAGAATAACTAATTCTATGTGAATTAGGATTCCTCAAGTGATCAGTGTGATCAGAGACTTAAGAAGACAATGGCTGGGTGTCATTGTGGAAATCCTGAAATATGGTCAATGATAGTCATATCTCAAAGAGGACCAATTGTGAGTCAGACTCTTGTGAGATCACTGATGGAACTCATTGAAAATCCTGGAAGAATAGTCAGTAAATGTTATATTCGTTAACTCATATCACTGAACGTTTAGCTGTGAAAATCCTGATAGGAGATCTTGCGAGATTGGATTCTATTAGGTCAATGTTCGTTATATCCATTAACTTGGATCACTGAACAGTTCATTATGGGTTAGTCACAGCTGCGGTTGTGCAGGTTGTTAGTCACCAGTGTTAGCCCGTGCATCTGTAATCGGTTTTGATTATAGTGGATTAAGTCCTAGTGATCAGGCAAAATCACCTTGGAAGGGTGGACTGGACTAACTTGAGAATTGCTCAAGGAAACCAGGATATATCGTGTGTTGTTTACTCTTGCTTATGCGTTAATTTATTGTTTATGTTTCTGTATCGGTTATCAGAACCTTGCATAGCAAGTCAGAACCTTGCAACAAAACTCTAATAAGCTTCTGCATTGCAAGTCTAATTCATGCATCTCTAATTCAGATTCTCCTTGTTGCTTATGCTTCATGCATCGCACAATCTGAATGACGCATCGCAAATCATAGTCTCTCAACGCAACTCTGATATTCTCTTAGCACATTAATGATAAGAGGCGAAAAAAACTTTAATAAGTTAGAACATAATTCAAACCCCCCCCCCCCCCCTTTCTTGTGTCTTTGTCACACCTTCAAGAAGAAGATAAAAGCTTGTTGGTGTGAGTAATCCATCAACAAGTGAAACTCATGATAAATATGATTGAAAATAATATGATATGCATATTCACTAGAATAGCTACTTTAGGAATAAAGAGCTGCAATTATACTTGAAATTTAGAAAGAAACTAGACATGCATTAAAGTTAAACGTGAGGCTTAGGAATTTGTCCCTTTGATTTTTTGCATATGATTCTGATGTTGTAAGAATACACCATAAGATCACTGTCCGACCTCATATGGCACAACATATGATATCATATACACATAATAGATACGTTATATTAATGGATCATTATCCAACATATTCTCAATTACTAATTTCACTTATTTAAATAAAACTTAGTTCTATCATTGTTTACTTCAAAATTAAACTTGTGACAACCATCAATTATTGTTATTTTTGCTAATGCTCATTCACAAAATATAGATTTTCAAACCAATCTAAGTTATTACACTCCCCGTGGGAACTGTCATACCCCAAATTTTGACCACTAAGATTTCCCATCATTGTGCAAATCATCGTCACAATATGGATGAACCATCATGCCTCATCAAATGCCTCAAGGGTTGTTGAGCATTCACTACAATCAAATTAGGGTTTTAAGCCCTCTCAGAGCCTTAGACAAAGGATCAATCAAGGAATGACTTGATCTTCAACTTTTCTAGCCTCTAAAATATCCACAATGGATCAAAAGGACTCCCACTTCAAGGATTAAGCACAAGGCTGCTCCCTTCTAGGTGGATCAAGTCTCAAGATCGACAGTTTCACCAAATTAGGATTTTGGTCGACCAGGGCCTCCAGATGGAAAATTTTCATCTGGGCACAAGCCAATGATCCAAAACATAACCTAATATACTCCATGGAACCTCATGGACCCAATCATCAAGTCAATTTTGCCTCAGGGGATGCATACATAAAAAATCAGGAATTAGGGTTTCTTAACCTAATTCACCCCTAAGTTGACTTTTGGGGCAAATCATGATTTAAGACCGTAAGAGAGGGTTTGAGGGTCTCTAATGAACCATATTGATCCATTTGGAACAATAGATTAATCCAAGAAGCTTGAGCAACAAGTCTCAATTTCATCTGCACCACAATTAGGGTTTTAAGGAAAAAGTCAACTGTAACTTTGACTTTTGACCAAGACATGCTCCCAAGCCCTATGACATGCATCAATATACCCTATACCACCCTTGGAACATGTCCATCAAGTTTGATTTAGTTCAAGGACATGATTTCCTGAAGAATTGCACAGTTTGGAATTCATCTGATAAAAAGTCAACTGTGCACAAAAGTCAACTTTGACTTTTTGAGATTTTTCACCAAAATGGATTTTTAACCCTAAAATGATGTTTATGTATGATATGAATCATCATTCATCAAGAAAAATCAAAGAAAGTGGGATAACTTGTAAAAGGGGTAACCATAAAAACTTAGAAAAATTTCTAAGTTATGGAAAAAAGTGCCACTAATGTGCCAACTTTAGAGGACCATAACTCCTAAACCACAAGGCCATTGGTCCCCATTCAAAGATTGATTTGTAGATCACATTGCCCTCTACAAAAGCTTCATACTAAGTTATTTCCAAATTCCTCATGGATTTTGAGTTATGGAGTGATCAAAATCAAGAAAAAACACTTTGTTCCAACACTTAGTGAAAATTTCACTAAGTCAAATTTTGCCTTACTTTTTGCCAAATGTAGGGGGATTTTTCACTTGGATTCAAAAGATATCAAAACCAAACATGTTCAAACAGTTGTTGTATCATGTAAGGGCTTTCCAAAATGGCCAAGAACATTACCAAATTTAATTTGAGCCATGAGATATGACATTGGCAAGTTGTCTTGCTGAAATCTGCCAAGGCAAGGCAGATTTTGCACTTTTGGTCGATTTGCCAAAATCAGCCAAAACCAAATGCTCCTATCCACTTGGACACCTCAGAGGATTGAATCTAAAGGGGACAATCACTGAGCCAAGCCTCCAAAGTCTTTGGAACAAGAAATAGCATGTTGAACCTAGAGTTGCCAAAATAGGGACAAGACTCCAATTTTGGAATAGAGCATTCAATGGAAGCATCAAGGTGGCATGGACTGAGCCATTCTCAATTGAATTCAGTCAAGACTTATCCAAGACCAAGGGAACCACAGCTCTGTGCCCTAACCTCTAGTCAATGGCTAGAGGAGACTTGGATTTCCATTGGACAACATTGGCCAAACCTCTGCTGCAGTTGCCATTCACTGTGGATCCCAAAACAAACTTACTCTAATATAAATAGAGCTCAATTGTGATTAGTTTGAGTACACCAAAGCCATCTAACAGATGCTTTCCTCAGAATCTCCTCTTTCACTCCAATTTTGCCTTCTAAGGCAAGTCACTATCGGGTTTTGAGTTTGAGAGCTTTTCCAATCAAACCAATCACACACACACCTCACATACATCATATAGAAGTGATCCAAACACTCACATAACATCTGGAACACAGATTTCACAAAATCACCAGCCAATTGCTCAAGTTTTTGACAGATTTGCAGTTGAGGTGCCATCTTCAACTCCAAACCATTTCAATCCATTCCAAGCATTTATACACACTCCATGGCACCTAGGGAAGCTATCCAGATCATTGGAACCTAGTTGTAACACCTCCAACACAAATCACGATCACCAGCTGCAAGTGGTAAGCATGAGCTCTTCTAACTCTATGATCCATGCAATTTTTGCTGTACAATAATTTGGCCATATGATCATAATCATGCATGGAATGTTTCCCCTCAATTAATTACATTGTTTGAATCGTGTATCAAAAATCCTAGCCTTCATGCAGAAATTAGGGTTCTTGAGGATTTTTCATGATTTCTTGTTGTATGTTTAATTTAAATGAAATTAAATACCATAGACATGATCGTGAGGTTGAAACGAGTTGATTGGTATGTGGATTACATGATATGATCAAGTATTCAGTGATATTGGAGAGAAAATGCAAATCTGGGCAAGGCAGAACACGCGCGTGTTCTTGGTCCATGTTCTTGGCGCCATTTTCATAAATTTGAATATTAGAATTTTTGTGATTTTATTTAATTGATTCAAAAATTAATTTCTCTCTGAGTTTTAATGATTTTGAGTTTATTCTTTTTTTAATAATTCACAAAAATGTTAAAATATTTTATTTTCCCAAAAAATCCCATAAAATATTATTTATTACATATAATTGATATTTTTGCAAAGAATTAATGTTTTAATTATTTTTGACATTTAAAATATTTTTTCCACCTTGATTTTTGCAACTTTTAAGGCTTTCTAATTATTTTGTAGGTCAATACTTAATTTTTGAAGCATTAATCCAAGATCACAATTTGTTTTCCATGTGTTAAACAATTTTGATCATTTTAATTGAATTTTTATTCAATTAAACACACTTTGAAAACAAATTAGGGTTTTTGGATTAATTCAACCCTCATAAATCATTTTTAAAACTTTTTGGGCCTCTATTAGAGTGTAAGACCCAACCCACTTGTACAGAAATATTTTGGGCCTCACTTATTGTATAAGTCCCTCTGTACATTTTTAAATTCGGCACGATCGTCGCCAGTTTAAAAATAAACCATCTGGGCCTCTCCTTGAGCTATAAGATCCATTCAAAACTTTTGGGCCTCTATTAGAGTGTAAGACCCAACCCCCTTTTAACCAAAACAATTTTGGGCCTCACTTATTGTATAAGTCCCTCTGCATTAAAAGAAAACCTCGACGCGATTGCCATTTTAAAACGAAAAATAAATTGGGCCTACCCTCGTGTTATAAGCCCGACTCTTTTTCTTTAAAACTTTTTGGGCCTCTTGAGAGAGTGTAAGACCCATCCTTTTGTACAGAAAACCCTTTTTTGGCCCCAGTCACTTGTATAAGTCCCTCTGTACAAATTCAACAGTGCGCTCACTGATAAAACCCGGGGCCTCTCCTTGAGCTGTAAGCCCCAAATCTTTCTTTTTCAAAGCACTTTCTCCTTTGATTTTGAATATACTGTTGTTTTCAATCTTTCTTTGTTGAACAACTAACCAAACAGCATGGAAGCTCCACAACCAAGTAAGTGGTTATTGCTTTCATTTACCGCTTTCATATACATATAACTGTATTGTGGGACTGTTTCGCTGTAAGTCTTCTTTCATAAAACTCATACCAACTGTGTAATAATAGTATAGATATTTAGAGTTTCCCCGGCAACTACGTCTAGCACTAGGTAAAGCCGTTTTGATCACTCTTAAATAGTCAAAACTAGATCCCCATAGGATTACCAGACACAGTCTTCCCTCCTCTTGGGGTTAAACAATATGGAGATATGAAAGCCAGCATTCTCGGTGAACCCTTTCATAGATTTTCACCTTTAGAAGTTGTCAAAGAAACTCTATTCCCCAGGGATGATCTCTTCTCCGTGAATTGCATCTCTTGAGTTTCTTCCAAATTCTCGGAATTTGCTGACTTTGATCTATTCTCGGTGAATAGCATTGCCTTGAATTTCTCGGGGTTTGGGGACCCACAGGCTTCTTAAAAGCACTTGTCAAGAAGCTCTACTCCCCATGGATGATCTTTTCTCCGTGAATGGCATCTCTTGAGTTTCTTCCAAATTCTAGAACTTTCCTGACTTGATCTATTCCTTGTGAATAGCTTGCCTTGAATTTCTCGGGGTTTGGGGACCCATCGGCTTCTTAAAAGCAATCGGCCTCCTCTTGGGCATCGTACAAGGACCCACAGGCTTCCTAAAAGCAACCCCGCCTTCTCTTGGGCTTAGTACAAGGACCCGCCGGCTTCTTAGAAGTATTCACAGCCTCCTCTTAGGCTTCGTATAATGATCTCTTCCTTCGGGAATGCTAGCCTCCTCTTGGGCTTCGTACAAGGACCCGTCGGCTTCTTAAAAGATTCCAGCCTCCTCTTGGGCTTCGTACAAATTGTCCCGACGACCTTCTAGAGGTATAGGAACATAACTTAATCATCTGCATAGAACAGTTCTTTCCAAGAGTCTACTACTGTTTCTCAAAGCATAGTACAGAAGATAAAACTCTAGACACGGACAGTCTAACTTCCTTGAGTCTCAAAGACATTCTCAAGTGACCCCTTCGTTAAATAGGAAGGAAACCCGCAGACTCGGACAGTCTCAATACCCTTTGGATTTCCTGTTTCCTCAAAGAAAAGGGAATAACCCAGATCCTCGAATCAAATCCTTGAGTACAGTGTTACTCATATAAGAACTGATTTTCTCTTTTAAAATCAGTATACTGGACCTATCACTCAACTGAAACAGCGTCATAGCCTCCTCTTGGGCTTTATACAATGATTCTCCCCAGCGGAGTCAAATAACGTTTACCCTCTCTCTCGGGCTTTGTACGAGACACATAAGAGACTCCCTCTTTGTGTCAATCACCTTTTCGCCTCCATCTCGGGCTTTATATGAGATACAAAAAGGTTCTTATTGAGCCAAACAAATTATAGCCTCCATCTCGGGCTTTGCACGAGATACAAAAACTCTCTTGTTGAGTCAAATAGCCTTCATCTCGGGCTTCATACGAGATACCAAAAGATTCCATCATCGAGTCACAACCTTTTAGCCTCTCTCTCGGGCTTTGTACGAGACACATATTAGCCTCCTCTTAGGCTTTGTATAAGAAAACCACTGGTTGATCCAATCAACCTTTTAGCATCAAAGTTATGCCTCGGTCACAGTACAGAAACATCAACAACTCCTCTCCCCTTCATCTAATTGCTGTAAGCGGCAAGCCTCTGGATCATCTATATCCATGCCACTGTCCCTCTTTTAGCATGAGAAATTCCTAAGGAAAGATATCATTGCTCTACACTGAGTTAAAGTCTTCTCCTTCAGGTTAAAATCCCCTTTTGAGGAAATTATGGCATTACCGGATTCACACATCTCGGTTAAAGTAATTCTCCTTTATAAACAGTTATGACATACAACCCCCCTCTTTAGAGATGACAAATTCTCTCTAATGTCAAACCCTTTTCAGCTTCATATCTTGGGCTTTGATCAAGATACAAATAGACTTTTCAGCTTCACATCTTGGGCTTTGATCAAGATACAAACACCTTTCGCTTCACGTCTTGGGCTTTGAACAAGACACCAAAACAACAATTTCCTCCCATAGAATAGGAGGAACTACGAACGCTCTGATTTCCCTGTTTCGGTAAACGGGAATATGTAGGCATAAGATTGAAAGAAAAATCTTAGCGAGCGCAATTAACAAAAAACCTAAATCCCATACTCTCACATATCTATCAAAAAGCATCAGTCCTAACATTCTAATCCTTGTTCCCCACCAGAAACATTTTGTCAAAATAAAAAAAAAAGAAACCAGTATTGGCGAAAATACAAATAACCAGTATAAAGGCCCCCCACATTGATAGCATCCGTAACCTCACAGACCGTCGTTCAAACTCAGTATGCAAGCAGGGTTAATTGGAGACATCTATTTCCCTTCCTTAGTCAGCTCACAATAGGATAAAAAATGAATCGACCTGTAGTAAGCTCAAACCGCAGAGAGCGACCGCGCTTAAGAACCGCGTCCAAAATTGCTCCCTACAGAAAAGTGGCGCCCACCGTGGGGCCTGTCTCTTTAGTTTCTCTTTTCCATTCTTATCTCTCTGGTTGAAACCACAGGATGGTGCCTCCGTCGGGGAACCATTTTCTGTCAGGAACTTAGGATTCATAGCTTTAAAGGTCTAGGATGCTTAGGACAAATATGTATACTGTTTTTCCTAATTGCTATACGTGTTTATTTTTCTGCTAATGGGAATGCGTGTGATGCCGCATGTGGAAAGATTGAGTATACACTTAAGATAAGTGATGGCAACGAGGTCGACCATCAACCTCCATGGAGGCTGACAAATGCAACCCATTTTCTCACCTAGACAATGGCCGGATTGTTAAGTCTGAGAAGCTCAGAAGCCAAACCCTTTCATAGTGCGGAAACTATCGGGAATAGTTATTACGCGATACTACCCTCATTTGAGGCTGGTGATCTATTCTCGACGAATGACACTTACTCTAAGATTGCTCTACAACTCGCTGGCGATCCGCTTGTTGTTTTGCTTTCTTGGGAGGAGCTGATGATAATGAGTACAGGTACAAAAATCACCTTAGTATAATCCTTTGGGGATGGGTAGAGCCTTGACTTCATGACAACGACCCTTTGACCCCATGTTTTTTCTATGTTTTTGTGTGCTGCATTCATGCATTCATTTAAAAAACATTAAAACATTCAAAAAATTCTTCTCTTCTAGTCTCTCTGTTTTTCAAATTAAACTAAGACTGTGATTGCAAATATCAGAGAAAAGGATTACGCTAATGGATTTCGGTAGAAGGAGAACTCATACGTACACCTTCAAGGTTCCAAAACTAGAGGATTTGAGAGGTTTGGCGAGAATGATCACTAACCCTAAGGCTTTTAGAGCCAAGCACAGAGGTCTGCTACCACTGTTAAGAGTCCATGTGATTGAGGGAATCATGGATGCACTCATTCAATTCTACGATCCAGTTTATCACTGTTTCATATTCTCGGATTACCAGCTGGCACCAACGCTGGAGGAGTATTCTCATCTGATCGATCTACACATTACTGATCGAGCTCCATTTTCTGGACTGGAAGAAATTCCAAAGAATTAAACCATTGCAAGAGCAATTCATTTGGACGAGTCTGAGGTCAGGACTCACATGACCGCTAAGGGTGGCATCCAAGGTTTGCCAGCCCAGTTCTTGACGAAGAAAGCCCTGTATTTTGCCAGTATAGGGAACGTGACTGCTTTTGAAAGCATCTTTCTCTTGCTCACCTATGGGTTATTTTTGTTCCCCAACATCAATAACTTCGTCGATATTAACTCCATTAAGATTTTTCTCATTGGAAACCCTGTGCCGACTTTGTTCGCAGATGCGTATCATTCTGTACACTTAGGAAGTTTGTACAGCGGAGGGGAAATCACCTGCTGTGTACCTTTGCTTTACAAATGGTTCATTTCCCACTTGCCCAAGTCTGCTGCTTTTTGGGATTGCAAGAGTGCCTTACGTTGGTCGCAGAAGATCATGTCTCTTACCAACTCTGACATTGATTGGTGTAATAGGATTTATGATGGAATCAGGATCATTGACCGTTGGGGAAACTTCCCCACCGTACCCCTTATAGGAACTAAGGGAGGAATCAACTACCATTCGGTATTGGTTCTTCGTCAGTTTAGATACCCGATGAGGCACATCCCATGGGGTGTTCATCTAGAAGGTCTTTTCTTCAAGGAAGGAGAAAGTGACAGAGCACTGAAGACGGAAATAGTGCACGCTTAGAAACACATTCATAAGAAAGGACGAGAGTCTCTGGGAAAACCAGACTGTGTCTCGGTGGAGCCTTATCTCCATTGGGTACAAACTAGAGCTCTCAAGCTAAAAATGCATAATCCTCGTTACAGAATTCTTTCGCCGAGGGAATTTGTAATGTATTTCATGACGGAAACTGAAAAGCTTCAGGTTACTCTTAACAAAGTTCAACGGGAGAGAAGGTCTTGGAAGAACAAGTACCGCACCATCGACGTAGAGTGCATCAAAATACAGTAATTACTGAAAAAGAAAGATGCTCTGATTGAAATTTTGGAGCAACATGCTGTGGATAATCAAGATGACCAAAGGAATTTGCTCGCTCCTTTCACTTGGCAAAGGAATGACAACCCGACAACGGCTCAAGAGCCCCGGTCAAAAAAAAGGAAGATACCAGAATCAGCACCCGGTTTCTCTTCAGAGAGGACTCGGGACCCATTAGCTTAGGTTTCTATTTCTGAACCTTATAATCTACTGTATTTCCATTTCTGTAATCCTTTGAATTCAATAAAAAGGGGTTTCCCCACTGTTTGATATTTGCAATCTAATTGTCGAAGTTTATTTTGATTAAATCAAAAAAACAATTAATATAATAATTGCATTCATCATTGCACATCGTGAATTCTTCTTACCTACGAATCTCACGTTTGTGTCTCGGTTCTAGAGTCAAACTGTCTCATTCATACAATACTCGGCTAGTCGTCAGAAAAAGATGGATGATCTTGAGGAAGAAAACAGAGAGTTGAAAGAAGAGATCGACGCTCTGAGAGAGGATATGAGAAAGCTTCGTAACGACATGCAAGCCATGGCAGAAGCTCAGCTACAAAGAACTGTGATCTCAGAGATCACCTCAACGCCCATCATGGAGAAGTATGATCCTAGGTATCAAATACCAAAAGATCATCCTTGGGGCATGCCTATTAACTATATCCTGGAAGGATATGTCCCGCCGATCGCTGAAGATCAGGGAATCACAACAGAAGCCGCAGGGCCTGAAGGTTACAAACTTCGGGAAAGCGAAGATGCCAGAGGCATATTGAAGACTCCTGAAGGTTACAAACTTCGGGAAACGCCAAGACTTACTGTCGTAGCCACGGTACCACCCCCTGTGGTGCACACTGTCCCGGAAGGACAGATTCCACAGATACCTTCTGGAAAAAAGGAAACTTTGTTCGATCGAATGGATGAATTCCAGGAACAGTTCTTGGAAATGCAGAAGGAACTGCAAGCCATTCGCGGCCAGGATCTATTTGGAAAGGACGCCGCAGACCTCTGCTTGGTCCCCAATGGGAAAGTCCCGCACAAGTTCCAAGTGCCCGACTTTGAAAAGTACAAGGGTAACTCTTGCCCTCAAAGCCATCTGGTGATGTACGCTCGGTGGATGTCAGCTCAGATGGAGAATCAGGACCTGCTGATTCACTACTTTCTGGATAGTTTAACCGGTGCTGCCTTAAAATGGTACATGGGTTTAAACCGTGTCACGATCAGCACTTTCAGAGATCTTGGCACTGCCTTCGTCCAACAATACAAATTTAATTTGGACATGGCACCCGACAGAGATCAACTCAGATCGATGTCGCAAAAGGACAAGGAAACCTTTAAGGAGTATGCTCAAAGGTGGCGTGAAATTGCCGCTCAAATTTGTCCACCTCTTGAGGAAAAAGAGATGACAAAGATCTTCTTAAAGACCTTAAGCTCATTTTACTATGACCGAATGGTTGCCAGTGCACCCAGTGATTTCACCGAGATGGTGGGCATGGGCGTACGTCTTGAGGAAGCCGTCCGAGAAGGACGTTTGGCAAAAGACACTGGATCGACGAGCGATACTAAAAAATACGGTAGTGCTCTCCCTAAGAAAAAGGAGCAACATATTGGGAATATCTCTCTCGGAAAGAAAAAGTGACGTTATCAACCAGTGGTAGCTGTAACTCCTGCTATCGGCCCTGCGCCTATTCCTACGTATCAACCTCAGGTTGCGCAGAGCCAACCTGATCAGTAAAGGATGCAACAGCCTCTTCAGCAGGCTCGTCCTCCATATAACAGCAACCGTACAACACGACCATCAGGGTTTGATCCTATACCCGTGTTGTACGCAGAACTATTTTCGTTACTACTGGCTAAGGGGCACATTCAGACTAAGTCTCCTCTTACGGTACCAGAAAATCTGCCTTTTTAGTTTAAGCTGGATCAAACATGCCCTTATCATCAAGGAGGATCGGGGCATAACATTGAGAATTTTCTCAATTTTAAATCCGACGTGCAAAAACTTGTTAGGAGCGGGGTCTTATCCTTCAAGGATATAAATCCTAATGTTCTCACGAACCCGCTGCCTCAACACGAGAAAGCTGCAGTCAATCTGATTGAGAGAGAGTCTAACAATGTATATCAAATTCACGATGTACTCTTATTGAGGACCAATTTAGTCAAGATACATTGTAGACAGAGTGGATATGGCCATGTGCCACCTCATAATTATCACCAGTGTGATATCTATTCTAAAGACAACCAAGGATGTTCTGTGGTGCAAGAAGCTCTACAGGAACAGATGGATCTCGGATGGATCCAAGAGCACCGAGTTCGTGGGGTTAACATGGTCTATACAAACTCCAATGTCATTCAGAACCACGATATCCGTGCAATGAATGTCAACTTGGTGGCCATGCACTCAAGGCAAAGCCAGTATCATAATCTGCCACGACACGATTACAGTTCCTGTCTGACTTGCTCGGTAAACAAACAGGGATGCTCTTTCATACAAGAGGCCCTCCAGCGTCAGATGGATCTTGGATGGATCCAAGACTACCATGATAGGAATCCCTATAGTCGTGTAACACGGAGCGGTTGAATCTTCAACCGAGGAGTTGGAGAACCTAACAAGGAAAAGGAACTTCAGACAGAAGCTCCCGATCCATCAGTCGGTCAATCCAGTAATCCCGACCTTTTGAAAAATAATGATGAGATGTTGAAGCTCATCCAAAGGAGTGAATATAACATTGTTGATCACCTGTTACAGACTCTTTCAAAGATCTCGGTATTATCACTGTTACTCAGTTCAGAAGCCCACGGGGAGGCTCTACAGAAAGTCTTGGAGCAAGCCTTTGTGGAACAGGATGTAACAATCAGACAGTTCGATAGTATTGTCTCTAACATCACTTCCTGCAATAATTTGGGATTTAGTGATGAGGAATTACCTGAAGAGGGTCGCCGACATAACATGGCGCTCAACATTACAGTTAACTGCCAGGATGATACTTTAGCTAGCATACTGGTAGACACAGGGTCAGCCCTGAATGTTATGCCGAAGTCTACTTTGATGTAATTATCATTCAAAGGCCCTCTGATGAGAATCTGCGAGGTCGTCGTCAAAGCATTCGACGGATCCAGAAAAATAGTTATCGGCGAAGTTAATCTTCCCATAACTATCGGTCCTCACACTTTCCAAGTCACTTTCCAGGTCATGGACATCCGGGTAACATACAGTTGTTTATTGGGAAGTCCTTGGATACATCAGGCTGGAGCGGTTACTTCGACCCTCCACCAAAAGCTAAAGTTCGTCCAGAATGATCAACTTGTCACAGTCTGTGGGGAACAGGCCGTGCTCGTGAGTAACTTATCATCATCTACTTGTGTAGAACCCGAGGAGGTTATTGGAACGCAGTTCCAAGCGTTGTCGGTGAGCAAGGACAATCAAATCCAAGGAGTAACCTCGATTTCCTCATACAACGATGCTATCAAAGAGGTCGAGAGTACCAGTACAACCAGATGGGGACAGCTTGTCATTCCTATTGACAATAAAACAAAGAAGGGTCTTGGTTTTTCTGCAACCTGTACCCAGACAGCTGCCAACGACGAAAGTGTTCATCCCTTCAAAACTTCTTCCACAGTGGAGGTTTCCTTCACCCAGTCCCTCAAGTAGTCCATGCTATTAATGAGGAAGATCCCTCTGACACAGAGGAATAGTGGAAGTCATATCTTAACAAGGACGGTTATATGTCTCGGGACGAAACGCAAACTCCTTTTTGCTTTCCTACAGAGAGTCCGAGATTTATACCAAGGTCAGATGTCGAAATGATATATGGAGATTGTGATCCGAAAGGATGTCGGGCTCCGCCAAATTCATTAGAGGAAGACACTCTGATGAAAGACAATTTTGACTACACCTACTATGGCCCAATGGATGGTCTGCCAATGTGGCAACCTTATCCAGGAGACTTGGGGCAAGAGAGTCAGCCGAACAATGAAAACCAGCTGACCGTCATTGAACAGAATACTTGTATCCCCACCATGTCATGGGATCAACACTCAGGTCATTCAAAAACTACTCAACATGACGATGAATTCGTAATGTTTGTCGGACTTGAATTCATCAACTATGTTTTTCCCGAGGTCAACGTCATCGAGTGGGATGACTCCTCCAGTTCGAAAGAAGTGTGGGACACCTTGGGACAACCGAGTGGAAAATTGACTATATGGTCAAGTACACCGCTCCCGAAAGCTCTCGTATCAGGCTCGAAGATATCCAGCCGACTGGATAGGGAGATACAGCTGAGAGCACAAATGCTATGCAAAATGCAACAGAGGAATTCTCCTACGACAACTCTGCCTGGGAGACAGATTCTAATGATCCTGCTCCACCAGAAATCAGCGTCATTTTTGAAGGCAAATCAAGGAAGGTGCCAGACTTTGTGATTCACCGAGGGGTTCGTCGCCAATGGGTTTCTGTCGAGGTTCCGAAGGTCGTTCGCCAGTCAAAGTAATTTCCATCTTTAACCTTTCACCCTGCCCAGGTGAAACAAAAGTTTTGATAGGGCTCGCTTTCTGTAAATTTCCCTCTTCGTTTCGCCCAAAGCGACAGAGTTTTGTTTTATAGGGCTGTAGTTTCAAGAGTCGACTTGTTCATTAATAAAATAACGTCGTTCTGTAATTTCCGCATTAATTGTTGTTTTCTCTTTTTGTTTTTTTAGAAAATGGTAATCCTAAAAAACAATTAAAAATAAAAACAAGCAGTAAAATATAACACTGCACACACTTGCATTTTCTCTATCTCTTCTAAACACGAATCATCACATCATGCAGATTGCTTGTTTTAAACCCCGTTGAAACATACGATCCAATGCCTTCTCCCAACTTTGAGTTCCCGGTATTTGGGGCTAAAGAAGAAGTTGACGACGAAATTCCAGAAGAGATCTCTCGACTACTCAGACAAGAAGAAAAATCCATTGAACCTCACAAAGAGCCATTGGAAACGGTAAACTTGGGTTCGGAAAAAGAGAGAAAAGAAATCAGGATTGGGGCACTGCTCAGTCCACCGGCCAGAGGGGGTTTGATAAAGCTTCTCAGAAAACTTCCCAATGTATTCCCTTGGTCCTATCAGGATATGCCAGGGTTGGATACCAGCATCGTGGAACATCACTTACCGTTAAGATCGGAATGTCCGCCAGTAAAGTAAAGGTTGAGATGGACTCACCCGGACATGGCCATCAAAACCAAAGAGGAGGTAGAGAAACAGATCGACGCAGGTTTCCTCGCTACATCTGAATATCCTCAATGGTTAGCCAACATCGTACCCGTTCCCAAAAAGGATGGAAAGGTCAGAATGTGTGTTGATTACAGGGATCTGAACAAGTCAAGTCCAAAGGACGACTTTCCTTTACCACACATTGACATGCTGGTTAACAGCACAGCAAAGTTCAAAATTTTCTCCTTCATGGATGGATTCTCGGGCTATAACCAGATCAAAATGGTGCCGAAAGACATGGAGAAAACTTCGTTCATTACCCCATGGGGTACCTTTTGTTACAAGGTGATGTCGTTCGGCTTGAAGAACGCCGGGGCAACCTATCAAAGGGCCATGACTACTCTGTTTCATGACATGATACCCAAAGAAATCGAGGTATATGTTGATGATATGATTGCAAAATCAAAAATAGAGAGTGAGCACGTTGAACATATTTCAAAATTGTTCGAACGTCTAAGAAAATTCAAGCTCCGCTTGAATCCTAACAAGTGCACCTTCGGTGTCCGTTCAGGAAAACTCTTAGGGTTCATCGTCAGCCAGAAAGGAATTGAGGTTGATCCTGACAAGGTCAAGGCCATTCAAGAAATGCCTTCTCCGAAAACTGAAAAACAAGTTAGAGGATTCCTGGGACATTTGAACTACATCTCCAGATTCATATTCCTCATGACTGCGACGTGTGCGCCGATTTTCAAATTACTCAAAAAGAACCAGGATTGCGTTTGGTCAGAAGATTGCCAAACTGCCTTCGACAGTATTAAGGAATACCTATTGAATCCGCCGATTCTATCAGCTCCAGTGGAAGGAAGACCACTGATCATTTACCTCACAGTCCTAGAGGACTCAATGGGATGTTTACTTGGCCAACAAGACGAAACCAAAAGGAAAGAGTCTGCCATCTACTATCTAAGCAAGAAATTCACCGACTGCGAAACTCGGTACACTATGCTTGAGAAAACTTGTTACGCTTTGGCTTGGGCAGCCAAACGTCTTCGCCAATACATGATTCGTCATACTACTTGGTTAATCTCAGAAATGGATCCAATCAAGTATGTATTTGAAAAACCAGCTCTCACAGGAAGGATTACCTATTGGCAGATGTTATTATCAGAATATGACATAGAGTACCACGCTCAGAAAGCCGTTAAGGGGAGTATTTTAGCTGATCATTTGGCTCATCAACCGATTGACGATCAAGAATCAATCGGGTTTGACTTCCCAGACGAAGATGTCATGTATCTAAAGATGAAAGACTGCGATGAACCGTTACCCAGTGAAGGGCCAGAACCAGGTTCCCAATGGGGACTTATCTTTGACAGAGCAGTTAATCATTATGGAAACGGAATTGGGGCAATCATTGTTACCCCTCAGGGTACCCACATTCCTTTCACTGCCAGACTTACGTTCAAATGTACGAACAATGAGGCCGAATACAAAGCTTGTATCATGGGTCTCGAAGAAGCGATTGATTTAAGGATCAAAAACATGGACGTATACAGCGATTCAGCCTTGGTTATCAATCAGATAAAAGGAGATTGGAACACATACAAATCAGGATTGATTCCTTACAAAGATTATGCAAGAAGGTTGTTACCCTTCTTCAACAGAGTAGAGTTTCATCATATCCCTCGTGAGGAGAATCACATGGCTGATGCATTAGCCACTCTCTCTTCTATGATTAGTGTAAGTCAATGGAATGACCTACCTAAGATTGACATAATGCGCCTTGAACGGCCCGCTTACGTCTTCACGATCGAATCAGTCATAGATGACAAACCTTGGTATCACGATATCAAATGCTTCCTTCAGAAACAAGAGTACCCATCTGGGGCACTCAGAAAAGACAGGAAAACCCTCAGAAGACTAGCTGGAAACTTCTTCCTGAGCGGTGACACTCTCTATAAGAGAAATTTTGACATGGTCTTGCTCCGATGCGTAGACAGACCAGAAGCAGACATGCTTATGAAAGAAATTCATGAAGGATCCTTTGGCACTCATGCCAACGGACACACAATGGCGAGAAAAATTCTGAGAGCAGGGTACTATTAGTTGACCATGGAATCCGACTGCTACAAGTACATGAGGAGGTGTCACAAATGTCAGATATACTCTGACAAAATTCATGTACCGCCATCACATCTCAAAGTTCTTTCTTCCCCGTGGCCTTTTTCCATATGGGGAATCGACATGATTGGCATGATTGAGCCCAAGGCTTCAAACGGACATCGGTCCATCCTGGTAGCCATTGACTATTTCACCAAGTGGGTCGAAGCGGCGTCATTCACCAATGTGACCCGACAAGTGGTGGCCCGATTTATCAAAAATAATATCATCTGCCGTTATGGTGTTCCAAACGAGATCATTACTGATAATGGATCTAACTTGAACAATAAGATGATGAAAGAGTTGTGCACAGAGTTCAAGATCGAACACCATAACTCATCTCCCTACCGACCCAAGATGAATGGAGCGGTAGAAGCGGCTAACAAGAACATCAAGAAGATCGTTCAAAAGATGGTTGTAACCTACAAAGACTGGCACAAAATGCTGCCCTTTTCTCTTCACGGTTATCGCACATCTGTCCGCACTTCAACAGGGGCTACCCCTTTCTCTCTAGTATATGGCATGGAGGCAGTTCTCCCCATAGAAGTTGAGATCCCATCAATCCGGGTATTGATGGAAGCTAAGCTCACCGAAGCTGAATGGTGTCAAAGTCGACACGACGAATTAAATCTGATCGAAGAGAAGTGAATCACGGTACTATGCCACGGTCAGTTGTATCAGCAGAGAATGAAGAGGGCGTTCGACAAAAAGGTCCGACCTCGTGTCTTCAGAAAAGGAGACCTCGTGCTCAAGAAGATACAATCGTTTCTCACTGACTCTCGGGGCAAATGGACCCCAAATTATGATGGCCCATATGTGGTCACGAAAGCTTTCTGAGGCGGCGCCTTGAGACTTGCAACCATGGACGGAGAGGAATTTGCCTACCCCACGAATGTTGATGTAGTCAAGAAATACTTCGCCTAAACTAAAAAAAAAAAACGTCTCGGTGGATTGAAAACCCGAAAGGGCGGTCCAGGCAAAAATTAGAGACAAAAAGAAAAAAAAAATCATCCCGATGGATTGGAAACATCAAAGTACAATCCAAGCAAAAATTAGGGATAATGGCAAGTAACTATGTTCATCTTCGACAGAAGCTCAGGATGCCCCGAATTCAAAGTTGGTAGAAGGATAGTGGTCGTTATGTTTCAATGTAGCCCTTTTCCCTGTAAATTACCATTTTCAAACTTTGTATATACTCTTTGGAATCACGCGTTTGGCTGATCTCCATCTTATCAATAAAATTTGAGCCCTTGTGCTTTTGTTTATAATTCTTATTTGTTTTAGCTTTACAGAACGACGTTGTTAACATGATTAACGATTCTTGAAACAAAACAAAAATGAATTTACTTGTTAAAAATTTTTCTGCTTTTAAAATAAAGTCGGCAATTTCTTTTGACTGTTGAACATCAGAAGAGCATCAACCGATTCTCCAAAAGTAAGTAAACTTCAAAGTGCAGAGTCAAAGTACTCCTTCTACGCCAGTGCGCCTGAATGAAGGATCAACAGTGTCGGATGCGACTATTCCATCTGACCTCTTCGGCCGAGTTCTTATCTCCTAAGCCCGACCAACGGTATTCCCCGCAGGGACTATCTCTCCTAAGCAAGATAGAATTGCTACTTTCTGAACCAATGATACTTCTTCGCCCCGCGATGGCCGAATATCCAGTTGTGTTCATCCATTAGTTTGTATGTCGCGTCAGTTTTGTCAGCATATACATACATACATACATCATGCATTTGATTTGCATTCGCATTCATATTGCATCACTATCACTCCAGTCGGTCTTACCCCTAGTGATAAAAGTCCTCTCAATTGAGTTGTCAGTTCTTGCCTCGTCAGGAAATACTGTGTCTAAACAATCTTTTCTCCAGTTTAT
Organism: Lathyrus tuberosus; assembly: GCA_022829125.1. Lineage (NCBI taxonomy): Eukaryota > Viridiplantae > Streptophyta > Magnoliopsida > Fabales > Fabaceae > Lathyrus > Lathyrus tuberosus. The sequence continues at coordinate 543,384 of JALAZF010000956.1, forward strand.
TTCTGGATTGAAATTGGCCCTTGACCACTTTGATAACTTGAATCTCTGAAAAACCAGAGGAACCTTCAGTCAGCATCACTCTTCGCCATTGAAGATGATATCCTTGCTTTCCCGGATTAAGGAAAATCCACAGGGAAAGCCTCGTAATCAGAGATTCGGTAGCACGCCAGTTTCGCTCCGAAAAGACCGCTGATGAAAAGGTCATCGGCACCTCAAAATTGGACCCCGTCATATGGCATTTCTCTGGGAAGATCCCGAGAAAAGTATGATGTAAGACCCCAAGTAGAAGCAGTCTCTCAAGAGACTCAGTTTCCCCAGATAGAGTCGACAAATGGCGTCTCCAACAGAGAAGTTTGTGCACCTCTACAACTCAGACGACTGGATTCCCCAGCAAGTCTGACGTCAACTTTTTCCATCAAATGGCATCTCCCCAGGAAAATTCTGCGAGAAGTTTGAGGAAAACCGCTACGTATAGCGTCCCTTGTCAATAAAGTTTATTGACAAAAGAAACTAAGACCAGTTCCTTGGTAGGAAACCAGGATCGAGGGGAAGTTTAAATCAGAAACTAAGACCAGTTCCTTGGTAGGAAATCAGGATCGAGGGGAAGTTTAAATCAGAAACTAAGACCAGTTCCTTGGTAGGAAACCAAGATCGAGGGGAAGTTTAAATCAGAAACTAAGACCAGTTCCTTGGTAGGAAACCAGGATCGAGGGGAAGTTTAAATCAGAAACTAAGACCAGTTCCTTGGTAGGAAACCAGGATCGAGGGGAAGTTTACCTTTTTTAAGCATCACTGCTTAGCAAAAGAAGATGAATGCGTAGGTTGCCATTCATAGCAGTCAAAATTTTGGGTATTCTGATATTTAATCCTCTTGCACCCCGAATGCCCGAATACCTTCGTTATTCACACCTTCGGGTCCAAGAAGATTAAATAGGGGCATCTGTCATACACTAAATTTTGACCACTAAGATTTCCCATCATTGTGCAAATCATCATCACAATATGCATGAACCATCATGCCTCATCAAATGCCTCAAGGGTTGTTGAGCATTCACTACAATCAAATTAGGGTTTTAAGCCCTCTCAGAGCCTTAGACAAAGGATCAATCAAGGAATGACTTGATCTTCAACTTTTCTAGCCTCTAAAATATCCACAATGGATCAAAAGGACTCCCACTTCAAGGATTAAGCACAAGGCTGCTCCCTTCTAGGTGGATCAAGTCTCAAGATCGACAGTTTCACCAAATTAGGGTTTAGGTCGACCAGGGCATCCAGATGGAAAATTTTCATCAGGGCACAAGCCAATGATCCAAAACATAACCTAATATACTCCATGGAACCTCATGGACCCAATCATCAAATCAATTTTGCCTCAGGGGATGCATACATCAAAAATCAGGAATTAGGGTTTCTTGACCTAATTCACCTCTAAGTTGACTTTTGGGGCAAATCATGAGCCAAGACCTCAAGAGAGGGTTTTAGGGTCTCTAATGAACTATATTGATCCATTTGTAACAATGGATTAATCCAAGAAGCTTGAGCAACAAGTCTCAATTTCATCTGCACCACAATTAGGGTTTTAAGGAAAAAGTCAACTGTAACTCTGACTTTTGACCAGCACATGCTCCCAAGCCCTATGACATGCATTAATATACCCTATACCACCCATGGAACATGTCCATCAAGTTTGATTTAGGTCAAGGACATGATTTCCTGAAGAATTGCACAGTTTGGAATTCATCTGATAAAAAGTCAACTGTGCACAAAAGTCAACTTTAACTTTTTGAGATTTTTCACCAAAATGGATTTTTAACCCTAAAATGATGTTTATGTATGATTTGAATCATCATTCATCAAGAAAAATCAAAGAAAGTGGGATAACTTGTAAAAGGGGGTAACCATAAAAACTTAGAAAAATTTCTAAGTTATGTAAAAAAGTGCCACTAATGTGCCAACTTTGGAGGACCATAACTCCTAAACCACAAGGCCATTAGTCCCCATTCAAAGCTTGATTTGTAGATCACATTGCCCTCTACAAAAGCTTCATACTAAGTTATTTCCAAATTCCTCATGGATTTTGAGTTATGGAGTGATCAAAATCAAGAAAAAACACTTTGTTCCAACACTTAGTGAAAATTTCACTAAGTCAGATTTTGCCTTACTTTTTGCCAAATGTAGGGGGGTTTTTCACTTGGATTCAAAAGAGATCAAAACTAAACATGTTCAAACAGTTGTTGTATCATGTAAGGGCTTTCCAAAATGGCCAAGAACATTACCAAATTCAATTTGAGCCATGAGATATGACATTGGCAAGTTGCCTGGCTGAAATCTGCCAAGGCAAGGCAGATTTTGCACTTTTGGTCGATTTTCCAAAATCAGCCAAAACCAAATGCTCCTATCCACTTGGACACCTCAGAGGATTGAATCTAAAGGGGACAATCACTGAGCCAAGCCTCCAAAGTCTTTGGATAAAGAAATAGCATGTTGAACCTAGAGTTGCCAAAATAGGGACCAGACTCCAATTTTGGAATGGAGCATTCAATGGAAGCATCAAGGTGGCATAGACTGAGCCATTCTCAACTGAATTCAGTCAAGACTTATCCAAGACCAAGGGAACCACAGCTCTGTGCCCTAACCTCTAGTCAATGGCTAGAGGAGACTTGGATTTCCATTGGACAACGTTGGCCAAACCTCTGCTGCAATTGCCATTCACTGTGGATCCTAAAACAAACTTGCTCTACTATAAATAGAGTTCAATTGTGATCAGTTTGAGTACACCAAAGCCATCTAACAGATGCTTTCCTCAAAATCTCATCTTTCACTCCAATTTTGCTTTCTAAGGTAAGTCACTGTCGGGTTTTGAGTTTGAGAGCTTTTCCAATCAAACCAATCACACACACACACCTCACATACATCATATAGAAGTGATCCAAACACTCACATAATATCTGGAACACATATTTCACAAAATCACCAGCCAATTGCTTAAGTTCTTGACAGATTTGCAGTTAAGGTGCCATCTTCAACTCCAAACCATTTCAGTCCATTCCAAGCATTCATACACACTCCATGGCACCTAGGGAAGCTATCCAGATCATTGGAACCTAGCTGTAACACCTCCAACACAAATCACGATCACCAGCTGCAAGTGGTAAGCATGAGCTCTTCTAACTCTATGATCCATGCAATTTTTGCTGCACAATAATTTGGCCATATGTTCATAATCATGCATGGAATGTTTCCCCTCAATTAATGACATTGTTTGAATCATGTATAAAAAATCCTAGCCTTTATGCATAAATTAGGGTTCTTGAGGATTTTTCATGACTTTTTGTTGTATGTTTAATTTAAATGAAATTAAATACCATAGACATGATCGTGAGGTTGAAACGAGTTGATTGGTATGTGTAGAGAAAATGCAAATCTGGGCAAGGCAGAACACACGCGTGTTCTTGGTCCATGTTCTTGGCGCCATTTTCATAAATTTGAATATTTGAATTTTTGTGATTTTATTTAATTGATTCAAAAATTAATTTCTCTCTGAGTTTTAATGATTTTGAGTTGATTCTTTTTTTAATAATTCACAAAAATGTTAAAATATTTTATTTTCCAAAAATATTATTTATTTCATATAATTGATATTTTTGCAAAGATTTAATGTTTTAATTGTTTTTTACATTTAAAATATTTTTTCCACCTTGATTTTTGCAACTTTTAAGGCTTTCTAATTATTTTGTAGGTCAATACTTAATTTTTGAAGCATTAATCCAAGATCACAATTTGTTTTCCATGTGTTAAACAAATTTGATCATTTTAATTGAATTTTTATTTAATTAAACACACTTTGAAAACAAATTAGGGTTTTTGGATTAATTTAATCCTCATAAATCATTATTAAAACTTTTTGGGCCTCTATTAGAGTATAAGACCCAACCCACTTGTACAGAAATATTTTGGGCCTCATTTATTGTATAAGTCCCTCTGTACATTTTTAAATTCGGCACGATCGTCGCCAGTTTAAAAATAAACCATCTGGACCTCTCCTTGAGCTATAAGACCCATTCAAAACTTTTGGGTCTCTATTAGAGTGTAAGACCTAAGCCCCTTTTAACCAAAACAATTTTGGGCCTCACTTATTGTATAAGTCCCTCTGCGTTAAAAGAAAACCTCGGCGCAATTGCCATTTTAAAACGAAAAATCAATTGGGCATACCCTCGTGTTATAAGCCCCACTCTTTTTCTTTAAAACTTTTTGGGCCTCTTGAGAGAGTGTAAGACCCATCCCTTTGTACAGAAAATCCTTTTTTGGCCCCAATCACTTGTATAAGTCCCTTTGTACAAATTCAACAGTGCGCTCACTGATAAAACCCTAGGCCTCTCCTTGAGCTGTAAGCCCCAAATCTTTCTTTTTCAAAGCACTTTCTCCTTTGATTTTGAATATACTGTTGTTTTCAATCTTTCTTTGTTGAACAACTAACCAAACATCATGGAAGCTCTACAACCGAGTAAGTGGTTATTGCTTTCATTTACCGCTTTCATATACATATAACTGTATTGTGGGGCTGTTTCGTTGTAAGTCTTCTTTCATAAAACTCATATCAACTGTGTAATAATAGTACAAATATTTAGAGTTTCCCCAGCAAATACGTCTAGCACTAGGTAAAGTCGTTTCGATCACTCTTAAATAGTCAAAACTAGATCCCCATAGGATTACCAGACACAGTCTTCCCTCCTCTTGGGGTTAAACAATATGGAGATATGAAAGGCAGCATTCTCGGTGAACCCTTTCATAGACTGTCACCTTTAGAAGTTGTCAAAGAAACTCTATTCCCCAGGGATGATCTCTTCTCCGTGAATTGCATCTCTTGAGTTTCTTCCAAATTCTCGGACTTTCCTGACTTTGATCTATTCTCGGTGAATAGCATTGCCTTGAATTTCTCGGGGTTTGGGGACCCACAGGCTCCTTAAAAGCACTTGTCAAGAAGCTCTACTCCCTAGAGATGATCTTTTCTCTGTGAATGGCATCTCTTGAGTTTCTTCCAAATTCTCGAACTTTCCTGACTTGATCTATTCCTTGTGAATAGCTTGCCTTGAATTTCTCGGGGTTTGGGGACCCATCGACTTCTTAAAAGCAATCGGCCTCCTCTTGGGCATCATACAAGGACCCACAGGCTTCCTAAAAGCAACCCCGACTCCTCTTGGGCTTAGTACAAGGACCCTCCAGCTTCTTAGAAGTATTCACAGCCTCCTCTTAGGCTTCGTATAATGATCTCTTCCTTCGGGAATGATAACCTCCTCTTGGGCTTCGTACAAGGACCCGTCGGCTTCTTAAAAGATTCCAGCCTCCTCTTGGGCTTCGTACAAATTATCCCGACGACCTCCTAGAGGTATAGGAACATAACTTAATCATCTGCATAGAACAGTTCTTTCCAAGAGTCTACTACTATTTCTCAAAGCATAGTACAGAAGATAAAACTCTAGACACGGACAGTCTAACTTCCTTGAGTCTCAAAGACATTCTCAAGTGACCCCTTCGTTAAATAGGAAGGAAACCCGCAGACTCGGACACTCTCAATACCCTTTGGATTTCCCGTTTCCTCAAAGAAAAGGGAATAACCCAGATCCTCGAATCAAATCCTTGAGTACAGTGTTACTCATATAAGAACTGATTTTCTCTTTTAAAATCAGTATAATGGACCTGTCACTCAACTGAAACAGCGCCATAGCCTCCTCTTGGGCTTTATACAATGATTCTCCCCAGCGGAGTCAAATAACGTTTACCCTCTCTCTCGGGCTTTGTACGAGACACGTAAGAGACTCCCTCTTTGAGTCAATCACCTTTTCACCTCCATCTCGGGCTTTATACGAGATACGAAATGGTTCTTATTGAGCCAAACAAATTTTAGCCTTCATCTCGGGCTTTGTACGAGATACAAAAACTCTCTTGTTGAGTCAAATAGCCTTCATCTCGGGCTTCATACGAGATACCAAAAGATTCCATCGTCGAGTCACAACCTTTTAACCTCTCTCTCGGGCTTTATACGAGACACATATTAGCCTCCTCTTAGGCTTTGTATAAGAAAACCACTGGTTGATCCAATCAACCTTTTAGCATGAAACCTGTGCCTCGGTCACAGTACACAAACATCAACAACTCCTCTCCCCTTCATCTAATTGTTGTAAGCGGCAAGCCTCTGGATCATCTATAACCATGCCACTGTCCCTCTTTTATAAATTCCTAAGGAAAGATAGCATTGCTCTACACTGAGTTAAAGTCTTCTCCTTCAGGTTAAAATCCCCTTTTGAGGAAATTATCGGATTCACACATCTCGGTTAAAGTAATTCTCCTTTATAAACAGTTGTGACATATAACCCCCCTCTTTAGAGATGACAAATTCTCTCTAAAGTCAAACCCTTTTTAGCTTCATATCTTGGGCTTTGATCAAGATACAAATAGACTTTTCAGCTTCACATCTTAGGCTTTGATCAAGATATAAACACCTTTCGCTTCACGTCTTGGGCTTTGAACAAGACACCAAAATAACCATTTCCTCCCATAGAATAGGAGGAACTACGAACGCTCTGATTTCCCTGTTTCGGTAAACAGGAATACGTAGGCATAAGATTGAAAGAAAAATCTTAGCGAGCGCAATTAACAAAAAACCTAAATCCTATACTCTCACATATCTATCAAAAAGCATCAGTCCTAACATCCTAATCCTTGTTCCCCGCCAGAAACATTCTGTCAAAATAAAAAGAAAGAAACCAGTATTGGCAAAAATACAAATAACCAGTACAAAGGCCCCCCACATTGATAGCATTTGTAACCTAACAGACCGCTGTTCAAACTCAGTATGCAAGCAGGGTTAATTGGAGACATCTATTTCCCTTCCTTAGTCAGCTCACAATAGGATAAAAAATGAATCGACCTGTAGTAAGCTCAAACCGCAGAGAGCGACCGTGCTTAAGAACCGCGTCCAAAATCTCTCGCTACAGGAATGATATTCTTACTTTTTATCACTTGCTACGGTGAACTGTGTTTACTTGCACGTTATATAGTTTTAATTCACACCAAGTTTTTGGCATTGTTATTGCGGAGTGTGTCAAATAACATTTTGATTTTGTATAAAACTTTTTTTTTGTGAAATGAGCATTTAAGCTTCTGACGTTTTTGTAATTTGGTGACGCGATAGGTGCTTAGTTACTACATGCATATGTTGCTGACTCCAGTATACAGAGGAGATTCTAAGAAAGAAATAGCACTCAGATTATTAAGGAGATTTCAAGTTACTGGTCACTTACCAGGAGGTCCTCTACATGCTCTTGTCTTTGGTAACTTTAAAGGATACTTTGAAGAAGAACCATTTGAAGAGGAAGGAGTTATGACAGACAATGACATTATTGGCATTGCCAATGATAGGGCAAGAAACATAAGAGATTATGTTGTGTTTGATCCCAATGCCATGAATACAGGGATTATACGACCATAGATCACAGTGGCACAGTTTGAATTCAAGCATAAGATGTTTCAAATGTTGCAAGCAATAGGCCAATATTCAAGAGCTGCCAATGAAGATCTACATTTGAACTTGAGGAAATTCCTTGAAGTAGCTAGAACCTTCAAAATACCTTAAATTATTGATGATGCTTTCAGACTCAGGTTGTTTACATATATTCTAAGCGATAGAGCCAAGAGCTGGTTGAATTCTCTATAGCCCAATTCCATAGCCACATGGAATGCCTTAGTTGAAATTTTTTTAGTTAAGTGTTTTCCTCATAGCGAGAATACCAAGATGAGAAATGATATTACTTTATTTGGACAAAAGGATGATGAATCTTTATTTGATTCTTAGGAAAGGTTAAAGGAGTTGTTAAGTCAATGTCCTCACCATGGGATACTAATATGTATTCAATTGGAAACATTCTATAATAGATTGGTTCCATTCTTCAAGAACATGTTGGATGCTTCCTCTGGTGGCGTTTTGCTATCAAAATCCTATGAAGAAGGCTACAGGTTGATTAAAAGTATTTCCACCAACACCTATCAATGGTTAGTTAAAAGTGATGATGCTATATCCACTCAAAAGAATCTAGTTGGTGTCCATGAAGTCACTAAAACTATAGCCCTTGCTGCTCAAGTGGCTTATATTCACCAAATGATGAAAACATGATGACGAGTCCTAAAGTGCTAATAGTCGGACCTGTCAAAGTTGTAACTAACGCATCAGACGTTGCTTGTGCTTATTATGGTGAGGCTCATTTGTTTGAAGATTGATTAGCTAATACAGTATCTATGAACTAAGTAGGTGAAAACAAGTACAACAACCCCTAAAGAAACACTTATAATGTTGGGCGGCATAATCATCCAAACTTCTCATGTAGTGCCAGCCACCATCTTCATCTTAACAAATTTCTTTCACTTATGGTTGTCACTGAATGCAACATAGTTTCTTCCTCCTACCAACTGTATATTGTAGTTATTTTCAAAATAAAAATCTTCACATGAGAATACCTTGTGCCTGGAACAAGAAATATGAACAAGAATATTAATCTTGCCAATCCAAACTTGTTAACGATGCCTTTGAGACTTACCATTCCACTGAGGATGCATATGTTGATGGTGTGGTTGTATACCATGCAACCTATAATAATAAAAGGGAATGGATGAGACACAATTAATGCATTGGGAATCATGTTTGACCATATTTTTGAACATGTTACCATACATTCTATATTTTGTTTTTTGCTACAGATGTTTGATAGGATGTTGAGACATTTTGCAATTTGTTTTCTGAATAGGAGTCATAGACCTTTTCGTTGAATTTGATTGCTCACCAGTATGTAATACCTTTTTCATGTGCTTGAAAGTCACAACCTTGTTTTCTTGATTAAATCCACCTTCTTCATCTATCTTATCTTTAGTGACATGGTAGATTTTTATTTGATTCCATGAAAAACTAGAGCATTCAGCTTGAATATGTCCAATATATTTGCATTTAAGACATTGGATCCCATTATACCTGCAGGAGTAGTTGAGATTTTGTCTTTCACCAGCCTTTTCTTTATGTTGAATGTTCTTAACATCGGTAGGGACATTATTCCCTAATCTCTTGTCAAATTTTCTCATGGATTTGTTAAATATTTTATCAAGCCTGAGTTTTTTTTTTCAGAATTACATTCTACTTGGTCTTCAAAATCTTCATAACTTCCTTTAGCTCTTTTCTTTGGAGGATAAATAATATTTTATCTATGAAGTGTGCATCATTCATTGAAATTTTCCATCGTGAACCGAATAAGAACCCTGGAACTCACCCAAACAGAACAGGGTGCTTGCTCTGATGCCAATTGAAATTTTGTACTCATGAGGACATATGTTGGACTAGATGCCTGGGACAAATGACAAATTCTGGTGGCAGATATCAAACATGAATTCTGGGACATTGTACACCAGAAAAAACCAGCTTTATAACCAAGTTATAAGATCTTAACTTATACAAGATGATGAAGCAAAAAAGCAATATAGAACACAAGAGATTGGTAACCCAGTTTAGTGAAATTACACCAACGTTTGGGGGGCACTCTGCCTAAGAAAGGAAATTCACTACTTTGAATTAATATAATTATTCTTATAGGAACATCAACCTCATGATGTTCAATGCCTCTTCCTAATCCTAGTGACTTTCTATTTAGGACTCCTAAATATGAGAACCTCTCTCACTTTCTCTAAATCACTAATCCCAAATGACCAACTTCAATACCAACAATATTGAATGTTTAATTTACAACTTAACTAAGACAAACCTCCAATTATGCCTAGTTACTGAAGCAATGGTGTGATGTACACATAACACAAATACTTTGTTCTCAATCTTATAAAATTAATGTCTTGAAACAAAGTCTTACATCTCAACTAAAAACCAAACTTTATGCCTTAAGGTATGAATGGAGGCACTAGAGTAATGCACAAAAATAACTCAAACAAAGACTCAAAAATTGAAACCCTAACAGTAAAAGTCTTCAAAAAGCATACACCTCAAACGTGAGGCTTGAGTCTCCTTAAACATCGATGCAATTATGGGCTTTTCTCTTTTGGATTTCTGGTTTAATTTTGTCCAAAATAATAGCAGATATTGTTGGATTTGATTTACTCCATAAAAATCTCCAACAAAAGATATGATTTGTTATTAATTCAAATTCATATTTAAATCTCCATTTAAACTGATTTGATCTTCAACAACTGCCAAACAAATCACACAAACGCATTGCTAAAATATAGCAACAAATTTGATTGAATCTCAACCAAAATTTCAGTTCAAAAACGCAACAATATTGGCCTGCTGAACTAGAGCCAAATGTTGCACACGTGTTGGAACATCGTGTTCCACATGTTGCACCAAAACATCCAAAATAACTCTCTTCAAATAAATATTATTTGTAGAGTAAATCTTGGACCCAATCTCCTTCAAAGTAAATTCAATCAAATCTTCTTTGACTAATTCAAAATTAAATCATATTCTCCATATTCATGATTTAATAAAATATTTTCCAACATGATTTGGATTAACAACACAAACCTTTTAAAAATCAAACTTATGTATATTTTGAAGAAACTAACACAACAAATCTAAGGGAAATTTGAAGATAATGAAAACACAATCCTTACGCCAAGATGTCACATATCATGTGTTGAGCATCTTGCTTACAACCAATTAACAACACCTTGGACTGAACGTATCTTCTTAGAAACAACATAATCATGCTCGAATTTCTTCATGAAATCTAGTTAACAAACTAAGGCTAGATTCTGGAACATCATGTTCCACGTGTTGCCTCTGCACCAAAATACATCTTATATGTATGTTGTTTTACCTAATACAACTGATCACATAGAACAACAATAAATTATTTCAGAGTTAACCTAATGGGGAAGTTAGCTAACCCTCCAGCATTCCAAAATAGGCATTTCATTGGTCAATGAATGAGGGGCCCACATTTAACCTGGTAATGTGAACTCCACTTTTTACATTTTTCTATTTTCTGCTAGACTTCTTTTTATGTACCACAAGTAGAAATTCAACATTATCATCATGTGGAATACCTTGGAAATGATGTGCATCACAGTCAGTATCAGAGGCAATAACAAGATCCTTATCATTGGGTCTATCCTCCAACTCATCTAAGTTTGGCCAAGATTCTTTAAGGAATCTTTCAGGGGTATTTGAAACTTGAGCGTCAAAGTCCTTTCCCTGGTCCACATTACCATAGTTCACATTAAACTGAGTTGTATAAAAAAACTCAATTGCATTTGGGCTTTCTTCAGTTTCATCAACAATTTCCACGACATTAGTATAATTATTCATAGGGATATTCTGCAGGTTTGGGAACATGGTCAATGAAATTCTGGTAATCAGACACTAGATGTCGAGTACGATGTCATGACCACTACTATAAAATGCACAAACAACAACGCCAGGTTTACAACGGATTCATATACACCATTGTAATAGGTTAAAATTTCCGCACCCAGTGAGTAGCTGGATTTATGAACAGTAATTTAATGACGGTTGTCTTAAAACACCGTAGTAATAAATAATGTGCAGCAAGCTTCGATTCCTAACAACTACATCTTTTCCATTTTTTAGAGTACATTAAGCGTGTGTGACTTAAGTCCATTATTTAAAAAATAAATTGTAAATGATTTTACAACGGTGAAGTAAACCAACTGTTGTTAGAGGACTTGTAATTCCACTACGGTTGGGTTTTCCAACAGCGATTAAAGGGTTTACTGATATATTAAAACAAAACTTATTTTTTATTTCTTTCATAAGACGCCCTAGACGAACAAGCGATCCAGAGACGGCAACGGTGCGTAATCTTTACCCTCTTCGTATCCATTCATTTTGAGCTCAAATCTTCACCCTCTTCGTTCATTTGATTCTTCAGCTTCGAAGTACGGTACTCTTCAACATCTTCATTCCTTTTTTCTTGGTTTATGTTGTATATTCTCAAATATTCACCCTCTTTGTTCATTTGATTCTTCAGCTTCGAAGTACGGTACTCTTCAACATCTTCATTCCTTACGTGCATAAGATTCTTCAGCTTCGAAGTACGATATTCTTCAACATCTTCATTCTTTTTTTCTTAGTTTATGTGGTATATGCTCAAATCAGTATGAAAGTACATGTTTCATATGCTTTAGATTTAGATTTACATATGCATATGCTTAAGTTTTTGGATTAGATTTCGGTGTGTCATTCACATTATTATACCTGTATAAATTTTAGAAGTTGTTATGGATCGTAGTTGGATGAAAGCTGATAGATTAGGTCCGGTTTATGAGAACGGAGTTCTTGAATACCTTGAATACGCTGATAAACATCTTCTCGAAATTTATGGTATCTTTTATTGTCCTTGTTTTGTTTGCGGGAATATTAAAAAGGGTACAAAGAAAGAAATATTCCATCACCTTTGTTGTGACGGTATATGTCAAAATTATATAATATGGATGTGACATGGTGAGGTGGATAAAGGGGAAAGTCGGGCGTCACAAATTCAAAGAGTGGATGAAGATGAATATATGGAAGATCAACTAGAGGATATGTTTTGTGATATTGGGGAATCTTCTTATCAGAATGCTCATATTTATGATACTTTATGTAGTGATAAAGACACCCCTTTATATAAGGGAAGCACAGATTTTTCACGATTGTCGGCGGTGTTAAAGTTGTTTAATTTGAAGCCAAAAAATAGATGGTCGGATAAAAGTTTCACGGAATTAATTGAATTTCTAAAGCAAATGTTACTAGAAGATAACAAATTGTCGGATCATTGTTATGAGGCCAAGAAGATATTGTCTCCAATGGGTCTGGAGTATATAAAAATGCATGATTGCCCTAATGATTGCATATTATACCGAAAAGAGTATAAAGACTTGTATCAATGTCTGAAATGTGGTGTGTCGCGTTACAAGTTGAAGGCCAACAATGGTGATGACAATGACTATGACAATGTTAGTAGGAAGCATCCTTCTGCTAAAGTGTTATGGTACTTGCCAATAATTTCACGATTTAAGAGATTTTTTTCTAATTCGAATGACGCAAAAAATGTTAGATGGCATGCAGATGAAAGGACTCGTGATGGAAACATTCGCCATGTAGCTGATTTGTTGCAATGGAAGAAAATTGATTAGTTGTTTCCAGATTTTGGAGTTGAGCCAAGAAACGTTAGGCTTGGGCTTGCCACCGATGGAATTAACCCCTTTGGTAATCTGAGCACTAATCATACTTTGTGGCCTGTTCTTCTCACTATTTACAACCTATCTCCTTGGTTGTACATGAAGCGCAAGTATATACTGTTAAGTATGATGATTTATGGACCACGACAACTTGGTAATGACATAGATGCTTATCTAAAACCATTAATTGATGATTTACAACTCCTGTTGGATGAAGGCGTTGAAGTTGATGATGCATATTCTGGGGAAAAGTTTAAGATGTGTGCAATGTTATTTTGCACAATCGACTTTCCTGCTTACTGTAACTTGGCTGGATATAGTGTCAAAGGACATAGAGTGTGTCCTATATGTGAAGATGATACTTGTTATTGTAAGAGCAAGAGTTGTCTCTGCAAGTCATCTCTATGTTTTGATGATAACAATGAGTATTTGTGAAAGAACTATTTTATGTTCTAATGTGTGTTGTGTGCAGATCATAATCATAGAAGATATAAGATCCAACAAACACCAGCAAGATGTGCGTAAATGATCATATGCGAGTTACTATGTGTAACACAAGTCGCAAGAAGCAAGTATGCTTTTGTATCTGATCATAATCAGATAGATCCAAGGATGTCGATATTGTTGTTGCAATGCTCTTGTGGATGCTACTCTAAAAGTGGTTATTATTCTGAAGATAGCGAAGCTTCTGAAGAGATAATCTTCTGGAGAACCGTAGTGCTGAAGATTCTCATGACTTGAAGTTCTGAAAGCTGAAGGCTCTGAAGACCAAGTGTAGAAAGACTCTGAAGACAGAAGTGCTAAAGATTAAGATTCAAATGATCAAGTGCTGAAGACTCTGAAGACAGCGTTCTGAGTGAACAAGGTTCTGAAGATTCTGAAGACTTGAAGCAGTGAAGATAACGGGTTTTAAGACAAATGTTGAAGCTCTGAAGACAGATTCCTAATGGGCAAGTTCTAAAGACTGAAGACTTGAAGATTCTGAAAGACCCAGTTATAAAGTCTCTACTCATGCTTCAATTAATTACCATCAGAAGCCTCTGAAGATTTGAAGACAAATGTTACCGTTAGCAATGACTGTACACCGTACTAAAAAGATTTATCCCATCACTTTTTCTACAGTAAAAAGAAGATATGGCAGTACAACTTTCATCATTTTATAACGACTCTTTTCAAACAGCCAATAGCTCTTCAACGGCTATATTTTACTTGGCTATTTAAAGGAAAGGAGTATGCGCTTCTGAAGGTGTCGATGTGATGATAGTCGCAATGATCAATTATCATTGTTACACTAAACATTTAAAGCTATCACCATTAACACACGACCATTGTTGTTGAAGCTCAAAGATCATCATTCAACATAACAACAATCAATTGGAACATAAGTTGTTGATGAACAAGACATCATTGCAAATCAGTCAAGTCATCAACCAACTACATCATCTCTGAAGATTAAAGATCAGTAGCAAGGGAGTTGTTGCTCGAAGCTTGCTCAACGAAGAAGATGAAGAGTTCTCAAGATGTTATTCAACTGTCAAATCATGTACATCTTGTTAGAATCATGTAGTTTGCAAGGAGTTGTTGCTCATATCTTGCTAGAACATTGTATGTTCATTTGTACTTAAACTTAGGAGTTATCTGCTTGTTAAGAAGCATCAATGTAACCTCCTGCAACTAATTCTATGTGAATTAGGATTCCTCAAGTGATCACTGTGATCGGAGACTTGAGAAGACAATGGTTAGGTGTCATTGTGGAAATCCTGAAAAATGGTCAATGATAGTCATATCTCAAAGAGGACCAATTAAGGGTCAGACTCTTGTGAGATCACTGATGGAACTCATTGAAAATCCTGGAAGAATGGTCAGTAAACTTTATATCCGTTAACTCATATCCCTGAACGTTAAGTTGTGAAATCCTGATAGTAGATCTTGCGAGATTGGAACCTATTGGGTCAATGTTTGTTATATCCATTAACTTGGATCCCTGAATGGTTCATTGTGGGTTAGTCATATCTGCGGTTGTGCAGGTTGTTAGCACCGACGTTAGCCCGTGCATCTGTAATCGGGTTTGATTATAGTGGATTAAGACCTTGTGTTCAAGGCAAAATCACCTTGGAATGGTGGACTGGATTAGCTTAAGAGTTGCTCAAGTGAACCGGGATATATCATGTGTTCTTTACTCTTGCTTATGCTTTGATTTATTATTTATGTTTCTGTATCAATTATCAGAACCTTACATAGCAAGTCAGAACCTTGCAACCTAACTCTGATAAGCTTTCTCATTGCAAGTCTGATTCAAGCATCGCTAATTCAGATTCTCCTTGTCGCTTATGCTTCATGCATCGCATAATCTGAATGATGCTTCGCATGTCAGAGTCTCTCAACGCAACTTTGATATTCTCTTAGCACGTTAACGATAAGAGGCAAAAAAGTTATTAAGAGTTAAAACACAATTCAACCCCCCCCCCCCCTTTCTTGTGTCTTTCTCACACCTTTAATTGGTATCAGAGCTCAGGTTCTGTTATTGATGGATATCAAACGCCTAACAGTGTCAGAAAAAGATCCAGATATGGTGTGTAGAAATAATTTGGGTGAGATTTCAATCCACTTACAATTTCAGTATCAGTTCAGAAGATGACTGTGTACTAAATTGTAATCAAACTGATTACCTTAGCAAGTCACTGATTCTTGAAGCCTTAAAGTTATCAACAACAGAATCTTCTACACTAAAACTTGGGAGAAGATTGAAGAATTATCTCACAAGATAAATTCATCAGATAAGTAGTAGTATCTATTGAATGCTTATCTTGGAAGATACGTTTGGATAAACAACGTATTTACTCAATATTGAATCATCAGAAGAAAAAAATCTTGTTTACTAAAGATTATTTCTTTATGAGTTTTTGAGATGTTTTCAAGAAACGGATTAGTCCACCCTTGACTTTCTCATTTAGAGCTCATTAAGAATTTCTTCATGTAAAGAAGAAAGATTGTTGTTCTGTGATTTTGAACTTCAGAATGAAGTCTGCAGAAGAAGTTAGAAAACTGAAGAATTCAAACACTTAGAAGTAATTCAACATCTGAATCTTAACTGATCAAGCAGTTCAAAGACTTAACGAAGAATTGAATATTGCTTTCTTGAGAAGCCTTGAAGAAAACTGAAGAACATTCAGAAAAAGGAAACCTTGTGATTAATCAGGAATCTGATTAAAAACAAATTTTGAGTCTTAGATGAAATAACATAGACGATTGAGTTCTGTTAACTTGAGATTCTATCTTAGTTGAACTAACTGTAATTGGTCAGAATGTTATCTGATATTTCTCTCAAAAGTTCATGTTTCATAAATTCTGGAATCAGAAGATGCTCGACTAGATGCAAAGACAGAAGTCATCTACTCGAAGCCAAAAAGGATATAAGTCACTGATGTTTTTTAGAATGAAGAAATTAGTAAACATTCTTTTCAGAAGCAGATATGATGTCAATTCTTTGATGGACTAACTCTAAACAAGTTAGATCAGCATTGCAAGAACAAGATTGTTATGCAACTATGTCATGTGTTACACACATGTTTGATGATTTTTTATCTGAACAAGCTCGGCATCTATTCAAAGAAGCAAAGTCAGAAGATGTTATGAGATGTCAATTAATTATCTCTAGCACATAACCTCTCAGCGGTTTATGTTTAAGCTAAGAAATTAATGACCATCTGAAAACAAGGTTTTGTTCAAAAGAAGCCTGATGAATGATAGATGTCTGATAATTAAGATCAGAATCTCTGTACTCTGATGGTTGCTCTCAGAAGTCAGATGAATATTTCTGAACAGGAAAAAGGAAAGGATCATCTGAAGAGAAGATTGATTCTAGTTCTCAAACTAGAGACCAGAGTTCAGAAGACGCCAATATTCTTCAACGACAGAATATAGAGAATTTCTGAAGAATGTGGGAATCAACAAATATTCAATAGACCACTCGGAAGAAAGCAAAAGCATAATGGAACTGATCAATGGTTTCATCAAGGACGCTCTCATCAGAACAAGATCAGCTCTTCAAGTTCTCTGAAGAAATACGTCTGGATTTGCTAACAAAAATCGAACCAAATTCGGTTGTCTCAAACCTTCTACATGAGGACTGCACTCCTGCGTTGGAAGAAGATAGATTGGAAAGAAAAAGCACCGCTCGAAACTGTCAGTCTCTCAAAATGAAATCTAACTTCATGGTCAGTGATTGAAGATCATCATATACACGAGGAATCAGAATGAAATAAACTTCTAAGGAGAGTCAGAAGCAGAAAGATGCCAATCAGAAGCTTAAACGTAAGAAAGCTCAGAGTCAGAATGGAAAGCACTCAGATAAATAATATCCGTAAAGATCTCAGTATCTTAAAGGTACGATTTTCTCTCCATTTATGACTTATTGGAACTTCATGATAAATATACTTGAACAAGTCACAACATTTTATTGTGAAATAAAAATGCAACCTTTGTTATATTTCTGATCATGTTTCATCATGCACTGACACATTAAGTTTCGTAGGGATAGGTTAGAAATACATATATATATAAGTATCAAGATTCCTACGTTTTTCCTTGTACATATTTGTGTATAATTAGACGAATATTGAGAGTAAATCATTCTCGAAAATAAGCTTGTTTCCACCATGTCAATCACTCTGTGTCGACCACTTCTTGCAGCTCATAAGTATACTTTAATAAGTATTCTTACTCGATCTGACATTCCTCTCATAGAGCCTATTACACAAAGTTCAGTCAGCCTTGGAAATGATGATTTCTAGTTGTCTCAACTCATCAAACGATTATTGCTCTTGAGTCATCTGACTTCCTCTATATAGATAGAAGAACCTATTCCCAACAGTCTCACATCTGAAAAACCCTTCCTCTATTGTCAAGAATCCCTCAGCTCCTTCAAGTCTCCTTAAAATACGCATATGAGTGACACTTATTCATATATTTGAGTACGAATATGGCAAGTGTGCTAGTCAGTCTATAATAGCCTGTCACCCAGTCATGATCAAGCCTACTACTATGACCTAAGCCATCAGTTGTGAGGAAGACGGTGTGACCATGGAAAGAAACGTGTCATCAAGGTTGATTAATACGTATGATAGTGATTGTACATCAACTACTAACCTTGCATAGTTATGAACTGACTAAATAAAAATAGCAATGTATTTGCTCAACCCTATATTTGTGCACTCTCTCATAAGCAATACATTCTCTATTGTGACTTCACGCAAGTAATCAAGTATCACTTACAAGTATGTATTTATTTTAAGTTTTTGACTTCAGTCAAAAAGTAAATAAAGAAATCGTATGCGTGATCCTTTGGTTTTCCCTAGATTAAAAGACTGTTATACTTTGTGTTTGTCTTTGTCTTTTACACTAGTCATACCTACTCTAGTGTCTAGGTAATAATGAATCGGTCTTTTCAAGTCATTTTCAGTCATTAACCCATTCACTTTAGTCTCTCTCTCTTTGCTTATTTAAATTCATATCTTATTCCTATAGTTCTTCACTATCTCTTATTCAAAATCTTCTTAGAATCCTAAAACACCAAGAATGACTCCAAGAACTTTTCATGGCAACGATGATCTCTTAGAAGTCATCAATGAAAAACAACCAAATCCAGTGGGTGTTAGTCAAAACTTTCTTCTTGGGATTCATTTTCAAAATTGGAATGGATACCTGTCTATGTTAAAAGGATCAATATATACAAACATCTTAAAATACTTTTGGATCAATGCCTCTGCCAGTAGTGATGGTCTATCTATCTCTTCAAACATCTATGGTCCTCCAGTTTCCTTCAACTCTACAAACATTGCTGAAGCCATTGACTGTTCTAAAAAGGGTATCACAACCAATCACGACTCTATTCGAAGCACTTCCAATGCTGAAATACATTACATGTTCGATAAAGGCTCTGCTTTTGAACCCACAAATCCAGAAAAACTTATGCCTATTGCAAAAGGATGGTTTAAGTTTATTTTGACGAATCTTCGCCCTCGCAATATTAACAAAGATTTTCTGTATCATGATGATAAGTTTATCATCATGTGTCTTCTTAAGCCAAACCCTATAGATTTGTCCCAAGTAATCTTTGGCCATCTTAAAGAGTCAATCCTTCTGTCAAGAACTATGAACAAATCGTTTATTCCCTATGGAAGAGTCTTATCTGAAGTCCTCTTCAGAGCAGGAATCGTGCAAACGATTTGCAGAGTTAGAGGCGGTCCAGACACTACTCTTGATTGAAAATTTTGTAAAACCTTCGACAGCAGATGGTTCTCATAAAATAAGATGATTGTTTGTTAGAATTAGGCTAAGTTATCAGTTTGTAATGGTTCATTGAGTTCATGTATCTGTGTTGTTCATACCTTGTATTTACGATTAAATTAATGAAGTATGTGTTGCCCTCTATTCTATTTTTGAACTATCTTTTACTCATACCTGCACTGCTCTATCTTTTGTATTGAATGAAATTAACTCTGAATTCTCATTAAGATTCATTATCATCACAATCTGAAATGCTTAACATGCCATAACTTTTTGATGATGTCAAAAAGGGGGAGAAATAGAATATGATTTTGATATATGTTAAAAGAATGCTAAAACTCTGATATAAAATGCATTTACCACTAACGTTTGTTTGATGTTTAACTGAGGAACTCTGAACAAGTTCACTAGGCATTATTAGAACAGGTTGAATTGAAAGAACTCTGTTAAAAGTTCTTGTGATTGTTGTTCATATAATCGAAGTTGTACACTTCGTGAACATGTGTTCAAAATCAGATTGACCCGGTACTGTTCAGAAGTTGAGAACTTTCTAAAAGTCAAAGTTATCTTGATTCTTGTTTCACTTTGTTCAGAAGTTGTAAGCTGTCTGAGAATATGATATTCAGAACATAAGAATCAGAAGAAGAAATCTTCCTGAAAGCAGTCAAGACAAAGTCTACATTTCAAGATGCTTTTCAGAAGAACTGAGCAAATCAGAAGTCAAATATTGTCTGAAGATCTGGATAAAAGATCCAAGAAGAAGAAAATATGTCAGGATAAACTCTGATACTCCAGAAGTATAGTGTTTTGATCTTGAAGAAACAAGGAGAAAAAGTTCTGATAAACCAAGCATTTAACTTAGAAGAAAATGAATTGGTATCAGACTAGATCTACAATTGGTATCAGACTCAATCTACAATAGTATCAATCAGAATCAAGCTGTGAATTGTTCTCAAGTACCTTCATTGGTATCAAACTCAGCAGACTAAGAATCAAGAGTACGTTGGTATCAGATTCAGAATCAAGCTTTGATTGATCATAAAAATATTTTAATCAGATCAAGAATCAAGTTGTGATCCTCCATTGAGTTTTAATAGAAACATGGTTCTGAGATGAAGACCTATTGTCTAGTCAAACTCCGAAAAATCAAGATCTTAAATGATGATCAGAATCGGTATGACCAAATCAAGAATCTGAAGATAATCAAGTCTGAAACTCAGGGGGAGTTTCTTGTAAGATAGTGTTTGCTTCTGATAAATAGTGTGGCTAAGTTATTAGAAGAGAACTATTATATCTCTGTGCTAAAATGATTCTGCTGAAAGTAGAAATTGCTTCAAAAGACTCTGAAGATTATGAGCTCTGATACGACAACCAAAGAAACTAAGTTCTAAATATCTGAAGATAGAGGTTCTGATGAACAAGTCCAGATGTTGAAGACTTTTGTCTCCTTAAGATGGATAGGGAAGTATTCCTTCTCTATTCTATGTTCTGATAACTCAAAATTGCTATTTTGTGAGTCTTTGGATCATATAAGATTCTAGATGATCACAGATAAAAATTTTGGGTTAACACATTCAGGGGGAGCTGTTGTTCTGGACTCTGAATATGTTTAGTTTGGTGATTACCTTGTATAAAATGTTCAATCAAAATACATGGTTTTGTCATCATAAAAAAGGGGGGAGATTGTAAGAGCAAGAGTTGTCTCTGTAAGTTATCTCTATGCTTTGATGATAACAATGAGTATTTGTGAAATAACTATGTTATGTTCTAATGTGTGTTGTGTGCAGATCATAATCATAGAAGATATCAGATCCAACAAACACTAGCAAGATGTGCGTAAATGATCATATGCGAGTTACTATGTGTAACACAAATCGCAAGAAGCAATTATGCTTCTATATCTGATCATAATTAGATAGATCCAAGGATGTCGATATTGTTGTTGCAATGCTCTTGTGGATGCTACTCTGAAAGTGGTTATGATTCTGAAGATAGCGAAGCTTCTAAAGAGATAATCTTTCCGGAGAACCAAAGTGCTGAAGATTCTCATGACTTAAAGTTCTGAAAGCTGAAGGCTCTGAAGACCAAGTACAAAAAGACTCTGAAGACTGAAGTGCTGAAGATTAAGATTCAAATGATCAAGTGCTGAAGACTCTGAAGACAGCGTTCTGAGTGAACAAGGTTCTGAAGATTCTGAAGACTTGAAGCAGTGAAGATAACGGGTTTCAAGAGAAGTGCTGAAGCTCTGAACACAGATTCCTAATGGACAAGTTCTAAAGACTGAAGACTTGAAGATTCTGAAAGACCTAGTTATAATGTCTTTACTCATGCTTTAATTAATTACCATCAGAAGTCTCTGAAGATTTGAAGACAAATGTTACCATTAGCAATGACTGTACACCGTACTAAAAAGATTTATCCCATCACATCTTCTACAGTAAAAAGAAGATATGGCAGTACAACTTTCATCATTACATAACAACTCTTTTCAAATTGCCAATAGCTCTTCAACGGCTATATTTTACTTGGCTATTTAAAGGAAAGGAGTATGTGCTTCTGAAGGTGTCGATGTGATGATAGTCGCAACGATCAGTTATCGTTGTTACACTAAACATTTAAAGCTATCACCATTAACACACGACCATTGTTGTTGAAGCTCAAAGATCATTATTCAACATAACAACAATCAATTGGAATAGAAGTTGTTGATGAACAAGACATCATTGTAAATCAGTTAAGTCATCAGCCAACTAATCATCTCTGAAGATTAAAGATCAGTAGTAAGGGAGTTGTTGCTCGAAGCTTGCTCAACGAAGAAGATGAAGAATTCTCAAGATGTTATTCAACTGTCAAATCACGTACATCTTGTTAGAATAATGTAGTTTGCAAGGAGTTGTTGCTCATATCTTGCTAGAGCACTGTGTATTCATTTGTACTTAAACTTAGGAGTTATCTGCTTGTTAAGAAGCATCAATGTAACCTCCTGCAACTAATTCTATGTGAATTTGGATTCCTCAAGTGATCAGTGTGATCGGAGACTTGAGAAGACAATGGTTGGGTGTCATTGTGGAAATCCTGAAATATGGTCAATGATAGTCATATCTCAAAGAGGACCAATTGTGGGTTAGACTCTTGTGAGATCATTGATGGAACTTATTGAAAATCTTGGAAGAATGGTCAGTAAACGTTATATCCATAAACTCGGATCCCTGAACATTTAGCTGTGAAATCCTGATAGTAGATCTTGTGTGATTGGAACCTATTAGGTCAATGTTCATTATATCCATTAACTTGGATCCTCGGACGGTACATTGTGGGTTAGTCACAGTTGCGATTGTGCAGGTTGTTAGTCACCGGCGTTAGCCCATGCATCTGTAATCGGATTTGATTATAGTGGATTAAGACCTTGTGTTCAAGGCGAAATCACCTTGGAAGGGTGGACTGGATTAGCTTGAGAGTTTCTCAGGTTAAATAGGATATATCGTGTGTTCTTTACTCTTGCTTATGCTTTGATTTATTGTTTATGTTTCTGTATCAATTATCAGAACCTTACATAGCAAGTCAGAACCTTGCAACCCAACTCTGATAAGCTTCCGCATTGCAAGTCTGATGCAAGCATCGCTAATTCAGATTCTCCTTAGTGCATGCTTAGGATGGTGCTGACTGCTAAATAAACTAATTAGGGACTACTAAAGGGGTGAGAACTTAAGGCTACGACATAACAAGTACTCAAATCGATTTCCATAATAGGGAGGCTCACGGTGTTAAGACGATATCGATTTTGCGGAATTTTTCCCATGACTCACAATCTAACCTTAATTTCGTCTGTAACCTAAGATTTTCAAAAGAAACCCTATTTTTAACGCAAAAATTTTCAAAATATTTGGTGTGGCTCAAGGGAGTGGGAAATCGATAAACACAAAATCGCATATAAAGACTTGACAGCACATGCAAAGACGCAACGAAAATAGAAAAAAAAATTAAAATCATGCTGGAAAACAGTAAACCTAACTAGAAAATGGTAAAATGAAAGCGGTAAATGTTCCTCCCCCACACTTAAACCAAACATTGTCCTCAATATTTTGATAAAAGGTGAAAAAGGAAAGATAGAACCTGTATGAATGTCATTTCGTGCTACCACGGCCAAATTCGCGCTAATTCTTCCCTTGCCGTCCCTGTCTTCGCTGGCCACTTCTACTCCGGTGTCTTGTACTACGAGTTATCTGAATTTACTAAAACTTCATTTTCTTGAAGCCGCTCATCATATTGCATAATGCCGAAGGAAGTACTTGCAAAAAATGGTTGGAAAAATACGGTGCGGTGTGGGCAGGTGGAACCCGACCAAGCGAAAGGACAAAAAGGATGTAAGTTACGGACGAGAGAGACATGCTCTCTCTCTCTATCAGACTCATCATTGGCGTCACCACCAGCAGCGACATTCGTAGGAATGTGCGTGGGCACCAGGTCATCTCAAGGGATTGTCATCTAAACATATTTTGCCTAAATGTAGCTGAGACGTGACAGGCGATATAATTCTTTATTTTCTGCAAACACAAACAATAAAAGGAAAACATTAAATTAAAATCTCGTGGGTTGCCACCCACGCAGGGCTTTGTTTAACGTCGATAGCTCGACGGATGGAAGTGTTGATTTTTGGTTTCCATGGCCATTTATCAAGCCATCTCACATATCCCTCACCTTTTCTTTTCTTCCTTCTGTGGGGTAGTTCATTCTTTTGAACTTGTGGTGGTGGTTCTGGATCTATGCTAAGTATTAGCTTTTCAAGTTTGGGTTTAGTTATTTCATCCATCACCTCAAAGTTTAACCTTACCCTCTTAGCAGTAATGTTTTCCTTAGTTTGGTCTTCAAATTTTCTATTTTTATGCAAGACCCCAGACAAGGGTGCGTGGATAATTTTCCATACATGCACATACATTTTGGAGTCTATAAACTTATACGGGAAAGGATATGGTGGGGTATATGGAGGGTGATCAACAATTCGTGCTTCATTCTCTACCTCTCCGATAACCTCGTTTGTGGATGGCGTTGGTGAATTTGTCTCAATCTCAACTCTTTTCTCACCATAACTCTCATCAACCTCATTATCACTCTCCTCAGGATTTTTGAGTTGTCCTTCACTACTGGTTGTTATAACATACGCATTCTCCTCAGGAGAGGGACCTATAGGTGTCAGTGCAAGCAGTAAGGCTTGGGTCTCCAATGCCTCAGTGTGAGTCGCAAGGGACTCGACCACGGTGTTCAGCCGCCTAAGGGTCTCATGATTATCGAGATGTTGTCTTTTAAGCTCTTTATTTAGGATAGTTTGTGCGTCCACAAAGTGCTCCATCATAGATTCTAGTCTAGCATTGGTTGATGTTTCAATGAAATCCTCCATTAATGTTTCGAGATTGGACTGAATGAATTCTTGCAGTTCTTCAAAATATTGAGTGGTAATTTGGGTGGAAATGAGATAGCGTCGCGTGGAAATCTTCCATTAGTATTTCGAGATTGGAATTGTACGATTCTTGGGGTTCCTCAAAATTTTGGGAATGGTAATCATAGGAAAAATTTGGTTGCGGTTCCTCAAAATATTGGGAGTATTGCGGTTGGTAATTGTAGAAAAAATTTGGGTGCGGCTCCGCAAGATATTGTGAGTGGTTATCATTGAGAAAATTTGGATGATACATAGTTTTTAAATTTTTTTTTTTAATTATTATTTTTTTTTTTTTTATAGTAGTGCCTTAGTCTATACGGTGCAACAACGGAATCACAATATTGACTGTTGGTCCCCGACAACGGCGCCAATTCTTGATGCTCCGCAAGCGCGCGGATTTATCAAAGTAATATAAAAGATTGTCGAACCCACAGAGACCAATGTCAACCTACCGTTATCTATCGCTGTGTTGTAAAGCTAAGGCTAATGATAATTGATAAAAGGGAAACTAAGACTAGAACTAAAATAAAACTAAGAGAATATTATAATAAAGAGAGGCCGGAATATGGATTTCGCGTTCCTAAAGGACTTTGTAGAATTCGGGTACTAATTACGACTATAACTTAGTTTCGTAGAATATATCAACTTAAAGACTTCGCCTCACGCTCTCGCGGTATTAACTAAAGTCATGTTCCCTAATCCCAAGATTTTTCTCTCGCTCGCCCGGTAACTAAGAAATACATTTTGAAAGCCGATAATATCCTAACCAACATCTAAAGCGCTCCCGCTGTATTTAAATATGGTGCCTAATTTCCACTATCCGGTTCGACCCCCACGCTCTCGCAGTGTCGGCTCTAACCTTAATTAATTTCTCACTCTCGTGACAAAATCGTGTTAAATAACCTCTCACTCTCATGACAAAGTTATTTAAATTATACTTGGAAATTAAAACCAAAACAGGATTTTTAATCATAAGTTTGCACCTATTATTTTCTACCGAGTCCCGTCGGTAACGACGGTCCTCATACACCGGACTCTAAACATTTAGCCGGACATGGAATTAAATGAAAACAACACAGAAATGGTAATTGAATTTGAAAGCATCACGATAATTAATTTATGAAAGCGATAAATAATAATAATAAGCAATGCGATAAAGAACCTGTAAAGACTTGAAGTAGAATGCGAAAATAAAGAACTTGAATTAACTTTAATAATGACGGCAAGCTTTGATCCAAGCGTTACAAATTAAAGGCCTAAATACTAATGGTGTGGTAGTTCCTCAATGTGAGATAACTACCACTTTTACAATGGTAATTTACTGCCTAAAACTATGAACAGCGCTTTCGCGCCCAGAAACTTGGATGCTCCAAAATGACAAGGGAACTCCTATATATAGAGGGGATTTTCGTTTTGCAACTTCCATGGAGCATAAATGAGTGGTGGAGAAAGTGGGAGTAGTGGGAAGTTGGAGAAATAGTGGAGAGAATGTAGGAGAAAATGTTGAACGTGCACTAACTGGAATTCTGAAGCTTCGTGACCACGTCTGTGCTTAACGCAGTAATTCTATTTTTTGATTCCATGACGATCGTGAGGGGGTGTGACGCTCGTGATGTATTTTGAGTCTGCCACGGTCGTGGTGGACCTGCCACGGTCGTCACACCAGCAGAATTTGGATTCTGCTCTTTTCTGCTCTTTTCTGCATCTTTTCTTCCTTGTTTTGCTTCTTTTCACCACTTTGCATACTTTTAACTTGGAAATAGAAATACCTGCAAAAACACTTAAATATTCTCGAGAAAATCGGATATTAGATGAAAACGATATAATAATTGAATGTAAATCAAGGCCAAAATACGATACATTTTCGTGTTATCAAACACCCCCACACTTAAACCTTTGCTTGTCCTCAAGCAAACCATGACTCGTAAGATAAATAGTGCATACGGATACTCATCCTAGGCTACCAACTCTACTTCGGTTGAGTTTGTGTCATAGGTACTAGCTTACACACTAAGGATATAGTAACAACACAATTCCGCTTTTGCGGTCATCAACCTCCCTCTTATACAAACCAATCCGAATCATGTCATTATACCTAAACCTAACTAACTCATCCTTCTTTCATCCCTTTTCATTCTGGCGCAATCACATTAAGCCCGTTATCCTTTCATACTCATGGTAGGATAACCTGATAGTGACTATGATCTCATTATTATTATCAATTATTTTTTCTTTTGTTTTTTTCTTTTGCACATTGGCTTAAATATCAATAAAATAAAGAAGTTTACACCGTTGGGCTAAATGATCGGGTGAGGATCACCTAACTTAGAAGGAGCCTTTCTTTTCATTCATTTTTTTTCTTTTCAATTTACCATTTAAAAATGAGATCATACACTTATTTGCATCGGCTTCCTACTTAGTGCATGCTTAGGATGGTGCTGACTGCTAAATAAACTAATTAGGGACTACTAAAGGGGTGAGAACTTAAGGCTACGACATAACAAGTACTCAAATCGATTTCCATAATAGGGAGGCTCACGGTGTTAAGACGATATTGATTTTGCGGAATTTTTCCCACGACTCACAATCAAACCTTAATTTCGTCTGTAACCTAAGATTTTCAAAAGAAACCCTATTTTTAACGCAAAAATTTTCAAAATATTTGGTGTGGCTCAAGGGAGTGGGAAATCGGTAAACACAAAATCGCATATAAAGACTTGACAGCACATGCAAAGACGCAACGAAAATAGAAAAAAAAATT
The DNA here is from genome assembly GCA_022829125.1 of Lathyrus tuberosus. NCBI lineage: Eukaryota > Viridiplantae > Streptophyta > Magnoliopsida > Fabales > Fabaceae > Lathyrus > Lathyrus tuberosus. The sequence continues at coordinate 571,100 of JALAZF010000956.1, forward strand.
AAAATCATGCTAGAAAACAGTTAACCTAACTAGAAAACGGTAAAATGAAAGCGGTAAATGTTCCTCCCCCACACTTAAACCAAACATTGTCCTCAATGTTTTGATAAAAGGTGAAAAAGGAAAGATAGAACCTGTATGAATGTCATTTCGTGCTACCACGGCCAAATTCGCGCTAATTCTTCCCTTGTTGTCCCTGTCTTCGCTGGCCACTTCTACTCCGGTGTCTTGTACTACGAGTTATCTGAATTTGCTGAAACTTCATTTTCTTGAAGCCTCTCATCATATTGCATAATGCCGAAGGAAGTACCTGCAAAAAATGGTTGGAAAAATACGGTGCGGTGTGGGCAGGTGGAACCTGACCAAGCGAAAGGGCAAAGAGGATGTAAGTTACGGATGAGAGAGACATGCTCTCTCTCTATCATACTCATCATTGGCGTCACCACCAGCAGCGACATTCGTAGGAATGTGCGTGGGCACCAGGTCATCTCAAGGGATTGTCATCTAAAGATCTTTTGCCTAAATGTAGCTGAGACGTGACAAGCGATACAATTCTTTATTTTCTGCAAACACAAATAATAAAAGGAAAACATTAAATTAAAATCTCGTGGGTTGCCACCCACGCGGGGCTTTGTTTAACGTCGATAGCTCGACGGATGGAAGTGTTGATTTTCGGTTTCCATGGCCATTTATCAAGCCATCTCACATATCCCTCACCTTTTCTTTTCTTCCTTCTGTGGGGTAGTTCATTCTTTTGAACTTGTGGTGGTGGTTCTGGATCTATGCTAAGTATTAGCTTTTCAAGTTTGGGTTTAGTTATTTCATCCATCACCTCAAAGTTTAACCTTACCCTCTTAGCAGTAATGTTTTCCTTAGTTTGGTCTTCAAATTTTCTATTTTTATGCAAGACCCCAGACAAGGGTGCGTGGATAATTTTCCATACATGCACATACGTTTTGGAGTCTGCAAACTTATACGGGAAAGGATATGGTGGGGTATATGGAGGGTGATCAACAATTCGTGCTTCATTCTCTACCTCTCCGATAACCTCGTTTGTGGATGGCGTTGGTGAATTTGTCTCAATCTCAACTCTTTTCTCACCATAAATCTCATCAACCTCATTATCACTCTCCTCAGGATTTTTGAGTTGTCCTTCACTACTGGTTGTTATAACATACGGATTCTCCTCAGGGGAGGGACCTATAGGTGTCAGTGCAAGCAGTAAGGTTTGGGTCTCCAATGCCTCAGTGATTCACAATTGCAACTCAATAAATTCAGTCCACTTCAAGCATCTAAGTGATGCATGAATGGCTCACAAATAACAATGAACATAGTCCAACTCTGATATCAAAGTGATATAAGAGTGGGTCACAAATACCAAACCAAACCCTAAAATATCCTTGCACACACACGACGTAGTTACTTTCTTTTAGGTTTAGAAAAGTCCTTAAATAGCCTTTGGTATGCATGGGCTTCAAGATCTTCAAACAAAAATAACGCCTATCCAAAACGCTTGTTGCATAAATTATGCAGAATCTTCTGCACAAAAATAGGAACGACATCACAAGTTTCCAAAATGTCTCAAGGTTCATTTTTATGAAACAAGTACAAATCTAGAACGAAACAGGTGATCCTAAAATACCTTTCTTGGACTGCGACAGTATCTGAGCTAAAACCAAAAGGAATCTCACATTTAAAAAAAAACAAATCTTCCAAGAAGTAAAACCTAAAACGTGCACTGATGTCTAACCAGCATGTCACGACATCGTGCTTAACATCTCTGTAATGATGTCTGACCAACATGTCAAGACATCTTGCTCAACATCTTGCTGAGATACATGTTTTAATAAAATTGTTGTCAAACTCAAAAACATCGAACTAACAGTCAGTGTTATTCTTGATAGGGGCAAAAGCCTGTTAAACCTTAATATGGATGACTTCAGTATTCTTCACCTCTTTGTCATCAGAGATTATTTTGCATACACTAATGTGATGGCCCGCTATATTACAGTTTGAGCAAAGGTCGGGGAATTTTCATATTACAGGTCAACAAAAAAAGGAAAAACCTTATCTTTCAACTAAAACTTTGAATTTAGGCTCAACGTTAAGATCAATGTCAACCAAGACACAAATAAAAAGACCCAAGTCACGATCAATCCTAGATTTGTTTGTAGTAGAATTCGTACAAATTGGGGTACCTACTGTCGCTCCCGAGGATCTGCATCCATGGTACAAACGCAAAAGTGGCGCGGAAAACAGAATCGCAAGCAATGTGTATTTATCCCAAGAGAGGGAAAGGAAACACTACGTAAACCTGAAGGGGAGGGAAAGAGCATGGTTACACGACCAAGAGAAACGGGTAAGGGAGTCGGTTACATGAAGGGAAGATGTTAGCACCCCACACGTCCATCGTACTCGATGGGATCCACGCTTGTTGTCTCGATCAAAGGGTGTCTTCGTCTGGAGCTCCACTGCTATTGGAAACGAGAAGGAACAGGAACGGAAAGGAACGAATAAACAAAGAAGAAAAGAAAAAGAAGTGACTCGATAGGACATCGCTCGTCCTATGCCTACGTACTCCCTCGTGCAATAGGAAAGTCAGAGTCAACGTAGTTAGGACACGAACTAAGGATGGGAGGTTGCTCGCCAAGACATCATCGTCTTATGCCTACGTAACCTCAATCGGACGAGAGAGAGGAAATCAGAGCAGTCTTAGTTCGACCTAACGAGGTCGGTTAGTGTTTTTTATGAGCGATGTTAAGTTTGCGTCGGCAGTTAGGGTTGATGCCTGTTTGCGACGTGACGGAAAGTAACGTGCCCTTTTCTGAAAATGATTTGAACTTAACAATCCCGAAGGATAAAAAAGGTTTGAGTTTGTTTTTGTGTTTTTTAAGACAGAAGTGGTTTGAAATTAGTTCATAACTTGCATTGCACCCAAGTCTGTAACATAGGAATGAATACTTCGTGCATCGTCCCCAACAGGACGTACACTAAGTACCCTAGAAGAATGAAAGGAGACTCCCCATACTTCACTTCCCATATGTAAGGCTCACGCGCAATACATGTTAATCTTTTATCAAGTGTTTTAGGATTGTTATGAGATAAGAAGAGAAGACTCAAGGGAAAAGAAAACACTAAGGGGAATTCTATCCTAATGTTGTCATGCAAAAGGTCGCCCTATAGTTGAGTTTGAAAGGGGAAACATCTACCTAAGTTAGCATGCAAAGGGAAGCCTAATGCTAATCCTACTCCAAGCTTAATGAAAAATTAAGTTGGACTAGGTAGCTCTAAGGAAGTGAATCCAAGACTTAAACAAGTCTTGAGACTCATGGGAAAAGAAGAGTGAAACAGAAGAAGAAGGAAATAAGAAAAATGAGCAAAAACAGCAGCTACAATAGCGCATCTGCAACAACACAGCAGTAAAAAGTAGCACACAAGCAAGACAGCTTATAACAGCACACAATCAGCACAAAAAGGAGGTGTAAAAAGACAAACAGCGGCACATATAACAGCACATATGCACATAGACAGCAGTAGAAACAGGGCAGCATGTGATTCACTTGAATACAACTCAAACATGGCAAAGAAAGCATGCATCAAGCATTACATATTCTTCAATCAAACATGATCACAATCATACCATAAACCATGGTAAACAACTCTTGAAATCATCATGAAAGAATGCATATCATTTGGTACATGAACAAGTCAAAACAAGCATGCATCTCATGAAGTTAAGTGCAAGCAATCATATTCAAGCAACAACTCCAGCAACATCAACAACAAGTCACAATCAACATGCTTATGAAGTGTGTGATATGTGTTCATCACATCGGGAACACAACATCGCAAACATGATCATAAACGATAAAAATCCAAGAGTCGCGTGTCAGAAAATTGTGTGCGTACAATGGTGTGAGGTGCAACAGCAACAAAACAGTTCTAGACAAGTATCATATCAATCCATGAAGATTAAAAATGAAACGGGATCGAAACACGCTAAAAAATGCACAAAAAACACACTCTGCAGCAGTGTTAATCGATTAACCAATTGCAGTACAATTGTGTTAATCAATTAACAGCTCTGAATACGTACATTTTGCACTGGTTAATCGATTAACTTAATTGTACTGAAATTGGTTAATCGATTACCACTGTAAAATTAGCACAAAATCAGTTTGAAAAATCACTTCCAGCAGCAAAAGCACTTATGCAATCATCTCCAATGATCATGTAATCAACAATGCACGAAAATTAAGTTCAGAAACAACATTCAAACATCATTTAAATTCAATAATCATTAACATCCACAATCAAGATCAACCAAATGAATCAAAACACATCAAAATTCATGGATCTACATTGTATAAGTTCCAATTAAGCTAAAATGTGTATGGATCTGAAATAAACCAACCTACAAAGCTGAGATTTGCTTTGGTAAGTGTTGTAAATAGAAATGGATGAATTCAAGTAGAGAAATCCAAGATCCACAAGCTTCTTGCACTCAAAAGTTGAAGATCCAAGCAATAAGCAACCAAAACTCCAAAAGCACTTCCAAAAATCACTTCTGAAAATTCAGAACCAGATCCAAGCGAAAATCCAAATTGAATAGCTGAAATGTAGTGATTATGAGAGGTTTTAGCTCAAGAATTAACAAGTTCCAATAAATAACTTGTTAATCTTTGAAAGATAGATTTGAGTGTGGTTGAAAATGGAGGTTGAGAGTGAAAAAAATGAGAGAGAATTGAGAGAATTCTGAAAATTGGGAGTGAAAATATGATATAGGTTTTTAGAGGTTTGGAATGAATTGGTTTAAATAACCCCTAGGTTAGGAGTTAATTTTGGGTTGGGAGTGAGGTTAAGTGGTGGAAATTGGGGTGAAAAGTGGGTTAGGAAAGGAAATGAGGAATTAGAGTGGAAAATGTTGGAAGGAATTTGAATTTTGGGTGGAAAATGATGAAAATATCAATTCTAGATCCTTCCCCCACGTGCACATGCCAAGCACATGATCACAAATGATGCAAACTGAATTTCCCAAATTTTGCCCAGAGTAACCGGTTACAGCATATCTGCTAACCGGTTATTCAGTTCAAAAACTGAAGAAACGCGCAGAAACACCAAAGGGTAACCGGTTATCAGATACGCCGTAACCGGTTACACAGTGCAAATTTTGAATTTTGGCTCCTTTTGGAGGGAAACTTGGAAAAGTGACTTCTGATAGCTATTTTGAAACCATTAAGCCTCTGAAACTTGCCATTTGATATTACCACCGGAATACACCTGAAATATCTTGTGAAATGCTTTTTCTCACTCGGATTAAACTGCTGATAATAATTGTCTGGTGCTGAATAATTGATCAAAAATTGACTGCCGGAGTTTCTGATCATCAAGTCATTTAATGAGCAAAATAAATGCTCAAAAAGACTTGGAAAGCTATCTGTTTGGCCTTGAACACTGTTAAAAATCATACTGGAACTGATGATGCCGTGAGCTGCTAGAGAATACCTTGATTCCATGCCCAAAAGAAATATGCAAATGCAAAAATGACAATGCAAATGAAATGAAGCATAAGCCAGTTAGAGTTAGAAACAAGGGGGCAAATTTTGATGTGTTATAGTTGTCCCTATTCAATCAACTTGGATCTGAAGGTATGATAGCAACGGCTTTCAGACATTCAAGGATACACGGAGATTGAATACCAAAAGAACCCTGAAATTTGCAAACTGTGGGGATAACGAAATTGAGTGCCTGCCAGACGAAGGCGGGCTACCCAACAAAATAATACAAGGATGGCCGAAGACGAACTCGAAAAGGAAGACCAAGCCGAACGTGGACTTCACTGGGGAAAAAGTGAAACAAACTCTTCAGAGTTATGCCATCTCTGCTGAGGAAGAGAATTGGGTTTCACGAAGTAAGTCAGACGAGAACTGACTACCAAGCGAGAACTAGATTTACCAAAGAGACGTCAGGCGATAACTGATTACCAGGTGAGAACTGGGTTTCGCAAAAATAAGTCAGACGAGAACTGACTACCAGGCGAGAACTGGGTTTCACGAAAAAAAGTCAGACGAGATCTGACTACCAGGCGAGAACTGGATTTCACAAAAATAGGTCAAACGAGAACTGACTACCAGGCGAGAACTGGATTTACCAAAGAGATGTCAGGCGAGAACTGACTACCAGGCGAGAACTGGGTTTCATGAAAATAAGTCAGACGAGAACTGATTACCAGGCGAGAACTGGATTTCATGAAAATAAGTCAGACGAGAAATGACTACCAGGTGAGAACTGGATTTACCAAAGAGATGTCAGGCGAGAACTGACTACCAGGCGAGAACTGGGTTTCACGAAATAAGTCAGACGAGAACTGACTACCAGACGATAACTGGATTTACCAAAGGGATGTTAGGCGAGAACTAGGTTTCACGAAATAAGTCAGACGAGAACTGACTACCAGGCGAGAACTGGATTTACCAAAGGGATGTCAGGTGAGAACTGACTACCAGGCGAGAACTGGGTTTACAAAAGAGATTGGCCAATCGAAGGCAAACTCCTAGCAAAGATACGGTCGTGAACCGAAAGGGTGAGAGGTAAAATCAACGGACTTACAACCCACAGATAAAATGACTTTGCTGGGGAAAGGAGAAGTCTAAATTAAAGACTCTGTCGGGGAGCACAGGTAGGATGAACACATCCCTCAGCGATCTCACCAAGGATAAACCAAAATATCCGGAATTATGCCATCTCTACTGAGAAAGAGAACTGGCAAACAAAATATCCAGAATTATGCCATCTCTGCTGAGAAAGAGAACTGGCAAACAAAATATCCAGAATTATGCCATCTCTGCTGAGAAAGAGAACTGGCACACAAAATATTCGAAATTATGCCATCTCTGCTGAGAAAGAGAATTGGCAAACAAAATATCCAGAATCATGCCATCTCTGCTGAGAAAGAGAACTGACAAACAAAATATCCAGAATTATGCCATCTCTGCTGAGAAAGAGAACTGGAAAACAAAATATCAAACTTGGCCTATGCTTCAGATGCACATGTTGGAATTTTTCTATGGCGTAATGCTCTATATGAAATGGAAATGCTACGCGTTTGGGAGGATGCCATGCAAGAATGCTTATGCAATGCAAAAGGGATGCTCCAGGAAAATAAATGCTGAAAAACGAAGGCAACTCCATGGGGATGACAAAATAAGTTGTCCTCTGAGTCTAAGAACTCTGGTGAGAAGGATCACGTTGAATAACTCCTTTGATCGACAACTTCTGCTGGAGATGAAATCCCAAAAGAACATCCACTCTACTTGGGATTATACATAACTCTTTGAAAAGGAAACCAAGACCTGCATAAGAAGAGTGCCAAATATCACTTGGAATTAAAACCTGCTGGGGATGTCAACCATCGTTGAACAAACCCGCGAGGATTACCACCAAACTCTGCTTAGGGAGACACATCACAAGTACTAGACCTGCTGGGGCCACCATTGAACTGAACCCGCTGCTGGGAAATGACTTCGTCCTTATCCTGTTGTTGCTGGTGAGAACACATTTCCTGACTGACCGAGGGGAAAAGACACCAATACCCTGTGGGGAAGACAACATCTTTGTCTCGGGAATACGTTCCACAAATCTCCTGTGGTAACAAAACAACATCCACCCTAAAGCAATCCACTTTAATTGTTGGCTGGGGAACAATCTTTTGTACTCTGACTGGGGAGAGTGACAATCTGATGAGGATGATGAAACCTCAATGATAGGGAGAATAACCCTGCTGGGGAGAAAAGTCAACGAAACCTGCCGAGGGGTATCATTGAGCTTAACCCGCTGTTGGAGGAAAGATTTTACCCTACTGGAGATTAGAGCATGCCGTTGCTGACAGAAATACCCCTTCTGACCTACTGAGGAAAGTGAGTACCATGCTCTGTGGGGAAAATAAAGTCTTTTCAAAGACATCCAACACAACTCCTGCTGGAGATACAACCGCATTCACCTCGGAGCAATCCACTTTAACTGCTTGCTAGGGAATAATAAGCCAACCATGACTTCGGCTGGGGAACACAATCCTCTGTACTCTTGCTGGGGAGAATAAGCTTTGCTGAGGATGGTGAACTTTTAGTGCTAGGGAGATTAACTCTACTGGGGAGAAACAATCTTGCCACCCCACCTGACCTGCCTTTATGGTCATAAACGGCTCTTTGAACTCCCCACTTGCCCCAGACCACCAGGTCCAAAGGAAGAAATTATCTCAAGAGGATTTTATAGAAGACCAGGCCTTCACACTGCCCCAGGGTCTTCAAACTCTTGGAGAGATTTATCAGATCTCGACGCAACTGCCTCAGACTTCATAATCCATGAAGTAGATTACCTCGAAAGGAATTGTAATGACTTGAAAATACTCTGCCCCAGTATTCTAAACCTTGAAGAGGTTCTTTCAATTAACCGTCTTCAGAAGTAGACAACTTCTCACGCTCTAGAGGTGGCCTGCCCCAAGTCTTGAAGAAACTTTGCCCCTGACTGATCTTACAGAGATTTGTCAAATTGACCTGATTGCCCCTGTTTGGCTGCTTTAGGGAGAGTTTTCAATGTGACTGCTCCAGATTGGCTGCATCTTATCACCATTTATCGGGAACCTCTAGGCTGCGTACAGTCTCTTGGCCACATACCCCTTGACATGACTATCCTTTGGAGTTTTCACCATCTCAACTTGGCGTGATCGAGCTTCTCAACTGACGTACATCATGTAAGCTTCTTTGATGTCAAACACATGCAAGCAGAAAATGTTTATTATGAGAATGACAATTCTAATGCAACACTCGTGTTAACCTTGAAGTTTTATTGAACATGTGTCGCCAAGCCTTGTGAACGAATCACTAGCGGGGATGCGACATTGATTTTTGAATGGAAAACAATACCCACATGCAATACCAACAAAAATCTTATTAGCATAACTCATAGGAGTCAGGAACGATATCTCGCTGAAGTGCACTTTCGGAATAAACCCTGTTTCAATTAGGACTTTTGAGGGTTGTAACATGGTCTGGTTCACGGTTTTAGAAAAAAGGATTTATGGCTCAAAATTTATCGATGCCCACCCACTCTTCGTGATGTTCTCCAGTCCCACCTTCAGCTAATCTGACATAAGCGCTCATCTCTCGAAAGGTTTTAAGATCCTTAAGGGACCCATGCAACTGATGGTTTGACACCTAATGAGGTTTTAGAGCAACAGTCACCCCTTTTGTCTTTTGTGTCTGTAGCCACACGACTTTGTTCTTATCGGAGGATTTTTCTCTTGATCATCCTTTTTCGCTTTTCGCCTTTTTTTTATATTTTTTTTATTTCCCTGATTTTTCCTGGACTAATTCTTTTGAATTTTTTGATTTTTGAAGTCCAGCGGGATGCCCTAACTTTTGCCTAAGTCGCTTGTTCTCAAGTTTCGACTTAGCGGGCTTTCTTTCTTCTTTTTTGAACAAATCGTGTGACACCGTTTTGTCTGACTTGCTGGAAAGGGTTGTGACTGCCTCACTCCTTGATTGTTGATGGATAACCATTGTGGTTTCACATCTTTTGACCTCCTTATATGTGAGGAAAGAAAGGTAATGGATCCTCAGATGCACACTCCTTTTGAAATTTGAACGCTCGGTCAAACTAACTGACGCCTACCCTGCCCCTGGGTTAAGTGTGAGGGTTTTTTCGTACGAAAGAAACTTCTTCTTCAAGTCTCAAAGGGGTTAACGAGGGTCTATCTCCCTTGTATCTCCATGTCGCTCCCGGGATTTTCATCCTAGTACAAACGCGAAAGTGGCACCGAACAGAGTCGCCAGCAATGTGTATTTATCCCAAGAGAGGGAAAGGAAACACCGCGTAAACCTGAAGAGAAGGAAAGAGCATGGTCTCGCGACCAAGAGAAATGGGTTCGGGAGTCGGTTACGCGAGAGGAAGGTATTAGCACCCCCACGCGTCCATCGTACCCGATGGGATCCACGCTTGCTGTTTCGATCAAAGGGTGTAAAGAAAGGATACTGGAAAAGGAACTAAAAGAAAGAAATGGAAAGAAAAAGAAACAAATGTAGGGAAAATAAAAGAAGTGCTCGCATGGGCCCTACCCCACTGCCTACGTATCTCATCGGGAATATGAGAATCAGAGCGACGTAGTTCCCCTCACTAGGGATGAATTGTTTGTGTTTTTTAGAGAACGGCTGACGTTCTAGCTCAGGTGTTGCAGGCTCGCTGGTCCGAGTGCGTTACCATCTTGCAAGAGAACGAGTAGAAGCGCGTTCGTGCGTTGAGAGTGAATGAGGTGAGAAAAGAATTCCCGAAGGAAAGACGTTATTGTTTGTTTTTGTCTTTTAAGAGTTTTTTATTTGTTTGTTTGCATATGATAGTGTATCTGAATCTTAGTTATTGGAATGTGTACTTTCTCACATTCCAAGATGGAATGGGTAAGAAAGCACACTAAGGGTGAAGAAGACCCTCACACTTAGTTCCAATTGTCAAGGTTCAAACACACTAGCATACTTGTGTTTATTAAGTGTTTTGTTGATTAAGAAATGAAGAAGTGTTTTTCTTTGTACCTTCAACAAGTATTGCATTTAAGTCCCTCATACAAGATCAAATGTTTAACACATTGACCCAAGATGGGCTATATGCTACACATTCTAAGATTACAAGAGAAGACCCCTTATAATCTTTTCTTTATATGAAAGGCCTAAATGCAATAAATGCCTACCTTTATTATATGTTTTGAATTTTCTTTGAGATGAGAAAAGAGACTCAAGGGAGGATAAAGGTAAAAATCTATATGGACTAAGACTCAATCCTAATTGAAGATTAAAGGGAGTGATCCTAAAGGTTTGTGAGGTTTCAACCTAAAGTCTAAAGAAAGAAAGAATTAAACAATTCACTTCCAAAGTAGAAGATGAATTGTAATTCAAAAGGGAAAGTAATGAATTATTGAAAGAAAGCACATAAGTGCTTAACAAAACATGGAATTGTAAAAGAGAAAGGATAGAAGTTGAATGTGGGTTCCTTATCCACACTCAATTGAAACTTACCAAAGCCCCTACATGGTTAGCACAATCACTTACAAGTAAAGTAAGAAGGTATAATGAACAAATCAAATTCAAACAAGTTGACAAACAAAGTAAAATGAGATTAAATGCTATACATGCTTCCAAGTCAGAATGTAACTCATATTTACACAACCTAATGTTATCCTAAATGAGCATACCAAATCATGCAAACAAAATCTCAATCCAACAAGAAGCAAAGAAGGAAAGGGGAAGTGATGTGAATGTGGTTCATACTTGTGAAACAAGTGACTTAAGGTGCAAGATAAACATCAAACATGCAAAGATGAAACCCAAATGTCATGATCAGAAGTCAATTAACATGCTATACATCCTCAAACAAAACCACAACTCATGGCACAAGTGCCTTCATGATCAAGCAAACCAAACATGAGGCATACATTCACAAAATGAACAAGTTAAACTTCATGCTTCAAACAAATAGCAAACATGCTCCAAAAATTATGACTTTCACCAATCAAACACCTTAAACCCATGCCATTAACATATCAAGTCCACAAGCAATGAATCAGAACCAAAGTCACTCAACAATTAGGTCAAAGTCTCATGGAAGTTTCATGCATTCATGCTCAAAGCAACACATCAAAAGTCATCCAAAAAAGACTTAAAAATCATCTCATAAATCCCAAACATACCCCAACATATTGTGACCACAATGCAAAAAGAAAGGCATCAAAATCATTTTTTATGATCAAGAACAAAAATGCACAAAATCATATGTCACATTAAGTATGCATACAAATGGAAATTCAAAAAAAATAATGGAACAGGGGCAAAATGGTCATAAAATCAGAAAATAAAATCATAGAAAATTTCCTAAATGTTTTAAGAATACACATGAATTTTTGTGGAATTTTATGATACCATTTGATATTTTTTAAAAATTAATTATGAAACGTGTAGCAAAAATGGAAAAAATAAAATGGAATGTAAATGTGAATGGGGGTGCATGCCTAGTAACTATTCAGTTCAAAATCAATTGGGCCTTGAAACAGGGAGGTGCGAATAGCATTCTGGCTTAGGTCCAATAAGCGCGCAAAACACCATAACTAGCATGTTCTTCAGTCAACAAAATTGACTTATTAATAGCCACTAGATTGAGTCAAGGTCAAGCCAAAGTCAAAGTAATCAGATCAAACGCTCACACACGCATGTCCACGCTCCATACCATATGCCACAACACACAATGTTTAAAATGGAATCAGAAGCCACACGTGAGAGGCATGTGAGTTTTTTATGTGCTGGCGCGTTTTGGATCGTTAGATCAACAACATCATGTGGCTGACATTCAAACTGGCAATGAAACCCTAGCACAAAGCTACCGGCCGGAGAGGGACCTCCGGTCACCTTCTCCGGTCACACACCACCGTCTGCAACTTCACATGTTCACAGAAATGTACAAACAGCATACCAAAATGAAGAGGAAGTAATGTAGAGCATGAATCCAGTGACAAAACATACAAAAAGTTCATGAAATGGGAGAATCGAGCATATGAAGATTTGCCCTAACATTTCAACTATGCCTCTAAAGGCCTATCAACTAGCCAGACAAGTTCTTGAGCTTATATGAAGCATCAAGAACCTGATAACATCTTCACATTAGGTCTATAAGGGAAGAAATTCGTACCTGAAGATTTATGATCTTGATGTGTTCTTCAGAAAAACCAGAGATGTTGCTTCTTCTTTGAGTTTCTTTTGGCCAAATAAAGGCTTAGATGCAGAGAATGAATGATGCTTCAGTGGAGGAGAGTTGATATCCAAGCTTCAAAACAGTTGCAATGTGATGACAATGGAGATAGAATCAGAGAGATTCTGAGATGAAGATGAGGAAGATGAATGAAATGGAGTTTGAAAATCAGTTGCAATGTGGAGGAATTGAGAGAGAATCGAGAGAATTTCTGAGTTGAATGTGAGAAAATGAAGTTAGGAATGAAATTTGAGAGTGAAGTTTTTATTTATAGTGTGAGCTAACCATAGTTAAACTGAGTGAGTCAGCTGAGTCATGGTGGTTTGGGTGAGTCATCCCTAACTAACTGAGTCAAGTTAGTTAGGGAGAGCAATGATATGGTGATGGCAACTCATGATATGCTATGGTGGAGGTGAAAAGAAAATGAAGGCACGGCTGGTTGTAGCAGAAACTTGCTCAGCAAGTTTGTTTCTTTCCATTCTCATGTATGCCAAGGCAAGTGTGCAATGTGTAAGTCATGTGTGTTTGGTTTAATGTGGAAAGCTGATGTGATGAAGTGTTTGGGGTGTGTGTGAACCAAAATCGTGCACCAGTCTGTCAATGCATCAGTATCAACATGAGGTGGTTTGAGGAAGTTTTTCTCTCTACTCAATGAATGAATTGGTGTGTTTTAGGAGTCATTGGAAAGAGGGTACATTGGGGAGCAATATTGGTGTTGAAAACAAGTCAAATGGAGGTGTACAAGATGATGAAAAAATAGCTTGAAACAGAAGGAAACCAATTGGTGTATGGGCGTGCAGGTGAGGTTGGCTGGCATGGTGTGTATGGCATGGATTTTCAGCAAGATCACCCTAACTTGGAACCAATATTTCTCCCTTATAACATGATCAAATCAAATTTTGTCCAACATGAACATTGAAGAGTGCACTACAAGGAATAACTTTGATGTTGAAAATTTTCTCATTTGGAGCTTTCTTCTTGGAGAAATTAGGGTTGACTTCTGGCCCACCACATGCTTGTTGAAATGACTGCGTGCATGACCTGAAAATTCTTGGTCATGGCCTAGTTTTGGCCTACTTTCCTCCAACTTTGATCAATCATATCTCTCTCAATTTTTATCCAATGGAGATGTTCTACACATGGATTTGAAGCTTAAAACAAGACCTTTCATTGAGGCAGAGTGGAATTTTCATTTGGTGCTCCAAATTTAAATGGCCTTGGTTCAAACTCTGATGCAAAATGGCCAAAACTTGCTATTTTTAGTAACCCTTCTTCATCCAAAAATGGCAACTTTCTACACCTTGAATTTTTCATGATTCCTTTGGAATTTCTTGACCAAATTTTGTACATTGGACACATGTAACATGAATTTTATGAATTTGGCCTCAAAAAGTCAAGAGTTGACTTTTTCCTCTGATTATTTGACTTTGCCCCAATTTCCTGATTTTTGATCTTTCTTCCAATTGAACCACCTCCAAAACCAATTGAGATGCAATTTTCCACATACATACACTTAGGGACATATGGAATACCATGACATCAAGTTTTGTCCAAAAAATCAAAGATACCCTGATTTAATTGGAAACCCTAATCTTGACCCCCTCTGGTTAGGAGGAAAAAATGCAGTCTTCAATTTCAAATTCCTCAGAGTATGTTGTGTATCCCTTTAAAGGATGATGGGATATGCCACTTGAGGATGATTTTGAATCAATGAGCTATCTCTTTTGAGGATTTTCCTTCAATTTTTGAACCTCTTGCATGATGAAAGATGTATTGCTTCAATCTCCCATTGGATTTCACTTTCTTGAGATTGTGGATGATCAATTGAGGTAGTATGAGACATGAGAGACCTCTTGGCTTGCCTTGAGACCACTTATTTGACCCCTTGGTGTTTTGAATGATCCTTTGATTGTCCACCTTCCACCTGATCACATGCCCTGATGGTAAGAAGGATGCCATGCTTCATTTTTCTATGTTAAATGCAATGCAATGCTAATGAGATGGATATGATATGATAAATGATAATGCCATGCTATGATGCCAAAAGGGAAGAGCAAATTTTGGGGTATTACAGCTGCCCCTATTCAAGCGCTGTAGACCTGAATGCCTGAAAGCAATTGCTTTCGGACTTTCAAGGTATATAGTGATTGAATACCAAATATAACCAAAAATTTGCTCTGGATGATGAAGAATAACAGGGATATAAACCCAACGAGACTGCTGGATTGAGTCCTCGATGAAACGTCGGAGAGATCTGTCTTTTGAACGATGCCAGACGACTACTGGCTTGCCACGCTGATGGTGGACTTTAATACTGTCTTTTTGAACGACGCCAGACGACTACTGGCTCGCCACACTACTGGTGGACTTTAATAATGTCTTTTATGCAACTCCAGACGACTACTGGCCTGCCACACTACTGGTGGACTTTAATAATGTCTTTTATGCAACTCCAGACGACTACTGGCCTGCCACGCTACTGGTGGACTTTGACAATGTCTTTTGAACGACGCCAGACGACTACTGGCCTGCCACACTACTGGTGGACTTTGCAGCTTCGTGCCACCCGAAGATGGACTTTTGCCAATCCACTGTTGGACTTTTGCCACCCGAAGACGGACTTTTGCCAATCCACTGTTGGACTTTTAGAATATGCCACCCTTAGATGGACTTTTGCCAATCCACTGTTGGACATTTGAGAATATGCCACCCTTAGATGGACCTTTCGCCAATCCACTGTTGGACTTTTGCCACCCGAAGACGGACTTTTGCCAATCCACTGTTGGACTTTGAGAATATGCCACCCTTAGATGGACCTTTCGCCAATCCACTGTTGGACTTTTGCCACCCGAAGACGGACTTTTGCCAATCCACTGTTGGACTTTTGCCACCCGAAGACGGACTTTTGCCAATCCACTGTTGGACTTTTGCCACCCGAAGACGGACTTTTGCCAATCCACTGTTGGACTTTTAGAATTTTAAAATCGAATTACTCTCTGCCTCTGCGCCAGACATCTCTGCCGACTCTGCTGAGGAACCACAATCAATGATTTAATCTCGGAGACTCCTAAAAGGATAATATCTCTGCTGGCGAATGGATGAACAATCCGTCTGCTTCGAATTGTCAAGCTTGCCAAAAATAAATTGGACTTTAAGATATGAGGGAATGACGACTCTGGCAGGAATTATTCCATCTGTTTGGGGCTGGATTCTGGTCACAGCAACTCCGCTGGGGATGAGAATTTTTAAATGACGTCCTGCTGGGGAAATGAGCCATTAAAACTCTGCTTGGGGATTTATTCAACCCAAGATCCTTTATAGGGATTATCAACCTTCTGACCCGGCTGGGGAAAGGCTGTACCATCCTTGTTGAGGAATAGATTCTGTCGATCTGATAAACCTCTGCGGGGAGAACGACAACTCAGCTGGGGAGTATTGCTGACAAGATTCGATGCTGACCTTTGTGGGGATACCATGACCAGAGATACGATCTTGCTGGGTATCAGGGCTACTCTGCCAGGGATATGCAAATCCTGGTTAGAACATTCTACTGCAACTTGCTAGAAAGAGTCCTTAGAGATCTGTTGGGGAAACCCAAAGCAAATCCACAGTAGTCTGCTGAAGAATATGACTGTCAAGCTTAGGATGAGTACCACAATGCCCCATGTTAGGCGAGCTTTCCTTTAGACAATTCCGTTGGGGATGACGAGTTTATAACAAACTCTGCTGGAGGAAACTGCTTTAAAACGTCTCGTGCTGGGGAATGCCTTTTGAGAGGATTTTACAGAAGACCAACTGTCCTCAAACTCTACTGGGGATGATCAACACTTCATGCTGGGGAACCAAACATGCCCCGTGCTTGGACAAAACAACAATTCGTCCCCGAAGGGGATGTCATAAGAGGATTTTACAGAAGATCTAGCCTCTTCAAACTCTTGTGACTTCGCTGGGGATAATGACCATCAGTTTCAGTGTCGATGAGACCACCCTTTTGGGGAACCTGTGACCGTTATCGATATAGAAAAGCTTGTAGCTGTTGGAAGTACTGAATGAGAGAATCGACTTAATAAGATGCAACGGTGCCCAGTTGAACTTAATTCACTGATATCGACCCGTTATGAACAATCGTCGACCGAGCGATGAACGCCAACCTCAGTCTTTTGCGTGGGGTGATTTATTACTAGTCTTGTGCTTAAAATCATCTGCACCTGCTACCTGCAACAAAAGAATATGCCCACATGCCCCGCATATTGCGTGGCTAGAATCCACCATCCGGGAGTATTCAACATTCGAAGTAATTTCAAATGTTTTTTCTGCGCATGTTATTGCAAGGCTGCCATGTTTTCAAATGCAATGTTTTATCAAAAATTAGGACGTTTTTGCAAACAAAGCAATAAAACAAAAATAGAGAGCTTTTTATTGAAATTCAATTTATTGACTGAGAGCCCAGAATAGGCAATTACATCCGGAAGCAATCCCTGGAAAGAGGTGATCGCTGAAAATTGAGAAAAGAAACTATCCTAACGGCAATGTGAAAACGGAATTCCACTGAGTTTCCATTCTGTTATGACCAGTATGTCTTCAAAACTCCCCGACCTTGCCTTCTGAGGAATGATCAGACCGATTCCTATCCTTCAGAACGTCAGTTGTTCAAACGGTGACAGGGTACAGATAACTCAAACCGTAGTCATTCGCTTAAATCCCTCTTTTGTGTGGACCGCCCTTTCAGGTTTTCGATCCACCAGGATACCCTTTTTTGCCTAAGTTGCCCTTTCGGGTTTTCAACTTACCGGGTGTACAAAAATTTTTTCAATTATATCCCTAATTTTTGCCCGAACCTTATTCTGTTTTTGGTTCGCCGGGATGCCCTTTTTTGCCTGGATTTTTTTATTTTTATTATCCAGCGGGTCTATTCATGCGAAGTATTTTTTGACTACGTCCGAGTTGACAGGGGATGAAAAGTCTTCGCCATCCATGGTTGTAAGCAATAAGGCTCCGCCCGAAAAGACCTTTTTAACCACGAATGGACCTTCATAATTAGGAGTCCATTTGCCCCTGTGATCTGTATTGGGAGGAAGGATCCTTTTGAGTACCACATCTCCGACTTTATAAACCCGAGGACGCACCTTTTGGTCAAATGCCTGTTTCATTCTGCGCTGATATAGTTGCCCATGACATACAGCCGCCAATCGCTTTTCCTCAATAAGGCTCAACTGATCAAATCTGGCTCGTACCCATTCAGCTTCATCTAGCTTAACATCCATCATAACTCTGAGGGACGGAATCTCTACTTCAACCGGTAGCACTGCCTCCATACCATATACAAGTGAGAATGGGGTTGCCCCAGTGGACGTGCGTACCGACGTTCGATACCCATGCAAAGCAAATGGTAACATCTCATGCCAATCTTTGTACGTGACAACCATCTTCTGTACAATCTTCTTGATATTTTTGTTGGCCGCTTCGACCGCGCCATTCATCTTTGGGCGGTACGGAGAAGAATTGTGGTGTTCGATTTTGAAGTCCCGGCATAATTCAGCCATCATCTTATTGTTCAAATTAGAACCATTATCAGTAATGATTCTTTCGGGAACTCCATATCGGCAAATGATATCCCGTTTTAAGAAACGAGCGACCACTTGTTTTGTAACATTGGCATAGGATGCGGCTTCAACCCATTTGGTGAAGTAATCAATTGCCACCAAGATGAAACGATGACCATTGGAAGCTGTAGGCTCAATCTTTCCAATCATATCAATGCCCCACATGGCAAACGGCCAAGGCGACGACATGATACTCAACGGATTTGGAGGCACATGCACCTTGTCTGCATAGATCTGGCATTTATGGCATTTGCGGGCATATTTGCAACAATCTGACTCCATAGTCAACCAATAATATCCCGACCTTAACAACTTTTAGCCATTGCCTGCCCTCCGGCATGCGTACCGAAAGAGCCTTCGTGCACTTCAATCATCAACAAGTCTGCTTCATGTCTATCCACACATCTAAGCAGGACCGTGTCAAAATTTCTTTTATACAGCACGCCATCTTTGTTCAAGAAGAAACTACCAGCTAACCTTCTCAACGTCTTCCTGTCTTTGGACGATGCCCCTGACGGGTACTCTTGACTTTTCAAGAAACACTTAATATCATGAAACCATGGCTTGTCATCAGACGTTGCATCGACCGCAAACACAAATGCTGGTCTGTCAAGGCGGGATACCTCAATCTTAGGTACATGGTTCCATCCTTGCACTTTGATCATGGAAGACAGAGTGGCCAAGGCATCAGCGAACCTATTCTCATCTCGAGGAATATGGTACAGTTTCACTGTTGTGAAAAATGTCAGCAATCTCCTCGTATAATCTCTATATGGCACTAGATTTGCTTGGTGCGTGTACCAATTCCCTTTCACTTGATTGATTACCAAAGCTGAATCACCGAATATATCAAGGGTTTTAATCCGTAGATTAATCGCCTCCTCGATCCCCATTATACAAGCTTCGTACTCTGCTTCATTGTTGGTGCATCCGAAAGTTATTCGGGCAGTGAACGGCATATGAACACCTTCCGGCGTGATAAGAACTGCTCCAACTCCGCACCCATTCATATTGACAGCCCCATCAAACATCAGACTCCATTTGGATTCAGGGTCTGGCCCCTCCTCCGGAAGTGGTTCCTCGCAGTCTTTAGCTTTGAGAAACATGATGTCTTCATCAGGGAAGTCAAACTTCATGGGTTGGTAATCATCAATCGGCTGTTGCGCAAGATAGTCAGACAAGATACTTCCTTTGATGGCCTTTTGTGAAGTGTACTGAATGTCATACTCTGTCAAGACCATTTGCCACCGTGCAACTCTGCCTGTCAATGCTGGTTTCTCGAAAATGTACTTGATAGGATCCATTTTTGAAATCAACAAGGTTGTGTGCCTAACCATATATTGCCTCAATCGCTTAGCGGCCCATGCCAGTGCACAGCATGTCTTTTCAAGTATTGAGTATCGGGACTCACAATCATTGAACTTTTTGCTCAGGTAGTAAATAGCATGCTCCTTCCTACCTGTCTCGTCATGTTGACCGAGAACACAACCCATGGAACCTTCAAGCACTGTCAGATACATTATCAGTGGTCTCCCTTCAACTGGAGGCATTAGAATCGGAGGTTCCTGCAAGTATTCTTTTATCTTATCGAATGCCAATTGGCAATCGTCATTCCACCTGACCGTTTGATCTTTCCTTAACAATTTAAATATTGGTTCACACGTGGCTGTTAGGTGAGATATGAACCTTGCAATGTAGTTCAATCTACCCAAGAAACCACGAACCTCTTTTTCTGTTCTCGGTTCAGGCATTTCTTGTATTTCTTTCACCTTGGCAGGATCAACCTCGATTCCTCTTTCGCTCACAATGAAACCTAGCAACTTTCCAGAACGTACCCCAAACGTGCACTTGTTTGGATTTAATCTCAGACGGAACTTTCTCAACCTTTCAAACAGCTTTTTCAGGTTAACCAGATGTTCCTCTTCTGTTCTCGACTTGGCAATCATATCATCTACATAACATTCGATCTCCTTATGAATCAAGTCATGAAACAATGTCACCATCGCCCGCTGGTACGTTGCCCCTGCGTTTTTCAACCCAAAAGGCATTACTTTATAACAATATGTACCCCACGGAGTAATGAACGTGGTCTTCTCCATGTCTTCAGGTGCCATCTTGATCTGGTTGTACCCGGAGAAACCGTCCATAAATGAGAACACTGAAAACTGAGCTGTATTATCGACCAGCACATCAATATGAGGTAGTGGAAAATCATCTTTCGGGCTAGCTTTATTAAGATCTCGATAATCCACACACATTCTCACTTTTCCATCTTTCTTCGGTACTGGCACGATGTTGGCTACCCATGGCGGATACTTTGTCACAGCAAGAAAACCAGCGTCCCACTGCTTCTGGACTTCCTCCTTAATCTTTAAAGCCATGTCGGGGTGAGTCCGACGAAGTTTCTGCTTGACTGGCGGACATTCTTCTCTCAATGGTAGCCTGTGCACGACAATATCCGTATCCAACCCCGGCATGTCTTGATACGACCAGGCGAAGACGTCAACATACTCGCGCAACATTTCCGTCAGAATTTGCTTCACATCTGCTTGCAAGCTGGCACCAATCCTGATCTCTTTCTTGGCGTCCTTGGTACCAATATTGATGATTTCTACAGTCTCCTGATGAGGCTGGATGACCCTTTCCTCTTGTTTCAACAATCTGGCCAGTTCTTCAGAAAGTTCACAATCTTTCCCATCCCCTTCTTCGGCTTGATAAATCGGATTGTCAAAGTCATACATGGCCATATCAAAATCGTTATCAGTGGTATCCGGAGGATCAAGTCTGCATGAACGGGTTCATGCCTTATTTTAGAATTTATTTTTAAGCAAAACAAAAGAAAATGAAACATTGCCATTTTATTTTTTTGTGCAAAAATAAAAACTGAAAGACAGAGAACAAAATTTGATTGCAAAACGTCCTTTATTAATGATTAAACATTGCAAATGCAACCATGGTGGCCCTACAAATGAATCTATACGCCTTGGGCAGAGCGCAAGATTTTGTCATGCATTATGGTTAGAAAAAACAAAGAAAAATTACTCTGTCTGAAGAGTAACCCGGATGACTTCTTCAACGAACCAGTTCTGCACTTGTTGTCCCGAAGCATGAGGGCGTACCCAGTTGTCCAGGTCACAATTACTGTCAACACTATCCTCCGTGGCTGCACAAGACTGGTCCATGTAGATAATTCCCCCACTATTGAAAGTAATGGGTCCCCTGCTCCCCGCATCTGAAGTTGTAGAGGGATGATAACCAATACCAAATTTGTCTTCCTTCATTGGGGTCTCTATCAACCTGCCCCAACCTTGGGCGTTGCCTGCCCTGACGACTTCGACAGCTTGTTTGTAAGATGAAATGGAGGTACCAGCCCCAACTGGTACAGAAGAAGACTCAGGTGCATCGTCAATATTGACTGCTTCGAATGATTGGCACAGCATCTCATGAATTTCCCCATCCATTTCAATGTACTTGAACGTGGACAAGTGACTCACAAAGATGTCTTCTTCCCCACACACTGTCACAACCTGCCCTTCAAACTCATACTTCAGCTTTTGATGTAGAGTGGAAGTAACAGCTCCAGCTCCGTGAATCCAAGGGCGTCCCAATAGGCAGCTATATGCAGGTTGTATGTCCATTACATGGAACGTGGATTTGAATACCTGTGGTCCAATTTGTACGGGCAATTCCACCTCACCAAACACAGATCGTCGGGTCCCATCGAATGCTCTGACCACCAACTCACTAGGCCTTAAGATCAAACCATCAACTTCCAGTTTCATTAATGCCTTCTTGGGCAAGACATTGAGTGACGAACCAGTGTCTACCAGTACATGAGATAACACTGCGCCCTTACACTCCATCGTGATATGCAAAGCCTTATTATGGTTTCTTCCTTCAACAGTCAAATCTCTACTTGTAAAGCCCAAGCCATGGCTAACATTAACATTGGAGATTACGCCCTCGAGCTGATTAACAGTAATTTCTTGTGGCACGTACGCACTCTTCAACACTTTCAACAACGCCTGTCGGTGCGCATCAGAGCACATCAATAGTGACAAGATTGAAATCTTTGAAGGGGTCTGATTCAGTTGGTCCACAATCTTATAATCGCTTTTCTTGATTATCTTCATAAATTCTTCCATTTCCTTATCAAAAGTAATCTTTGTCTCTGCTTCAGGTGTAGGCGCACTTTCAACCACCTGTTTACCTTTAGCCTTTGCTGCAGCTTCTGCCTCTTTATCACTTCTCAAGGTTTGGGGAGCGAACAACCTTCCACTCCTTGTAAAGCCTCCTACACCCCCTACGTTATCAACATTTGGGCTGACTGATGACTCAACTTCCTGTTTTTTACCTTCGTAATATACATCTGCCCCATAGTGCCATGGGATAGCTTTCGTGGATGTGAACGGAATTGGTCCTGGCACCGTGATAGTGACAGGACTGGGCCCTTCTGGCGCAACACTCGCCACGGGAACTGCATTGACCGGCATTTGAATCTCAGCGGGAGTGTAATAGATGGTCACGGTTGATATCTCATCAGTGTCTTTCACGACTCTATCGAACTGTAGACATCCTTCATCGATCAGATTCTGTAAACCCATCTTCAACTTATCACAGCCGTTCTCCTGATTCATACACTCAAAGCAATCTTGATTACAGCCCGGGAACACCCGTCCCTTCAATAAACGATCTTTTACAACCAACAAAGAAGTTTTCACTTGACGGATATCTGTCACCAGATTCAATCTCCTCCCATCTTCAATAGCGTACACATTTGCTGCGCTATGATCAGGCATGGGATGCTGAGTAATATTAGGAGCGGGAGAGAAATTGATGGCTTTAGCATCAATCAAATCTTGTACTTTATGATGGAAAGCCCAGCATTTTTCAATGGAGTGCCCCTGAGCACCTGAGTGGAACTCACAACGAGCATTAGCATCGAAGTTAGGTGGCAGGTTTCCAGCAACCGGAGCTTTCATAGTACGGAGTTCTACCAACTTTAACTCGAGTAGCCGGGGCAACAGCGCGGCATAAGTCATAGGGAGAGGATCCATCTTACGATCCCTCTGTCTAGACCTTTGCTGGAAAAAAGGTTGTTGCTGTTGAACTTGTTGTTGGGGTTGTTGTTTCTGAACAGACGGTGTGGGGATTGTCACAGCATCTACCTGATAATAAGCTCGAGAACGCCCTCTGCCTCGTCCTCTAAACACAGCATTCGTATCACCTTCTCTTCTTTTCTGGTTACTAGCGAACGGTTTCTTCGTCCCCGAAGAGCCAGCCCCACTCACATCCTGGATCTTTCCAAGCTTTAACAGACTTTCTATTCTTTCTCCCGCAATCACAATATCAGCAAATCCAGTTGACGGACAAGCAGCTAATCTATCCAGATAGGCCCCTTGCAAGGTGCCCATGAACATATCTGCCATTTCTCTGTCTGACAAGGGAGGTTGAACCTGGGCAGCCATTTCCCTCCACCTCTGTGCATATTCTTTGAAACTCTCCTTGGCATTTTGTGACAATCCCTGCAATTGGGTGCGGTTGGGCGCCATGTCAATATTATATTGGTATTGCTTCAGGAACGCTTCTGCCAGATCTTTCCAATTCTTCACAGCAGCTCTACTCAACTTCATGTACCAGGTCAAAGACGCCCCCGCCAGACTGTCCTGAAAATAGTGCATCCATAGCTTCTCGTCATCCGTATGGGCTGAAATCTTCCCAAAGTAAGCTTGAAGATGCGTTTGGGGACACGCATTGCCGTGATACTTATCAAAAGTGGGAGGTTTGAATTTAGGGGGAATTCTGACTCCTGAGACCAGCCCCAAGCTGGTAACATCAATACCCATAGAGTTCTTGCATTCTATGGCCCTGATCTTCTCTGCTAACTCATCATACCTTCGATCCCCTTGATTACCCACATCAGCATCCAGCAGAGTAAATTGGTCTTCCAGAGTATCTTCAAGAGTAACACCAGCCTGCCTACCATTTCCATTACCCCGATTGTTACCACCAGGAGGAGGGTTGCCACCGGGAGGAGGAATGCCATGTCCCTGTGAATTGTCATGATGATCACCTTCGGGCCCATTGTCGGGACGCTCTACCAGAAGCCTCAGTCTCTCCTGATTTTGCGCCATGCCAGTCATGAGGGTCATGAACTGGTCCATACGCGCCCTCATTTCCGCCAAATCACTTTGCACTTGATCCATGATTCTTACTTGATTCCTTCGCGTCGAATATCGGTGAATATGATTCTCCGCTATACTGCCTGAAACCAAATAAAGGTTAGAGACCCCGCAACGAGTACCTGAAAAGCAAGTAACAAAAATGCAAAATGATATGCAATGCCATGCAATGCTATGTTTGTCATTTCCTAGGTGCTTTACACCCTGATTCCAATCCAAACCACGGAAATCTGAAGACCAGAAATCGTGATATAAAGAGACGTGTAGTGGTCATGTGCTTGTGTGCAGCTATCTGATAAGGAATAATTCTGAATAAAACTGCTCATACTCATTCAACAAAGTATTCAAGTACATTTAAGAAAGGCTCATCCGCAAATGCAATACAAGGAAAAATGGATCCATCAACAAGCCTGATGGTAACCATTAATAACAAAATATAAGGAAAAGAACATCAGTCTGACAATTCCACACCCTTCAGCTTATCACTTGAGTATTTGATCTCCTCAAAAAGTATACGGGTACGCTGGTGATTCGGCTTTTCAATCATTTCTTTGATCAAGACATCCCTTTTCTCAAGAGCTTCAGTTAAAGAACCCATGTGCA
Organism: Lathyrus tuberosus; assembly: GCA_022829125.1. NCBI lineage: Eukaryota > Viridiplantae > Streptophyta > Magnoliopsida > Fabales > Fabaceae > Lathyrus > Lathyrus tuberosus. Next base: position 596,268 of record JALAZF010000956.1, read on the forward strand.
GCATCAGAGCCTCGTCATCACACACTCCTTTGTGTCTCTTTATGCCAGCTTGCGTCTTGAGTATCTCCCTTTCTATCATGACTTCTTCAAGCTCTTTCTTGGTATTCTTCAACTGGCTTCTAACTTCTTCTAACTGCTCTTGACTCTTACCGAGGCTTTCCCGATACTTTCTCCTCTGCTCATGTGCCTTTTTAAGCTCCTCGTCTTTAGTCTTCGACTGATCCTTTAACTCGGCATTTTCAATTCTGACTTCATCCCAAGCTTGACGAAGTTGAGCTAATGAATCCTTGCTTCGGGCTAAAGCCTGTTTTGTAATCTTGTGAGCCTGACTAGTGTCATCTGCTCCCAAAGTAAGTTTCCGAAAGTACCGAGCTCGGTCATCAAAATCTTCCTCTTTGTCAGCCAAGGTTTTTTCCGCTTTCAAGGCTCTCTTTTCCAACTCTTTGTTGTCAGCTAGAGCTTTCTGAAGACATCTGCTCATTCCAGAATTTTCTATCTGCAGCTCTCTGACCTTTTTCTTCCACTTCTCACATTCTTCAATAGCCACCATAGTGGGTTGTTCTGGCTGTACTGCACATAAAAGAGGTCCCCTTGAAAAGGGTAAAAGCAATTCCTTTACTTTCGTTTCAATCCACCTGTCATATTCAGGATAAGATCTACAATCTCCTCTTCCAAAAACTGCTTTTCCAATTTTGTGCTTATCTTTCCAAGCATTCACTACTTCTACCACCTTCGCATCTTTAGTTCCTGTAAAGAATAAAGATTCTTCCACATCTTGCTCTGTAGGAGGATCCCTGGAAGCATACCCAAACTGTCGGATGGCCAAAACTGGATTATAATTGATCCCTCCTTTTCTGCCAATCAAAGGCACATTTGGAAAATTTCCGCATCTTGTGACCAGCTCTATTCTCAATAACCGGTGGTCAAACCATACAATGTTATCAGCAGTTAAACTCATCAATCGTTTAGACCATTTTGCCACATCTTTGGTTTCCACAAAGGCACCTGTCTGAGGCAAATGTTTGAAAAACCAATGACTCAGCAGTGGAGTACAACAACTGACAGATCCTCCCCTCCTTTTCTCATTCTTATAGTGCACAGAATGATAAAAATCTCCTAACAAAGTAGGGACTGGATTTTTAAGAACGAAAACTCTTGTTGCTTGCATATCCACAAAGTCTTGCTGATTGGGAAAGAAAACTAGGCCATATATGCAGAGAGCCAGAATGGAATTGTAAACCGTCCAATTTTTAGCACTTGCAGCCTCCTGGGCCTGTCCAGACAGAAATTCTAAATGAAATCCGCTAACTCCATTTTTACTGCTCACACCACTCTTTATCACTGCCTGATCCATTTGTAACGCAGCAGCAATTTCTTTTACGCTGGGAGAACTACCAGAGAAGAATGGTATTGCCGACGTGATCGGAATTCCCAAAATAAATGAGAATTCTTCCAGTGTTGGCATCAAAATGTAATCTGAAAAAAGAAAGCACCTCAACGAAGGCTCGTAGAACTGCAGCAGAGTGTGCAAAGCATCATGTTCATACTTGGTGATTGTACGGACCATCCCAACCAAATTCCCGTAGCTCTTCTGAAACCTATCAAGAATACCCGGACCAGCCATATCTATAACTTTGAGCAATGAATCCAAGACAGGATCTGGAAACTTGTAAGACACATTGTTCTTTCTCTCGGCAACGATCTCTGTTGAACCCATGGATTGGAATCAGAAATGTATTATGCACCTGAAAATGACAAACATAACTGTTATGATATGATAATGCAATGCAAAAGGGCATGTGATCAGGTAATCAAGTGTCGGTGTCTGTATTGAACTGTGTGCACTGTGTCTCTGTACTGAGTCTGGCAATATCTGAGATGAACACTTAAATCACTGTCATAGGATACAATGTCTGAAATCATCATAGAATCACAAGTAAGGTAGGTAGGAGGCTGGGTTTCCTGCAAACCTGTAAACATCCCGCCCATACTCACATGTGGTTCTTAGAAAATAAGGCTTGTCAGCTTCGGAGGTTTGAGAAGCAATAGCACATTCAGCCCGTAGGATACAATGCTATGCCAATCAAAGAGGTCGTCCACTGACTCCCCTTAGAAAATAAAAGTCATCCTATGCAAGTTCCAAAGTGGGCCCTCGGGTGCGAATGGGTTTGCCACAGAATGTGGTCTGCCATTGTCACCACTAAAGAGGGATATTTCCACTAAGGTCCTCATGATCGGTCACTAGAGTCGACAGCTCTCTAGATCTACATCCTGGAATACGCAAGATGCGCATGCCACGACGTGTCCCAAGATAGCCTCGTCTAGCTGTGAATTTCGTGAACACCCAACGCACTCCAAACGGCACGTAGGTCCCACTACTCTCCACTCTAATTCTAAGTGTATACTCAAGCCTGTGTAATGGGCTTATCTCTCAGAAATCCCATCCCGCCAAACAGACAAAACAGTGTAGCACAATATAATATATGATATGTAATGCTAAAATGCAGTAAATACTGTAAAGTAAATAAACAGCAAAATATAGCACAACAGTAAACACCCAATGAAAAAAAATAAACAAGCGCTAGGATTAACTCGCTAAGGAAACCAGAGATTCTGGGTTATACTCCCCAGCAGAGTCGCCAGCTGTCGCTCCCGGGATTTTCATCCTAGTACAAACGCGAAAGTGGCACCGAACAGAGTCGCCAGCAATGTGTATTTATCCCAAGAGAGGGAAAGGAAACACCGCGTAAACCTGAAGAGAAGGAAAGAGCATGGTCTCGCGACCAAGAGAAATGGGTTCGGGAGTCGGTTACGCGAGAGGAAGGTATTAGCACCCCCACGCGTCCATCGTACCCGATGGGATCCACGCTTGCTGTTTCGATCAAAGGGTGTAAAGAAAGGATACTGGAAAAGGAACTAAAAGAAAGAAATGGAAAGAAAAAGAAACAAATGTAGGGAAAATAAAAGAAGTGCTCGCATGGGCCCTACCCCACTGCCTACGTATCTCATCGGGAATATGAGAATCAGAGCGACGTAGTTCCCCTCACTAGGGATGAATTGTTTGTGTTTTTTAGAGAACGGCTGACGTTCTAGCTCAGGTGTTGCAGGCTCGCTGGTCCGAGTGCGTTACCATCTTGCAAGAGAACGAGTAGAAGCGCGTTCGTGCGTTGAGAGTGAATGAGGTGAGAAAAGAATTCCCGAAGGAAAGACGTTATTGTTTGTTTTTGTCTTTTAAGAGTTTTTTATTTGTTTGTTTGCATATGATAGTGTATCTGAATCTTAGTTATTGGAATGTGTACTTTCTCACATTCCAAGATGGAATGGGTAAGAAAGCACACTAAGGGTGAAGAAGACCCTCACACTTAGTTCCAATTGTCAAGGTTCAAACACACTAGCATACTTGTGTTTATTAAGTGTTTTGTTGATTAAGAAATGAAGAAGTGTTTTTCTTTGTACCTTCAACAAGTATTGCATTTAAGTCCCTCATACAAGATCAAATGTTTAACACATTGACCCAAGATGGGCTATATGCTACACATTCTAAGATTACAAGAGAAGACCCCTTATAATCTTTTCTTTATATGAAAGGCCTAAATGCAATAAATGCCTACCTTTATTATATGTTTTGAATTTTCTTTGAGATGAGAAAAGAGACTCAAGGGAGGATAAAGGTAAAAATCTATATGGACTAAGACTCAATCCTAATTGAAGATTAAAGGGAGTGATCCTAAAG